>OZ014535.1:9878928-11078928 GCA_963966105.1 Volucella zonaria | reverse complement strand
CTTCGCTGATACACATATATACTCGTATATAAGTGTCCGTATGTACTTAGAAAGGAAGTATCTTAAAGTTATCACATGTTTCCACTAACATAAATGCTTCTATTCTCCAACTTGTGTGCATTTGAGAAAATCAACGAAAGCAAGCCAAAAGAATATGTAACACTCAAAGGATACTAAACATTTCAAAGGATTTCTTGCGACCATGCAATGTTAAAAGTCAACCCAACTAAACCATCTATACCAGGTTGATGTGTGTCCCATTCATATGCGAATACGACTGCGTTCCTCAGAATTGAGAAAACTTTAACTTATGCCGTAAAATCTACTTTCAAAGCATAAATGACTGCTAACACACAAGGATTTCAAGATTTTAATTGGGACACGTTTTTAAAAGGCAAACAAAAAACACACAAAAAAAAAATAAATGCTTCCACTAGTCTCAAGGACTTTGTGACACTGTTGGTTGAAATTTCCTACTCTTGCTACCTTGGGCAGTTTTGGTGTGCTATCACATGAATGCCTTTAAAGCCATACACATGTACGAGTATCTATAAATTCAAGTCGATAAGGGACCCAGGTACACATTTATTGGTCATCATTCTTCAAAGGACACAATTTATTAATTCTCTTTAATTAACGGTCTAGTTTCGGTTTCTGTATGGCGACAGAGAAAATTCAATCGGGGTACGATTTTTGTATGAGATACGGGGACAGATAAATTTGTAGGCGTTCTTTCTGATGATACAAATTGATGTGGTGATTAATTTGTTCTCATTGTGTTTTGGTTTTTTTTTTTTTAAGGATAAGATACATGTGTATATATAGACGTATTATGGATACAGTGCAATGGCATATGACCAGTGAGTGGAAGAGTCTAGGCCTCAATACTTAGATAAGTACGAGGCTGGCTCAATTACTCGTAAACCATGATAGATGGTATTTTTGGTGAAAAAAGTCGCCTTTGAGGTCAGTACACTTTGTGCAATGTTTCTCTAAATTATTGGTCCTTTCCGTCTCTTGCCACGTCTTCGGGTCTGGGAACAGGAAATAGCCATTGGTGGCTAAATTCGCCGAATTTGGGAAATTTAGCCAGGACGGCTACTCACGCGTGCATCGTTGAACCGATGGAAATTCGCATTTGTTTGCGTTGACGGCTTCATACCTGTTTCGTCGGGACTACAGTCCTTCAAACGTTGGCCATTTGTTTTGATTCCGAATCGGAAGAAACAGCGATTTTTAAGTTTTGATTTTTGTCCGAATTCTACAGCCTGAGTGAATCGAACTTCAGACTGCTATAATTTCCAAACCCTTCATGACAGTGAGCTCAAATTTTGACACATGACAGATAATTTTATTATTTACAAGCCTTTTGAACGATTTGCGTCTCAGTTGTGTTGAAAAATTTTTATCCGCGATGGAATTCAAACGTGATAGTGTGATTGCTTTATACCTGCAGCCTCATGCCCTCCAGCACCTCAACGTGAATAAATCATTTGTGTCTCGAACCATAGCTCGTTACTGTGATACTGGCAGCGTTGTAAAACGCCATGGAGGTGGTCATAAAAAAAACAGCAACATCGGCAGAAATGGTTCGGAAAGTGAAGGCACGAATTGAGCGAAATTCGCGTCGAAGTGGAAGAAAAATGGCTCGTGAGCTCAACATATCGTTGGAACGGATGCAACAGATACTGAAAAATGAGCTTGGCCTCAAGCCATTGAAGTTCCAAAAAGCACACGATCTTACCCCGCAACAGGAAAAAGTTCGAGTCGAAAGAACGAAGGAGTTGCTACGCTTGCCCGAAAGTGCTGAGTTGCCGAATTTGTTTTTTTTTCCGATGAGTCGCCATTTGTTATCGAGCAATGTGTCAAGAAGCAAAATGACCGAGTTTACTTGCCAGAGAGGTCCTTCGAAAATTTACACCTTCTTCGGACGGCCACCAGAAAGCAGGCAGCACCGATGGTGATGGTTTGGGCCGCCATAACCGCCGATGGTCGCTCTCCGCTCGTATTTTTGGACCGTGGCGTCAAAATTAATGCGATCGTATACCGTGAAACTGTCTTAGAGGCAGTATTGATTCGGCACCGTCTCTCAAAGCGCGCTTTAGCCAAGATTGGTTAAAAAACAATGTTCCACACTTCATTTCTTGACACAATGGATTGCAACTTCTCCGGATGCAAATCCGTTGGATTTCTCCGTCTGGAGTATTTCGAAGGCGATGGTTGGCACTAAAAAATACCAAAGTTTGGACCACCTCAAACAAGCACTTCGCCGGGACTAAATGGACTAAAATACCGCAGAGCCACTTGAGTGCAGCTTGCGATGCCTTCTTCGGCCGTCTCGTTGGTTGCACAATACATCTTAAGAGGTAGAGTGATACGTTACGGCAACATTCATCCTTTGGCGTACCTTGACTGCAACTAGGTATTAGTCCTAATCAAAACTGACCACACCGAGTGATCAATTTTGTTTCGATGGTTTGACGACGTGTCCTACCAACAGGATGATCCACCTCGTACCAAAGTTTCCAAAAATTTGTCAAATCATGTGCTGACCTACTAAAGCTTCATGGCGTCGGCGCTGGTTTACGAGTCTTAGCAATCATAGCATCAACTCGACGCCTGAAGATGTTAAGTTTTGTCGGGTAGCTCGTAAAAGTTTCTGTTTCCTTTTCAACTCAGAATGGATGGTTTTCCTTGTGTCTGAAATCTGCCAGATCCCCATTCTCTATGCAATGTCGATCTCAATTAGAGTATTAAACCATTTCTTGCTTTTAGTTTCGAATTCTTATTGACATCTCAAACATCAATTAGCACCGCCTTGGCGTTTAATTCTTCTGCGTCTTATTTATTTTTTCACTGTTTAATGCGCTTTTTCGCCTTTGTGCCATATTCCATTTTGAAATGAAGGACAAAGAGAACATTTACACGATGACTTTTGATGAGGAACTACTAATTTATATTGAAGACTCATTTCCTTTCAATTATGTGTTGAATGGAACACATTCATTAAGTTCTAAACTGAAATATGTATGCATTCATATTCTTAAGTGTGCACTCAGGCATTATGTAAAAGTTACGCCCCCTGACAAATTGATTTCCACTGGTATACACCATCCTTTAGTAGCTTTCTGTCGCATACTACCTGCCAATTAACCCTTAACACTTTGAGATGTTGTTTTACCATTAAATTCATTTTAAGTGGTAACTTTATGCCAAACGTTACCCCGTTGAGTACACCGGAATAGTTCCCACACACTGGTTATCTTTGTATCTTTAAGCAAGGACATCAAATTTACCGAAAGAAAAAATTCAGAAATAAACGCACGGGTGTACATATGTTGAACTAAGGATTCAAAAGGATGTAAGTTAGGACAATAGATATCTGCATACGGCAAACAATGTGCGAATAATTTTAAAATTGTTGTTCTTGTGAAATAGGGGGAAGGGTAGTATGTCGAGAGGTCCATCCAGAATTAGCCCCGGAAACAACAGTCTTAATAGGTATGGACGACGGTAAGTGGGTAGGTTTTTGTGTGCATTCAACAAGAACACTTTGGACATAAATTGCTCCTTTGACGTGCCAATTTTTCTAGAGGCGCCGAGTGAAGGGCTTCGAGTTGGGGTTTCTCTTCAAAGTGCGGCTGAGAAGATACCATGAATATTGGGGATATTTTAAGCCCACTTTTCTATTAACACATTCATTTGAGGCTATCTAAAAGCCAACAAGGCTTCTTACATTTGATCTATGTACGCTGATCTCTCTTTCGGAGACTCTACTCGGACTTGAATGACATGTATAACCCAGCTGGCTTAGGATTGCTGTGTTCTAGTTGTTCTGGACTGTGGCTTTCCAGCGAAATGAATTTTTTTTTCATTTCTCAGTCCGAGCGGAGTTGATTTTCTTCCTTCCGAAAACAGCGAAAAAATTAGCAGCTAGGAGCACTAGAAACCACAAGTTGGAATATGAAGGTTGCCAGTCAGGATGGTTTCCAAGAAGGCGTTTTTATGGACATTAAGCGTCACATTAGACAAGAATTGATACAGTGCTACTAGTCAGCTGTCATACTATTCCTCTATTCCTCATTCATCGACTTTGATGACTGTAAATGCAAATGAAGCAACTTTCTTCTTGCTGCCAGATGCAAGGTTAATATTGTGGATTCGAGTCGTCTTATCAGCCGAAGCGTCGTTTTTTTTTTTTTTGGAACAGAGTACATTTTTGAGGTGTAAGAAGGATCCGAAATAGAACGAGAAGCGTTCGATCGAGGCCTTAGAGAGGTGATGTTAGAAGAATGAACATCCCCAAGATCCCCATCATCAACGATTTCGAAGCTGACGTCCAACTGAGGTACACTCATGGAACCTCACCATTATTTGTCCGATCCTAAACAAAGGAGATGCACTGAATTGTGCCAACTACACTGGAATAGGTTTCCTACAGACATCCTGTCTAGTGTACGAGTATTATTTGAACGTCTAAGGCCCTTGAATCAACAGAACGTTCCGTGATTTTTAACGTAAACCACCAGTCATGTAGACTTATGTTTACGAGATGCCCATACATCCATCGGGAGCAAGGATACGCCTTGCCATCGCTCGCTACAAATATTTTGATACCAATTCGGAACTGTGTTGGAGGCACAAGTTCCACCCTTAATATGAGTAAAGGCCGATCTAAAACCTTTTACTGCTCTTAGGGTCACAGCGCCCAGTGGGTCAAACCAACAGAAAGACCTTTTTCCCGCGATTTGGGCTTAAACCAAAGCCACCATGACGCTCCCATAGGGGGGCCTACCTCAACAAGTCAGGCCCGGACCGTGATTTAAGCCATGGTAGGGACTACCGGTGGTCCCCGATGCCAACAAAACTTATGACCGGCAACTTGTAACTGGTCAAATCGTAGCAACCATTCAGAGGCTGTTATCTGAAGATGTTTACGATTATGCTCTGCGCCAGCTTTTTATTAGACAATGTCATTAATGGGCGAAGCCTTGATAATTGGGCGGGGGCCCCCTTGAATCAACAGTCCGATTAGCCCAGGAATTCAAAATCAATATACGCCACCTCTTTGTCAAGTTCAAAGTCGCATCTATATGGATGAAATACTCGAAGCCAGCTCTAGTTTTGGCATACTTTCCAAGACTATTCGACTCCAGACCATCTTGCAAAAGTCTGTTCAGATACAGAACAGTTGAAGCAGAAGATATCCTGTCAACAAAAAGACTTGGTTTTTTATAATAAACACACTTTCGGGCGGTACACACAACATCCAAGCCTAAGACAAAACGTCACGACAACTTTGGGAATGCAAAAGACTATATTTACGCCGCTATCAACTCTGACGATGACAACAGTGCTGCTTCTTGTTCCCTCGAACAACCAAAAAAGATTTTAAATAGAACCTTGAGCTTGCCCAAGATAAGGGTGCCTAGTGAGCTTAGGATAAAGCCTGGGAGACTGTTAACGTTTATATTGTTTAGATCGCTTAAGCCATTTTAGAAGAGATCTCTAGGAGCTTTTTCCTCCACCTCGTATACGCAGGTTCTACAGAAATCATTTGTAAAGACGGCGAGTCTTTTTGTAGGCTTACTTATAAGGCACTGATAGCACTGAGATGTTTCCTATTTTGAAAGATCAAACTCTTCAGATTCGTCCGTTGATCCAGGCCATTACGTAGCGATGGTAAAATTGGTAGGAAGGTGGTTCGAATTTTGGCGACTTCGTCGGCCGTATAATCTGTGGAATGTAGGTGAAGGTTGAACTGTCAAGGGCCGTTCTAGTCCGACCTTATCGCGCAATGCTTTGAGCACTGACGAAAGTAGATGAAAATACTCTCCAGTTGGTTGTTTCACTAAGTAGCTGCAATTGAAGATTCCTTTGTTGGAGCACTGTTGTCCATGACTCAGCTATCCTAATCGCTGTGAGTGAAGCCTTCTAATCAGATCCATGTCAATGTATTTGCATAGCCGTTATATGATATCTTCTCCTCCAAATGTCCATGTCTCTGCGCCGTACAATAAAATAGGGATGATGAGCGCCTTGTACTCGTAAACTGTGTTCTTAGTTGCTCGAGAAAGGGCGTTAAAAAGCTCGATAGCTAAACCGTGGGATTCAGAGGATGAGGATTTTTTTTAGATTTAAGTTTGATTAGGTGGAGGGACGTTTTCGCAGTCTTTGTCCGAAATGAGACATTTGTCTGAGAATGACATTGTCGGTTGTCTTCGACTTTGTAGGTTTTGGTTTCTGATAAAATCTCCGATCCTCATTCCTGTGAATTTTCAATAAAGGGTTCCCTAATTCAATTTTCCACAAGACATTAGTTTTTTTTATTTATGTAGCAATCGATTATGAAACCTCCAAGTATTTGTGTAAGCCCCCCCCACTCTATCCAGTATGATAGGGAAGATAGACCTTTTCCCTTAAATATTTGACCACTCAGATCTAGGACAATGGTTCCTGTCAATTTTCAGTGGCCCCCTTGGAATATAACCTAAACTCAGTAGTATTCAGGTTATTGTGTGAGCTCCAGAGAGCTTTGAATACACCTTTAATCCGCTCCTGGGTGAGTCTAGCGCGAAGTCCTTAAATTTACTCGCGACAAGGATAAGTGCACTCTGCTTGCAATTTTACATAAATGTAACTTAAATGCTCCTTTTTTTTTTTTGGATTTTCATTTTGTGCACGGCTTGGCGTCCAACTTGAGCTTTAGAGAGGAGATTTCCTAATTTCCCAATGTCCCATGAGAGTTGGTCCGCGTTTTTTTTTTTTTGTTTTTTTTTGTTTTTTTTTTTAAATTCTCTCTCTCGGTTCCTTGATGTCCTTCGTATTAACTGTAATTATTAATATAAATTCTTCGGTGCTGGCTGGTTGTTGTCCCCTTCATGGTCGTCGCCGTCATCATTGTCGTTGTCGTTGTCGTCCTACTGTTCGGTCGTCATCGTCATCGTCGTAGTGTGTTCTTGTGTGCTTGGCTTGTGTGATTTGCTTGGTCCTTTTTTTTTTTTTACGCCCTTGTGTATATGAAATTTAATTAAAGTTCATCTTATTTGAGTGAAGAATAATGGAATGGGCTTTTGGGGTGGTAAAACTGTTGGAACGTACTGTGAGAGCTGTGTGCAATTTTCGCATAAAGTTTTTCATTTTCCTATCGAATAATTGACGAAATTGGTAAAATATGAGACACCCCCTAGCCGGTTATAAGAGTGGATGATGAAAGAATGGCGCTGCTTAATAACTAAGTTTTTAACTTCTTTTTTTTTTTTTTTTTTTTGGTTTTTTTCCGTGAGAAAGTATCCCGCTGAATTTGATCTAAAAGGATTGCATAGCAGAAATCACGTTATTTGCATTTATATTGAAGTTGCTCTTTGACGTAGAAGTTTTGGTAAAAAAAAACCGGCCCAAATCCTTCAATATACCATTTGCCGGTGATGAGCTTAGTTGATCGTGGATCAGTAGTGTAGCCTAATCCATAGTCATTTCTTTCTTAACCGCGATTTATCATAGAACGATATCCGAGTCTTGTTTTTATTTCTGTGAATAAATGTCATCTGGCACACAGGATAAGTTGGCCTAATACACCAACAAACGTCATAGATGGAAGAACTCAATTCCAAATTCTCTCGACCCTCACCAATGGAAGACATGATTCTGAACAGTGTTAGCCAAATCGAGAAAAGCGCCAGAAATATGCTAATTTCAACAACTCCAAGGCCACTGTGAGGAGCTCGAATCTCGGATCGATTATTTGGAACGAGATGAGATGATGAGATGAGATGAGAATCTTAATCTGCTTAGACTGAACTAACACTCAGGTATATCGGCTTTGATACCAACCAATAGATGGCGTTGCTCGTGTGACATATAAGTCAAATGCTTGCGCGCGTTTTGTTTTTGACACTTAACCTAGATACAAAAATAAGAGTGGCAAAATGCGGTAAGATTCGTCGTGTTAAAGTAGGTAAGTTACGTTAACGACAGTAATGTCATCGAAAAACGTCAGTTCCACAACTAATCCGGCCGATTCCATGTTGACTTTTCATACGAAAGCGCTCATTACTCCGGTATGCCGGAGTATGCATTGGTGCAAGCAGATAGAATGAGTCGAAAACAATCCCTCCGACGAACCTTACAAGTGTCTGTGATCATTCTTGAAGCATGTGGTAATGGGCGAGGAAAAATGGAGGGCCTACAACAATGTTAGCCGGAAAAAAGTTGAAGAGAGATGAATCATCGGAAAGGCAAGCAAAGACGGACATCTACCAAAAAAAGGTGATGCTGAGCTACTTCCAAGGAACAAAACGATTAATTCCGAGGTCTACTGTAAACAGCTATAGAAATTAAGTGATCTCATCGTACAGAAACGTCCCGCCATCGACCACCTGATCAATTGTATTTTACCACAAACAGTTTCGGTCATTCGGCAAAAATCTTGAGACGGCAGCATGGTTGGAATGTGCTCCCGCACCCACTTATTTCGCTACTTGCAAAACTTCCTGAATAGCAAAACATTTGCTTCTGAAGACTTCATCAAATAGCATCTTGACAAGTTTGTTGAAGAGAACGATAGGAAGAATGACTAGTGTTTGCTCTGGAGATTCCAGAGTACAAGATTCCATTCTTGTCAAATGCAACGATGACTTGAAAAAACTTTCCGGTGTATGGCATTGCTTGTAGTCAAGATCATCTCTAAAGTATGTCTAAAAGTATGAATCACTTTCTCTTTTTTTTTCTCTCTTTTTTTTTGCTCTCTTCCACTTTTTCTCTTATATCTCTCACGCTTTGCTTTCTCTTTAAATTTTGAACTTTAGCTAGAGACCGCGATGAGTGAAGGTGCCAGGTGCACTCCGGACTGTAGTGGTAACTCAAGGCGCCAATTATCCAGGCTTCGAAAGCGGGGTCAGCGCACAGTACTGGTCTTATCGTAACGGTTTTCAGATGGCGTCACTGAAAGTTCCTACGATTTGACTAGTTACAAACGGCCGGTCATTGGTCCTATTGGATAGCAGGATCACCTGTAGTCCCTTGCTGGACTTAAGTCACGGTATCATGGGAGTGAGAAGCCCCACGGATCTCGGTCTGGGCCTAACTTGTTCATGTAGGCCTCTTAGGGGAGCATCATTCTGGCTGTGGTTTAAACTCAAATCGCGGGTAGGGTCTTCCTGTTGGTTTGATCCAATGTAGAGTTGCAAATAAGTACTGGGTGCTGTGACCCTAAGAACAGTAAGAAGAACTTTTACCTCCAATAAGAGCGATGGCAAGGCGTATCCTTGCTCCCATGGGTGTATGGGCATCCCGTAAACTTAAGTCTACACGACTGGTGTTCCGGATTGTCGCTTAGATAGTAAGTATCTAAGAAAATTCGAGCGAATATTAGGGACATATTGAAGAGTTTCTGTAGATTCCAGCTTTCTTCCCTCAGCATGGATAATGAAAAAGGCTTGCCTAGTTAGGTTAGGTTTGGAACCATAACAAGGAAATAAGGAATTTTCAACCAGTTCACAACCTTATAGAGAGATTAAGGCTCCGCATCCAACAAAAGTGAATTGAATGTCCGGCTTTGCTTGAGGACCTATAAGCCCATGTTTTGAGTTTTTCTTTTTTTGTGAAATATCAGTCGTGTCACTTGAGAAAAAGTTTTGATACAACATTCGCCTTGTTCAGTATGTTTGGTCCTTTTAAAGAGCAATATCAAAATCCACCTTGCAAACGACAATTCAAAAACTTCACTTACATCCGAAGAGCACCCCGTTGGGGTCACCATCAGTTCGTTTGGCTATCACTTCGATACAGAGACTTTGTTAACCAATAAAGTCAGACACACATTTCACCTTTGCTTTTTCACTCGTTTGTCGGTTCGAGAACCCTTCTTAAACGGCTTTTGCAAGGGGAATTGAAATACAAGTAAATTGTAATAAAATGAGAACCAAAGGACACCCCACCCAAAGCAAATGGCACAAATATTCAGGCAAAACTAGAATGGGGGAGATGATAATACGAAGAAAACAAAAGAAACAAAAATACGAGAAAAAGAAAGTTGACATCATCCCGTCCAGAAGGTGGGTACTATATAATCTGAACTTGACTTTTCTCGTAAAGTGAGCGTACTCGTTTGCCTGGTCCTGCAGAGGCAGGAGAAATGAATAAAGTTAATATGTCTTGCTCAGAACAATACGTACCTATGCCTATTTCCATTTTCCAACGCGCTATCAATAAAGCGCTCACCTATTTCGTTTTTTTTTTGTCCTTGCTTCGTTTGTCCTTTTCATCCATTGTTTTGGATTTTGAGCTAAAAACCGCGTTTGATAGGTCTCCTGATATGTACATAAGACTTCAAGGCTCATCGTACGAGTATGTACTCTATCTCTACACATGAAGCAGTACAATATCTCTATGTGTGCATACATACAGCTACATACACGTATTACAGGAGGTAGAAACGGTGACATACCGATCCGAATCACTCATATCTAAATTAGAGGCGAAACGCAATTTTCCAAATTGACTTTCGTACTTCTCTGCGCTATAAAAGCCCTTTCACTATAGAGGATGCATCAAAGATACAAATAGCGTTCTCTCAATCGACTTGAGTAATTGAGGGCTTTGTAGTCCTGTAAGAACTTTGATTCTATTCCGGAAAAATACCATAAAACAATTGCATACGAGTACATATGTACATTTGTGGGTATTCGATCCGCATTTTTATAGTCAAGGACTTTTATAATCATTTAAGGGAAGCAGCCGCCAGCCGATGATTCAAGGTGTATCCTGTATAATCGTACACTGCTCAATTTTTTTTTTATTTTTATTTTTTTTGTGTTGAAAATAGCTTCTCGTTCGCAGGATTTATTTCGGTTTTCCTTTTGTTCACCGCTCAACTCATCTTGGTTGGATCCTCTTCAAAGGTAGGCTTCTGACCTTCTTATGGAAATTACGGAAAACCATTCGCACTAATTCACCTTGGGAAGTCGTCGGTGTATCTGTAAATGATTTCATGTGCGACTAAAGAATCAATAAATTCCATTCACAGCCTACAGCGTTGTAACCGAAAAGAGGTTGACGTCAAGAGCTTTTTAACATTCATTTAATAGATAGTCTTCTCGTTGTTACTCCGTTGCTACTGCATTGCCCGAGGAGATGACTAAATTCGCGGACTTCCGTACAATTTTGCCGCCTACTTTTGCTTATCATCTCGACAGCGAGGCCAAGAGTTAACTGATGTTTTTGCATTTGAGGTATCCAATTAGTCAGTGGATCTCTCTGGATCAGATCAGGCCTGATGAGGCCTTAATGGAAGAACGGCAGTCCTTACATCCCCGACTCCGCGTCTTAGGAATATTTATAATGGAACTGGCCCTCCAGGCTGGCATTTGTACCTCCAAAAAAATCCACAAGCTACGAAGCAACAACAGCATTTGCGATGTTAGATCCCTTAATAAGCCACATGCAGTCAAAAAACTGGACGCTGCAAAGCAGATATTACAGCCCATCCAAGAAATGGACACCGGGCAAAAGTTAGAGACCGGTTAGAGACCCACTTAGGCAAGAAGTCTTGAGTTTCCGGCATGTTAACGAGGCTAAATTTTAGTGTATGCGCACCTACGGAGCAGAAGGATGATGACACCAAAGATAGGTCCTATGAGGTCCTGGACAAGACCTATGACATTCAAATTGTCCTCGGGTATGGGGCTTCGTATAATCGACTTTGCGCATTTTGATATTCCTAAGGGGATTTGGAGATCTCCTGATCAATCTTCAAGGCACCATAACCTTTTTTGCAGTAGCAGCACATTCTGGCGGTCAAGGAGGTCACTTTTCACTCCATCTAGTAGTTACACTCCTCGAATATTATAGATGTCCGAAAATTCCGAAACCAAGGTACGGTTGGGGATAGATATACCGAACATCGCCAAAGACAAATCAATATTGTGCAGAAGTTTGATGTCGGACGGATATATCTACAAGCCCAGCGATAACATTGCCAAAAAGCCACCAGTGATGCACTGGGTTTCACTCGGTCACCACAACGAAATACCTGGTTTGACGAAGAGTGTAGCAAGCGGCGTTGCAGTTAAAGACTAGAACTGCTAACGAGCTCTACGAGCAAAAAAAAAAAACAAGGAGCATGTGTCGAGGAAATTGAGAGGCACAAACCCTCGAACAGAAGTCGCTAGAGATGAACCAGGGGACATAGGAAAGAGGATTTTTTTGTAGACTGTACAACAGCGATGTCGAAACAAATACCGCTGTCAGGCAGAATGAAACTTACAACCTGGACGATGTAGACCAAGAATTCCATCCAGCAGACATGCAGCAGAAACTGCTCTATCGGATGGCCTGACTGCCGAGTATACTCTATTCCATGACCCTATTTGTTCTTCGCCAACAACGATGATTTTGTGAAAAACCCAAGGAGCTGCAATTCTATGTATACGAACCACCTATTTATCGACAGAATCTGTAGAGGCGAGCTATACAGAGCAATGTCTAGTTTTCACATCCCTGCCAAACTAGTCCATTTGCTGTTCCATCAAGATAGGTAAAGAACCTTTGATGTCAAAACGATTTCTTTAATATCGTTCTGGGCAAAATTCATACGCCCAGGACAAGAAGCACAATCTTTCAAAACTCCGTCCAATTACTCACATACGCCGATGATATTGATGAAAGAAAGCAGCGTGATGTCAGTGGCGCTATCCCTAGTATTGAGAGGAAAGTGGCAGAGATGGGTTTCACAGACAATGAGGGCAAGACCAAGGAAACGACACCCAACACCAGAATATCACCCTCGGCATATACGAGTACATAAAACTGTGAGGACGGTCCCGTCTCCATAGACGACGGTGAGTGGATGAAGAAATACAACGACGAACTGTACGGACTGTACAGTGAAATTGACTTAACCAGAAGATTGAACGTCCAACGACTGAGATGGATGGATTATGCAGAGCGACCGGAAAAACGTTCAAGTCCGCCTGAGAGGGGCAGTGTAGTAGAGCCAGGCCATGACTTAGGTGGCGCATGCCAGCGGAAGAGGACTTCAACCAACTTAGCGTGCGTAACTGGAGGAGATGCTTATGTGCTAGTTCGAGAATTTTGCTCGTCCATATGCGTGCTCCAGAGATTTTTTGTGCCCTTTAAAAATTTTGCACACGTTCTGCGTGTGCGAAGAAATAAAGAGAGACACCGATGTACGTTGGTTTTAAATGTTTGCAGTTTATAATGGCTGGGAAATAAAGAGCTCCACACGGCAAAATACATCAGAAACTGAGCTTAATGGTAAACTGTTGAGCATTCATAGTGAGATGTGTGTTAGGGTTGAATATTTGAAGCGGCGGAATGCTACTGAGATTTTCAATGGACGCTGGTTATGAAAATAGTGTTCGAGGGTGTAAATTGAGGAATTTGAATTCTATCTAGCAGAGGCATTTTAGGGCATTTTAGGGTATTGCCCTCCAACTTTGACCGGATGAATGCTCTTTATATTGAGGCTCGATCAGAGGGGTTTAAATATTTCTAATCATTCCTGAGTAGGTATTGCCTGTTTATAGATTGAGAGTTAAGTCGCAATACAATGCTCTACCTACTATAGGTATAGTGACCGTATTCTAAGTGAAGATGCACTTCATTAGTTTCGCTATTTTCTCTATGTAGCCCAAGGGCCAATTGATACTAGTCTCCGGTTTTATGGCTTACGAGACACCATAGGAGATCCAATTATCCTCAAGCCAATACCAAATTGAGAGATTTGACTTTCACTTTCCTTAATTAAATATGTATACCTGTGACTGTGACAATAGTTGGGAGACAAAAACATAGTGCTAGTCTCATCATTTCACTTCCAGCAGCTATACTCGTATTTTTCACATGAGCCCTAGTGGGCATAAACGACCCAAACCCAAAATATGGACTCGTTTGTCTGTGTGTATTCGTATTTGTGTTTGGCATTAAACAAAAAAAAAAAAAACAAAAAAGGGAGAACGACCGTATTTCCCAAGGACCTGCCCATTGTCACATTCTCGGTACATCTTCTTAGGACAAAACCCTCGAATTTGCATAGAGAGGATAAAATTCCAAAAAGCCAAATAAGCTTGGCCAGATATTGCAAGCGCTTTGGACCTGCACAAAAGTGAAATCCTAATTTTGAAAGAGAAAATAAGACAACAACCAACAAAACCAAGAAAACCAACAAGGCCAACAAGGCCAACATCGCCAACGGATGGTTTTCGTTCTTATTAAAAATCCAGCGCATTCCATTTTAATTTGCTATCTAATAAGATGCCCAGTGGAGGCATTTTGTATCCGTATCCGTATCTGTATCCTTATTTCAATCCCAATCCCAATTTCGATGGCGATGACGATGGCGATGGCGATCCCGATCCCGATCCCGATCCCTATCCCCCTATTTATAACCCAATCCGTATCCATAACTTCGTCCTGGTTGTGGTATGGTCGTTGTGTCGTCGAGATTCCTTCTAAAATACTTAGGTATCCCCACATATTTGATTACAATATAATGCGGCAGAGTAGGTATGAAAAGGAAATAGAGTAAACGCAAGGAATGTCCAAAGGAATAAGAGAGGTTTTTTCTGGTTTTTTTTTTTTTCGGTTGTTTTGGTTGTCGGTTGTCAGAAACCACCAAACAGAAGGAAGATGAAGCAAAATATCGTTATATTGTGTATCAGGGTCCTTTAAAACGAAATGAAAGGGAAAATGGAAACTTGAGAAATCCTTTTTTTTTTTTTTTAAGCATAGAACAGAACGGCTTTCGTGTGGAAACGACAAACGCATGGGATAAAGAAGGCATTTGTACATAGATGGGCAGAGTATAAAACAGCAGCAGTGGTTGGTGACGCCGCCGTTTGAAGGTATCATTGTCGTCTCCTACTGCCGTCAACATTGTTGATCGCTATATGAAAGTGGTCCTTGCGTTGTCCTCAGCCTTAGCCTTCAGAAAAATAAGAAGAGACCGCAACAAAAGCTTAGCAACGACGACGGTGTAAGTTTTCGTTTTTCGTTGTTCGTTTTTCGTTGTTCGTTGTTCGTTGTTCGTTTTTCGTTTTATTTAATTTTTCTTCTTTATTACGAGCATTTCTTTACTTCGCTGAGTTTTTGTCAGTTGTTGACGTTATTTCTGCTTTTCATTTCTCTCCTCCTTCTTCAGTTCTTGACTGCCTGCTCACTGTTGTGTTTTTCATTTTGCTATTATCCTGGCATTTTATTACTCGCAAAATATTGTGCTTGTTCCATTTTTTTCACTATGCCAGGGGGTGGTGAGTTGATGCAATTGGGATGAAATTGGTGGGTCGAGGAGTGGGTATGATATAGGATACTGGGTTTTTTTTTTGTTTTTTTTTTTTGGTAACCGGCGACAGCGGGTAAATAAGATATGGGAAACAAAACGACGTAAGAGTATAGATGATGGATAAGAAATCGGAAGGAATTTTGAGAAAAATTCTAGGGAAAGAGCTCTTTAGTATGTGGGTCCCTTTATCTTTGTCGTTTTCGCTGTCGTTGTCGTTGTCGTTGTCGTTGTCGTTGTCGCCGTCATCACTGTCGTCGTCGGCTCCATCGTCATCATCATCATCGTCATCCTCATAGTGAGTGTAAAGGGAGAGATCTCAACAAAAAAGGATATAATGGAAAATAGGCAACAGTTACTAGGGTTGGTTTGTTTTTTTTTTCTTCTTCTACTTCTTTTTTTTTTTTTTTTTTTTGACAACATAAAGGAAATATAATTTATATCGCATGACGGTAAATATCTCTGAAATTAGAAACATCGTCAGCATCCATTTCGTTACATTAGAACAACCCTGATCAGCCAGAGAAGAGAACCAAATTGCTGGGGAAAGTATGCTATCCATCCTATCCATCTGATGGAATGTTGGCCTTCTTAGTCCAAACATCGTGTCTTGGTCGTCTTCTTTATAATACTATAGCACACATATACATTATCGTAAATTCGTGGTAACTCTTAAAATCATTCTTTATTTGCCCAAGAAGTTGGTAATATTTTTGAGCGACATGCTGGGATGAGAACTCAAAAATACGACGAGTTTTTAACAACTGAATGAATGTAGCTAACTCCCTAACTCAAAGTACTCTCGTTAGGGTGGTACTTACTGCGGGCATTCAACTAAAGATGTTGCTTGTGGGTACTCTGCCATCAAGACTACGCATTTGTTACATACTATAACATATAACGTTTGCGTCATGCTGTAGCAACATCTTTTCAAAAGTGACAAGGAAGGAATTGCTACTTTCCGTCTTCTGAGAATTCACATTGGTTTGATGTGTGCGAGTATATGGGGAAATAGTATGCGTTGAAAGGTAATCTAGTTCTTCGACTATGTAGTTCATTTCCTTTTGGATTTGTTGCATCCACCTCTCATGTATCATGTTCACTTTAAGAGAATTATTTGTGGGAAGAAGTATGAAATATGTTCGAGTTGAAGGAGGCAAGTTTTTGAGAGGTTTTGAGACTTTTTATGTGCCAATTGCCGCTGTTTAAGGACGACTGATCTGATATAATGACGAATTCCTGTATGTACATGCGCCATCTACTATCGGGTTCTACAGATCGGAATCAAATTCGTTTGCCGTACAAAGGAATCCACTTACCTAAGATGGAATACAAGCCTCAGCAGTTAGGCCGGTCTTTAGTGGGTTGAGGTGCCCGAAGGTGAGATGTTCTTCCACAGCGTTGTCCCTCCGCTGAATTAGTGTCAATTCGCTCTACATATCCTAGCCATCTCAGTTCGTCATTGAATCTTCTCCTCCAAAGACTGTCAATGCAAATAGGACCGAATATTGTACGAGAAAATTTTCTCTCGAAGCGATCGAGGCTATCTTCATCCGCTTTCGATAGAGTCGATGCTTATATAGGGTCAATTGCCTTCTTAGTCCAAAGAAAGAGCGATTGGCAAGAGTGATTTTTCATTTTATTTCTGCTGAGGTGTTGCTGGCAGAATTTATAGCAGAGCCAAAGTAGACAGAGTCGCTTATTACCTCCAAATTATATCTGTCCAATTCGTCGATGTTGTGTGGTTTTGCCTTCATTCATCACTAAACCGACGACGAATCGAAAACAGATCCTTGAGGCTTGAGCAATGATGCTTTAGATTAACCTCCATCTGACACAGAAGGTATCATCCGAATCCAGAAACCATGAATTCGTGGAGACCTGGGACACCTGAATATGTTCCACTTTGTACAAAAGGCAAATGTAATGTAGAGACTGCCAAAGGTACCTATCGGGCATATCGTGGCCACGTCTGAGTTTTTTTTTTTTTTTTTTATAAATTAGCGCGCGATCCAGAGGTTAAAATATTTGCACACATCGCAGGCGAACGTGACGTGAACATTCTCTCTACCTAGAAAGGATGGACTGGTCTCATTATCTGGTACGATACTAACGCATCTTACACGGTATGGGTCAACACCAACATCACTAACACTCCCCGGCCACTAGGAAAACAGAGAAACACTTTTAAAAACATTCTCCTTCGAACTTTTAAGTCCCCCATGAGCTTGACATGAAGGATTTTATCCTGGCTTTCAATCAGACTATGGCTGCCTTCTGCCCTCTTACTCAACGTAGAGGCAAGAAAAAGCAAGAATCTCTCAAGCTGCTACTGTTCAGTTCCCCCTTCGGATTACAAGAGACGAACTGCATATCTTCAAACTATTCAAATCTGCTAGACCGGACAGTCTAACGCATGCTGACAACACTGGAGAAAATCATGAGGAACATCCGTTATCATGTCAAAGCCGGAAAATGCTTTCATGTTGTGCTTTTGTTTCAATATTCACTGACTAGCCACGTCGAACGAGAGTATGGAGAGTATACAATGGTCGTGTTCCTGGACATAGAAGGTACCTTTAACAATGTCAAAACATCATCAGGATTATCAACTTTAAACTGGATGAGGCTTCTGTTGCTATAGCCGTCTCAGAACAGCATCCTCTATCTGTCCCGCCAGAATTTTTATAATCTCCTCAGCCACTTTCAGCTTTTCTGGAGTCTGTTGTTGTTTGAACGCTGCTTTGACTTCTTCCTTCTTCAAACGATTAGCTAGGGTCAATCGAGTTTCTTCAATTTCACGCTGCTTCTTGTCCTTCTGTGCATTTTTTTCCCTGGAAAACTCCAGAATGCGGGCGTTTTTCCGTTCTTGCTCCTCAGCTGTAAATTGCAACCGAATTTCACTGATGTCCTTGCGTAGATTTTTATCGGCGGCCTACTGTTGTGCTTTGCTTGTTGGTGTATTTTCTCAGTGAAACAGCTGAAATAAGCTGTTGCTCAACCATGAGAACCGCTTAGAGGGCATTTGGCGCCTGATCTTCTGCCAAAATCTTCTCTTGTGGAACTTTTGATTTCTGGCACACAATAGCTCGGTCTTTTTGATCAGTTTCATGCTAAATAGCAGGATAAACAACTCCAAATTTGGCGGGACTTTTGCCGAAAAATGTGTCAGCCCTTCTGTAGAATTTAGTGGTCAACGAACTGCTGGAAACGAACTTTACTGGACAATTTTAACAGCTTAGCCCGTTGGAGTACACTCTCATGGAACTGATCTTACCTTCTTTTTTGGGAAATATAAAATTACCAGCGGTACCAGCTTAGTCCTTTCTAGTATTCAAGAAAGTGTAAAGAAAGCTTTATTCTCCTGCAAAAAAAGGCCTTAAACGCCGCATTACATTGATTGTCTTGGTGGACAATGGATTCAACTGCGGCAAAGACAGCATGTCTGTGCATAAGCGGAGCACACGATATTCTGTTTCACTTGACAGCCCTCGATATTTTTCGGCAAACTATAAACGAGGAATACCTCCAGAAACATCGACTACATTATGCCCCAACATTGGTTCAACAAAGATTTTCACGTAATCGTCCGCTCTAGGTCTTTCTGGGAGGAAGACGCGTTCAATTCATTTCCATACGAATGGATCCAAGACTGACAGTTGGGCTGGTGGCGGTGTTTTTTGAAATATCCAAATCACTGTATAGTGTTCCAGGCAATTTATCCTGGCTGAAGATGGCAGAGTAGTCCATCGTTCACCTATGTTGAGGAGTGGGCCATAAAGATATTCCGGGCCGGCGAGCCTGTCAAAATTGCAACCACTTTCCGTATCCTACCGGAAAAAGGTAGATCGATATAGATATAGATCGGATGCTAACAAAAGAACAGAACTTAGATCAACCTGTGTAGTGGCCAAACAAATCTGGCCAAAGCTGGATCTAGGAGCTGGATCTTTCAAAACAGCGCTGTCATAGTATTGTATGTCAAGTCTGGACACTGCCTAATAGCAAGCATGCATGATGCAGTTGAAATATTTCTTCTCTGTCGCAATATTGCCCACTTTGACTGTCAAAGGGTACATTTTAGGTTCTCACCACGTTCTAGAGTGTACACAGGATTTTCATTTTAAATCCTGCCGCCTTATTCACCGTATTCCGTTATTGTTTTATTGATCCGTAAATATTTTGTCATGAACCTTACTGTCAGAGACGATGTCGCTTAATCCAAGGGCGTCACACGAAGGCCGTATGTGAATTTGAGTTAAGAGTGCGAAGCATGGTATCTAGCCCTGGTTGAACCAACAAACTCTCATCTGATAAGGGGAATTCAGAGTGGACTTCCGAATTAAGATGAGATTTAGAATTTTCCCTAATAGTTCACCGGGGTATCTACTTCTGTGGTGCCCAGAATCGCGCGAAAAAAACAGCTTCCAAAGGAACTGCCGTCCGAAAACTAAACGATGAAAAGACTTTTCGAACATAACCTCACCAACAGTGATAAATGACTGTGTTAGGTGAGTTGATATAGAAACCCACTATCAGTTGATATTTCACAAAAACGAATTCAGTATGAGGTTTGATATATCATATCCTTGTGCAGCCTTGAGTAGCTGTTGTATCTTCACTTTCCAGTACCAGGTGTATACGTACGTTCCAACTTTTCAACGATGAGATGAATTAACTAAGTTATGATTCCAAAAGAGTTAAATTGAATTGAAATCTTACAAAATATAATCAAAAACTATTTTAGTCGAGTAGGTACCTCCAAAACTCTATAGAAATGATTCAAATTACTTTTGATTTTAACTGACTTATCCTGTGGAGTGGATTCACAATTTCATGTGTTTCTTGTCAAAAGCCTTTAATCTACTTAAGCTTCCGCAGCTTCAAGTTCTTATGAAAATAAAATTCCAAACTCTCACATCCTTTCTACCCTTACCACTAACTATCACTACATTGTTTCATCTAAAAAAAAAAAAAAAAAAAAAAAACGCATGAGTCTTCTTCTCCGGAACCCGAACTATTAGCAACTTCCCTGGAGTAGGTATATTTTTACGCTGGTAATACTCTTGGCAATAAAATTGCGATTTGTATAACTTTTGTATCCTCTCGAGGCAGTGGGTAACTGGAAACTGACACTGGCAAGGGCCAACTTACGGTGGGCTATACTACACTTACTGGGAGGACCATTAATCAGGTAATACTATGTAGGATGCTGTTTTTTTTTGCTTTTTTTTTGGTTTTTTTTTCATGCCCACAATGTTAAGGGACACTTTGCGTTGCGAGTTCATACTAAAGAGATATGGCAGCGGCAGCGACAGTAGCAATGGCAATGACAATGATAGTGGCAATTTCAGTTTCATGAAAGAAAACTTTGGACAAGGAAAACACTTTAGAAGTCTAATATGTTTGGATTACGATGAGACTAGAAGAAGAAGGATAATAAGGACATTCTACCACTGCTTCACCTTGCCGCCATAGCAATAGGTGTCAAAAAGATTCATGCATATATCCGGCCATTTAATATCTTACTTACAAAGCACTCTCTCCTATCCTATCCTCATGTCCATTTAATCGGGTACGTTTTGTGGAATCCCTTCTTCGTCAGCATGAATTTATTTCACCGAAAAACTCATCCTGAAATCCCTTACGACCGCATACTCGTACAATGTGGCCTCATACGTATGTTTAATGTTTTTTTTTTTCAGTGATCAAAATGATGGTCCTGCCTGTGAATTTATTATCCTGATGCATAGCCGTAATAATAGCAAAATGACAAAACACAATATCGGCTATCGGCTATCGGCTTGAATTACACTTTTGTGGAATGGATTGACAGCCATTCATTGTAAGTGTAATTGTGGAGTAGTTGCTGGGGCAAGAGAGTAATGCCACCGATGGTAGTATTCGTTCACTTATGCGTTATTAAAATTGCCATGGCATGCAACCAGCCCGGCAGTGCAGTCTGTTTGTCCATTGAATTCGATGGAGACTTTCTGAAATCGAGTACGAGCTCGGTTAATAAGGTAATTGACGGAAAATGTAGTGACAATGGACAAAGGGAATTCAGAAATTCAGCATGTTAACAGTTAGCACAACATACTTGCACTTTATGCTCAGTTAAGTGGCAAGAACAAAAGTTGACACCGTCAAAACCCAAAAAAATGCGAATGTATCTCTGGAGGGTTTTAGTCGAAATGTTAATGGCATTCTTGTTGGTTGCTAAAGGAGACATATGAGTATGAGGACGAGTACGAGGACGAGTACGAGGACGAGTACGAGGACGAGTACGAATACGAGGACAAGTACGAATACGAATCCGAGTATATGTATGGTTCACACTGTCGACAGATGGTCGAGGATGGCAGCATGAAATAATGATCGAAGGATTGATTATGGTTGGCAGGACATTGTCTGTTTTTCCCCTCTGGTTTTGTTTGAACACCAACAAACAACTTGGTTCTTGAACTTGTAGTTCAAGGCTCAGTAGTACAATCAAATTGGAGATCCTTCCGTCTTGTCTCGTCTGAACTAAAGTTTAAAAAATTTTAAGGACATCACCGAAGGGAGATTTTAATGTCAAATTGCACAGTGGATCGTTGCTTCTTTTAACCACTATCTCGTAATTTATAAATTTTTCCATCACCCGTTTCGTCCTTGAAACACAAATCTTCTGTAACTTCTAGAAGTTACAGCGTTTATAACCAATTGAAGATTTATCGAGAGACTTGAATTCCCAACTACAACAAACGAGTATGGGTCTGTACAAGGACACGCTGACCTTGAAATAAATAAATTAATTTCATCCACAGTCTACTGGTGTTCTAATTTTTCTACAAACATCTGACAGGTTGCCTAAATGAAAATGTCCACTTTCTTTTTTCTACTCGTCCCTATTTTATATAAGGTCAAATTTACAAGAGACAGGATAATGATAATCTTGGCGATAATTAACTCAAAACACTAATGGATACAAATAAGAAAAAGTCATAATCCTGGACTCTGTATCCTTGACCCATTTGAATGATAAATTCCCCTCCTCCTAAGAGCTGGTGTTGCAAAACTTTATAAAAAATAAAAAAAAATTATAAACATTCCAAGTCAAACGTCATCCCATCCCAATGGCACTCATTAAGCCTCTCTATTATACTCTAACCAAGTGCAGGCTAATGAGTCCACACTGACCCACCTGGAGATGATTGGTCGACACAAATTACAATTGACAAGCTAACAAGAAACTGGGAAAAGATAACACACCTGCCTTTCCTTTCTTGGTTTCATGTTTTTTTTTTTTTTTGTTGGTTCTTGTCTCCTGGCGCGAATATACGAGTAGCAACCACCCCACTTGGATTGTCGGTTGTCTACTATGTCTACCCATCAGGATTCAACCTTCGAATGCCAGGCAGCACACCTACAATAAGTGAATTTTTATAAAGGAAGAGAGACACACTTAGAGGAGAAATAATATAAGGTCGCTACCTCGATACAGTCGGTACAGTCGGTAGAGTGTTGTATGTTGTATGTTGTATGGCAGCGCACCATAAAACCATTGCTACACCGCTACACCGTTATACAGCATCCGGTGTTGTCGCCTGGCGATGGCTGATAGGGATGGCGATGGTGGTAAAAGGGAAACTCATGTGATGCTTACTATGTGTGTATGCATGCATGGCAAAATTTTAGGAATATTATGACTGCGGGAGGGGGATGTTACTCTGTTTGTATTTGTGTTTGTGTTTATCCATACACACATACGCATATTGATATGTAGAGTTATGCATGTTAAGAATGCCATACGGGACAGAGAAATGTTAAGGCGTTATGGACTGAATGAATATGTGTGCTTGAGGGTGGCTGGTGTTTGGTTAGCTGGCTGGATGACTGGAAAACTTGCCGAGGATTTTTATCGTTCCATCGGGAGCCTTTGATAGATGAATGAACATATTGAAGTCAATGTTTGGGTAAATTGATTCAGGCATTATGGTAATTTCTTCATTCATTCGTTCATTCATTTATTCTCGGGATTTATCCTCTAATAGTCGTGTTGTTTCGAAAGAATGTTTGTTCTCTTCTTATCTTTCTTTTGTCCGTCCTTTCAATTTCACAATTTCGCCTTCGATATTTGTGCCACAATACAAGCATCAGCGCATACATACATAATTATGTATGTATGAATGGGTAAATATATGTTTGAAAATTTCCTTGATCTTTACCGAAAATAAACCGCACTGAATAGAATTGAATCGTAGCGGACGAAAACGAAATGCGGTACGCCTTACAGCTTTTGTCAGCAACGGTAGTACTGTGTATATTTCCTATGAATGTAAGCAATTACCCCCTTGTGGTATATAAATATTGGCGAGTGCTGACACATGACTCTCGAGCAAATGGCGTATGTGGCGTTTTCTTAGATGGGATGTCCCAGTGGATAATTCCAAAAGGTGGTGGCAGAACCACAGCCATTGCCACAGTCAAGCAATCGCACAGACTGAAGAAGATTCAAACTCAGAGTTAGTCGGTGCTATAAACATATTATATGCTCATGTATCTGAGGACATTTAAGCCTACATACATGTGTAAGATACATATGCGAGTATGTAAGAGTCAACTGAAATTTTTCTATGCAGCAGCGGTTTTCTTGCCTTTTTGCATAAAAATGCCACCAATTTAATGGCTTATTGTACTGTTATGATTTATGGTAAGGAATTTATTCCTTGAATTACACAAGGGACTCACATACACCATCCACATACGGCGATGTTTTATACCCCCAAAGATTATGACTGTGGGAAACCACATTCAGTTTTGAAGCCATAAACACCGTAAAATAAAGACTGAACTGGAACTGGAACTGGAACTGGCCTCTGGACCTACATCCGGATGTGTATGTGACCGTAATCTTTTAGATCTGATTAAACGTTGAAAAGGTCCCACGCGGCAACAAACTGTGTACGGTTGCTAATTTCCGGATTTATATATGCAACATAGATACGAGTATAACAAAATAAATTAAATTCTTCACCATAATAACCATGTGAAGCGAAATTTGCGTATCTGTTAAGGCTTCTCAAGCGAGATTCTGTTTAAGCAGCAGCCGGGCAGAGATTTTAAAGAGATTCCTTGGGTGAGGAGGATACAGAGGTTTTAGGAAAGCCTTACACTGCTCTATTTATGCATGGTAACACATGGGGCATCTTTGTATTTGTAATTTTGAGGACTTTAAAAGTGATTTCTTTTTTTTTTCAAACTTTTTCATCGTTTTTTCCATGAAATTCAATTCCAATTCCTCAAGTCAATAGGACCCAGCCCTATAGCCAAGTTCAAACCCAATAATGTCCATTTGATGACCCTTAAAAGGGGAAAAAGGAAAAAGACCTGTGTGACGATTGATCGGGAAACCAGCGAGTGGCAATGGGATGGTCACAACCCGGAATACGGAAAAGATGAAAAAGGTGTGACGAACCAACTAATGGCCTCACTGTTGACGACGCCAGCAAAGGTTTAGTCGAGCAATTAGCCATCCAAGTATAGGGAAAAAAACAGAGCTTATTCGAATGCGGATTTGCAGTATGCGGCAGACTACTGCAAGACATCTTGATGACAATCCGCATCAAGGCTAAATCGTGTCCATGTCCCTAGGGAAGATAAAAACGACGCCACCAAGACATATGAGCAATGTCCGAAGTATGACGACAGAATGGGAAGGGACGACATCTTTGGTGGGATAACCTACAACGACACCACGTTGAGCAAAGGACTTAGGCCTATTGACTTATCAGCAAATTGACCACATTGAGATTGAGACATAAGATATGCCCCCAGTATTCCTTTATAACTTGTTGAGGAAAAAAAAAAAAAAAACCAAAAACTCCAACTCCAGAGTCCATAGATCCTACGGTCAATCGCAGATCAAGACTGAAATTTTGCTCTTTCAAGTCGAAACAACCAACGAGCAAAATGTCGAATTGGGCAACTAGGCGCCCAGAAAAGGCCGCAGTTATCACCACTCTGCTTGGTGATTTCTCACAAAACTCTTAGAACAGTGAAGAATCGAGGCGTCTATTGGGACAAAAAACCCCGATTCTCTCGCTTTCTTTCTCGTCCTTAGCCCTGAAGTGGGTATGAATACACTTACAATCCCTCAGCATGTGTTAAGTGGTTTTTTTTTGGCAAATGGGATAGAGAGAGAAAGAAAGATGTTTGAGCTCAGTGGTTAACTTCGCTCCATGACTTAATGTGTTAGTCACCTGAAAAAAAATCTTCCGGTCATGGCTGGTGTATTGAACCCCGAACCGTCCGATTGGGAAGCCAACACACTACTAATTGAGCCACGACGACTATCAACCTGATCCAACGATGAAAAGAGAAAGCATGCGTCTAACCTCTGTTCTACGCACATGCTGGTATCAGCGACCTTGATTGCATAGGCAAATGCATTGCCATAGAGAAGAAAATTCGTTTCATCGACAGGTTAGCACATTTCAGGTCGGAGAAATATGTGCTGCTCTTTAGTTCAACATCATTCGAACTCAGATTATAACACTTTCTAGTGCTTCCTCAGAAGCATTAAAAAATAGTCAAATTCTCGCCACATCTTGCCCGGATCAGGCTTATCTACGATATATTTTGTGAGGAAGCAGTTATTGCTTGACACAACAAATTACATAATTCGAACCTGTTTGGTTAGGCCGACCGAGAGAATACTCACACTGACAGCAAGCGGCATTCCCGCCAATTCCATCACCCTGCTGCCTAGGAAAAATGGATTATGACGTCGCTTTGTATACGTGGGCGAGAAAGTATCATATAGGGTCCTTCAAAAATCGCTAGTCCTAGGTGTCAGTAGTGAGTAATTTCAGAACGCTGCCTTTTTTTACGCAGAACTTTCGTCAATTAGTTGTTAGAACATGACGAAGCTCATTTGTCATTGAATGGACTCGTCAACAAGCAAAATTGACGCATCTGGGGAGACGAGAATCCTCGAATATTTTCTTCGACGATGCAAATGAAAGAACTGTCCTGTCACTGTCAATAGAAAGCGCTATAGACGAATGATTGAAGATTTTTTGTGACTCCACTTTCAGCAGTATGGAGCCACGAGCCACGAGTCACGCAACACGTGCAATCAATTTGGCCTAGTGGTGGCATAAACTGGCCATCTGATGTTGCAGAGTCGGGGCTGTATGGTGGATGTGACTTCACTTCTCAACAATGGTTGAATGATTTTTCACGAGTTACCAAAGATGTGAGTGGTCTAGCGTTGTCCTGTTTCATTAGCTACTCCAAGTAGACATCTAAAGTGATCGCTGAAAGCAGCCCAAATTACACGACACCTTGACAACATTGCTCTATTCTGATGCAGTTCACCTTTCGATTGTGTTGGTCCATCATCCTTTATCAACAAGTGATTATTTGACTTAAATCACTTTTGCATCGCGTTGGAGCTGCATATCGGAAATATGGTTGTGTTAGAATGTCGGCCATGTTTCCGGTTCCGTCCGGATAAGCAGTCAACACTATGAACTTCACATATCTCTTTGTGAAAATCTTCTTTTGATCGCTTTTTCCTGACGTTTAATTGATTTATATTTCGTAGACTCCGAGGAAGATTGTTCAGGATCCGGAGAAGATGTGGTTTCAACAATCATGGCACTACGATGTATCGATGTAAATCGATTGCAACTCTAGTTTTTCAATGCGCCGCTGAGGAAGCACTAGAAAGTGTTATAATCTGAGTTTGAATGATGCTGAACTAACGCAGCACATATTTCTCAGAACTGAAATGTTCCAACCTGTCTGTGGATGATGTTATGTAAACGTCGTCTCGGCCTTGTATATGTTAAACACAGCCAAACACTTTTTATTCTCTATCACCATCAAGTTCTCATATACGAGAACGTGTGTGCAATCAGAGGTTTAAAGCAAGCTTTCTCTTTTCATGGTTGGCTTTCGCCACAATGCATCGGGTTGTTAGAAAGAGTAAGCTTGCGAGAGAATCGATCCACTCATTAGTATTAAATACGAGTACAATGGAAGATTCATTTGAAATGATGAGTTTTTAGGTCGTCGGGGCAGCGCGCGGGAACGGGCGTCTGTGCTCCCAATAGATGCCGCCACACTTCACTATTTAACAATCAATTCTGAGAGTTTTGTAAGAAATCACCAAGCAGAGTGGAGGTGACTGCGGCATTTTCTGGGCGCCTAGTTGCCCAATTTGGCATTTTGCTCGTTGGTTTGGTTGTTTCGACTTGAAAGAGCAAAATTTCCATTCTTGATTCTCCGACTGACCGCAGGATCTCTGTAATTTCTAAATTTTTACTTGAGTTCTACATTCGTTTAGCACCCCTACGGAGCACCATCGGCCTCACCCATTTCGGCTCGGGTTTTTTTTTTTTTTAGTGACCGTCGATAATTTTTAAGCAATCATTTTCGCAAAAAAGCTGAAGCTCAGCTGACACAAAAACAATGCTGCACAGGGATAAAAAAAAAAAAACTAAACCAATATTATTTTAATCAGTTTTGATAGACATTAAGCCTGGTTATCCTGGTAAATAATTTGTTCAACCGAAATGGATTAAAAATAAATAATTAAATTGAATCAAAAAGGGGATGTTTGTGAAATTGGGTAGTGATAGGCAATCGTCCGCTTGGAAGGACTCTACGAATTGGGATGGTGTTTCAATTGAGCTGTATTGTTTTTTCAGATGAAATAATTTTAATGTATATTTGTGTAATACACGTAGCTAAATGAAAAAAAAAAACAAAAAGAAAAAAAACCCTTCTGACATCACTTCGATACATGCACCGATGGGCATTCGGTTCGTATCGAGATTAGTTAGCTATTTTGCAATTTTCACCGAAGTGAGCAAGTTTATGTCAGTAGGTGTTGTGCCTCAGAACAAGTGAAATACGAACAATATAAAGTTTATTCAGTATTGACGAGATCTTAACTGGAGGCCGACTTAAACCTGAATGGGGTGGTGAGTCCTCTTGGAGCATCCGTCAGAGGATGTCCTCGAGCATATTTTGTTTAAAGTTGTAAGCGAATCTATTCGGAGCTTCCAGATACGTCAGATCTCCTGGTGCCATTATAAACTCGTTAACGTGCTTTGAAACCCGTTCTAAACCAGTCTTTTCCTCGGATATTTCTGTTCAGTTGACAGAGTTGGGAGCTGTTTTTTTTTTTTTTTTGACTTACCTATCCTTGGGCAATTAAAATGTAAAACTCCCTTGATAACGATAAATATTTATTGACACGTATAGAATATTTTAATTGAATATAACATATAATAAATATATATATAAAGAGCTCTAACAAGAAATATATAGTGTAAATAGTTGAATAATTCTCATGACACAAATAGAATATGACAAGTAGAACAAATATCTTGTACGGCTCCCTCTTGTCTTGCTTTAGCACAAATAGTTAATATTTCTAATTTACAATTGTTCAATTAGTATGTTAACAGCTTTTTGTTTTTACACTTAACAACAATAGAAATCAACAGATAAAAGTAGAATAAAATATATCATGATACAAAATTTAGTCTTTGTGATTTTCACAACCGAATTCACTTAATACTAAATCCTGCCGTTCATACATCGGATATTGTGAGCTTTTACCAGTATCTACGTCAGTTATTATAATTTTGGGGATTACCTTCAACACTTTGTCCAATCCTCCGGTTCTTGAGTGTAGAATCACATGACCGAGGTCTGAACTGGATGTCGAAATTTCTGTTTCTGATTCATTTTCACTGTCCGAGGTTGTTGTGTCTGCATGCGTATGTTTACAACAACAAAAAAAAAGGAAGAAATTATATTTACTAGTATGTGTATGTACATATATATGTACGCCTACAGATGAAAGAGTACAGCGAACCTGATAAAAGTGGACAATTTCACCATCAAGTTGATTCGAAGGCAGATTTCTAGAGAAAGACGCAGTTTGTTCTAAAGGACGGCAGTTCTCCAGCCCGTCGGATCTTCGATTACACCCTAAAAGGTGTATAGTAAGACATTACATACATAATGACTCCAACCAACTTCGGCGTATAGTCACCAGGCGACGAAGAAGACACGCTGAAAACATAGAGGAAGCTCTAGCGGAGTTCAGAACCAAAAGATCCGAGCTCAAGAGGGCCATCAATTCGAGCAAAAAACGGAAGTAGGAGGATCTCCGCCGAGACATAAACAGCGACCCTTGGGGGCTAGGCTATAAGGTCGTAATGCGAAAACTGGGAGCCCAATCGGCACCGTCTATTCTAAACGAAGACAAGACTACGCAATCCGGTCAGGCCTCCCGACAACACACCACCAAGAAGAGTTGGGATTAACCGTGCAGACAATGCAAAAAAACAGAAGAGCACCCGGCCCAGATGGAATTCCAGCAGAAGTAATAAAAAAGACTGCCCAAGCATGCCTCGTTGCCTCGAAGAAGGAGCCTTCCCAAAGAGCTTGGAAAAAGCAACGATTGGTACTGATCAGCAAAAGAAAAGGCGACCCAGACTCCCCATCAACGTACAGACCCTGTATGTATCCTGGACACTGCGGGAAAACTGATGAAACTGAAAAAACTGGAAACTTAGCAGGAAGGCAGTACGGATTCAGGAAAGGACGCTCCACAGTCGGAGCTATTGAAAAAGTGGTGAAGTCGCTCTAAGAAGATCATTTTACTGGCAACCCTGGACGTAAGAAATGCATTCAACTCAGCCAGGTGGAGTGATATACTAAATGTGCGCTAGAAAATAGATTCAACATCCCAGCCTATCTATTACATATGATGAAGAACTATCTCAGGAAGGCCTACGAAGGAAGGAAGTAACATCTGGAGCAGCACAGGGATCAATCCTGGGACCAGACCTCTGGAACATCTCCTATGATGATATACTGCGCATGGAGACGACATCACGGTCAAGAGACACTGAAAACGCGCAAAGAAAGTTGAACCAAGTCTTGTTTGGCAACAGAGAAAACTGAGATCCCGACACAAATAGACGTCCAAATTGGCTCTGAAGTCATTAAGAGCAACTAACTTTCTGGCAACAGATAAAGTACGCAGCGAAGAGAGCCTCTAGAGTTACAACGTCACTCAGAAGATTAATGGCGAGCATAGGTGGTTCAACGCCAGGCTATTAATGTCGACAACGCACGCCATTCTCCGATATGGAAGTGAGATCTAGGCAGACGAGCTTCGACAAGACGTGGAGCTCTACGCGTGGCTAGCTCATACAGCAGGAGTGACTCCCATCGATTTTCTAGCGGCACAAAGGAAGTATATCCACGAAAACAAGGCGGAAATCGGATTGGAAGCGGCAATCCACCAAGCAGAGCAAACGATACGGAAGTGGCAAGACCGCTGGATCTCGGAAAGTAGAGGAAGGTCACCCAGTTCCTCATCGGACACGGAAATTTCAAAGCCTTTTTACATAGGATCGGCTAAAAATGGATACCACAGCCTGCCAGTACGGCGACTCTCAAGCAGAAGATTTAGAGGGAATGTCAACAACAGATTTACCAACTTAACAAAAAAAAAAAAAAAAAACTCAAATCGGAATAATGGGGGCGCCATACGATGCTGTGGTGCGGGAACTTTTTGATCGAGGTGGTACCTCGTAAACAATAAACAGGAAAGCTTCTTCGTCGAATATTTGATCTCGCATGCGAGAAGGAAGGAATGAAAAATAATGTATCTTACCACTTTCTTGATACCATTCATACTGCTGATCCTGCTGGGGGTGAACGGATTGATCAATTTTGAACATCGGGTCATACTGCTGTTCCTGCTGAACCTGCTGATCCTCCTGAGGGTGAACGGATTGATCAATTTTGAACATCGGGTCATACTGCTGTTCCTGCTGGGTGTGAACGGATTGATCAATTTTGAATATCGGGTCATACTGCTGACCCTGCTGATCCTCCTGGGGGTGAACGGATTGATCAATTTTGAATATCGGGTCATACTGCTGTTCCTGCTGAACCTGCTGATCCTCCTGGCGGTGAACGGATTGATCAATTTTGAACATCGGGTCATACTGCTGACCCTGCTGATCCTCCTGGCGGTGAACGGATTGATCAATTTCGAACATCGGTTCAGCGATTTCTCTGTATCTATTAAAGATAGATTAAATAACTTCCTTCGACTACCTGCACCACGAGTAGTACGTACTGCCTGGATCCACTTGGCCCAATCTGATAGGGATCATCTATAAAAATATTCTCCACTAAACGTGGGATGCATGGTGTTGGAGAACGAATGGTTGGATTTCGTGTGGTAATGGTTTTACTAAAGGCTCTGCTCTCAACACAATTTTTACATATGTAACATATACAACTGAAAAAAGAAAAGATTAACAACATCCACTCACCTGTCACATATGTATCGGTGTTCGCATAGATAATTCAACTGCTTCGGAAATTTGTCAGACATTTCAACATAGATGTCCTGCATTAGCTCTGCGGGAACGCAAAATAATCTCTCGTAATGATCTATCATTAGTCTGTTGACAGAATTTATATTCAAAAAAGAATCGAATAAAAATTTAACAAATCCTTCGGAGTACCTAACCACATCTATCACATCCAGCATTTTATCCAGCTCATCATACTTGTTGTAGCTGTCATTTGTTAATGACGGACGTAGGATATTCGGTGCAAATACGGTGGCCAAATTTGTGCTGTCCATTTTGTTGCCAATAACATGGATGGTTCCATCTGGGCCAATTACATCATTGGAACAGGAGGCTACTTTAGCAAGAAATCTCAACAAAACGTATAAAGTATCACGGTGAGCTGTGGGTAAAACACGAACTAAATGAGAAAATACTTCCATTTGTTGATGGCGATTGCACATTGCTGTAAACAAAAAAAAAACAAATCCCTCGAGTACTTAAATTTGTATTCGAAAATATAGATTCTAACCTTGAGAACGGACAAAGTCCTTGTACAAATGTTCGCACAGTAAAGGCTCGGGTAAGTCCCTTAGAAATTTCTTAAGCAATGTTGCAACCATATGCGGATTGGTATCTGGATCTATTGACTTACAATCACTTCGATCAAATTCCTTTTTTAACTGAAGGAAAAAAAAAAAACAAATCATCACATGCATAGCACACTAACATTCTTACACACCTCTGCCGTACGCTTCTGCGACGTGCTAACCCGGAATATACCAACTGACTTGAGGCCATATCTTTCTAAATGTTCAATACAATTTCGAACAAGTTTCGGCACCTGCAAAGGAATCCATTCAATGGGCTCAGCCGTTGATGGAATCTCTGTGATGGCGTTTATAGGTGAACCAACCTATGAAGTACAACAAATATTATTTGGACTGTGATGAGTAACAACAAACCCTAAATATACATTGCTGCTGATGCTGCGCCGCATCAAACATGTCCCTCGCTTTTTCTTTTGTTCTTTAGCTACAATGTATTCCAAGGACCTCCCGAACACTGATCCCCGGCCACCTAGAAAGACTCATTGAAAATTATCCACACTATTGTTGGTGGTATGACAAACCTTTTCTAAATAAGTTGGTTATCCTTGTCTTATTCTTGCTGGGATGTTTAATTTCTAAGGATAAACGGTTCAATTTTATTTTTTAAATGTTTGCAAGTTGTAATGGGCTAAGATATGAAGAGCTCGACAGGGCTTAGGAAAGGATCCACCATATTTCAGAGGGCTTGAGGGTAGTATATCGCTGAGCATTTATGCTACTGGTGGTGAGCAGATGTTGGTTTTGAATCCTATCCAGGAAATGCAAAGAAGTCTTGTGGGCACCTGGCCAGTTGTGGCCAGGAGAATGGAAAGTGCCATTTATGGCTGAGTGTTTAGATTTCGCTTTAAAATCCTTCCACTCTGTGGGTGGTTCCTTATTTAGTGCTGCTGTTTATATCGGAATTTAATGAGCGTAGTACATGCTCCGGGAACAAATATCAAAAACAGAGAGTGACCGACAACAGGTCATTTATGAAAATTAGAAAAAGTGTGGGAGACAGAACGTACCCCTGGGGCATACAAGCATATGAATATCTGATTTGAAATCCGTCCAAGACAACTGTGGTTCTACTTTTCATTGAGACACGCCATCAAATCACCAGTGAACCTGTTCCTACGAAGACCGTACTGCCAGTCGTTCAGAAGTTTTCGTGTTTCAAGATATTTCATGAGCTGACTGTTTATCGGGGAGAAGATTCGTCTTTTTAGGGACGAGCTGGACATATGCTGTTTTCCGCCAGCTCGGAAAGGTTTTTGTCAGAAGAAGGGGTGATATATGTACCATCTGGACCAGCTGGCTGAGAAGTGTGCATCTAGCAGATTGGCCTTGTCAGGGATATCGGAATTTTCTTTGTTTTTGACAAATAACCAAAAGCATTGCACTCATTTCTAGTTCTTTTCAATTGTTTTTGATTCTTCTCGGTCGGTCCGGGTCGAGAAAAACTACGCTAACAGCGTCTTTACAGCTCGAGTCATACTACGTCTTTTCTTCTGGTTTGATACTCTTAATCCGATGAATGTCTGCAGTTATTGAGGAAATATAACGACAAGTTGAAATTCCTACAGACTGGTAGAGCTCCATGTGGACGAAACTATTTTGCGAAAATCCTGCGACAGTGTGCTTCAAAATCTAGTGGCCGGGCAAAAAAAAAATAAAAAATACCCCGACATCATGTATAATTCGTCTAGACACAACACTATGTAGACGAGTCACTAGTTTTGTGGATACAAACCATGCTGGTGAACAAGGACTCTGATTACTGATATTGATGTGATGGCCAGGGTATTTGGTTCATATTTGGTCTGGATAACAAACTTCTCTGGACTAAACTTGTCACGTCGACAACCCCTAAGGCGCTTCGTGTAATATTCTGACAGTGTAAATGAGCTTTCGTCAAGACTGGCTTTTAAGTCTGATGCAACGATAACACAGCTCTTGTTGCTGAGAAAATAGGAATTCGACTTTACCCGTGGGCAGAAGAAGGATGGGACTCTGGAAAATCATGAAAATTGTGTGAAGAAGGTGTGAAGAAGGTGTGAAGAAGGTTTAAGGCCTCAAGACTTCGAGTTTGAGAACACAAGGCGGAATTCACTTACTCGGAAAATGACATCGTCGATGCACTTACTTGGCAAGGCAATATCCAAACCTGATTTGGGACGTTACGCGTCTTCATTTTGGGATTCACAGGGCTGTCAGCAAACTAAACCGGTGCTATCCGCGTCTATAGAAGACGTTTTCTGGAAAGACTGCATACTAGCGTCGCGTCGTGGAGGTCATTACGCTTTTGCTAAGCACTATGTTGCAAGTGCTGTAGGCACCAGGAGGGGACACACACACACACACACACAAAAAAAACTACCTGAATAAGCCATGGGATTGATACCAATGTCTAGTAGGTTGATTTCCTCAATGGCCTGTTGCTGCAGAATCATTATTTCAACATCCGTCAAACGCAAGAGATGAACATCCTTCAGTATAACCTGTCGTCCAGCATCCGATATCCAAATGCAATTTCCCTTAAACCAAAAAAAAAAAAAAAAAACCAAAAACCCCTTCGTCATTAATTTTAGTTTACAAAATGCCATTCGTACTTACGTTTGACGTCCATTCGGCTCTTGCCGGTGAGTTTGTCTTTCTTTGAAATACAGATCTTGCCTTGCCATGTATGTGATGATATGTACGCCGCCAAAATTGTCTGCTCGAACGAAGTATACCGCTGGCAATGCGAAGATCCATACTAAGAGAAGCATAATTTCCATAGTCATACTCCGTAAATGATGATGATGATGATGATGAACTATAGTCTAAATAAGCCTCATAAACCTCTTGATAATGCTGCATCATTTTTTTGTGCTCCTGCTTTTGTGGAGTCGATTGATTTAAGTTGTACCACCATTCGGAATGTTCCTCTTTGGGGATACTGCTGCTCCTGCTGCTCCTGCTGCCTATATTTCCACTAATGTAATTCAACTGCATTGCCCCACAATAGTCATCATCCATTCCTGGAGAATTTATTTCCGATCTGGCTGGAAAATTCTCCAAGTTTAGCAGCTTGTCTTCTACATCAATGTAGTTGGGGTTGACAACATTATATCCAGATGCTTTTGTTAGTTCCATCGTCTTACGTTTCTTTGTAGCTAGTTCGAAATATTTAAAGGATACACAGTTCAATGTTTGTACAATCATAAATTATCTTGTCACTCCATTTCACTATCCTATTTCTAACTGACCAATGTCTTGAGATTAAGCAATTTAGGTGGACTTGTTCTCCATCTGAAGAGTGAACGATAACTAAAATCACACAATTAAATCTCTGGGGGGTTTGGTGCCTTGCTGGCAGGTTGAAAGGATCATTTATTTGTTGGATTTTCATCCAAGGTCGTTTGATTGCATTGATCTAGTAACTCGCCTGGGTTTTTATCTAAACGTGCATAACTAGGTGTAAATTGGTTTTTAATGTGTTCCATTACATGGAAATGGCCATCAATAAACTATTCCGTATCGTCATTGCGTATTTTTTGCTTCATGGAGCAATCGATCGAACCAACTCTACCTCTGCACTACAAATGTGAATGGAAATTTTCGAAAGGAGGCGCAACATGGGTATGAATGCAACTCATAATAAATTTATGTTCCTCGGAACAATTGTTATGAGTGCACCTAGCCTGTTTGTGTTGTTAGTTATTTGGGAAATGCATTCATTGAAAATCTCTTAGCACGTCATAAATTAGATCTTTATGCCACCAATGCTCCGCTGTAGTGACGTTAAGCGATTAGTTTATTTTCGTAAATATCATAGATGCGGCCGTGATCTTAGCGTACGTAGTGCATACGCAGGGCTGCAGTTGGTATATGAAAATTTGGGCAAGTTGCCAAGGTGGTAAATGTGGTGGGGGGCCGTATTTTCGCTGAGCGAACCAATTCCAAAAAGTGAAGACATTGGCGATGATGCAATCCAATGTATCTTAGGATTGGTCCGTAAGAATATTTAAAGCTACTCTTGGTGTTTAACATGCTTACTTAGATGGCGCTACAGTCTGGAGGAATAAGTGAAGAATCAAAGCAGTAAAAGGACTGAACAGCGGACGTGCTTGAAGTGGGGGAATCACGTACCGTCTGAAGGACGGCACTCGCAAATTTTGGATTCAAATGGCTCGCAATTTTGTTCAGTAAAATAGTGAGAGACAATCGAATATCTAACTAGTGGAGGGGGAGCTTTTTTGTTCCACTGTATAAAGGCAAAAACGACACGAAAATTTGAAACAACTAACGATCGGTGAAGTATGCAATACAGTTCTAGATAGACGATAGATAGTTGCAATATTATTGAATTCCATTGCACTCAATGAGGATTTTTAAGAGACAGATTGACATGTATGACATCGGTATAAAGGCTATTCTTACTGTTTGCCAGGTATTCGATATGCATGCCACTCCGACTCTTGATCAAAAAGTCCGCGCACCACAACACCGTGTGGCGCTCCCATTGTTCCGATTTTAGTTCGGTTTTTTTTTTTTTTTGTTAAGTTGGTAAATCTGTTGTTGACATTCCTTCTAAATCTTACCGTCATAGCTTGACATTTTCAAAAGTTACGTAGCGAAGAGTACATCTATCTAAAATTTTAGAAATGGATTTCAATTTGCAACAACGGATTTAATGGTGCGCGAACGTTGGAAATATGTTGGAAAAGTGTTTCGGCCACGATTCTCTAAAGAAAACGGTCGTTTACCAGTGGCACGAGCGGTTCAACAGTGCTCGTGAGTCAATCGAAGATGAAGATGGCAGACATCGACATCGAAAACCGCGAAAACATTGAAGCAATGTTATTAACCATCAGAGAGAAAGCGGAGGACTTGAACATTGATTAAGGATCTGTCCAAGACATTTGGGTTTCCGTCGTGTAGCAGCAAAGTTGGTGGCAAAAGACTTCATGACGTGTTGACGTTGCAAAAGAGATGATTTGCGAGGCTGAATCCGATCCCACATTCATCAAAAGGATCATTACTCGTACTGGAGACGAGATGTGGGTTTATGAGTACGACACGCGATCCAGACATCAGGCAAGTGAATGACGTTCACCAAATGAGCCGAGACCAAAAAAACCACGTCGTTTTCAGTCAGAAAAGAAGGCAATGCTCACGATTTTCATGGATTACAACGGTGTAGTGCATCGTGAATTTTTTGCCAGAAGGCCAGGCCGTTATGAGACGTTTGCGTGAAGCAATTCGCCGAAAGAGACCAGAATTGTGGGCAGAAAACTTGTGAATTCTGCACCGTCGCATAGTGCCATCATTATTCGTAATTTTTTGACGAAAAATCCAACAAATTTACCATCCAACAGCCACCGAATTCACCTGATTTGGCGGCTCCCTGGGAACGCGTTTCACCAGCCGAGAGGAAGTAATGGAAAAATCGCAGGAACCACTGATGGACATACCGAAAATCGAATATAAAAAATGTTTCGAGGATTGGATCAAGCACTGGCATAAATGCGTTGCAGTCGATGGGGATTACTCTGAAGGGGAAAATATAGATTTTGATGAATAAACTTGTATTTGCAATTTTCTGGATACATTCCGGGAACTTTTTGATCAGGCTAGTATGGGTTGCATCGTTCATAGGGGTTCCGAGTAGTTGAAGTTTCTTATTTAAGGGATGAATTTTCAACCACTCTTCTACAGTTTCTTCTTGTTTTAATCATGTCACATTGGATGGAGCAAGTTATCTTCCGTATCTATGGTCGTTGCTCTAGCGCCGCCACTTGCAAGATTTTTGAGTCTTTATTCCAATCAACAAAGCTCTATATTTGAGCGATTCAATTACTGCCGATCCAACGACTATCGATGACGACTACCTTTACATTTACCACCTTTACTCGTAGATGCCAGGGATTTGGTTTGCTTACCTCTCTCCTTCAATATTGCATAGAATTGTCCGTTTTGACAGACTTCTTTGGCAGCTGGCTTCTTCATAGTAGAGGACATGCAACATAACTGGGCTAAGCGGATGGGATTGATTGATCCCATCTCCCTTTGATGTGGAATACCAGTACTGGGAGTATGTCATCATCTGGCATTCGACTTGTTCCACTTGACTTTAAGGATTGGCAATGGCCGATATTATTGGAGCCTCTTCTGGATCTTCCTTCTTCTTCTTTTCTTCTGGCTTTTGAAAATAATGATACAAATCTATCAATGATATCTATTAGCAGGGAGTTGTTATTACATATAGATGGTCCATTATGAGCCTCTTTCCTCATCCCAATCTCTGCATAGAGGGTTTAAAAGAATTCCTCTCGGACCAGTAATAGAGATCCCGTAGAGCCCTATCATCGATGGATGATATTGGTAAGGTGGTGTTACAGTTTTTCGTGACGCCTTTGCAAGAATGGTTGGCTTCACCAGTTGATGATCTGCACAGTAGCTGTTTTTTTGGTTCATACGTATTTGAGATGAGGTACCCAAGTGTGGTTTGTTTTTTTTTTTTTATCCCGGGTTACAACTTGATGCTTAGCCTCTTCTTTCAAGTGCACCACTGTTCCATCTATTATCAAGTCGAAGGAGCTTATCTGCGACTAGGATTACTTGATGGTTGTCAGGGAATCTTGCATGAGATCATGACAACAGAGATATCATCTGCATGTCCCATAGATTTATATCCTTTAGAGTTTAGATGGAACACAAAAGAGTGGAAAGTACTCCACTCTGAGTTGCTTATTCACTTCATCATCTTTGGACTCGCATCCCTCCTAAAGAGGGCATTTTCCATCGATCTAAAGTTTGCGCTGCCAAAAGCACCTTTGATGTCCATAAATGTGCAGAGTACGGTCGAATGGACTTTCTGTGCTATAGACCAGTGTGTGTAAGTTACGGATCGGAGTTATTAGATAACATGTTCACCCTTGTGTACAGGCCAATCAGTTTTGAGGGTTTCTTACTCGTACCTTGCTTCGATAAGGGACTTTGTGTATCCTTAAAATGTTTGGACACGGCGCAGGCGAAGGAAAGTTAGGGGGGGGGGGGTGAAGAAAATAGAGGTACCGATGTACGTTGGTTTTAAATGTTAGAAAGTTGTAATGACTGGGAAAAAAGGAGCTCGGTAGGGTATTTCATTAGTTGCGATTTCAGAATACATTCGAAAGTGGGCTTAAAGGTAATCTGATGAGCATTTATGACGAGACTGGTGTTAGGGTTGAAGATTTGAAGATTTTAGAGGACGGAATGCACTGGTGATGAATATAGCGATAGAACAAGATGAGACAGGAGACATTACGTCGGTGTTGGAGGGTGTCAATTGACTGTGTATTATTGGCAAGTCCCCCAAGTCCTACGAGCACCTGATCAGATGTGGGCATTGTACTATAATTGGAGACTAGATAAGACTGAATGAAGTATTTCTTCTGAAGACATCGAACATGCAACGTAGATTATCATTGACACATATGGTATACCGAGAATAGAAGAGTTTCTCGGTTTCGACGATGGAAATGCCACTTGTGGATAATGGCTGTGTGTTTAGATTCCACGCAGCATTGCGTAGTTCCACATTTACTGATGCCGTTTATACCAGACTTGCAAACCTCCACAACAACTGGAGTGGAACGCTGTAGTTTGGTAAAAAAAAAAAAAAAAAGGAGATTAACCTTTGCCAAAACAGCTGGTCTATATGTGAACGACGTGAACGTACTCAAAGAAGTTGGATTACAATTTGCTATGCCCACTATTCCTAGTCATTACAATCAACAAACACAAAGAACACAAACACCGACGATGCTAAGCAAGGCTGCCAAATGAAAATTCTGATGTTGGTTGAACGAATCATATTGTTGTAGGTGATATGTCCTTACAAAAATAGAAAACAGTTAACCAACGAAATTCCCACTCGCAACCCACTATCCATCGGTTGATACATTCACTCAGTCATTGCTTTTTGCCATATGACAGTGTTGTACAGCAACGACATTGACTGAGTACAAGCAACAGCACTAGGACCAGGGGCAGGATATGGAATGCCCTCACTATGATTTCTATTTTCTATAACATTAGTTTTTTTTTTTTTTTATTCTATTAACTGCACTGAGAGTTATAATTATTGTTTTTTTTTTTTTTGCCTGCACCAAGTTCTGTATTTATTTTTTTTTTCTTTTGTACACTCGCGCGCGTGAAATTTACGTTGGTCGAAAGGTGGTGATTTTTTTTTTGTTGCACAAAACTAAACAAAGTAAAGTTTATGGTTGCACTGGTGCCACATGTGCACTCGCCGGAGGTCAGTTCGGTACTGAATGCAAATTAATTTAACTGCTCTATAAGTCAAAGGAATATATTCCTGGAGAGTCAGGCTAATGTGCGCTGGTACCTGTAGATTCAAGTGCTTGGAACATATCGTTCGGTCTCAATGGCTTGTAGGGTTGGAAATAATTTGACTGGCCATTCTATTTTTTACAAAGATTTTAATCTTGGTTTAGAACTGTCTTCGAAGATTTTTCGACATACGTTAGCCCAGCAACCAGGGATGTGGGTCCTGCAGAAGGAGCTCTAATATTCCCATGCAAGTGACTGTGAGGTATGTTTCTGGGCGCGAAAGTTCCTCCAAAATATATCCCCCCGAGCGAGTTTCTGTAGTTCTTTGTTTTGTTTTACCTTTTTGCATTCGAATCTAAGCATTGTCCGAAGTTTTTCTAGCTTTTCGGACCACCAGAGCATTCATGGTTAGTTAGCCACTAGTCACTAAAGAACAGATAACGTTTACAGCTCGGCTTCTTCTGACACTTCGTCTCCACTGGACGAATTGAGTTCATCTTCTTTGTGTTCCATTTCGAAATCCATATTTGGGCTTAGGTGACACAACGTTGCTATATCGTCGTCAACGTCGCTTATCCGAAAAATCTTCTACAAGATATCGGTCTTGGTCCTTTAAATGCTGGATCGAGTTTGTGACTTTCCGACTTCCCACTCTTGATTTTATTAAGGCAGCACTCGGGACACGCATTCGGGGAAACCAAAGACCCCCTTTTGAAACGTCCTAAAGTCTTTTCCAGGTGTGAAATGGCCCACATTATCGTGTAACCGTCCAGACGATATCTCATAAGTTGAATTCGTTTCGTTGAAGAGCGCTTACAATATCCTTCAGCTTGCCGCCTTGCATCTGCATAGTGAAAATCCCGTCTTCATCTAGAGAGTAACATTGGGGTGCGACTCATCCCATCAACATGACTCATTTTACCCCCTGGTGGATGAATACATTCAAAGTCGAACTCCTAAAGCTATCCGTTGTAGTAATGACGACGTTGGTTTCGTTGTTACAATCGGTGATGAGGCGAAACCGTGTACCCAGCAAATAGACTCGAAATCTTCATCGTGACTGGCATACTTCCTTTCAGCTTCTGAGCATTGCCAAGTATAATATGACACTGATTTCCAAGCCTCGTTGCAGTAGCACTCCACCCAGACCGACAGAACTTGCATCGGTATGGACCTCATGTTCTCCTGTTTCTCTTTCCATCTGAAGATGACATCCTTCTTTCGTAAGTTGATTAAGAGCTGCGCATCACAACTGTATCCTTCCGCAAATTTCCGGAAAAATCCGATAATTCCGAAGAATCTTCTGGCCTCGCTTGCATTGATCGGTTTAGGGAACTCGCTAATACAGTTGCCACACATTCGACTTTCTCCATGGGATTTAGCGACAAAAAAATAGAGACGTTGGGTGTGGAGAGTTGCTCGGACGGATGACGTTGCATTGAACTAAATTCTCAATGATCCTCGTCAACGGTTTCCCAGTATCGGCTTATCTGTTGTCACTTCAATTTTCATTGACGTCGTGTTGCACAGACCTAAGTGGGAGATATCGTTTGTAAAACAATCGTGATATCTTACCAGGAGATCCTTCCTTAGATAGAGCCGTGTTTCTCGTCGATATCGTTACCCTTGCTCGACTGAACTTGCAACAGAGCGTCTCGTTCAAGTAGTTAGTATTGCGTTGGGTAAAACTTCGTCTGGCACAATTTGGAACGACACATCTATCTCGCGTGCTGATCCATCTGCATCCTTTCCGTAGACTTAATGACTGACTCACCAAATCCCTTGAATTGTTTTACAGATGTTTGACGTTGAGCATCCTTGGGCGTCATAGACTCACTGATCAAAGAATGATCGCTTCCTGTATCGATGAGTGCTTAGTACGTGCATCTCGGCTTTCTTCGAGCTTGGCTACTGTCGATTTCGCTTGCTTCATGTCCTGATTTTCTGTCAGCTGTACACCTTATCTTCCGCTGAGGTAGTGGGTATAATGACAATATCTGGCGTCGATCGTGGTGAATTGGTGTTGGAGTCACTGTGAGGGTTATCCTCTCGATACTGGCATGCAGTTACGATACAGAATCTACAAAGGCCTTGACTGTCAGCGGTCACCGATTCATATAAGAAGTTGCGAGTTGCTAAGCTGGTCAAGTAGGTTGCACTCCTGCAACGGGAAGACAGCAAACTCAGCGACCTTGTCCTGAACTGAGACTCACAATCCATCAGGATATTATACGGAGATAGCTTTGTGATAATGAGGCAAAACCGACTTGTAAACCTGTACTCGTAGTCGTACAACAAAAGTTGAAAATCCTAGCTCCTTATTTATTTCAGTTGTAAGCACCCCCTTGCTGCTAGCACTGTTTAACCCATGAGGTATCCCTTCGCCGTAGTTGCAGTTGTAATCGTAGCCATATCGCTGCAGTCGTACTGCCTCTCATTGGAGTGGATTTAACAAAGTGGAAAATGTCCGCAACCGGTTCCGGCTGGCTTTGTATATGAGTATTTATCCTTTACCCCCCCCACCACCCCCCACGAGGAAGTTTTTCTTTGCATGTGCTTTGCTTTTAAATTTTTCTTCCGCATATGGGACACTGAAATCCACACACAGGAACAAAAGCACAGGACAAATATTCCCGCTTCTGTGTCGTGTCCCACCAGTGTATTGTTGTATGTTGGCCAGTGGATAGGAGAAAAAATTTATTTTATATCTTTAGCTGGATGCATTGTAGTTGTCGTCCCAGTCGACGACAGCTATGACCAGCACAATCCAGAAAGAACACAGGAACAAAAAAAAGAAGACCAACGACTGAATGTAGACCAAGTTTGTTGCTTTGTACCGCCCTTTACAGCTCACACTTAAATTTTTTTACCTCTTTACGCCAGGGTATTGTTAGGCAACTGTGTAGTACAATAGATTGTACTAGAAGGTAGGAGAGATTTAATTTTTCCATTTTTCCATCTCTCTAAACTTCCGCTGAAGTCTAAGGATCGATCTTTTTGATTTGTTAAGGTTTGACGGGCCAGCAGCCGAAGCGGAGTTCCTTTAATTTTCAAGTCGATTTACAGCCTTCCCTCGTGACAGATACTTGGCTACGGATATATGGATATGTGCAGCTAATTTAGTTTTAAATCCATTCTCCCTCCCCTCGCAATTCTCTGGGGTTGATTGGATGTACCCTGTTCCAATACTGCTAGTTATGTGAACAGGGAACCCAAGGCGCATTGTGAAGGATATGCACGCGTACTCTCTGGCTACCAAGGATAAAAAAAAAAAAAAAAAAAGACAAACAGGCACATGTCCCTTCCGAACGCAAGGCACGCACTTCGAAAGATACACACAAAACGGAAGCAAATAAGAAAAGAAATCACTGGAATGTGTAGAAGTTTACTTCCTCTGGTACTCTGGCAATGGTGGAAGTTAGGAAGTGGAATTTTAATAGGCAAGAAAAAAAAAAAAAACAGGCACACTTTGTTTTCTTTTTCCACATTCCATAAGTCGCGTTGCTCTCATTTCTTATCGCTTTCTGCATGACAATAGTGGTGCTGTTTAACGTCCTTTTGCTTCTACTTCCCCAACACTTTTCACTTCTACTTCCACCCATTGTCGTTGTCGTTGTCGTTGTCGTTGTCGTTGTGCTCCTTCGTGAGCTGATTAAATTGATAAGTCATGGCTCTTGGATGCCGCCGCGCGCCACAAAAACAATACAAGAGACCATCCCTACCATATGGCAGAGTGGAAGCCACGAATTTCCTCTGATGACTGACGATTCTTATCGCACCCTAACGAAGATATGATTAACTGGGAATAATTTGCAGGTATAAATCGACTTTAAGGAAGGAAATGCGGTGAATGAATTCTTAAAGGCCTTGTGGCTGGCCTCCGGGGTATATTTATATCCACTGGCTGGTACTGAACTTGACTGCCTTATGATAAGAAGCAGAAAACTAATGGGCTTCATCTGCGCTCTGGTCGGCGTGAGTTTGTCAGTTAGGTTCATATGAAATAGTATGGCGGCATGCCATACTTCAGTGCAAACTTAATGTCATTCAAATTGATTTTCTATACCACTTGCATGTATCTGTTGCAAGGGCTGCCTCTATAACTCTATAGCACTGCTCGTACGTATGTTGCAAGAGCTCGTAGAGACTATTTTTAGTGTTGTCAGCTACGTGCCCGCATGTAAGGCTAATATGGATTGTTACACTCGTTAACATGCCGAAGACTCAAGACTTTGCCTCCGAAAGAACGAACCCGTATCCAAATAGGCGCTGTCTTTGCCGTCGATTAGCTTCGTTCTATCAGCTTATTTGTTTGCTTTACACGATCCTTGAGCGAATCACTTACAATAGTCGGGATATCAAGATGATTTTAGTGAACGGGATGCACCATGAGTGAAATACGAACTATCGTCGTTAAAGAGAACAAAGTTAGGACGGTGTGCCACAAGGCTCGGTATTATGGCCAACAGATTCCATCGCATCGCTGTGATGCTCCATAGCAACGAAACAATCGAAACTGTACGTCGCTGGTTGAAGCCCTGCTGACCATTCTGTGCGGCACGAATTTCTTTCTCAACTCTTTCTCAAATAACTTGGAGTTGTGATTGACAGACGTGTTCTTGTTTTAAAGAACATCTCTTTGTTGCTGGAGCTGCGAGTTCTATACTCATGTACGCAGCGGAAATATCGTCAAGTCTTACACAAATCTGTCATCTGCATACCGTCGACGAAGTAGCAAGACTCAAAAGTGAACGAGTCCAAATCTGTAGTATCGCAACCTGGCAGCAACCACGGAACATATCCTTAAAAGGGAGATGGACACATCGTCGGAGTCACGACGAAACACACTTCTCTTTGACTCAGTTTCTGACGGGACATGACTGTTTCAGGGAATAGCAAACATGAGAACATCACAGGCTGTCCATATTGTGCAGGCCGGCGTCAATATACAACGAACAAGTGAAATAATCGACGGCGGTACCGGACCCGTAATAGACAACATGCGGACGAGTAACATGCGAACTAACAACATGCGGACGAACAAAATGCGGACGAACAACATGCAGACGAACAACATGCGGACGAACAACATGTGGACGAACAACATGCAGACGAACAACATGTGGACGAACAACATGCAGACGAACAACATGCGGACGAACAACATGCGGACGAACAACATGCGGACGAACAAAACGCGGAGGCCCTTGACTCCTATAAAGCAAATAAGGAGTCAGGCTAGAAGCGGATGAAGCTTGGTCTGGATAACTGGAAGCAGCATGCCCGGGATCGTAGAGGATGGAAGGCTGAAGTGTCTCAGGCAAAGAAGAAGAGCCTATAGCAAGGAGTTTATAAATAGTATCTGGTTCAGTGGCTCACAGTTTTTGTATCAGACTATCGAGAACTGGCCGTTGCTGATGAAAATAATCACCCGGTTAACCTGCTCACGAAAGTAGATGAGATAGTTAAATTTGTGGAAAATTTCACGAAATTAAACTCCTAAGAGTAGGTGGTCGTTTGCAGAATGCAGAGATTCCCTATAATTCCAAATGTCGTTGTTCATTTACAAAAAACAGTTCTCATGCAGGTCCTCGAGCCTTAGTCGCAATTATTAGACAGCTCTTCTGGATTGTTAACGCTCGCCAGTTAGCCAGAAAAGTAGTAGATGAATGTCTACATTGCTTCAAATCATGGTGGTTTGCCTGCAAGCGGAGTCACTATATCCAAGCCCTTTGCAATATCTCTGGTGTGGATTTCTGTGGGCCGTTTCACAATGGATATATTGCGTCCCATTGGAAATTGTTTCCGATCTTTCAACTCAAGGTTTCATAGCGAGATCCATTGCGAAGTTGGCATAAACTTTCTTGGTGCTCGGAATGAGCTCAAAGAATTTTGCGGATTATTTTTCGAGCAATCCCAATTCCAATTCGTACACATACCGCCCAGGCAGTGAAGTCCGCCAAATCCCACTTATATGATGAAGAAATTTTGACACCAGCCGTTTAGAAAGATATTCCACTACTTGACAGATGCTGAAAACTAACACAAGGAGTACGCGTACTGGAACTTCAACGAGGAGCAAAATAGTAAAATTTAGTTGAGAACATCGGTATCGAAACGCTAGTGCTAGTGACAGATGACAATTTGCCTACACAACAATGGTTGTTGGGTCGCATAGAAAGAGTCATACCTGGTGCGGATACGAGTTGCCGATATTCGAGTTAAAAGGACGATACTCGAGATGACCAATTCATTGAAGAGATCTTCTAACCTGTTCGACTGTTCAAGGCGGACAGGATCTCTTATATCTCTCGCAAAGGTTAAGCTAAATTTCCTTTTCAAATGTCCTTTTCTAAATACTTCTACTCGTATATACCAAAACTGAATTTGGTAAATGAATTTCAACTTAGTTGAAATCCCAAAAACCATTGTGTTCGTTCGGAATGTGGAATTGCCCTTCATTGTCCAGATTCTCACTTTCATTGAGATGAGTCACTTCCCAGCTAAATCGTTGTCGACTTATAAAAAAAACCGATCATAGATTGATTGTTTGCCCAAAAAACCTCCTGCAATCATATCATCTGTCGGATATCCAATTTATCCGACTGAAAGAAATTTTCTTGTGCCGTTTTCTTGCTGGCAATACCATTTAGGGTAGCTGCTAAAACAACAACGCAAATGACCCGCCCATCTAAGGGGTTAAAAGGATTTAAAAGTCAGCTTTGCGCTGGATTAAGAATCAAAACAAATTAAACGATTCAAGTTGAAATTGTATGCCACTGCTTTCACAATATCGAGGTATACCTACTACATCCCAAAGGACTTTCAACAGAATAAATAGTTTTCCACAACCAAAGGATTCCAGTAAAGAACTGCCTGCTTCCCACTACTGGGGTTTTGTTAAAGGAATTCGGTGAGGAAAAATCTCTGAAAAAAAGTACAAAAAAAGCAAAAAAAAAAAAAAAAAAAACTTGAATTAAATTAAACTCTACAAAAACAACAAAACCAACAACAACGAACTACATACATTGTTCAAGCAAAGCCCAGTAATATCCCCTGCACTTAAACTTTATCGTTTTTACCCCATTACACTGCTAAGTGACATGAAAATGTTTCCACCAGAAAATGCCGATTTAATTAAATTTACCGCTTTTGCCTCTATGTTATCCAGCTCCTTGTAACTGTGTTGTATTGCTCCCTATGCTCGTTCTTACCATACCATGAAATTTAATTCGCCATCGGCACCGACACTGGTACTGACAGTGGTGTTGTAATAGTGGTAGCAGTAGTGGCATTTACTTCTGGATATCGCCAGAACTTCAGTCGAGTTGTAGTCGTCATCGTTGTCATCAACACCAGGAATTGCGAAACTAATACTGACGACTGACGACGAGTATCTACGACAAGCGACAAACAACGAGCACGATGCTTGCGCTGAAAGTTTTCCATCTCTAAAGCAGGCCATAAAAAACGATGTGAATCCAAAGTAGTATCTCTTTACTTCTTTTCCACTGCGTGACATATAAAAATACTTTTTATCCTTTCTCTTGGATTTACTTTGGGGATACTCTCCATCTTACTATCTCACCATTTTACCATTTTACCATTTTACCATCTTACCATCCTCACCATCTCCACATCATTCCACCGTCGCTGTCGCCCTTTCACTTCATTTCGCCGTCTACTCCTTTCTATTTTAAGTAAAAAAGGATACTTTCTCCGAACCCATTGGATAGGGTATCGTACATTTGATTCGAATGACAAGAACAAATTCCAAAACCGAATCATATTCCAATCCAATACTAACTTAGGGTACAATGTATCTGTTCTTACGCAATCAACAGTTTAACTAGATTGCTTTCTCTTCGACCCGGATATCCGGCATATACTCGTACATGTGTACGTACATAAGACGTTAGCGTGTTTAATTTCCTTCCATTTAAATTACAATTGAATGGCAGTCCTTCTTTATTCCTGACACATTCACCAAGCCCTAAAATGATTTATGAGTGCTTCTCAGAATCTCTGGATTGTGTGAAGAAGAAAAAAAAAAAAAAAAAATATCCAAAAATTGACAAAGGATTCCCTCGCCATGGACTGGATAACATCATAAACCACCACCATCTGCAGATACACCTCCATCCTTTGCTTGTAATTGGGTTGATGTGTTTTAAAATCCTTGCTACTTGTGAATACAGAAATGATGTGCCGCAGCAAAGGGAGGAGAACATAAAACTTGAGTTAGTTTGTGGGTAGACGATACTAGAAATGTAGAAAAGTAAGCGTCAATCGCAAAAACGAAATCCTTAAATCCTGAAATGCCTTTTCCAACCAGCAATTAGACGCCAGTTTCGATCCTCAAATAACAACCCTTTGGAGCCCACCGCCAAACAGGTAATCCTCTGTTCTCCAAAGTAATCGAACACTTTACTCTAATTTGCCAGCGAATACATAAAGTCCGGATGGAACTAGGACATCCAACAATCAATTTCTTTAACTTCCTTCACGATATGACTTAGCCATCTTATGGTATTCGCTATTTCGTTCAAGGGAGAATTTCACAGGACAGGGATGTGTAGTTTCCAAGTAGATCGTACTATTCATCATGACTGCCATGCTGCTTGCTGCTTGCTGCTTATGTCATAAAACTTACAAGTCCGTCACGTAAAGCTATTGTGGAGATAGAGATTTTGAGCCCCAAGTCGACTGTGCGCGCCACCTAGTGTGAAGTCTCTGCAGACCGGAGTATTGATGTCCATTCGCCTTACATATCGCAGCCATCTCAGGTCATCTCCTTCAAAGCACCTTAAGGCAAACAGGACGAAATATTTTTGAAAAAATTTGCTCTCGAAACGATTAAGGATATCTTCATCCATAGGATCCGACTACTCATTTGCATTCTCAGCTCAAAGAAACAGCAATTGGCAAGAGTGATTTTTCGCTTTATTTCTGCTGAGGTTTTGGAGGAATTTATAGCACAGCCAACGAGCACAAAGTCTCAAAAATTATATCTGTCGACTCTGACGTTCGATCCAATTCGTGTGCCTTCTTGTTGGAACTTTTTTTTGGTAGCCCGCTGAGTCCTGAAAATTATGTTGATGTTATCGTTATACGCTAGTACAATAGTTGCATAGACTTTTGAAAGATTGCTGTCAGATGGCAGCACCTCAACCTTGTTTAACACATTAAAAGTCTCAATTCAGTTGTTTTCAATCTTCGACGAACTTTGCAGGGATGTCAAAACTACAATAGACATGGCTCTACATCGCTACCATATGAGGCGTTAAAATCGATGAAAAGACGGTTGGTATCGAGTTTTTTTTTTTCCAAGATCTACCGGAATGTGAAAAACTGGTCGATTGTGGATTTTCCTGGACGGAATCCGCACTGATAGGGGCCAATGAGGTTCAGATTTTTGTTCGCCCTCTATAGTTGAGGGGAGTCTCCTTTTTTATGGATCGGCCAAACGACGCAGAGATTCCATTCATCAGGATACATTCTTCTGATCTGAGAAATGAGTTGGTGCATGACGAATTTGGTTAGGTGGACGGACGTTTTCGCTTTCATCGTCTGAGTTGAATGGTCTAGGCTGCCTAGAAATCTTGTATGCGATGTTCGCCCTCTATAGTCGAGGGCGTCTCCTTTTTTATGGATCGGCCAAACGACGCAGAGATTCCATTCATCAGGATACATTCTTCTGATCAGATCTGAGAAATGAGTTGGTGCATGACGAATTTGACATCTCAGCACCGCCTGTGATGCTACTACCTTCTGTGCCTTCTTCATCTCCACATGTTGCTGTACGGGCTTTCTTGACTTTTATCTGTTGGTAATACTGTCATACGCTATTCCAGACGTACAACCTCTCAATATTTTCGCTCTCATCCTTCGTTGCTGCATATGCATTCCGGCATTCTCCATCAAATCGGGGATTTCTTGATGGTGGTCAGATGAAACCTCGTACATTTGTTGCGCCATATCTAATGGCATGTTGACAGGATTACTACTGGTCTTTGGTACTCCATACAGGCATGTGAGTTGATGAGAGATTTCGGGATATATTTTCGGCAAAGATTCTGATAGTCTCTTGGGAGTTGTTCTTCTTTGTTGTGGTGTCTATTGCAATGCGATCAATTTGATTTAACGTTTCATGGTCCGTTGCCAGTGGTGGTGGCGTATAGACTATGCTTACTGACTGACCTACCAAAGATGTCCTCCTTTTCTATCCTTAAGATCGCCTATTCCTATTTTAACGTCATACTCAGGACATTGCTCGTATGTCTTGCCGAGGAGCTCGTAGAAATATTTTTTTGGTTGCGTCGACTCTAGCCTTGCAGCAGATTGTCCATGAGCGGTTACTCAAGTTTCGAAAGCTCAAGGTTTCTTGCCGCATATAAGAAATCCGCATCCGAATAAGCAGTGTTTCTGTTCCGCATAGTAAGCGCTTTAGTAGATGCTACAGTCTTGCTGGTCTTTTTGCTCGGTCCATGTCATCGCACTTGCATATTCAGCTGTACGTCTGTTAAAAGACCACTGGAATCCAAGTGCAGTTCGAAGGACTATAGTGCTTGTTTCGTTTTCTAGAGGGGATTGGTTTTAGTCTCTAGAAAAAAGAACCGGCTGATCCGATGCCAGTAACCACTACTGAACGAGATTTTCGGGTGAAGCATGATGTTTTTTCCATATTTTTCCATATTTTTCCATATTTTTTCCATATTTTTCCATATTTTTCCATATTTTTCCATATTTCTCCACTTTAGACGAGCAAATAAGAGTAAAGACAATCGCAAAAGGTGAATTTTGAAATTTGACAATTAAAAAATACTCCGCTTCTCGGCACACCACACCAATGGTGAACAGTCACAAACTCTAGTCTGCAACTAGTGATGAAGAAAATTTTCATGAACCCAACGGCCATCTTAAATATGTCATCCCTTAAATATTACCATCATTCTGGGACAAATTAAAGGCGTACATCATGTGGAGGACAGTCACTCCATGATGCCAAGATAAATACACCTTTTGCGATGGGTAACCACAAATATTAGTTCGTACCTCGCCCTCGAATCTGAAAACAAACCCAAAAGCAAACAGATAAGGCACAAACAAATACATTTCCACTGCATACTGTGGCCATACTGTGTATTTCGTCGGCTTCATTGACTATAAATACAACAGCGAGAATGTAGCTCTGAGTTTATCCTCGAGGAGTTAACCACTACAAACATATCCTCGTACTAGTATCTTGACCGGAAAATTATTTTCGCTTCGGATTCCACTATGGGATACAAAAACGAAACCGTACCGTATGTCTGCTAACAATCAGCGGGGTTCAGAGGGGCCGTCTCAGATTGAATCTGAGGTGGTGAGGTAGTCTATTTAAGGCTGTGCGTCCCCGTCACAGTAAAATAATTTCCAGGATCCGCGATAATACGATTCTCCATTGCACACGCAAAGAAAATTCGTTTTTCATTTTTCGTTTTGGTTTCTGGTTTTTGGTTTTTGGTTTTTGGTTTTTGGTTTTTGGTTTTTGGTTTTCGTTCTCCCCAACATACCTCGTATTACACTCTGGGGTTTTCGGTTCGTCTTTTCCTTGCAAGAACTTTAAAGATGGTGTTTTAGCCTACGACGAAGTGAAGAGTATCTCGTTTCGAAATGGATTAGAAACCACCTGCTGTACATACCCCACTAAAAGCATCGTCACTGAGATGGCTCCCGGCAAATATTTTGCTGCCTGTATCCCAGATCCAACTCCTGCTGATGCTGCTTCTGATGCTGCTTCTGATGCTGCGGTTGGTTTTTTTTTTTTTTTTTTGTTTTCCTTTTCTTCTTCCATCAGCTCGCCTTGTGTTGGGTAAAAATTCCTTTTACTCGTCCTCCTAATAATGTTATGCCTTTGAAGTGTCTTCCTTACTCGTAGTTTTCTTGTCTTCCTTTATGTGGTACTTAGGGAGCGCCTTGATTTTGCATGGATCTCTTAATAGTTGTTGACATTTGTGCAATTTAATCTTAACGTGCGTGTGTTCTAACACCAATTGATGCTCGTGCCACAATGAAGCATGATAAGTCCTATCTTGGCATCTACGGATATGATATTCGTCAATGTCGTCCCTGTCGACTTTGAGTGGATCAATTTAATTTCCTATGCTCGACTAGGTATGCTCGATACATGTGAAGGCTGTAGGGACTCGGTGGTAAGTGGATTTTCGATGCGTTTTTAATTGATTTTACAATAATTATCCAAGAGATCCTGTGGATGGTATTGTAAATGAGACAGGGAGCAGCAGAGGCATGAACTAGATTTGCTGTTGTATTGTGTATGACTGGGGGGGGGGGGGGGAGGTGAGAAAAAAAAAGAAGTTCCTATACCATATGTACAGTCCAAATTCTCTTTGATATGACGGGGCAAGGGAAACTCACTAAAAATGCAAATACACAGCAGCGACCCTTTGAAGTTTATTTCTGTATGAGCAATTTACACAAATTTGCCATGTCACTGGTAGTGAAGCCCAGAATTTTAGGTGAATTTCATAGCAAATGGCTGAGGGCAAGTTTTGGGGAAGTTGGAAATGACTGACTAGAATGGGAAAAGGGAGAATGCCATTAGTACGGAACTTACTCCCATGTATAATGTTTGTTCTAGGAAGTTTTGCCAGGGTACAAGTTGAAAGGTATGGAGGACTATATCCAGTTGTATCTGGCGGAAATGCTATGCGACATTAAGTCAATGTGCTTGTAGATACATATGTGTGCGCATATATACGTATGTAGTGTGTAGTGGAGTTAGCGAATAGTTGCATTGGAATGCTAATATGGCGTACTTAATGCAAACTTCTTAAATGCTGCATCATTATCAAGGTGGACTTAATAAAGGAAATTATGGCGATTCATATTAAACATTTATTAGCATACGTTCATATAGCATTTAGCTAAGAAGTATTAACTGCGGTTCCTCCACAAATCGAGGCACATTTCAAAATTGCAAGGATGCATCGCGATACCGCCACATTTAATACTGCCATCAGTGCTGTAGATATGAAAGTGCTTAGGCAAATCTCAAATGCAGATGCAGATGCAGTGCTTCCACCGGGAACTTGAAAAAATTCATTATTCAACAGTTTGAGGGATATGACCAGAAAGAATCAAGAAGCATCCAGCGACCTTCGCATTGTTTGTCCGGAACACAAATCAATGACAATTTCCTGAAATCGCTGCAAAGAATCTCGGCCCAGATGCGAGCTATTTTGCTAGCATCTACTTAGTCAAGAGCTTACAGTGCTTTCCAAACTGGCTGATAAAGTGATGGAGGTTGTTGAGGACTTGAAAAACATCACAGCTGTCACTGCCATAAAATCTCCAGAATTAATGAAGCAAACGAAAAGTAAACAAATCACATCGTGCTTTCATCAAAAGTTCGGAGTGGATGTTTAACATCAAAAACCTAAATCGCATTAATCGGCGAAGATAAAAGCGAACAACATGTTGGTCATGAAGCCAAAATCGATAGCGAAGCAGATATTTCTGTGCTTCCTCCAACCTACACCGGCTCTTTCTCTACGTCAAAATCAGCTCGATTCGCCGCGAACGGCAGCGAGACAAGAACATTTGGTAGCAGGTGCCTAACAATTGAGTCGAGCTTACACTTCGTTGGACATTTTGGACTCTTAATCGACTTAAGGAAGAACCAATAATAATGTAAGCACCTCACTGAGTTCAACGCCAACACAATAGTCTCCAGTACTAGGACAACTATGACAATGATACGACTGGTCCTGCAAGGCCATGAAGATTGGATGCTGTTCAACTCAAGGCAGCTCAAGAATAATTGCATTTTTTAATGGAACAACTATTGGCCGACTCTGTTGCGTCTGGTCCAAAACGCAAATGTAGATTGGAGACCATGTAGGGACTACTACTACACCCGATCGTTAACCCATCCATCTGATTCAAGATTTTTCAAATATTTTACGAGTGCATGGACGAGAAAATTTTCCAACAATCGACCTCCAGTGATCATCCATTCGATATTTCATAATGACATCTGTGTATCACGAACACGAGGCTCATCTTGAGAAGGACGCATTATGATCTTTAGGCCATAAAATCACCACCGAGGGAATCCAGCCATTGGATATACCAACAAAAGCCAAGGATGTGATGACATTTTTGGCAGAGCTCCAAAACCTCAGCATTGATGAAAATTAAAAAGAGTATCGGAGACAGAATGGAGCCCTAGGGCACACCAGCATTTATTTCATGTATATCAGACCTGAAACCATCCAAGACAATTTGAATTGAATTCTAATCCATTGAAGAAGAGCCTGATGCCAAACTCTGTCAAATGTCTTAGAAATATCTTGCTTTCGCCAGATTGATGTACGCTTTGGTTGCAATTTTTCGGTGAGACATGCCATCAGATTGGAGAAATTTGCGTGTTTCGACCGTGGAAAGGTCGGGATGTATGTGCAATGGATCTGTAGAAAGAGAGAGAAGAAGATTCTCTTCTTTTAGGGACAGGCTGTTCAAATGCTGGTTTCCATCTAACCGGAGAGTCCTGGTTTTTCCAGCGATTAAGACCAAGATTTCAGAAGAAGGGGAGATGTATGTTACGATCTTAAGAACTCTTGCTACTACTCGAGTGCGAAAGCCAGAAGTATTGAGCTGGCCGCAAGTTCTACACCGAGCAGATTGGCCTTGTCCAAAGAGCTGACAGCTGGAATGTCATTGGGCTGGAGAATGAAGCACAATTTCTAATGATTTTGACAAATGATCAAAAATTGTTACTGCCTTTGGGACATTGTATTAAGGCGTTGACGTCATTTCTAGCTCGTTTGAACGTTTTTCGCTTTTTTCCTCTGTTGGTCGAAGGACCAAAAAAATATTTCTCTAACTCTGACAGCCTCTCTACAGCTCAAGTCGTACTATGTCTTTTCTTTTGGTTTGATACTTTTCATTCGATAAAGGGGATAGTGTCTGTGATAATATCAGAAGCGGAATCCATGTCGTTATCGAAGCTGTTAAGTCCACTCCAATTGGCTTTCTCGTATTTACATTCTTTTAGGAATCTTTTCTCTAACTATGTGGTGGGTGGACGAGAAATTAGCTGATCAGGGTGCGAAGTTAGATACAAGTCCAGGATGTTGGCGGTATGACTGTCAACCATTTACCAGCTGGATTAAGCTATTTTCCGTCCTTCGGGTGTTGTCTGAGGGTATAGGGATACAATATTTTGTATGGAGTCAGACAGCGCATTAAACTCGTTAAAGGTCGAATTGCTGTCCAGTCTGGGGTTTTTGTAAATAAAGCAGTAGTGGATAATTTGCTTAAGGAGTTGGAATTTTAACCACATGAAGTTGAATTCTGGATTGGAACGTGGATGGAACCCCCATCACTACGCACGGACGCTCTCAAAGGAGCAAATTTCAGCGACACAACCATCCATCTTCACAAAGCAGCCGCTATCTTCTCACGTGCATAGACAGATTTTCTCGCTGCCCAGGGGCTTTTTCATTGCCAAGTCGAGGGTCTTAGTGTTGGTGCTCCATTACGATTCACCGGGATCAGGCATTTAAAAAAAAAAACTCCCTACTGCTCTGCAGTTTTGGCATTGGTACTTGCTCTGCGATCGACGTACAAAGAAGTTTTGAAGTCAAATGTTGACTTCCTAGTGAGTTGTTGGTTGTTCCGAGATTTCATGGCACTTGTAGCCTCCACAACAAGGTATACAGTCCCACTTTTCCGTGTACAAATTGTAGCAAACAAAATTGTAATTGTTCAGCTTTGCTATCCCACGCTAGATGAAAGTATCTGTTTGATGAAGGATTTTTCCAAGAGCTGTTGTTCAAATGTAATTTACTTCTATTCGAATTGAATTATGAGATATCATCCCATGGGTGCATGCATTGAAAATAAGTCAATTAAAATTTCATATGAAATTCAACCCACTGAGATTGTTGTTGGATGCACACACCAATCCTAAAGGATGCCTTCTGAAGATGACTGTAATTGGATCAGCACTAGATGAGGTATTGGATACCAAAGGAAGTACAATTGTATGTTATATGGCCTGTTTCCTTGCTGTTTGTCATCGAATGGACTTACTTCTGCAATGTGTTTTCGCTTGCATCGCTCATAAGTCTGTAATTAAAAGTGACACGCAACGAGGCAGTGGCAATTTAATTTTCCAAGAAATAGTCTATGTCCTGATTAAGAAACTGACAGCTTTATATACCTACGCAGAACATAAACCAATTAATAGAGTGCTATACTGAGAAAACAAAATCTGTGTATAGAGTATCGAATTTTTCAAATGAATCCAGTTGTATTGTAGGTGGACAAGAGTTTCTGTTTATTGCTTAGAATCCTTGGAATTGTACTAACAAATCAATGCTTGTTATTATCGTGATCTCAATGGAATTCAATCAGAATTTCCAGGGAAATAAAATGTAAGATATGAGTACGCCTATTTCTGCGATGGCAAAATTGTGAAAAGCTTCAAAGATTGAAAAAAAAAAATGAAAAAACCCTGACGTGTTGTTCTTCTAACAGGCATTACTTTAATTGTGCCCACCTGACAGCGGAAGTTTATAGATACTCGTACATAACATATTATGGTATATATTGACATTGTTTCTATTGTCAAGAAATAAAAGATACAGCGTGTTTCGTAATCGAATTATTTCGTAACAACGCCAACGAACCACACCCTGATTGGACCAAGTGAAAAGCCTACAATTCTTTGAGGAATGAATAGATATAAACTGCGCTTATAGACAGTTGTAGAATGACTTGAAATCGCATACGAGTACATCGAAAATCTTCGCTAAATCACCATAAAATACCATATTGCCATTCTGGCTACAATATACAAGAACAAGTATCCCACAGATGCAGACACTTTGTATAATACTCATATCGGTGGGGCTGTGTCACAACTGTTGTTAACATACTTAAATAGTATGAAAGGCAAAAGCAAGTTACAAGTCTCCGAAAGGAATAAAAAAAAGTTTTTAGAGCGATTATGCCTCAATTTCGAAAATTGCCAGTGGCAAATTTGTTGGCCCACACCCCCCTCATACCACATAAAAATTCTTGGTTAACTGTCAAAGGGAAAACAACAAAACAAAATAAAACAACACAACACCAACAAACGATTATAATTTGTTCCTTAATATGATGCCGCTACGGATACGGATACGGATACAAGGAGTACTATATTTTGTTATAAACAAAAACATTTATTTCACCCTGTGTTGCTATCTCTGTCTGTTTAGCTGCGACACGCATCCATCCTCGCAGATTGTTTTAATGAAAAAAAAACACCCAACAACCAGAAAAAAAAAAAAAAAACAAAAAAAACGAAGGAAACAGCGGAAATTCAATTAAAAATCCACCTTCCCCCCTTCTGCGAATAAAAATTATCATAATATTCCCTCATTATACGCGCGTATCTTGCAAAAAATAAAGGATTTCTCCTTAAACCGTTGTCGTCCTGGGTGGGGCCGCGATGGCGGATTGAATCAACGAAATGAATGGCATGACTGAGTCTCACGTTTCAACCCCTGGTGTTTTTTTTTCTGTTACTCTTCTATCATTTTCCAAAAATTAGTATTGTTTGCGTTATTAAAAGGAATTAGATTTCAGCACAAAGGTACTGGGTAACAAAAATCAATAACGGTAACTATTTCTATTCGCTTGTTTTTCTTCGGTTTTTCATCGGTTTTGCAACAAAATTGGGTGCACATTGGCTTTTCGTCGAATAATTGAAACATTTCAAGCGAAACTTGATAACACATTTCCAGAGGATCTTCGAAAATAGTCCGTCCATCTAATTTCCGTGCCCCAATTCATTAGAGATACATGGATTGATTGAGGCCCGGAAAGATTTCAAAAAAAAAAAATCCAATTCCAATCTTAATACTAAAAATTGAAGATTTACTGATACTCGTAACTACGATTTAAGACCGGTGGGGCGGGCTAGATGCAAGGGGTTGTAGAACTTACACGGATAGGAGTGTTGGAATTAGGAAGACCTTTACGGAGACAAGGTGAAATCGAACTCATTAAACGTGCTAAGTAATCGCGGCGGTTCGTAGAATTCAGGTCAAAGGTTCATTACAGCCGTAATCGGTGCGTTGGAAATTGATATAGCAGAGAGAGAGAGAGAGATGAAGATCTAACATTACATGGATTGATGTTATTGGAAATCATTTGAGCAAATCAATACAACCAATTAGCAGCTGATGAATGAACAGCATGCCAGTAAGGGGTTGAAAATTTTAATTAGTTTTAGACAGAACAGAGAACAAGACTTAGAGTAGACTTACGAGTAGCTCTGCTGATGTTCCCTGTCGCATATCACACAGAGATTATCAATTCATGACCCCCGATTAAATAGGTAGAAAGCTCTGAAATCTACATCATTAATTGTCTGGATAAAGATGAGGGGACCTAGGTGGCTTCCTTGAGGGACACCAGATGCAGTTGTAATGGGGTCACAATTTGAGCCGATTGGAAGTAACTTTACTAAAATCGATAGCAGTGACATTGGTTTCTTTTCCATCTTCCAAAGCACAAAGCATGCTTGAGACAAATTCCCTCAGTTTAGTAGTTGTTGATCTGATTAGGAGAGAACATGCATTGGTTTACAGTGACAGAACATAAGCTCATAAACTATGCTTTCGAATGGTTTGGGTATGCAGAAGACCTTAGCTATGGTCGAAAGAGGATCGAGAGGAACCATTCAAACTGGAAGGGTACTGGTTATATTAACTGAAATTAATGAAATTATTTCAGGATCAGTGGATAGCAGCTTATCCTTGCTAATCCAGGGGGATGTTTACCTTATGACACGACGATTATGTTGAACACAAACAAATTAAACTTCTTCAAAGAGACAACTAGCTGCCTAGCATACTTCATCTAAGGCCTCCCTTTAGTTGTGTGCAATGCACCACTCCCTCTGGATTGGAATCGAAGGCCATTTGAGCCGGAAGATTGTTGTACATTACTCACTTTCAATGGCGGCCGATTTACAACTTTTCTGGCCAAGGCGACATTATACAATACTCATAAGTAGAATTCGTTGTTAAATCTCACACTCGAAAGCCATCAAGAGAAATGCGACCAAAAATCAATTGTCCATAGAGTAGAACTTTTCAATGCTGACTACAAGGCCTTCGTGTACCAAAGAATCTGCGCGTGGCCATTGGAATTCTACGGAGTCACTGTCTTCAGGACCCTTAAAATGTTTGCACACAGCGCAGGCAAATTAAAATCAGGGAGGATAGAAAGAGAGGTGCCGGTGAACGTTGGTTTTAAATGTTAGAAAGTTGTAATGACTGGGAAATTAGAAGCTCAGCAGGGTATTTCATAAGTTACTATTTCAGAATACATCCGAAAGTGGGCTTGAAGGTAATCTGTTGAGTATTCATAGCGAAACGGGTGTTATGGTTAAAAGTTTGAAGGAGACACGAGACGAGTCTAAGTTAATAGTGGAGCCAAAGTAGATAGACTACCTCAGAGTTCATCGTGACACTCCGGCTGACTGTTCAGTATCCTTTCATTCGCAATTAAAATCGTTTTCATTGATTGCAAATACACCAGTCACTTGGATCTCTACTGCTTGGCTTATAAGTTAGAAGAATCTACTTCTGCTCTGTTCTAGATTTTTCATGGCATTGAAGAGATTCAGTGAAGCTGCCTCTGAAAATACCAGATTTTACCAAAGACAATGTAGGCCAAGTACTATATACAGCCTGGATTACTCAAACCATTGGATTGAACGTTTATTCGAGGTAGGGCCAGTGAAGATGCTATGGTATCAGGCAGCGTTTGATAGAAAATCACATTTTTTAGAATTTTATTAGACAGAAGTGCATGTGAAAATGCTTCGAATGTCTCATGAGCTCCTGAATTAAACTCCTCATATAGCCGTCTTATGATCAAAAATTCACCGAGTTTTCTTCCCGAAATTGGATACATTAAATGTGGATGAGTTCTGGATTCAACATACGTCTTATCTAATAGTCAACTCATTCCGAAAAAAAACTCAACAGATCGCATTATTTTGTTGGAAGGAGAAGTGGATTTTCCAGAAGAAGTAAATCACCCAACATACTCATACATTGCTTCCTTATTCATACAGCCGGACCGGATCACATTTGGATCGAGATCTCTTTCTTTTCTCTTCCACTCTATAAAGGCAGCGGCGACACGAAAAACTGAAACATACCGATCGGTGAAGATACGAGTATCCCATATCAGATGGCTTTATGGAACAGGTCTTTCCTCAGTCTATTGTGATAGAAGAATGATACTCAAAGGTTTAGCAGCTGTGTTATTGAAATATTCAGAGAAAGGGAACCTTAGCAAAGCTAAACGTGGAACAGATACCATCTTGATTAAAAAGTTCCCGGGGGATACCATCGTGTGGCGTTCCCATTATTACAACAGTGTAATGCATCATGAATTTTTTTCCAAAAGGCCAGACAGTAAATAAAGAGTAGGCGTGAAGCAATTCGCCGAAAGACACAAGAATTGTGGACAGAAAACTATGATAACGCATCGTCGCACAGTGCCATCATTATTCGAACATTTTTTGACGAATTCACCTGATTTGACGGCTCCCTGGGAACGCGTTTCAGCAGCGGAGAGGAAGTAATGGAAAAATCGCAGGAAGCTCTGATGGACATACCGAAAACCGAATAAAAAAAATATTTCGAGGATTGGATCAAGCGCTAACATAAGTGTGTTGCAGTCGATTTGTATTACTCTGAAGGGGAAAATATAAATTTCGATGAATAAACTTGTATTTGCAATTTTCTGAATGCATTCCGGGAACTTTTTGAACAATGTCATGTTTAAATTTGTTGGCATGAAGACAATACTTGCCTTATTCCCATATGATTATCCTTATTATCATTGTTGTCAGTGGCATCGAGCTTCAAAATGGGCATCGGCATCGGCATCGGCATCGGCATCGGCATCGGCATCAGTATCCGCTTCTTCTTCTTTTGGTTCCATTTCAGGTCCTCCATCCTTAGTCCTCAATATTTTGTGCTGAATGTCGTGTTACAATTTTTTTTTTTTTTTTTTTTTTTTTTTAATTTAAAAGATACGTCTGTATGTATGGTATGTAATTACAAAGAAAACAATAAATTCTTCAAACCAAAATGAGCATGATGGCAAGTGGGTGAACCATCCTGCAAATTGTAATTAATTCCAAACACATGGTGTGACCAACCGAGGAGTATTCGCCGCATCCTATACAAACGAGTACAGCCGACATTCTTCATTTTTGTTTCATTACAATTAACGGTAACAAGACTAACTTTGTACACTTAGGAAATATGTATTTTGAAAATACTTTCTGTACTACATCTGCATGCAGAGCTTAACGTGTTTACGAGTAAATGCGATGGGCTGGCCGGGTATAAGTTATTTGAGGACATGACGGTTTGAGGGCTTAATCATAAAATATGTGTCTACTAAATGTGTATGGTGCCTTATGCAGGAGTTTATCATTCACAAAAAAACAAAAAAAAAAACAAAAAATAGAGTTGTCTTGCCTCGGCACAGAATCTTTGACAGCTCAAAAAGAGAAAAGTCATACGACAGCGTGTGGCAGTTTAAAAATAATCGCACACGTACGAGTATGTTTGGTGGCAAAAATGTGTGTACACATTGCTCATCAACCAAGTGAAATACCTTACCTGTACTCATAATCATATTACATCAGCGAAGGATTTCGTTTAATAATAATCCGTCATTCTACTGCACGGCTACGTGCAATAAAATCAACGAATTCCAAATGAGTTCGCTCAGAAAATCGAACGCACATTTTCAACCCTTGATTTGCCAACACCATGCATTGTTATGGACGATAGTTAGCCAAATTAACGATACAGCTAATTTTGCCTAATAAGCCCCTTTGTGCTGCTACAAACATAGTTGTTTCTCCAACTTTGTAACCAAGCACTTATCGTTTAATTAATGTAATTGAAAGTAGCAATGTATCTGTATGGCATGTTGTTAAGTGGCACTTACTTGGCACTTTGTAGTGTTGAAGCAATGGTCGTTCATATCGCTGAAATGCTCACAAAAAGGCGGCAATCTGATAACTTATGAGTATAAGGGTCATTCTCATACCAGAAATGTATGAAACGCTTTTAGCCGATCGATTTAACGCTATTCGACACAAGGAGAATGTTGTTGGAATTCCATGTCCATCTATGGGTACATCGAGTTCAAAATCAGACGTGAGGTCTCGATTTTGTTGAATAGGACTCGGCAAATCCGCCATTGCCATTGTTAGTAATACAACTTGTCGTACCTGCTATCTATCAACAATATACGGTTGCGTTTTTTGATGACTCTAGAACCCTGACACCAGTAACCCCACAAAAAGGTATAGACCGGCTGCTAGCAACTTTGAACAGAGTCCTTGCATTGACATATAAGTTCTAGGAGTTTCAAACCAAACCGACTTCCGTCAAACATGCCCACCAATTCAGAATATCCTGCCAGACAACACTTCCATATCCAGGGAGCAGAACTGTGGATAATCTTCATCCTCATTGAGCTGGTTTCATTTGTTTATCATCTTGTCCCGAGGTGGGTTCTATGCATCCACAAACATGACACAGCTGCTTTTGCCACACCTCCAAAAAAACATCACTGAATGCCTGGGTCTGCTCTAGGCGCACTGATGAATTTCTTTCCTTTTCCATGCTGCATTCTCAAAGCCATCTGCCACTAGAGTTTTGATGATCTTGTGCGTCGAGTGCCTTTTGGCTCTGGTCTTATGGACCGGAATCTGAACAAGAAAAGGAATGCAGTCGGATCCTTGCGGAAGCTCACGAAGCTGATGTCTTTCTAGAGGACGATAAAGGTGTAAGAGAAACTTGCATCTGTCTTCCAAAACTCCGAATCTGCGGAATCCTGATGGCAATCAACGCCGTACAAGATATTGTGAAAAATCTGCATCTGTGCCTTGCTGAACTCTCTCATGACTTCTGAGTTAGTCCGTGAAGGCAATACTTCAGTGAACGCGGTCCAATTTCTCAATTCACTTAGTCTTGTTTGAGTTCCAGGTTACAATAGAATCGATGAGCTTGCTAGGCAAGTCTCAGAGAAGGGCTTTCTCACGACCCGAACCTGTTAAATGCTTCCGGACGTATCTATGGCTTATTATTAGTGCTAAGCACCTAAGCGTGCTAATGATAACGACACAGCGTAGTATTTCCTCTATGGCCTATGGACTTTCATCAGGTTGCAGGCGCTGTGTACGAACATTTTTAGGGTCCAAAAAAACCCCTTGACTCATGGACTATGTAGTTCTTCAACTAAGTGCTCTGTTGCGACAGGAATAAAAAAAACCCTTCCAGTCTTGATCAACGCTGGCCGTTTATTTTTGGAGCTCCTTCATTTTATAGGCGTGGCACTTCTCATATATGGACAACTCGTCTGTGATGATTCGTCTGCCATCTTAGGCGTCTCATATATGAATGAGCGTAAACTCTTTAAGGATAGGGGCTTTGTGCTGATCAGCTGGATTCCTATGTTAGCTGGGAAGCGACTGAGTGTCCGTTGTCCTTAGATCGGGTCGGTACACAGAACTGCGTTGATCCCACCAATTCCAGAAATCGAAAAAAGAGCCTCGTGCTCTGGTGGATTAAGTAGCTTTAGGTGCTTCAGGCCCTAGACCGGTTGTCCTTGCAATTTGCATCTTTTGTGCTTTTAAGGTATCCTAGTTCGGTATCTGAACAACTTAAACCGTTTCGCTCTTCGTTTCGGTTCTGCTGGTACCCATTTTGACACCAACAACTCAGGAGGTGGTCATCAATTTTACACCTTGCGATAAACTGTTCGTGAAGGTAGAGGCAATTTCTTTTCATTTCTAACAAAATTGACAGCCAATTCACATTGAGATATTACTTTTGCCCCTTCTTGCAGTTGTGGTGAATGGTGTAAACTCTCCGAAAGTGGGCTCTATGCATCCACGCAGCATTGTTTGTATGCTTATACCCATTGGTAAGAGAGAGAAGCGAACGGTCGTCGTACTTCTTAAGTTTCTGGAGAGCTGTTGTTGCTATGTTGTTTCTGCTGTTGTTATGTTGCTATTAATGCTGCTATTTGTGTTTTTATTGTTGCTGTGCTTGGTTCTTTGTTTGCTCCTGGACAGTTTTTTTTAGAGTACCCTTAAAATATTTACACACTGCTGTTTCGGATTTGGTTATAACTGTGACACTTTAGGCTCTATTTGTTGCCACTGTTGTGTACCTTGGGGCTGTTGTTCTCGATTGTTAACCCTCCGTGATATTTGTGCTGATTTCATAGCAAGCACCCTCTGCTGGAGCTGCTTGACGCTGGTGTTAGGTGCTGTTAGGTGCTTCGGCTTCGTTTTCTGACTCAGAGATGCGAAGGTAGTCCTATCTCATTTAAGGTGTTCATGCCCAATATCGAAGGGGTATACCATATTTAATCAACACTGTCGGATTCCCGGTTCTTATGTTTAGCCGGCGCTACTGACGCTTTTGCTTACTCCCTCGAGTAGTTTTTCAATCATCGAATTTGAAAGGAAGAGACCCTTTGGTTGTCACTTTACTGGTCGTTGTTCTGTTGCTTGATATTGTTGTTACGCCATTCGCTTGTCCCGCTTTTGGACGATTATGGCTTATCGGCCATGGCACATGTTACACTGTTGCATCAGTTTGGATGCGTATTCTGAGAAACTCTGCCTCTGACACTGATTGTAGTCATAACTCAAAGGTAGCCCCTGGCCTTAAACCATTCTTTGTACTCGTATATCTCGTTGTCTTATCTGCAACTCTGATGTCAGCTATCCGTTTATGCTCAAAGGACTATTGTTGCATTATGGCCCTCTTGTGCATGTCTCATGTAATCCCTGCGTACATCCCTTCACAAAATCGAAGGCATCCTTGCGAACAGAATTAATTTATATGTCCATATGTCCGAGTATTTATCACCACTTTACAAATACTTCTGCCATCAAACCGTCTGGTGCAAATATTGTATGTCAAAACCACAGCTTGAGTGCGTGTTGTTAATAACTCATTAATCGCTACGTCATTACAAGGTTAGCTTCACCTTAAGTCAATTGCCGAAATTAAGTTGATCAATTAGGGAGGGCTAAGTAATTACTGACGCTAATCACCAAACTTCATCACCCATCATAACATTCGACGGGAACAATGGACAATGGACATACTCGTAACAATGGAAATGCCGCTCGTGGTAATTGCTAACATGTGGTCCTCGCAACTTACTCGTTCGGAAACGTATTTCGGTGGTCTTTTCCAACTGCAATTCAGTGAAATTGATGTTTACGGCGGTTTAATTAGAATTTAGTTGGAACACTGTTGGAGGAAGTTCCTACGGATGGACAATTGTCATCGGATGGAAGATAGATATTGAATATTGCGAGATTGATGGATGTAATGGACCAAATTTCAATATGACTGTCTAGACTCTGTGGGGAGTGAGCAAAATTAATTTTGACACAAACGTAACTGGCACTTGGTCAGTCATCCTTTTAGGATTTCTATGTAATGAACCACTAGGACTAGATGCGGGGCAAAAAGTCCATTCAATCGCTTCTGCTGCAAAGGTTTTATACGAGTAGTTTGTTTGTAGAGGGGTTATTTCATCAAGCATGTGTCATTGATTCGTTGGTGAAAGATCCATAGACTTTGATTGATTGCAAGGACATCAAACGACACATAGGATGTTGATTCATATGAAAGACAGTAAGTTATGGTATATGAGCATCTAGGTAGACAGTTCAAGACTTTGCTATTCCAGAACAAGATCAAATGCGTCTTAAGAACTCTTCTATTGGAGGGGGCACGGATATCGCCATCCGGTCTCTATAAGAGGCTGTGACTTGCGTCCAGAAAATAAGGCCTTTTCGGCGGATGTGAATTGTCGATCATGTGCTAATTATTACGAAGCACGCATCCAACATCTTTGACGTGCGCATATTCTGAGGGGAAAATATTGACTCTGACCACTTTCTTGTTGCGGCTAAATTTAGAGTTCGACTGTCTAACGAGAAGAAACTGCGAACCGCCCAGAAAAAGAAATTCAACGTTGGACGCCTTAGCACACTTGGAGTGGCCAGAGACTACAGAGAGCGCCTGAACCAGACGCCAACCATCAGTGATGGTGATCAGTATCGCGACATCATCTAGGAAGTAGCTGAAACCATCTTAGGGTACCAGCCACCCCAGAGAAAGAGCTCGTGGTATGTTTACAGGAAAAAGGTGACACGTGACAAAACAAGAGCAGCAAGGGAAGAGTATCGAGCCAGAAGGAGGGAAGAGAAGAAGATCCTGCGTAGAAAAAAGATGGCCTACGCAGCATTCCAGCTCAGGGAGATCGAAACAACATCCGGAGGTTTTATAAGAAAGCTGGCTTCAACACCTTAACACAAACTCTTCGAAACACCGAAGTAAACCTAGTCACCGAAGCACAGGGAATAGTAGATGTGTTTAAGCAGCATTTCCAGAGTGATAGGGCAAGAAGAGAACCCACGTCCAGTCAATGAAGAACCACTTCCACCATCCAGTATAGAAGAAGTCGGCTTAGCTATAAAAAAACCTTAAGAACAATAAGGCTGCAGGCTCTCACGGTTTACCAGCCGAGATCTTCAAATACGGTGGCGATGTTTTGGCACGGTGCATACACCAAATCATCATCCAAGTCTGGATGGAAGAAAGCATGCACGATGACAGCGATCCTATGTCTTGCATATCGCATACAAGATCCTATCCAATGTACTGTGTGAACGGATCAAACAGCTTTTCACACTGAGACAAATCCTGGAAAAGACCAACGAATTTCAAGTCGAGACTCATCACCTTTTCATCGAGGAGGAGCTTTATACGGCGATGGCCGAATTCGGGATCGCATGACACTGGAAAACACGCACTGCAACGTGCAGTTTGGAAGTACCTAATCCGAACTATTTCAAACTTGCACCGGATTACGGCAAGGTGATGGGCTATCATGTGAGGGCAGGTGTCAGCTCCTGGGATATGCCGACGATATTGATATCATCGAGGCTTTCACGGCCTGGAAGTAAACTACGACAAGACCAAGTACATGCCTAGGACAAAACGTCACTATTGATAGCAACAATTTCATTCGTGAGCTCCACGAATGACACCCTGATCCGACAAATAATTGCCCTGGATTCAAAAATCCTATGGAAAAGCATGCTTTGCAATACCCTTATTCTGCCAGTTCTGCTCTATGACGCCGAGTGCTGGTGCTGGACGAGCAAAAAATTCGTCGATGGGTTTTTAGTCCAGTCTGCAAGGAGGGCGAATGGAGGAGAAGATACAACCGCGAACTCTATGAGCTCGGCCACATTGAACGAATGGACAGCTAAGAGGATCTTCGATTCCTAGCTCCCAAATTCGAGACGATAAGGAGGCCATCGCTGATGTCAGAGCGCTTGGTCTGGATAACTGGAAGCAGCGTGCCCGGGATCGTAGAGGATGGAGCCGTTAAGTAAGTAAGAAAGTAAGACAATGGGAGCAATCTGAAAATGCGACTACCTGCACACGGGTCCAAACTCATTTCTACGCAGGACACATGAATGCCAGAAAACTGCTCTTAGTGGAGAAACTTTTGAGAGGGTTGCGTTGGACTTTCTGGGGCCTTTGGTCAAATAATATCGTCTGTTATATGTGCATCGTTGTAGGGATGACATGCATTCGTCTCTATTAGCCTTGGCTTCGTCACAATGTTGCTGAGTACACCTTCAGTTTTGTGCGGAGAATGCGCTTCGTTTATCCTTTTGGAGATCGTAGCTCTTCAAACCTCAATATACCGACTTCCTGATATGAAAGTGGAAACAGCAATCTATTGATGGCAGGAAGTAGTTCCAGCAGCTGTAATGCTTGCACCTCTAAGCGTGCTCGCTAACATCCAAAAGGAGCGATTGTCTTTAATATATTTGCAAGTGTTGACGTGAATGATTCTGCACTGTGTTGAACAAAAAACAAAACCCCACACCGAACAGAGAACAAAATCCTACAAAAAAGGCTACTCCATCATCCAAGGGATGATCTAATTATATTTTCCATGCGACACCCTGTCAAAGTCCATAAATTCTCGCCCGAGATGAGTTGGAGATTGCTTTAAGGATTTTTTTTTTTTTTTTGCAATATAGTCCCACATATACTTATCCTGCCTGTTGCCTTGTATTCCGACTGGAAATGCTATCTCACCCACACATATCCTAATGTTGATTCAATTTTGATGCTGTCAAACGTTTCATCACCCTACCGGATGGTTGGTTAGTTTACTGTTTCCTTCTACAATTGCCTGGAGACATAAAATGAAACCATCAGTTGGGTGCATTTTCCATCCGCCTGATCTCTTCGATTTCATCTTCTTTTGTGTATCCAGATCTATAGTTTGATAGTGAGCTACTAACGGTAGCTATTCTAACATCTTTCAACATCAAGTGAATATTATGTCGGTTGCTTGCCTGTATCAAAAGGTGTTCAATTCAATTATTTGACACTTTGTATGATATTTTATTGTGGCACTTTAGTGGATTGCCACTTTGTTGTTGATGACACAGTACGACATTCGAAACTACCTGTATCACTATTATTCGGCTTAGTTTTGGGTACACCAATTATTCGTATGTGTGGCAGGATTTTAATCCTCTTGGTATAGTTGTGACATGTTTCATATTTCAGGTTTGAACAGTGATGGATTTAAGTGGACAACAGCAACGTACGGATTTTTATCGGCTTTAAAGAGGTTTTGAGAGACTTCGAATAGAATAGAATAGACAGGAGTGTTCCATACCGTAGAAGGTTGTGGACCAAATCTGCTAACATACGCTGATTTCTTTCTTGGGAGCTGAGTGAGGGAAACCTTCTTGCCTGGTTATTTGTTGTCTCTCTTGTCGAACCGGCGTCGTCATCGAATAGACACATACTAGATTGATGTTTTACTTTGATGCGGATCACGATCGCCTTTTGAATGACAGCTGATCTGGCGACTTCGATAAGACCCTGTAAATTTCGATTTTCTAAGACCACATACTAGCTATGAATGCTCATTAGTTTCTGATTATAGTGATACTTTCCTTCCGTACAACTAGTCATTGTAACCTTCATACATTTAAAACCAACGTAAATCGGCACCTCTCTTTCTGTCCTTTCTAATTTTAATTCGCCGGCGCTGTGTGGAATCATTTTAAGGGTACTCAAATCCGCTCATAGATGCGTCAAATTGCATTGCCAGACTACAATTCTTCTTTGTTGAAATTAGGTAAAATTGTCATGACCTCGTATTCAGGATAAGCTGAAAGTAGAACGAGCTGTTTAAGTCGATCAGCAAAGGGGGCTGGATGCTGGCCGAGTCATAGAAATCTCCGTTGAACAGCTCCGATACCTGGTTAACTTAAATGCTTAAAAAGGGACCCATGTAAAGGGATCTTATGACGTAAAGATCATCGCTTAACAAGCCCGAGTGCATATTTGAATATGAATGCGTACCACAAATGAAGTCCAAGTCCTGCATTAAAATGCCCGGAGCTACAGCTTGGTCGGATGTATACATATCAGGTCCGGTTGGAAAGTGTAAATCGCTTCCGAGAGTATTCGAACTAAGAAGATGATTTGAAAAATAACAAACACACTGGCAAGACTGATTAGTCGATGACGCAGTATTAATACGAGTACATGCGTCAGTTGCACTCAAAGACTTGGAAAGGGAGAAGGCGTTTGCTTGATTTTATAGTTCTAGCAGTTTTTGTTCGATGGTAAATTGTCCTAAAGTGAGGTTGGTGGTAAGCAGACAATGCTGCTGTTGTTGCTCCTGTTGTTGCTAAGTAGAACTAGGATCTATCATTCATCGATCCTAAAGTGAGGTTGGTGGTAAGCAGACAATGCTGCTGTTGTTGCTACTGTTGTTGCTAAGTAGAACTAGGATCTATCATTCATCGATCCTAAAGTGAGGTTGGTGGTAAGCAGACAATGGTGCTGTTGTTGCTCCTGTTGTTGCTATTGTTGTTGCTACTGCTGTTGCTAAGTAGAACTGGAATCTATCATTCAGCGGTCCTAAAGTGAGGTTGGTGGTAAGAAGACAATGCTGCTGTTGTTGCTACTGTTGTTGCTACAGTTGTTGCTACTGTTGTTGCTACTTTTGTTATAATATTTCGTTCTTTTTGTGATTTTAATTTGTGCTGCTGTAGTAAGTAAGTTTTTAATGCTGCTGATGCAGCTGTACGTTGGGCTGTTTTCTTGGTGTTCCCCTTTATTGTTGCTGTTAATGAGGCTGCTTTTGGACTACCTGCTGTTAGAGATACTCTTAAGAGCTCTAGATATCCTGCTGTTCCCTCGACTGTTTCACTATTTACTTGGTCTCGATTGCCAGATCTCGTCCTCTGACTCCGAAGTCATCATAGCTGAATGGCTATTGTTCGACATGAAGGCCAATCTGCTTGCTGGACACTTTTCAGCCAGCTCAACACTCTTGACTGCATCGAATCTTCAATCGGACACTTTCGCACTCGTGTGTAGAGTTCTTAAAAATCTTAAGATTCATTGATAATCTACGAAGTAGTAGTCCTGACCAAGGTTGGAGAGTCCTCCCTTCTTAAATGATCTTGCAACTGAATCAGTATTTTCAATCATTCTCAGTCGTGTAGGCATAGGTATACTACTTCGATTGGTGTATTGGTAAGTACGAGTAGCTAATCCCAATTATGAAGAATTTTGCATCTCTAAATTGTCTCGAAGCAATCAACTAATGAATGCGATTTCGAATGACTGCTAAGGAAAAGCAGCCTCTGAGAAAACATTATCATCTCATTGACTGTAATTTGTTCGATTCTTTATTTGTTAAGTCGCTCTACCGTATATGATTGCGACTACACAATATCCAATAGTTTTGTGTATAGACACACACTTCCATATACATATATATATATAAGCACCTTGCAAAAGGACATTTTTATTTATATTGAAGCATACCATACCATGCTGTGTGAGAAAAAATAACATAATGTGGATAACCTAACCATAACCGCCTAGGGAATGAAGGTGGTTCCAACTCGTTTACTACTTTGCCGCTCATCATTTTATCCTGTTTACTGTGCTTTTTCTTGTTGGTTTTAGTTCGTTTTGTTTTCTTCTATTCGGTTTTCTTTCTCATTATTAATTCAATTTCTAAAAATGTTCAAAAGGATTCGTCTATGATCCGAACTACAAAGTATATAATCGTAGCGTTGTATACCCTTCAAATAGATACTCGTATGCGTGTACATATGCTCCTTCGTAACAAAGATGAAGATTTAATTTTGAGGTGGTCTGCGCTCCGTTCTATTGTATCCTACATACCAAACAAATTCGTATGTTTCTCTGTGTAGTAAAGTGATGTCGCAGGAGGAAAAACCAGAAACAGCTAGCAGCGAAGGCAGCTTAAGGACGATGTTAGTCCTGCATTGACTTTAATGGAGGCAATCAACGTGATGTCGTTGGCTTTTCTCATTTATTGTGTATCATGGCAGTGTGTTAGAAGGGCCTTGTTAATTGTAACTTCCATTTAATGTTGCTTGCGATAGTTGTCCTTTTGCGGTAGTTTTTGTTCTTCGAACTATATGCACAGAGATTCTGTAACAGATTGAGGGTGAAAACGAATGAAGGTAAGAACCGAGAATCCTTTGTGATGCGGTGTTTTGTGTAATATATGATGGTGAACTACTGTTATATGGGTTTAATTTAATATTTATTGGTTTAATTAATTTATTGTTCAAAAGTGTTGCCCTTTTCGTAATTTGTTGTGTACACTATTAGTAATTCGCTGAGGCATACGTATGTACATACGTACGTAGGTATAAAATGCGCTTTGTTGAGAATGAAATAGTGACATCGTCAGTTAGGACATTAATATCAAATTTAGAAAAAATATACGAAAGGATCTTATTGAGGACCAAACTACTTGTGAATTTATGGCTTTTCATGCCTTTGGACTGTGACATTTCGCAGAATTCAGTTCGAAAGGATGATATTTTCAATATTTTCGAAAGGACATCGGAAAAAGAGGACCAGTAGCTACCGAAAGAAGTTCCACCGAAAACTAAATCGAACATGCCGAAGTTGTAAGGGCTGAATAAAAAAAGGATGGAGAAAGAAATCTCATAACTGAACCACGGACGGTGCTGAAAATTTGGGAAGGATATTTCTCCCGGAATGAACCATTCAACCTGGACGAAGAGAGACAATATTTCCACCCACCCAACCATGATGAAGTCAGGCAGGCAAGCATAACTGCCGAGCTATTTCAAACAGCAGCTGGTGATTGGATGCGGAGTGTTCATCAATGCAACTCCAAAATCTGGGCCGACGAAAGCAGAGCCGACTAATGGAACATCAGCATTTTTTTGTCCGACCCCTTGAACTTCACATTTAACATCCTGTCTGCCATATTTTGTGAATTCTTAAGACCTGTGGTCCGCTATAAATCAAATTTTCACCTATTCATCGATGTCAAACTCACATATGACGACCTCTGCAGAGACGAAATATACAACCCCATGTCTAGCTCATTAGACTGTGCCGGATGACGATGTATAATGCACGAATCGAGACCTTGAATGTCACACAGAAGACTTAAAACTTAAACAAGACGGTGCGTTGCCAAGTGATTCCTTCAACATGGTTCTTGAAAGAATTGTGCAAAACTCGAAAGTCAACTCCGGAGGCACCATCTTCCAAAGTCTGTTCGGTTACTCGTATTCGCAAACGACATCGACATAATGGGAAGAACGCAACGAGCTGTGAATGAAGTGTTCACGACTATTGACGAAGAAGCAGCAAACGAATGGGACACTCAACATCGACAAAACATCACGATAGGCAGCTAAAGGACTACCTCGGTTCTGAGGACGACACCAGCGCGGAAATCATGCCCAGAATCACTCTTGATAATCGCTGGTTCTTCGAGCTTTACGATTGTGTGACCACAACTACCGAGGGTGTTGTCAGCAGCGTTAGACTTGAAGTCTGTTGAACCCAGTGGAGCTTGATTTGTTGCCCTTCTCATTGCATTGCTTTTACGTTTTTCATCAGAATCGGGAATTCACTGACATATCAAATGAGGCTTGGATTTCCGTTTATAGAGGGTGTATCAAAAGCCAGTCATACATATGCACGTATGAATGTACTTCGAAAGGAAATACATCCATCCGGAATCACAACACTAAATGCCATTCAAACAGATAGGATGGCACAAGATAATGAAAATAAGTTTTCAATTGCAGCCAGAGTATAAAATCCGTTCTACCACTATCTAAAGAGTCACATTCCTTGTTGTGTTGCACCATAGATCAGGAGCACCAATGAAGCGGTGACATTTGTGGGTAAATTTCAGTTCATCAACCTTACCCACACCTATACTGTGACTCCAATTGAATTCATTCTCTCTCTCTCTCTGCCCTAATTGCCGTTCGTAAAACATCTACTCGTATCTAGATACAATGATTATAGTGAAACCACTTAGATGCAATTCAATTTTTTTTTTTTTTATTTTTTTTTTCCCCTGCTATTCCTTCCAGCTTTGCCCTATTTGTGTAGTATTGCTGTATGCAATCCCTTCATCGAAGAGAGAAAAGAATACCAAATGATGGGCAAAAGCAACAAAGTGAAATACAAGTAAGGAAATAAGTGAAACCAATTTCATTTCGTTTCAATTCCTTCTGCCGCAAGTGAAAACTACTCTACGACAATCGCGAAGTAATCATTACCACACTTCATACAAATATCTATGTATCTGCGATTTTATGTGTAGTAAGGACATTCCGAATAACAGCTATTCACTATTTTTTTGTATTAAGTAGAAATAGTGAAAAAGAATAGCAAAACCAAAGCCAAACGGAAAAATTCTTCTCCCTTCACCGTCGTACTTTGGCTCGTATTCGTAATAACAAGCCAGCACATCCATTGCTGTTCACGCCAACTTAACCAAGTCCTTTAGTACTCAATCACTGAAATAAATTCCGAATAAACTTCCAAATGTATCTAGATATGTATGATAGATACATACTCGTACATAGGAACTCGTACAAGTACTATACACTTGTATATTAGGTGAATGGATGGCAACAAAATCGCCGTCGACGCTGTCATCGCATCCCGGCAGATATCGCAATATATATACTAGTACAATAGCTACGAATTGTATATTCGTATATAGATACACGTGCAAATATGTATGTATGTATGCCAGTGTAGGATATCAACAACAGTAGCATTGTTGTGGCTGCTGCTGCCACAGCTTACTCAAACGACCAACCATGGGAGTGAAATGACGGTGGGGGGGGGGGGGGAGATAATGATAAAACTGAATCAGGCAACAAAGGCCCCAGAGGACAATAAAAACCCCCACACAAATAGTTTGACAAAAATCCGTGCTTTTCACAAAGCTACATGTGACAAAAAATAAATATCTACCGAATGGTTATAGTAGGTACGACTACGACTACGACTACGACTACGACTACAAACATATCTACATTCTACATATGAACGAGTACATAATCATGTGTCCGAAAAGACATATGACAGACAGATAAGTATATGCCCGTATGGTATATACGAATACATTGTATGTATCTACATCCATATCGGATGCTCTGACGAACTTTTAACTGTTCGCTTGCTACTTGCCGCTTACCATATGTGAGATGTTTCACAATTTCACATCAATGCTTCCGCTCTTCCTGCCTAGATAAAGCAAAACAAAGCAAACTAAACTGTCGGAAAGGCTCTACTGTTCTATCAGGTACTCTGATCCCAAATTTGTTGCCCCCCCCCCCCCCCCCCCCCCCCATACCGCTACTTGAATAAATATTTCCATAATTCAGCTATGAATCGAAACTCTATAATAAAAAATAATTTAATCCCCTAGTTGGTCTAGCATCATCAACAATTTCCTTCTTCCCAACCAACCACTGGGATAACAAAAAGCGAATTTCTACAAAGTGATGGGCGCAAGTACCCACAGATGCGGAGCATAACAGAGAAACAGAAAAACACACCGAGAAACAACAACAACAAAAGAAACTATAGAAACAATAATAATTCAGAGGGCACTTTTTCCGGCCAAAAAGCACTTCAGAATCCGGCCGGTCTTTACATTGCTTCGGCAAGTACTATATCTACTCCAAGTGTGTCCTTAACTGTACTTAGTTTAAAAACAGAATGAACAACTAACAAATAATAGATATCCCATGAAGGAGGCCAATTCTCCTACAGGGAGTATCCTTACCCACACATCAAATGATTCCAACGAACAGAGAAGAAGGACACACATGGTCTAGGGTGATAGTTGGCAATAAAATAATGTGACCCGATCCACCTACTTACCTACACCCAGTCCAATCTACCCATCAATCTGACCCCAAACCTCTTCAATGGTTTACTGTGGAATTTAATGAAGTCAGTTCGCATTACATCCAACTCATGCAAGTACCACCCAACACCATATCCACACCAACTATCCAAACAATTGCTATTTAGTAGTGCGAATATCTATGAATGGCTGGACATATGTACGAGTATGCTACATATCTGCACATTGAGTTGGGAAAATATTTGGCGAGCAGCGTATTCTGAAACACGAATAGCAGTAATAGCAGCGTGAGCTTGCACCACAGGGTATGTTATTTACTTCGAACCAGAGAATGCAGTTTAAGTCCGTTTCTCTATCTGATTCCTGATGATGAATAACTCAGTCTATTGATTAGATCGCGAATTTAAAACTGAAACATGTACACGAGACTAAAACATTCCACCAAGTGCACGCTAAACATTTCAATTACAAAGCATTTCCTATTAATCCTTCTCCTTCTCCTCATCCTCCTCCTCATCCTACTCCTCATCATCCTCCTTCGCACTGTAGTCGTACTCGTAGCTCTGTCGAAGGAGTATTTTGGAAATTTTCACCACGAATACGGTTCCATACGGTAGTGTAGAGACTATCTGTTCCTATTCACATGCCATATGTCCTTACATACTCGTATTGCCTCAGCTTTAGATATTTGATAATAGTCCTTCGGATTGCTGACACATGTGTCTGTATGTAGTCACAAGATGACGACCTAAACTCAATAAAGGCTGCCTCCAAATAGGGATCATTGAAACATAACCCCCAGCAGAAGGTCATGTCTCACATTCGTGATACAAACTGGCCTATGCAACTGACGTTGTCGGTCCTTGCACTGACTCTGGACATCTCATATCAGCAAATAGTCAACATGTCCTACCATTCAGTTAGGACTAAGTACATTAAGTGCGTCACAATCGTCCCGATAAAAGAACGAGACAGCAAAATGCCTGAAGAGAGCAATTAATCGGTTTCACTCCGTATTTTGCGAAATTGGGTAGGAAAGAATGATAGGCGCCGATGTACGTTGGTTTTGAATGTTTGTAAGTTATAATGACTTGGAAATAGAGAGAGGAAATAGAGAGGGTACCTATACTGATGACCATTCATAGCGAGACAGGTGCTACGGTTGAAGGTTTGAAGAGGTGGAATGCTACTGGCGATTTCTATGGAACATAGCGATGAAACAAAATGAGACACGAGACGACATTTCGTCGGTGTTCGAGGGTGTCCATTGACTGGGTGATACTAGCATCACCTATGAGTTTTATCGCACGCTTTTGAATCCTATCTAGGAGGTGCAGAGATATTTTGGGCGCAACTGACCAGATGTCGCCTTGTATATTGAGGCCAGATCAGAGGGGGTATAGTAGTTCTTACATCGCTTGAGGAAACTCAGTTTTTTTCGGTTTCGACGATGCAAGTGCCGTTCATTAAGCATTAAATTTCTGGATAGTTCTCCGATTAATGAGCTTAACACACGCTGTCGTGCCTGTTCAACAGCCGAAAAGCAGGGACGTGAGTCCGGAAATGAATATGAAAAATAGAGAGTACAGACAAGAGATCATTGAAAAAAGAGTATCGGAGACAGAATGGAGCCCTGGGGCACTCCAGCATTTATTTTGTGAACATCAGACTTGAAACCATTCAAGACAACTTGAATTGAACGTTATGAAAGGTAATTTCTAATCCACTAAAGAAGAGAGTCATCAAAGGCCCAAAAGCATGCATTTTCGACAAAAGAGCCTGATGTCAAACTCTGGCAAATGTCTTAGAAATATCTTGCTTTCGGTTAGACATTCTATTAAATCACTAGTGGACCTGTTGCTACGAAAATTGTACTGCTGGCCATTGAGAAAGTTGCTTTGTTCGAGATATTTCATGAGCTGACGGCGGTTTGTCAGCGATTCCATGAGCTTGTTAAAGAAGAGACGTAAGTGCAATGGGTCTGTAGGAAAAGAGGGAAGAAGATTCGCCTTTTTTAGGGACTAGAAAAGAGTAGGATTGATGAAAAAGCTTACATAGTGGTTGTGCCAGCGAGAAAGAACAGCTCTTCAGAAGAAGGGGGAATATACCATCTGGACGAGCGGCTGCGATGTGTATGTTAAGATCTTCAAGTACTCTTGCTACTACATGAGTGCGAAAGAGGATTCGTCTCATTGAAAATTCGACGCAATCAAGTGTAGACGGGGACAAAGCACAATCTGGGAGTCTCGAGCTGGCAGGAAAGTGTGTAGCAAGTAGATTGACCTTGTCTAAAGAGCGCACAGCTGGAATGTCAGAATGAGGCAGAATTACTAATGTTTTTGACGAACGAGCAATAGCTTTTAATACCTTTGAGACGTTGTAGTAGTTTTTGCTGCAACTTTTGGACGTTGCAGTCATTTCTGTCTCGTTTAAACTTTTTTCGGTTTTCCTCTGTCGGGTTGGTCTTGAAGGACAAAAAGATTTTTCTCTCACCTTGACAACCGCTTTACAGCTCAAGTTGTACTATGCCATATCAATTTAAGGGCTAATGCCACATGACCATCGTGCTCATCGAATTTTCGCTGTTTGGGCTCGATTGATGGTGGAGAGTAAGATGCGGATTTTCACCGAAAAATCATCTTTAGAGCTATATTCAATCTCTGGGTTTATGCCGGTCCCGAATTATGCGAAACTTACTTTCTATTAACCGCTGCCCCCAGTTGCGTACGCGATTTTAGCTGTACTTAAGATTAGGTCGTCTTCTCTACTCTATTGGCCTTCTGAGTTGGAGTTGTGGAGTCAAGGTGACTTTTTCATTTAAAGCCGAGGGATTTGAGCTTTTTCGACAAGGTCCGCAGTAACATTTCGTCAATGTCCAAGTCGTAAAGTAGCACTGGGATGATTAGTCGCTTGTATTACTCAATTTCCTTCTAAGCCGGAAGAACCAGCGATTACCAAGAGTGATTCTGTGCATGATTTCTGCGCTGGTGTCGTTCTCGGAGCCGAGGTAGTCCTTTAGCTGCCTATCGTGACGTTTTGTCCTAGGCGTCGATGTTGAGTGTCCCTTTCGTTTGCCGCTTCTTCGTCAATAGTCGTGAACACTTCATTCACAGCTCGTTGCGTTCTTTCCATTATGTCAGTGTCGTTTGCGAATACGAGTAACTGAACAGACTTTGGAAGATGGTGCCTCCGGGGTTGACTTTCGAGTTTTGCACAATTCTTTCAAGAACCATGTTGAAGGAATCACTTGACAACGCACCGTCTTGTTTAAGTTTTAAGTCTTCTGTGTGACATTCAAGGTCTCGATTCGTGCATTATACATCGTCATCCGGCACAGTCTAATGAGCTAGACATGGGGTTGTATATTTCGTCTCTGCAGAGGTCGTCATATGTGAGTTTGACATCGATGAATAGGTGAAAATTTGATTTATAGCGGACCACAGGTCTTAAGCATTCACAAAATATGGCAGACAGGATGTTAAATGTGAAGTTCAGGGGATCGGACAAAAAAATGCTGATGTTCCATTCGTCGGCCCAGATTTTGGAGTTGCATTGCTGCGAGCTGCTGTTTCAAATAGCTCGGCAGTTACGCTTGGGAATGCCTGCCTGCCTGCCTGAATTCATCATGGTTGGGTGGGTGGGTGGAAATATTGTCTGTCTTCGTGCAGGTTTAATGGTCTATTCCGGCTGACATGACGGTGAGATATTGCTCGTCGTCACCGTTCATCACCACATAAGACGTCGCAGTTTGTTTTACTGCTTTCCGTCCGTCGACGGGATGAGGATTCTGCTGGGATAACTTCACTAATTGTACGGTTGCACATGGCCTGTTTAGAGTCCTAGTTTGTTACAGTTTTTTTTTTTTCTAGTTGAGCAGGCAATACACTAGCATAGCTTACGGCCCAGAGATATATCCTGCCAAAAGTGGTTAACTCGCTGGAAGCCTTCCGAAAGTGTACGAGTACACTGGAAAATCCTCAAATAACCGAAATATTGAAGTAGGTCACTGCTAAAGGATCTGTTCCTCCAATTGCCGAGACACTGCTACATAAAAGCATTGGAAAGGTACCTTGAACGCGAAAGGTGTTATTTTTAACAAATCTTTTCATCGCCAGAATACTATAGGATCGATCCACTGTCCGTCATTACTGACAGCAGCAACTTCAGAATATATACACATAAACCACAAAAGCCATCGATTTGAGGACAATAGATCATGTCGGTCTCGATTTTCCAACATGTAACAGATTTCAGAGCCTTCAATCACTTGAATTGATATCAAGAATTCTACCACATAGGTGGATGTATACATACTCGTATAAGTGTAACCTTGCAGCTTCGACAGTAAAGCTGTTCAGTTGTCAAAAAATGCTACAATTCCAACATATAACATCACCGCTGAAGAAATATTAAAAAAAAAATTGTGAAATCCCATTTTGACTACTCATTCACGTTTACCATCTCATTTGGAAGCATAAATTTCCAACTGTCGATATGTCACATTACTTGCACATCACCGAATATCTAACAAAACAAAATGGTGAAGGCAAAAGGGAAAAGTTTTAGAAGCGAAAATAAAACCGAAAAAAGTTAAGTGAATTGGAATCTTCGAAAAGAGTTGTGACTCCATCCCTTGGGTACATTTACCATTTTGACACTCCAATCGGCCATTGATACAAGACTATGGCAAGACCTTACCAGGCACAAGTACCCCTCCATTAAAGTTTAAAAGTCTCGCTATTTGTTTTTTTTTGTTTTTTTGTTGTTTTTTTGTTGTTTTGTATCTCAATAGAATGGGCGTAGTATCTTTTGAAATAATTTACATCCTTCCTGTCTTCGATGTCTGACAAATGTACGAGTGCGAGTACGTCTCCTCCATTCCAATACTAGTAGTGTCTGTAAAATGTCCTTCGCCGCCCCCCCCGACAACAACATCAACACAACATGAAGGCCTGCTTTAAAATTCATCGCGCTCTAGGTGTCATAAAGCAATCAATAAATCAGCAAGCATGGCAAAACTGATTTTTTTTCCGGAGACCGTTGTCATCCCTCATATGACCCAATCATGTCCCTTTTTTGTCGTATCTTGATTAAAATTTGTCATTTTCATACCTACACACGGTACGACGAGCGCTACGATATGAAACAGGACGAAATGGGTATGAGATATACGGTTCTACGGGACGAGGCCTAGAATGTTGTGAGTGAAAGAAAGAAAGGCGACCCACATCAAGGCCCCCGTGCCCGTGGCTGAATTTAAAGCCGAGGAAACAGCGCCAATTTTTTGTTGTTGTTGTTTTTTTTTTTCTCTCTCTCTCTCTCTCTCTCTCTGTCTCTCTGTTTTGGTTGAATTTTGTGGATTCGTTTGTTTGTTTTTTTGTTTTTTTTTTTTTTTTTACGAGGACGACGAAGAAGAAAACTTCCGCCTAGGACAATGTCGACGACATAGATTGGCCTTCGGCAGGATTAAACAACTTACACTACCACATGCCGGAAGAGTAGTTCTTCTCATTCTTGTACAAGGGATGGTGTGCTGCTACGTATGTAGGTATGAGGATATGTTTTTTTTTTTTTTTTTTTTTTTTTACACACATCTGTACGCGTCTGTATGCTATGACATACTTAGATATGGACAAGATTGAGTGGCTTGTGGGAGTTAGGTGGCTGAAAGGACATGGAATTGCTGGAAAATATTTTACAACAGAATAGAGTTATCTTCCTCGATATTAGGGTCTTCTTTGATGTTCTGTCGTCAGAGGACGTCAGTTATCACAGCATAGGGGTGGGAGGAAATACCATATTCCGATAGTGCTCGTTTGAATCTGCATGGGTGTCGGTTGTGATTAGCCTTTTAACACTTTTGCTCTTTTTCTTTTTTCGTACAAAAAAAAAAAACCAAAACCTACTCCGTATTGTCGCATACAAATACTCGTACGAATGAAAACAGTTCAATTTTGTTTTGTCCTTTTTGGCATGCAGGTCTATGGTTACCTTGGGCGAAATTACCCTGTCTTGTATCGGACGGTCCATGAAGCTATTTTAAGTTGTATAGGGTGTTTCAACAAGAGGTTTAGGATTTGTTTGTTTTTTTTTTTTTTCTTCTTTGTGAAGATACTCGTATGTTTGAAACCTTTATTGCTTTGTAAAGTAGACACATGGGGATTTATTTATGGAATAGAATATCTTCCAAATGACCGACGCGGCTCTGCTGGCAGACCTTCAATCTTTTCTTGAAAATTTCCAATCATTCTTTCAAATAATTGGGGATCTATTTCGGTGTTGGAGATGTCTCAACAATTTCAGAAATGAATCGTAAACCTCTTGTTGAAACACCCTATACTTCAATTCCAGACATTGAAAAGTGAGCAGAGAAATAAGAGGCTTGCAAATGGACTCGTACGCGTATGTGGGGTATAATGAAATACGAATGAAGCTTTTTAGGATAATGGAGGCGCAAAAAATTATGCTTTTTCTTCGCAATAAGAAATTACCGTAATTCTCATGAGAAGAATCAAGATCTGACATATTGTCAAGCAACAAGCGGTCCTCCGCTTGTAAGTTGGCTGAGGTTCCTATATTGCATTGTCCCTCCAGGTTGGGGAGTTGGTATTAAGTCGTTCTACGTTAAGTTGCTTACAGTTCTCAGGTATCACTCACTTGAACACAACACATGTGCACCTTTCTGACCAGGTCAATGTCACTGTACAACGCATAGAATTCGTCATTAATTCTCCTTCTCCAATCGCCGCCAAATAAAAACTAAACCAAAAATCATTCGAAGAATTTTTCGCTCGAAACGGCCAAGGATATTTCATCCACAAATTTATCCACAGAGGCTCACTTTGGTAGCCATATTGAGAAACCATTTTATTTCGGCAGTTTGGCATGAAAAGAAGAAGGCCATGGTATTTTTATGTCAGTCCCACACGTGTGGATCTCGTTATATGGGATACCCAGTCATTGTAAAATTCAGACATTTAAAACCAACGTACATGGGTGCTAGCTTGTACGCATGGTCTCCAATTTGCCAATGACCCATGTGCTGCGGGATATCTAGGCGGATTCTGTATAGTGTGGATCTCGTTATATGGGATACCCAGTCATTGTAAAATTCAGACATTTAAAACCAACGTACATGGGTGCTAGCTTGTACGCATGGTCTCCAATTTGCCAATGACCCATGTGCTGCGGGATATCTAGGCGGATTCTGTATAGTGTGGATCTCGTTATATGGGATACCCAGTCATTGTAAAATTCAGACATTTAAAACCAACGTACATGGGTGCTAGCTTGTACGCATGGTCTCCAATTTGCCAATGACCCGTGTGCCGCGGGATATCTAGGCGGATTCTGTATAGTGTGGGTCTCGTTATATGGGATACCCAGTCATTGTAAAATTCAGACATTTAAAACCAACGTACATGGGTGCTAGCTTGTACGCATGGTCTCCAATTTACCAATGACCCGTGTGCCGCGGGATATTTAGGCGGATTCTGTATAGTGTGGGTCTCGTTATATGGGATACCCAGTCATTGTAAAATTCAGACATTTAAAACCAACGTACATGGGTGCTAGCTTGTACGCATGGTCTCCAATTTGCCAATGACCCGTGTGCCGCGGGATATCTAGGCGGATTCTGTATAGTGTGGGTCTCGTTATATGGGATACCCAGTCATTGTAAAATTCAGACATTTAAAACCAACGTACATGGGTGCTAGCTTGTACGCATGGTAGGTAGGCATAACATCCATGATTTACCCCATCCATTCGAGTGTGGCTTTCTGCAGTGGACTTGTCCTTTAACCGCTGATCCCTGCCTGGCCAGTTCATCTGCATGCTCGTTTCTTTTTATGTCATTGTGCCATAGAAACCAGAGCAGGATGACTCGGAAATGTTCGCCCAAGTGGGCAAGCGAGTTGATAGTTTTGATAGCAACTTGGCTATCTATGTGCGTTCCATGCAAGCCTCTCGAATTGCCAATAGTTCCGCAAAATTCGAGAAGCAGTATTGAGATTTTCAGTGATTCCGAGTAGATGACCCTGTCGAAGTCCTCACGTGGAAGTGATTCTTGAAGTTTAAATTGGGTGTGGTGTAGTCGCTTTGAAACGTGACAACGACTTCAGAATGTTGCTGTCCAGCACCCAGATTCTTTGAGTCTGCGCTGCATAATGAGTGGTATTTTTGTGTGTGGAGCAGGGCACCTATTGGGACCGACCACAATCTATACCAGCTGCTCTTTAGAGCGTTTTTAGTTTCGTGAGGTAGTAGTCTTGCTCAAAACGGGCCACCATACTAGTGACTCGTAGTTGATCATCCCTACTTTGTTGCAGGCATAGAAGGCAACGCATGTATTCGATGTTTTGTTTCCAGTTGCGTTTTGGATTGAAGCAATTTGACCATTAAGACAGGAAAGGATAAACTCCGGTATTTTGTTTAGTTTTACTTAAACTACCCTGTCTAAAGCAGCCGCCATGATTTCACTTATCACAGTGATACTGGTGTCATCCCGGCGACCACTTTGACACCTTCTCTGTCTAGTCTTACATGAACAACGATTGACTAATAAATTCCTCTATACCAAGGCTTGATCAGAGATCTGTGACTAGTTTCAGGGTGTACTTTAGTAAAGGCTTCGTCTATGTCCAGGATGGAGGCTAGGCTAGATTTTTCGATTATTCGCACTTGCTCGTGCAGAGCATGGTGGGATTTGGATAGTGATGATTCTGTGATGTTTAGGACACACTCTAGAGTGGTAAAACGTCGACCATGCGGTGGTAGAGTACGTAGTTTAGTATGAAACAACTTCTGACGATTGACGCTAGCCAAGATATTGTTAGGTCTTAAGTTCTCTGTAGCACGACAAGTAGTATGCCATCAGGGACCGAGTGATGAGTGCTGGTACTGAGTCACTGACAATTCAATGGTTCTTTGCCTGAGGGCACTGCTATTTATTTTTGACATAACGCTGAAGTGCGTTCAGCAATAGCGTTGATGTCTCGCAAATGGGTGATAATAATTGACATGCCTGGCATTTTATTGAAAACGTAAGGAAGCTTCATTTTGGGTTAATGAGCGGCAAACATTCAAAAAACATTGCAACAAGGTATCATCCACTGATGATGACACATCGAAAAGTAACCTTTAAAGCGTAATACCCCATTTGCGGAGTTTTTTGCATCCCACTTTGACCTTTGTTCGAGGAGCCATGTTACAGCATGGTTCCAAAGTTAATTCAAATCCGGTACAAGACTTTAAGCAAGTCTACCGCCACCAAAGTGTCTACCCCTTCGAAGGGTTAGGTTCAGTACACTTAATTACAAAAAAAAAAAAAAACAACAAACACACAACTATCGAACGAAAGCAGTTCATTTCATTCTTTCCGCCCAAGTAAATGAAAGAAAAACAACCCGCTACCCGTTACCCGCAAACACTAAACCTTTACACTAAAACCCTGTATTTGTAGGGGTTTGCTTGGACTGAGTATGGAGACGGCTTAAGGCTGGAATTTGAATTTGGGCGAAAATGTCGACATCAACATCCCAGTAGATGAGTGTTTACTAACGTACGAGTACACTGTCAGTCCGTCTAGTATCCGCATATGTACGTACACATATGTTGCGTGTCTATCATTCACATCAGGATGGAGAAATCTGTAACCTGTTCCCTAACCTTTTTAAACATTCGTGAAGATAGGAGAACGTTTCATATCTGATGGCGTTACCGCCTACTGTCCGTGTTTCCTATTTCTGCTATGTACTCTATGATGAGGGTCAAAAAGGTACTCCGGATATTCAGAGCATTCAGGGCATTCAGGATACAGAATAGTCAGGAAGACAGCGAGAGTGAAAAAAAAAAACAACAAAAAAAAAACGAAACATTACAGCGTATGGCGTACGGCGTACGGCGTACGGCGTACGACGTATGGCGTACATGCTGGTTTGCAAAATGGGTCCCCAAATGCTGGAAGGTAAATTGAAAACTTAGGCATTCACCAGGATATCCCATGAGAGATGTGAGGTGGCCAAATCGATCGCCCAATAATTGTGTGTACCGACAGTACTGTTAAAAATATACCGTTACGTAGTTTATTATGACATTATTATTTTTTTGTTTTTTTTTTACGATTTTTCCAGTCATCCCCGGTGGATTGAGCTTGACATTTGAAGTCGAATATATGTTCAGATACTCCTACAAGTTCAGATACTTGGATTGAGTGACATTACGGTAATTGTGTTCTTAGCCATGGACATTACATTTTATTCAGAATGGAATACATTTAATCTATGAGATACATGTAAATTTTGAACCGCAAGGATATTAGATTTGATTGTAAGTACGGTGTACTTGTACTTGTAAGCTAATTCATTTCTAAAAATTGGTCGATATGCCTGCTCACAGACCGTTCTGGTCTCCTAGAACTAGCAACTCGCAAAGGTCTCATCACAAAAAACGACGACGAAATGACGCCTGTTCTATGGATTGCATTTGAAAGGCGACTAAATGCCTTACTCCGAAAAATGTAACTCTCCGAAACACAGCCCTTAATTTGCCGCCCGAAAAGGTTGGGATATTGACAAGCACAGTGCTACGAATAATATTCTGCGTTATCCAGATGTCCTACCTGCTGCTAAACTAGAAGTAGCTGAAAGCAAAAACTTTGAACACCCTCTAAGGACACCGAAAACGACAGCATAGGATAGAGCCAGAATATGAAAATATGAACAGAACATCTGTTGACTTGAGGCAACTTAACAACGGACTTGCATCCGGAGAATTTGCAATCCATTGTGTCGAAGAAATGAAGTGTGAGACGGTGCCGAGTCTTGTTAAAAATGTTCACGGTCTCCCACCGAAATGATTGTTTGATCAAGGCTTCAATATTGCCTCTAAGACAGTTTCACGGTATACGATCGCATTGATTTTGACGCCACGGTCCAAAAATACAAGCGAAAAGCGACCATCGGCGGTTATGGCGGCCCAAACCATCACCATCGGTGCTGCCTGCTTTCTGGTGGCCGTCCGAAGAAGGTGTAAATTTTCGAAGGACCTCTCTGGCAAATAAACTCGGTCATTACAAATGGCGACTCATCGGAAAAAAAAACAAATTCGGCAACTCACAACTTTCGGGCAAGCGTAGCAACTCCTTCGTTCTTTTGACTCGCACTTTTTCCTGTTGCGGGGTAAGATCGTGTGCTTTTTGGAACTTCAATGGCTTGAGCCCAAGCTCATTTTTTAGTATGTGTTGCCTCTGTTCCAATGATATGTTGAGCTCACGAGACATTTTTCTTCCACTTTGACGCGGATTTTGCTCAATTCGTGCCTTCACTTTCCGAACCATTTCTGCTGAGGTTGGTGCTGTTTTTTTTATGACCACCTCCATGGCGTTTTGCAACGCTGCCAGTATCATGGTCACGAACTATGATTCGAGACACAAATGATTTATTCACGTTGAGGTGCTGGAGGGCATGAGGCTGGAGGTATAAAGCAATCACACTATCACGTTTGAATTCCATCGCGGATAAAAATTTTTCAACACAACTGAGACGCAAATCGTTCAAAAGGCTTGTAAATAATAAAATTACATGTCATGTGTCAAAATTTGAGCTCACTGTCATGGAGGGTTTGGAAATTATAGCAGTTTGAAGTTGCGAGCCCGAGAACGTGACCAAAATGATAATTTGACATTCGGGATGCAACAGTCGATAGTGAAGACTCTGAAGGGCTTTATTTGGAAACTTTCAGTTCGAAGGAGGAGCCTGGGAAGAGAAACAAAATCACTGATTTTCACTGAGCCTGAATTCTTGGCAATACAACAAGACAACAAAGTTCAGAGACCCCACCTAGGCTGTTTGATAGACCTACCCTGGATAGTATCAGTCGCAGGAGCTGTTAATCAACTACACTCAGTGGCAAGGAGAATCAAACCTCGGCCTTTCTCAAATATATCAAACAGCACTTTGGATTGGGACTTTCAACCCCGGATAACCCACCGGCTGTACATCTCGATCTAAGACCGATACTTACTTACCGGGAGGTAGTCTGGTGGGCGGCCTCAGAAAGTGCGGTTAATTGTATTTTAAACTAAGCAGAGTCCAAAGTCTACCACTTCTGCGGCATTAGACATTCTGCTTCATTTGACATGCTTCCATGAAGGACAAAACCAATGGCGGCATTTTCTCAGACACGCTAAATCTAAGCCTCTCTTTGGGGAAATTTTGCCGATTAAAGGAGCTCTGTCCTGGCTGAAGAAAAACGTGATATCTGCAAAGGATATCCACATCTTTTCGGATTATCAGGCCGCTATCAAATCCCTGAACTCAGTCTCACTAAATTCTAAAATCGCCCTTGAATGCCGATCATCTCTTATGGAGATGGCAGAGCAGTTCAACCTTCACCTTTGTTGGATGCCGGGCCACAGAGACGTTCCAGGGAACTGTAGAGCCGAGGAACTCGCCAAAATTGGAACGACTGTAGCTTTCTTCTAGCTTTCTTCTACAACGACCTAAACGATCTGAAAAACTATAGACGTAAACAGTCCCCTACGCTTTGTCAGAAGCTCAAATTGGTTCCATCAGTAAGAGGATCATAGATCCATGTGGCATGACAGGCCTAAGTGGGTTGGTATATCCAATAGCCACTCTTACCTACACACCTTCGGATGGAGATGCTCACGAAAATCCTATTCGGTTGGTTCTATTTGTTAGGGGATTGATTTGGATACTCTTATGCTTCTGACCATAGTCTGACTTAGTCATTATCTTTGTCATCCAAGAGTGCCAAAATAAACTGAAAACTGAATTCTACAGTCCTACAAATTGCTGAGACCCTAGTACACGTATTGTCTAGTAATTCGACTGAATAATTCCAGTAAAAGGACATTTTTAAGGGTACAAAAACGAAAAATAAAAAAGACTGGTCTAGAAAATTCATTACTCACTGTGTACACATTCTTTCGGCTTCGAACTCCAGACACTGAACTAGCGACGTTCTTATAGAGACTTCTTGTCGCGAAACTCCTTTCGTCCCAGTGAAGAGTCAAGTCCTCGGCAACGCCTGAGAGACCAAGCTCGTCAAAAAGTCGTCTAGGACAGCATGGGTCCACTCGCACCATAAAATCCTAATCGGCGCGATCTTGAACAGCACAGATGCATTTGGAATTACAGACTTCTCGACTATCCTGCTCATAGGCAGCTGATACACCACACATCCTCTTCTAACGGCAGGAAATCCAAATATGCTTTGTCGGATCTAAACAAGAGAAACAAATTCTATGATCTTTTGCGAAAGCTAACCTGTGATCCGCAGGCGATTTCTCAAACCCCAGACATCGGGATGGATGATGATTTGGATCGCACTTCAAGCAAGTTGGCGGACTGATGTGTTAAAACTCGTCCGCACGACTTACTGTTGATAATTCAGGCGGCAAGTCCATCAATTTCTCGCTCAGAAATTCTGCGGCCTTAAGTGCGGCGCTCCAAGCTTGTTGTTGAGATCCTGTTCACTTTTTAATGATGTTACATCAGTTTGAGGCTGGATTTGAAATTCAAAAGTAGCAAATGTACCAACTCCGACGTATGATTATGAATGAAGACATCATGTCGTCCGAAGATGCCTTCCGCATTAGCAGAATACCACCTTGATCAAAAAGTACCCGTGTAGCGCTCCCATTTGAGTTCTGTTTTTTTTTTTTGTTAAGTTGGTAAATCTGTTGTTGACATTCTTCCCTCTAAATCTTAGCGTCATAGTACATCTATCTATAATTTTAGAAATGGATTTCAATTCGCAACAACGGTTTTAATGGTGCGCGAACGTTGGAAATGTTGGAAAAGTGTTTCGGCAAGGATTCTCTAAAGAAAACGGTCGTTTACCAATGGCACGAGCGGTTCAAAAGTGCTCGTGAGTCAATCGAAGATGATGAACGCAGTGACAGACCATCGACATTGAAAACCGACGAAAACATAAAAATCAGAGAGATAGCGGAGGACTTGAACATTGCCTATGGATCCGTCCAAGACATTTGGGTTTCCGTCGTGTAGCCAGTAAAGTTGGTGGCAAAAGACCTCAATTTCATGCACATTCCACATTTCCACATTCATCAAAAGGATCATTACTGGAGACGAGACGTGAATTTATGAGCACGACAGGCGCTCCAGACATCTGGCAAGTGAATAGCGTTCACCAAATGAGTCAAAAAAGATGGCAATGCTCACGGTTTTCATGGATTACAACGTTGTAGTGCATCGTGAATTTTTTGCCCGAAGGCCACACACCAGAATAACACACCGTCGCACAGTGCCATCATTATTCAAAAATTTTTTGACAAAAAATCCAACAAATACGATCCAACACCAACCGAATTTTAACCTACGGGGAACGCGTTTCAACAGCCGCGCCGAGAGGAAGTAATGGAAAAATCACAGGAACCACTGATGGACATACCGAAAACCGAATAAAAAAAATGTTTCAAGGATTGGCTCAAGCGCAGGTATAAGTGCGTTGCAATCGATAGGGATCACTCTGAAGGGGACAATATAGATTTAGATGAATAAACTTGTATTTGCAATTTTCTGAATACATTTTGGGAACTTATTTCACTGATAGGCTTCACTTTTCAACGGTTTTTGCACATTTTCCTTCTCACTGAAATGTCCGTCTTCGGTGGTTGAACGAAACACTTTTTCAAAGTACGGACACTCTTGTCTATTGGCGGCGCCGAAAAACAAAGGTAACTCCTGAATGTGGTATCTATGAGGAGACTTTCCCAAGCTGCATCTCGCAGTGGTTGGGCCGATTGATAACTTCACTTTAATCTCCTCGATTTTCAGGTCTGTTTCTATCACAAAAACTCCTCGGAAGCACCGAAATCTTCGTCCTCTGGCATGGGAGTAGAGTCGTCTGACCTGCAGTCACCAATTTATCTGGTTGAAAATTCGTACATCTAACCATGTTGCCATCGTCCGGCTGGCGACACTGCAACTGTGAGACCCAAGTCTAATCCGCAGCAAAACCACCACCACAACCAGACCACCTCAAAAAAAAAAAAGCCGGACAAAGTGTCCAACAACGAAGCAACTCTGTCGTTGTCGTGTTCGGCGAATGTAATTTTATTTTCTAAGAAAGAAATTGATAATTGAAATGAAATTGAGGACAGGACTTACGATTCTCTTGCATCTTTATGTGAGAAAAGACACCGCACGCTGGTTATACGAAAAGGAAGCGTTTCGTTCGCTGTTGGGTTGAGTTCACATTGAAATTATTAAGATTGAATCGCGAACAGGATTTAAGGAATAAACATGTCTAGTCACTTTGATAATTCGAAGGAAACTCACGAAATAGAATTTAAAAGTAAATATAACCACGATTATGTATTCAACAAAAAGGATATGTTTAAAAATTTACTAAATAGAATCCTGGGGATCTCTAATTGTTTTCCCCCCAAATGAATTTAACTATGAGCACTATACATTCTTAGATATCTATTTTATTTAATCGAATATAAATGGAAAAGTAATTGGTTCGACTCACCTCTCGTAACAGCAGTATTGTACTCGTACATCATCAGGTAACTGCCCAATAAGAGTTTTCAATTTATAGTGTACAAGCTTTTTTTTTGGTTTCTTTGGAAGCTTGTACAAATAAATACAAAACTCAATCGGGAGACAACTCAACAACAATGGCAGCTCAATTCACCTATGACTGTCCTTATATACATAATATGTTTGACAGTTCAACTTATTCTGGATGCGATGCACTTTTCACATCCCCCACCGTAGCATTATTGGGGTGGCCGTCAGCTAGGATAAAACAAAGACTTTGTCAACAAGAAAACTCATCCTTCTACTGCGAATCCCCTGAATCTCTGAATCTCTGAATATCTGAATATCTGAATCCCTGCTGTTCCTTCACTGTTAAAGTTATGTGACCACACAAACTTTCTTCACGTCAGAGATAGAGATTCTATTTTTATTTAAAAAAAAACAAACAAGTCGGATTATTAATTTAAAGGGAAGTACTCGTATCTTACGTCAAAGCTAAAAGATAAAACAATTCGAATTCCTGCACTGTACATCAAGATTCTGTTGCAATTTGGCATTCGTTCGCCTTCTAAAAGGAAGGGGCAGATAACGAAAATGAAATATAAATGTCAAATTGAATTGAATACGAGATATGAGGAATTTCTTTTGGGGTAAAATATGATGAGGATTCTCTGTGTGTGACATAAAGTGCATCAGAATGCGAAGGGAATAAGGACAAAAACCAAAAGCATGGGTAGTGAGTAGGGATATACTTGTTTGTAACATATCTGCACATGTACGTAGGTACGTACGTACTATAAAGAAAATAGAATATTACTCCTACACGAATAGTGTCATGATAGATACGAGTATCTATGTTAAAAGTATGGATTTGTAGCGGAATTAAGGCCCCCCCAAACTCCATTATTTTGATTACAAAGTGCATAGTACGTATGGCTTGCAATTCTCTGCTCTGCTCATCTGTCTGTCATAAGTCCGCCCTTAGAGTTGCTCTTATCTTCGTCAGTGGTACTTCGTTCTGTAGAGAAGATGCTATCCATTATTTTCAGCTGTTGTAAGACATCATCCATACTTGCGTCACGTGTTCTATTTCATTTCCTTTTTTTTTTTTTTTTTTTCCGAAAGACTTCGTCTATAACATACACTTCAATAATTTTTACATCACCTCTCACCACCTTGTCTGTGTCTGTTTCTTGCAGCATAATCACCGTCATCATCAGATGCAGCTAAAGTTCTATAGCTCAACATAGAGATGTTTTTAACCTGTAGTTGGGGGGTGGGGGTGGGGGCGCACAGTATTTTTCATATACCACCGACTACCTATGTGTAGTTGCAAAAATGTAAGACTATCCGCCGCCCACTTCTACTAATATTCTTCCGCACGTTTCACCGGATGACGATGGGGTGGTGAGCTGGGGGTATGATGAGTATTCTTTGCCAGAATGCAGCGTACGAGTATGGATTTTAGCGAAAGAAAATCTTGTTTTCTTTTACTCCCTATCGTCCTATCATCACATCCCTTTAGCCCATATCCACCAAACGACGAATATTTCAACTGTTTGAGATACTTAAAAACTCACAGTACGGATACCTTCTTGCTTGTCCTGCGTCATTCGTTATTCGTTATTCGTTATTCGTTACTATTTGCTGTTCGTAATTTTCCATTTGTCCTAGTTCGTCGTGGATTCTTCGATCTCCGATTTACCGAGAGCAATTCTCGAGTACAAAAGGACCCTTTTAATCCTCAACACGGTTTTCATTTCGAATCTTTAGAACGACAAACTCCCGAATGTATAAAAATATTACAAAATTGTGAATCCAAGGAAACATCCTTCCATCGAGCATGGAAGTGGCAATGAGCATACTGATAGAGAGCAAGAATTACAAGACAACCGAGCTGTGCACTTGTGTTTGATCAAATTCCGATAAGAAATTTCGAGTCCTTTGCACTGTAAAAGACTCTGTTCTCGTCATTGTATACGAATACGAATACGAATACGAATAAGAATAAGAATACGATTAGATGGTTTAATGAGGAAAGTGTTAAGGACTATGGACGTCTTAAAGTGTTACCAATGTGCCACGGATGTTCCCCACTTTTACTTCACAACTCTATCTGTTAATTAATTTGAATAAACGAATTTCGAATTCGCTACAAAACTAGTCTATAGGATATTCGTATATCCTCGAGGGTAATCTCATACAATCAGAAGCATCTAGAGCATCTAAAGCACTCCTACCATGGTATGGTAAGTGAGGAGGGGGTGTTCTTGTCAAGTCTCTTTCAGATGCAAATGCAATAAATCCTGCCAATGTACGAGTGGAAATCGTACAACAGTATGCCACGATTTATGTGCACACAACTATGGCAAAGAAGGAGACTATCAGAGATTGAGATGAGATGATCGGGCGCATAAATTCGTCCCTTTCGCATCGGTAAGGAAGCTGTTTTCTTCTTTAGGCTATTGATTTGAAGAATGTGTTTTTGTCTCTTCTAGATATCCATAGAGTTGCATTGATTTATGGCTTTCACAGTTCCATGGGTTTTTACTTTATGAACAATAGACAGGTTATGTACGCCTTAAGTCATCTACCATTCGATTTGATTTCGGTCCGTTTGCGTCCGTTTGAATCTCAATGCCATTTGTCAAGTTACAAAAATGCTGGTCTTTTATTTAGCATCGCACATTCACAAATGAACTTGACGGTGTTTTAAGATTTGAAATTTATTAGTGCCAAAGGCTGCAATCATTCGGTTACTAGAACTATCTTTTTTCTCGTGTATCCATTTGTATCGTAGTGCCATCCAGACATAGCCAAGGATACAGTGTGGGTACTTTTAGGGATTCGTTGAACTGAGACACCAAAACTGGTCGAAAACCATGCGAAATTCTAAATCTCACATGAGGATCAAACCTCTGACATAAGTCCATTGACGAAATGAACAACGCCTTAGAAATAGTGAGAACAGTGCACACCTCTTCCAAAGCCTTGATGGGAAATTATTATGACAGATAGAGTGCCTGCAACCATTTACCCAGTTCAGAGACACTGTGAAAAGTCCGGTGTGGTTCTACTCCTCAACCAACAAAAATCTCCAGCTCCTGAATTCCGGCCTTCCTCTACTGTGCTGTCCCTCAGGAGTGGATTCGTAGACAACTTAGTCGTTGAACATTCACTCTTCGAAAAATTTTCCTCTCCAAGCAGCCAAGAGTATCCTGCTCCAGTTTTGATTAAGTCCATGCCTCTGCACCTTAATTGCCTTTCTAGGCCAAAGAAGCAGCGATTGGCGAGAGTTATTCGTCGTTTGGTCTCTCAAAGCTTAGGTAGGCAAAGTTATATCTATCGAAGGTGACATTCTGTTCTAGCCATCGGTGTTAAGTGTCCTTTACTCGCGAAAGTGCCACTGACATCATACGCTGCTTTGTTCATCTTACAATATGTCAATACCATTGGCATATGCGAGTGATTGGACGGACTTTTGAAAGACTGTGCCGTGCCTGTTTTGCACTATTTGTTTTTTGACATCAAGAGCCTCGTGCATGCTTTAACAGGAATAACAAAACAAGGCATTGCTCTGTATTGCTCGTCTCTATAGATGCTGTCATTTGCGGCCTTAAAATCGATGAAAAGGTGGGGCGTATAGATCTACCGTAGTGTGAATATTTGATCGTGTCAGTAGACTTATGTTTACGGGATGCCCATACATCCATGGGAGCAAGGATACGCCTTGCCATCGCTCTCAGCCAATACTTTGATACCAATTCGGAACTGTGTTGGCGGCATAAGTTCCACCCGAGTCGAGGCCGATCTAAAACCTTTTATTGCTCTTAGGGTCACCAACAGGAAGACCCTTTGGATTTAAACCACAGCCACCATGACACTCCCACAGGGGGGCCTACCTCAACAAGTCAGGCTCGGACCGAAATCCGGGAAGCTCCTGACTCCCATGGTAACGTGATTTAAGTCCTGGTAGGGACTACCGGTGGTCCCCAAAGCCAACAAAACTTATAACCGGCAATTTGTAACTGGTGGCGTCATCTGAAGATGTTTACGATAAGACCAGTAATATGCTCTTCCACCGCTTTTTATTAGACAACGTCATTGATGGCAAGGCAGAGACTATATTCAGCGTGGGAATCTGGTCTTGCGATGTTGACCTCCACGTGCTCGACGAGTTTCTATGATCAGTGCAGGAGGAACCAGATGAAAAGCCTGCTGCTTCAATATCGAGTGTGCTTTGATTATCTTCGCCATTATGGTGGAAAGCGGCAGAGCAATGACAAGGCAAAGACTATGTCCAGCGTGGGCATCTGGACTTGCGGTGTTGACCTCTACGTACTCGACGAGTTTCTATGATCAGTGCAGGAGGATCCAGATCAAAAGCCTGCTGCTTCAATATCGAGTGTGCTTTGATTATCTTCGCTATTATGGTGGAAAGCGGCAGAGCAATGGCAAGGCAGAGACTATGTCCAGCGTGGGCATCGAGTTTCCATGATCAGTGCAGGAGGATCCAGATCAAAAGCCTGCTGCTTCAATATCGAGTGTGCTTTGATTATCTTCGCTATTATGGTGGAAAGCGGCAGAGCAATGGCAAGGCAGAGACTATGTCCAGCGTGGGCATCGAGTTTCCATGATCAGTGCAGGAGGATCCAGATCAAAAGCCTGCTGCTTCAATATCGAGTGTGCTTTGATTATCTTCGCTATTATGGTGGAAAGCGACAGCGCAATGGCAAGGCAGAGACTATGTCCAGCGTGGGCATCTAGTTTCCATAATCAGTGCAGGAGGATCCAGATCAAAAGCCTGCTGCTTCAATATCGAGTGTGCTTTGATTATCTTCGCTATTATGGTGGAAAGTGGCAGCGCAATGGCAAGGCAGAGACTATGTCCAGCGTGGGAATCTGGACTTGCGATGTTGACCTCCACGTGCTCGACGAGTTTCTATGATCAGTGTAGGAGGATCCAGATCAAAAGCCTGCTGCTTCAATATCGAGTGTGCTTTGATTAACTTCGCTATTATGGTGGAAAGCGGCAGAGCAATGGCAAGGCAGAGATTGTATTCAGCGTGGGCATCGAGTTTCCATGATCAGTGCAGGAGGAACCAGATCAAAAGCCTGCTGCTTCAATATCGAGTGTGCTTTGATTATCTTCGCTATTATGGTGGAAAGCGGCAGCGCAATGGCAAGGCAGAGACTATGTCCAGCATGGGCATCGAGTTTCCATGATCAGTGCAGGAGGATCCAGATCAAAAGCCTGCTGCTTCAATATCGAGTGTGCTTTGATTATCTTCGCTATTATGATGGAAAGCGGCAGCGCAATGGCAAGGCAGAGATTATATTCAGCGTGGGCATCGAGTTTCCATGATCAGTGTAGGAGGAACCAGATCAAAAGCCTGCTGCTTCAATATCGAGTGTGCTTTGATTATCTTCGCTATTATGGTGGAAAGCGGCAGCGCAATGGCAAGGCAGAGACTATGTCCAGCGTGGGAATCTGGACTTGCGATGTTGACCTCCACGTGCTCGACGAGTATCTATGATCAGTGCAGGAGGATCCAGATCAAAAGCCTGCTGCTTCAATATCGAGTGTGCTTTGATTATCTTCGCTATTATGGTGGAAAGCGGCAGAGCAATGGCAAGGCAGAGACTATGTCCAGCGTGGGAATCTGGTCTTGCGATGTTGACCTACATGTGCTCGACGAGTTTCTATGATCAGTGCAGGAGGAACCAGATCAAAAGCCTGCTGCTTCAATATCGAGTGTGCTTTGATTATCTTCGCTATTATGGTGGAAAGCGGCAGCGCAATGGCAAGGCAGAGACTATGTCCAGCGTGGGCATCTAGTTTCCATGATCAGTGCAGGAGGATCCAGATCAAAAGCCTGCTGCTTCAATATCGAGTGTGCTTTGATTATCTTCGCTATTATGGTGGAAAGTGGCAGCGCAATGGCAAGGCAGAGACTATGTCCAGCGTGGGCATCGAGTTTCCATGATCAGTGCAGGAGGATCCAGATCAAAAGCCTGCTGCTTCAATATCGAGTGTGCTTTGATTATCTTCGCTATTATGATGGAAAGCGGCAGCGCAATGGCAAGGCAGAGATTATATTCAGCGTGGGCATCGAGTTTCCATGATCAGTGCAGGAGGAACCAGATCAAAAGCCTGCTGCTTCAATATCGAGTGTGCTTTGATTATCTTCGCTATTATGGTGGAAAGCGGCAGCGCAATGGCAAGGCTGAGACTATGTCCAGCGTGGGAATCTGGACTTGCGATGTTGACCCCCACGTGCTCGACGAGTTTCTATGATCAGTGCAGGAGGACCCAGATCAAAAGCCTGCTGCTTCAATATCGAGTGTGCTTTGATTATCTTCGCTATTATGGTGGAAAGCGGCAGCGCAATGGCAAGGCAGAGATTGTATTCAGCGTGGGCATCGAGTTTCCATGATCAGTGCAGGAGGAACCAGATCAAAAGCCTGCTGCTTCAATATCGAGTGTGCTTTGATTATCTTCGCTATTATGGTGGAAAGCGGCAGAGCAATGGCAAGGCAGAGATTATATTCAGCGTGGGAATCTGGACTTGCGATGTTGACCTCTACGTGCTCGACGAGTTTCTATGATCAGTGCAGGAGGAACCAGATCAAAAGCCTGCTGCTTCAATATCGAGTGTGCTTTGATTATCTTCGCTATTATGGTGGAAAGCAGCAGAGCAATGGCAAGGTAGAGACTATGTCCAGCGTGGGAATCTGGTCTTGCGATGTTGACCTACGTGTGCTCGACGAGTTTCTATGATCAGTGCAGGAGGATCCGGATCAAAAGCCTGCTGCTTCAATATCGAGTGTGCTTTGATTATCTTCGCTATTATGGTGGAAAGCGGCAGCGCAATGGCAAGGCAGAGACTATGTCCAGCGTGGGAATCTGGACTTGCGATGTTGACCTACATGTGCTCGACGAGTTTCTATGATCAGTGCAGGAGGATCCAGATCAATGCTGCTTCAATATCGAGTGTGCTTTGATTATCTTCGCTATTATGGTGGAAAGCGGCAGAACAATGGCAAGGCAGAGACTATGTCCAGCGTGGGAATCTGGACTTGCGATGTTGACCTACATGTGCTCGACGAGTTTCTATGATCAGTGCAGGAGGATCCAGATCAATGCTGCTTCAATATCGAGTGTGCTTTGATTATCTTCGCTATTATGGTGGAAAGCGGCAGAACAATGGCAAGGCAGAGACTATGTTCAGCGTGGGAATCTGGTCTTGCGATGTTGTAAAGGATTTGTGATGAAAGTGTAACTGATGTTCGACTGCAAGGGTCTTAGATTACATATGGATGCGTACACAACTACTCCTCTAGACGACTCAGATCATAGAGAACACGAATTGAAATACTGCTTGGATGGAGGAGAAAAGCACTACAAGACCTCCATAAATCTTACGTCGACTGAAAATATGATGAACGACAGACAGACAGCGACACAGTGTACAAATAAATGAATTACTTGCCCCAGGCTATTGATTTAAAGCAATTACAGATTATTGTGTGTTTTCAGGATTCATGTATCCTGTTTCGGCGACGGCGACAAAATATAATTTTCGTCTGGTTGTTTGTGTGCCAGCATGTCTGTGTGGCTGTCAGTTTGTTTGCCTGTCAGCTTTGTTATACGTATTCGTACGTGTACATGTTTGATTCCCATTTGACTTGTAGACAGACAAGATACTCGTACGGATCTCATAGGTCCTCAGTCATTCAACTGACTTGTCTTCTACCTAACCCCTGATCAAATCAACGTCCCTTTAAACAACAAACAAACAAAAAACCATAAAAAAAAATAAAAAAAAAAAATCAATCGAAAGCGTAATTACTGTTACAGACATAGTAATCGCTTGGTAGCTTCATTGCTGACATTTCTACGAATGAAAACAGAAAGGAAACGTTTTTCAAAATAAAAAAAAAAATAAAAAAAAAAAAAAAAAATATTGCAAGCATCAGAGAAAGCAATTTACGCGAATGCTTTCCTATTTCCACCCTTTTAAGTCGGCCCGATTGGTGTGCCCATGAAACGAGCACTTAGGAAGTTCCATAAGCAGGAAGAAGTCTAAAAAGGTTCTTTAAATAAGGATTCCACTGGTTTGGGTGGTGCGATGTAGTCGGTAGTGTGGTGTGGTGTGGTGATGTCGGCGGCAGTGGTGACAACGACGACGTAGTGCCGGTTGCGCTGACGTTGAAGATGACGGAGGTAAAAGGGTTTTTTTTTTTTTATTTTATTCCGTTCCATTGCCTATAAAACTCCCTATTCCATTCCATCTATGAGTACGAGTATTTTGCTTTCTTTTAGTGTTAGATACTTGGTTGCTCGAAGGAGTACGAGTAGCTCAGGTGGCTGGCGATATTGAAATTTATTTTCTTTACAACGATACCCCATTGCAAATCGTTAAATGTGTACGTTTAAGGATTCTAACTGAGGTGACACAGGGGCTTAGGTGCACTGTTCGTCCTTTTATTCATTTCTGTTTCGCCCAGAGTATTTGTATCAGTAGTCTTGGTGGTTCCACTGTTTTGATGACTTGGTGGGGGGGGGGGTAGGGAAAAATTGGAAAAAAAAAAAAAAAAAAAAACGAAAAAGGATTTGTATCCGATGTGTGCGCAGAGATTTTCAGCTTCAAATCCGTCTCTATTTATGTTTAGTATCTTTGAGCGTCTCGCAAATGTACTCGTATGAACATTGTCACCCCCCCCCCGGCATAGTGTTGAGTAGTGTGCGGGTATCTCTATTGATTGTTGTCTTAAAAGTATTTTCCAGTATTTTGGCCAGGGCCAGGATTTCAGATCTTCTTGGTGTACGAGCAGAATTTGCTTAAGCTCATATAGAGCCAATCAATTGACACGCGGATTGAAATTATGTGAAATAGGCGACATGGGGTTGGGCTGCCAACGGATTGGTAATGGTATCGAGATGCTGTTTGGAGGACTCTTTTTAGCTTTCGAGTAAATCCACTTTATTTATTTATTTATTGGTTTCCTCTTTTTTTTTTTCTATAGAAGGATGGGTTTCCCTGAGAGATATATGTAGGGATGTGTACACAAACGAGTGTATGATTTCATTCTATCTAAAATTGATAGGAATAAACCTTCGTCTTTTCGAAATGACACTGAAGGATTGGTGGGAAGGAGTAAGTATCTACTTCTTCAAGGTGATAGGCTTAGAAGTTTTACGTTTTTCATCTTTTATATGCTTCAGCGCTTGGATGGCGGCAGGTAAGTTTCAGTATCTGAAAAAAACTTCGCCTTATTCGTAGCATTGTTCTAACTGCTGCTCTTTTCAATGTAATTGATGGCTTTTGTGCCTTTTTGTGCCTTTTTGCGCTTTTCTATGAGCTCGTCGACAAGATCAAGAAGTGTGAGATAAGCTCGTTTCTGGGGATACAGTATTTAGGAAGTTTTCAGCGATTTTTACGAAGACAATACACTTCGCGACGATAAGGAGCACTTGCTGGGCATTTTCATCAACATTGATGGTCCGGGTGCACCCCTGGTGCCGGGTGCATATTGGTCGCCTCACTGCTTAACGCTCTCAGTAGTTTTGACATCACATGCAGATGTTATAGCTGCACTGTCTGGTAGATGATGCCTAGCGACTGCCTGCTCTAAAGCTGCTTTAGATATGTTCGGCTTGAAATTGATTTTGGTCTCTTTACGGGAAGTGGGAAACCGACTCCTCAGGCATTTCGATTGTACCCATAAATTTGTCAAGAACCAACGACATGGGAGAATCCGAAGGAGGGTATCTGATCCAGGATAATTTAAGCAGGCAGAATACTGTTCCAAGGAGAATTTAATTTCCTTTCTAGAAAATATTTTCGCTAAAGTCAATATGAAAGATGAAAAGGATACTCCTGGATGCACTCGTTTAATGATCCAAGAGGCAGATAGTCACTGGTAAAATTTGGACGTTTTTTTACTAAATCTCGGTCTTGTTCAGAGAGCCGGCACAAGTGAAAAATTGTCCAGCCCCTGAGTGAATTTGTGTCAGTGGTTCGGGTGAAGGATTCTGAAGCATTTCAAAATCCATTGAACCTGAGTGAACGAATGGCAAAATTCGAATTGCCGTAATGCAATCAAAAGTTTACTTTGGAGCGTTTCATTCATCTTTATCATTGACAGTGCTGCGATTATTGCCAAGGAAATCGATGTACCTTTTGCGAAAATCAGCGCTTCTACATCTTTTCTTAATGCTGATTACCCGTGGACCATCAGCAGATCTGAGCACATCATGCTGGACGGTATAAATGTGTCGTCCGATTCAGAACTTCTGCTGCGGAAAATATACCAAACCTACTTTCCCCTGAATCTGAACCAGTAAAGGAATGAAGTCGGGTCTTCACGGATGGCTCCGAAGCCAAGCTTGATCGTAGATTCACTGAGACTTGACATAGCCCTAGATCACAATGGGATCCCGGGAAATGAAATCGCCGATGAACTTCCTACGCAAGGCTCAGAGAAGAGTTTTTCAGCTGCAGACGGCATGACTTTCCAGGTTGCATGCAGATCAAACGAATGATTCTCGACGTCTCGAAGAGCACAGAGACTATCGTAGTAGGAATGACTGATACTCATGCTAGGCCTGAGTGATACCACAGCAAGCGTCGCATGCTATGAAAGTGATGATGGCACGCTGGCATCAGGCTGCAGATACTCGACGTTGATGTGGTGGGTGCTGGTTGCTCGATTCTTGCGAGCATAGCTGCAGATGGCATGACTTTCCAGATTGCATGCAGATCAAACGAATGACTCTCGAAGTCTCGAAGAGCACAGAGACTTTCCTGCTGTCCCTCAGTAGGAATGACTGATACTCATGCTAGGCCTGAGTGATACCACATCAAGCGTCGCATGGTGTGAAAGTGATGATGACACGCTGGCATCAGACTGCATGTACTCGACGTTGAAGTGGTGGGTGCTGGTTGCTCGATTCTTGCGAGCATAGCTGCAGATGGCATGACTTTCCAGATTGCATGCAGATCAAACGAATGATTCTCGACGTTTCGAAGAGCACAGAGACTATCGTGCTGTTCCTCAGTAGGAATGACTGATACTCATGCTAGGCCTGAGTGATATCACATCAAGCGTCGCATGCTGTGAAAGTGATGATGGCACGCTGGCATCAGGCTACAGGTACTCGGCATTGACGTGGTGGGTGTTGGTGTTGTAAGCATTTATCACTGAAGCGCGAAAAACCGAGCAATTCCATCGAAAGGACCTCGGAAGACGAAATGCATCAGCTACAAAACATTGTCCCTGCCAGTTGTACTAAATGGAACCGAGAGCTGCCAGATAAGTGGGAAACCAGTGCAGACATTGAAAACTTTCATGAGCTGCATCAAGTAGAAGAAAAAGTTAAAACACGTCGACCACACTGGCTCGACTATATGCAGCGAAAGAGCAACTTCGAATCATAGCCCCCAGAGTCGAGGCGACAGAGAAGGCAGAACTTCCGATTTAAGGATCGAGCTTGGCCTGGACAAATGAAACTTCACGGGTCGGGAGTCTGTACAGTGCGAAAGTAAGATACTTGGCCTTAATACGGCTGACTTCGACCCCGACACCGACCTCAAAATTTGCCCGCAAGCCTGAATTGTTTTTGACTTTACAACTCAATCGAGGTTGGGTAGGAAAACATTGAGATTTCGCGTGGACATGAAGGTAGTTGCTTGTTTCGTTCATCAATTCAGTTTGTCAACACATATTCAGTGTACGAGTACACGTGAAAGACATTGCTAACCAGACGGCACACATAAGCAAATTTATGTTGAAGCAGATTTCATGGATCCATTGGTGATTTACTGTGCTGTGTCTCAAGTCCTTCGAACATTAAAAATCCAAATTTAGAAGAACCTATATAAAACTTAATCAAATGCTATTCCAGCATCAGCTACGTAGCAAAGTATCCGTACTCATCCGCATGTGCCTTTAAGGTATAAACATGCTACCATGTTTCATGTTACTTGCTTCATGTTCCATCATCGATATGTTTAACATAAAAACAACATCACTCGCACATGAAACCATTTATTACACCCGCTGGAGTGTTTTATGTTTTAATGCGTGCTTCTGACATATGCATATGTTCTTGATTATGCTCTCTCAATGTATCTTATGGCAATTCGAGTTCATTAATTTAGATGCTCTGCCTCGACGACATTGCCTTTTTTTTTTTTTTTTTTTTCCAAGTTGGAAAATTGTTTTCGAAACGAAACAAAAAGCGCAGACGACTGCACAAATTGTTTGTTGTGAAAGCGGAAGTTTCACTTGCTACTGCTATTGCTATTCCAAGTTCTCGATCTCTAACTTTCTAGCCTGTGGGTGTATGTACGTACGTACGTTTCAGTACGTGTATTACAAAGGCAAACAACCGGCAGCAAAGTCTCGTCAAACATTAAAATAAAGTCCATCACAATATTTGACAGAGGAGAACATGGCGTTTGTCACTTTGTGTAGACCTCCTTCGAATCATTCTGGAGAGGAAGATTTAAATCGATTCAATAATCTACCCTAACGTTATATTAACTTTCGCAATGTCGTTGGTATTAGGCGTTGGCAGAAGGAATTGAATTTGCCAACCCGCCGCTATGGCCAAGGACCGTTTTATTCATCACTTTTAGACAATGCGAATATTAATGTGAATGAGCCGTATCGTCAATATTGTCCGTGTGGAAATTAGAATTCAGCAATTGTTGGACTTTACTTGTAAATCGTTGGGGCATGAGTACGAGTACAACGCAGGTACTTGATGTATTAAGTAGTCCTTACAGAGAAGGTTATTCTCGTATCTTATAGTAGGAGGCATGACCATTTAAGTAGTTGAGGCAATTGTGCACAAATGGCAATCCTCTTAGACGCTCGCCGGAAGTGACTAATCAACTTGCCTGATTAGTGTCAAACAAAGTGGTTAATTTGGATGGAATTAGTAGCGATAAGCACTTGTCAGGCTTACACTTTTAAAGTGGTAAAATTTGTTTTCATTTCCAGGCATTTCGGGACGAAATCCGGGAAAATGAAATTCGATTTTCGCTCATTTAGTGAGCATGGAAAATAAAACACATAATATCCTTGAAGGAACCGCCAGAAATATGAAAGTCCTACCGCCGACTTATTTCTATTGAAATTCAACTTTTGGACGGGCCTGTTTTAGACCAGATCTGTCGTCCCAATATGAGATGCATCTCGACAAATTGACTGCTGATGCAGCAGTGCAGCAGAAGGGTTTGGTGTTTCTGTGTCAGCCTTTTCATTTCCATCAATGCCCTCATGAGCAGAAACTCACCACAGTTGTGTTTTTTTTTTTCCGTCAGGACGAAGTAAGCGCTTCAGTGATAAGGTGCCTACAGTACAAACACCCATCACATCACCGCCGAGAACCAGCAGCCTGATGCGGGAGTAAGCCGGAGATTCGCAGAGATAGTGCTTGGCAGTGTCGTCATCACTTTCACAGCAATCATCGGAGCACAATTTTACACTTGCAAAAGTGTAATGCCCTGATGAGTGACAGCAAAAAGTCCGCTGCAGTTGTGCTCACATTAGACCCAAACTGTCCATGGAAGCCTTAATCGAAGAGACAGACAAACCCAACGTTAGCTTGCCAAGCAAGTTCATCGGCGATTTCATTTCCCCGTGTAAATATGGTTGACACTGGACTTTTGTCCATTGCTATGGTATTCCGTGTATTCTAGCTCTCACTCTCAAGTCCATTTTAGAACCATCCGTATACCACTTTATGCCATTATGGTTGTGCGGTGGATTATGCTTCATTTCTGGGAATCTCCATGTAGAAGCCTTTGAAGCATATCAAGTTCGTGATCCCTAAGAGTGGAGCAAACGCTGTACTCTATTGAGCTTAGTCCATTATACTTATATACTTACTCACTTAACGAACCCCGACCCGTGAAGAGCCTCTGCCTGTTCTTCCATCCTCTGCGATTTCGGGCATGCAGCTGGAAATCAAAGATCCTCTGGCCGAGCTCATAGAGTTCGCGATTGTATTTTCTTCTCCATTCGCCCTCCTCGCAGATTGATACTAATTGTCGGCGAATTTTTTGCTCGTCCAGCACCAGCAAATTTTTGAACCCAGGGCAATTATTCGTCGGATCTTCACTAGGGTGTCATTCGTGGAGCTCACGAATGAAATTGTTGCTATCAATAGTGACGTTTTGTCCTAGGCATGTACTTGGTCTTGTCGTCGTTTACTTCCAGGCCGTGAAAGCCTCGATGATATCAGTATCGTCGGCATATCCCAGGAGCTGACACCTGCCCTCACATGATAGCGCATCACCTTGCCGAAATCCGGTGCATGTTTGAAATAGTTCGGGGGAGGTACTTCCAAACTGCACGTTGCAGTGCGTGTTTTCCAGTGTCATGCGATCCAGAATTCGGTCATCACCATATAAAGCTCCTCCTCGATGAAAAGATGATGAGTCTCGACTTGAAATTCGTCGGTCTTTTCCAGGATTTGTCTCAGTGTGAAAAGCTGTTTGATCCGTTCACACAGTACATTGGATAGGATCTTGTATGCGATATGCAAGGCATAGGATCGCTCTCATCGGGCATGCTTTCTTCCATCCATACTTGGATGATGATTTGATGCATGCGACTTACCAAATCCACCGCATTTGAAGAGCTGCACTGGTCAGGTCATCAGAGCCTTTGACCTTGTTGTTCTTAAGCTTTTTTATAGCTAAGCCGACTTCTTCTATGCTGGATGGTGGAAGTGGTTCTTCATTGACTGGATGTGGCTTCTCTTCTCTGGAAATGCTGCTTAAACACATCTACTATTCCCTTGTGCTGCGGTGACTAGGTTTCCTTCGCAGTTGCTTGGCCTTCTTGTAGAACCTCCGGATATTGTTTCGATCGCGAGACTCTTCAATCTTCTTCTCCTGACTCGATACTCTTCTTTCGCTGTTCTTAATTTGCGCTGCAGCGTTTACTTATGCACATCTTCTGTCTCGCTTTCCGGTATACGCATTCATCATCATACCACAGGTTCATTCTCTGGGGTGTCTGGTATCAGCACCACTGATTGTTGGCGTTGGTGGTGGGTGACTACACTCACTATTCCAGGTGTGCTTTGGCGTGCAACGTCGAGTTTGTTCCTCTACGCAGTTCTTCTCTTTTTCTCTCAGTCGAGCTCTGAATTTAGCCGCAACAAGAAAATGGTCAGAATCGACGTTTGCACCTCGAAATGTGTGCACGTCGAGGATGTTGGATGCATGCCTCGTATCGATTAGCACATGGCCGATTTGGTTGGCGGTTAGATCGTTTGGAAAGCGCCAGGTTGCTGTGTGGATCCTTAACCTGCCGAAGATGTTTTCCTTTCCGACTTGAACATTGACGTCCCCGAGCATAATTTCGACATCATACTCCGGACAGGCTCCATAAGCTCCATACAGTAGGTCATAAAACTCTTCTTTGATAGGGTCTTCAGCTTGCCTTTGATACGGATCACTGGTGCTATCCATCGTATCTTCTGGATCGCAGTAATATCTGCCTTGTACCACGTTAAAATAGATTCAAGCTTTTGTGTAGCACCGTACATTCCAGGTACATACTCTCAAATCATGGTCCATTAACGTTCCGGGTCAAGAAGTCGGGAAGTTACCTCGAAGGCATAACCCCCTACCTGGAGGATCAGGCCCTTGTATTGAGCTTAGGACCGCAGACCGGTTATTCCGGTGCCAGTAATCCACTTTGAGTTATGAGCGCTGCCGTTGGTGATGTCGATCGCTCAGAGTCATTGACTACTACCGCAAGTGTCCATTGGTGAATCAGTGGGTGGATAGGATCCATGTGCCGATATGATGGTCTGATTGAAGTGCAAGTCCACATTATGGTTTTTGCCTTTGCAGCTGTTACTATACAGAGGATCTATTGTTAACAATTTAGAGGTCGTCCATCTGCTGCGCATTCGATTTTTGAATGCTTGACCGCTTCCAAGGACTATGTTTCTCCTTTGAATCTATCACCAATTCTGCCTGACTATTGTCAGCTGATCAAAATCAATCGCAACGACCTAAGTTGTAAAAATCCACAAACAAGTCAATTAGCAAAGCGCTGACTGGAAACGCAAACGAATAAACTCATCCCAATGTCTCGACTAACAAGCCTGAAACTGCCTAAACGTTTCGAGTTGATAATGTCATTTTAGAATTTACCCTATGTCCTCTGTATGCGTTGCGGATGAACAGGGTGGGCACGCGATTTAAAACCGAAAAAAACTGGGCATTCCAATTTTCATGTTTGTTGACTCTTAGCCGATTCATCGTTTTAGTCCTTCGTCATGGTGGTAGTGCTTTGCATGGAAATTTCTCGTTGAAATATTTTGCACTGCCCCAGAACAATTGGAATGACGGTGAGATTCTTTCTTTTTCTCTCTCTCTCTCACTTTTATTCGTCCTTGTTGTATTAAATCATACGACCATAGCACTAGGACCGACTGGATTGCATTTGCACTTGCACTTGCACTACATCCAGCCAGGGTTATACGAATCCTGCAGAATAGCAGGATATGTGTACAAAGGCAGTGCAAACGTCAGCAACAAAGTATTTTTGGTTGGTATAGTGTGTATATGGGGGCTTAAGCATCCTGCATCCACTACAGTCAAGCAAGCATGATGATGTGCTGGTTAAGTCAGAAGGGAGGGGGCAAAAAAAAAAAAAGAAAAAAAAAATTAAAATCATTCTGGGTGCTAAAACAGAAGGGCGGAATGAATGATTGTCTTCCTGTTTGACTTTCGTCTCTTATTACAGCGACTACCATGAACTGCAGCATTGCTAGTGTTCCTTTAGACTATGACGTTTCCGACATTAAATAATCACTTAATCCGTTCGGTTTAATCTGTTAATCTGCGGGACAGGGGCAGGCGAATGAGGATTGGTTTAAAGAGCTCAATCTTCTACAATATGGTTCGACGTCAGTTCTGAGGGTTCATTTTGTACTTGCTTATGCGTATCCATCGTCAGATGCCACTATTGTAATTTACAGGTGCAGAGATTATTTACTATATATTGGTTGTGAATCGTGGTGGGATAGGATACAACTCATCACTCGATAAATTCGCTGTGAATGTCAAGTAGTTGAACAGAGTTGTTCCCCGATTGGCAAAAATATTGTTGAGCCCGATTTTTTTGTAGCGGACCCAGCATGGAGAAGCGTTATAAAGACAAACTAAGCAGGAGTTTGCCTTCAAAGATCGGCTCTGCCATTGTGAAGTTGGTTCTATCTTCGATGCCTCGACTCGGCAATATGAAAACATGAAACAAACCCAAGAATAGGCAACTCTGAAGAGCTACAAGAAAGAAGAAGGCGAAAGAAGGACCTTCGCTACAATGAGGCTGCTGGGGTAACCGGGGGTCTCTCTCCCTCAGTATCGACGGCAAAGAAAAATACACTTCCGACTATTTTTTGAAGGCATCAACGACCAGTTTTGCTGCTAGCTTGGGTAGACACTGAGACCATATTCTGGTGCTCTGGGAGTCAGGCGACCGTGGAATTTCGTCCAACCTGACTAGATAGAGTTTGGCCTGTTTGGGGGTGTATCATGGTGGCGCCATGACCTTTAGATGTTTTAGATATGCCTCAAAAGTAGTTCATGTCTACACCTGACTTCAATTTTTTGCTGATCTAAATGGACACCCAAATGGATGTCCTTTAATTCTATGTGTGTTGGCACATGGCAGGTTTTCATGTTACGCACGTGCCTATCTGTAGCGAACGATGTCAGGTGGAAGAAATATTTGACACTGCTTGCTTGGATGTGCTGATAAAACTTCCTCCCCTTGATGCACAGTTCATGTTCTTCATCTAAATCTTCCACCTGCAATACTATGGAATCCACGATGTAGTTTTGAGCACCGTGCGGCCTTCTGAAACTGGTCTCATGTACAAAGCCGATTTCTACATGAACCGGTTGTGGAATGTAATTGAAACTTCAAAACCTAACAAGGATATAGCGCTGGAGTCTACAGGTACTAAGGAGAACAAATGAGGCAGGTGACCCTCACTGAGTTAGGTCTAGGTCCCAGGTTTCAATGGGATCTCGGAAAACGCGATAGCCCACGAACTTACTAGGCCAGGCTTAGAGGAGGACTTATCAGGATCTGAACCAAATGAATGCTTTTCAACGTCAAATCAAGGATAGTCATGATGTCTTTCAGCAGAAGAGATTTTGGACTCTTTATTGACGTCCTAATGGAGCAGTACGCTTTGCTTGTTTGCTAGGACACCAGATGAGTGTAAGGACGATATCGCAGATCATTTTCTTTGTGACTACTAGAACTGCAGCAAGGAAAGTGTCTTGGAGATATCTTGTCCGCTGTTTCATTAACTCTTTTGATCGTTTGCGCTCGAGGGTGGACCAAGTAAGTCAAGTAGCGGGCTGATGTCCTCGGAAAAGCCCCAGTGCTTCGTTTTTAGAGGTGCGTGTGGAAATGGAATGACTAAGGCATTCGTTCTTTTCTGGATCCATGTGATTAGGATGAGTAGACCAAGTGTCTCTCAATCTAAAGACAGAGTTGGGGAGGTGATACATGGCAAATTAATTTCTGTTCTGAGTAGGACGATGGCCAAATTGACGCTAAGGCCACTGCAGCGTGTCCAAATCATATTGGCGAATGTAAGGGAATTTCCGTGGTTGTTCGTTCGACATATACGATTAGAGAACACACCACCTTGGAGCATTTTTTTCTATAAATTTCTTCTTTGAGAAGAGAGAGATGTCCTTGGAGATTTCGAAGGAGTGCCAGCACTGTTGAATGCTCCCTGAATGTCGTTCCTAGAGAAAAAGTGAACTTTCACATGGTTGAATAGCCTTCTGTAAGGATTCACTTACCGTGAAGATCAAGAATTCTTTCAAAGACTGTAAGGTGATGCCCTTCATAGTCTTAACTCCAAAATGTCCAGACTTTTTCGTTAGATAAAACACTGAATCTCCCTTGCTTACTTAACGACGTCTCTACAACTTCTATTTAAACTCCCGCACAGAAGCAAACACTCTCATGGCTCAAGGCTCATGTGGTTAACAAGCGAATTCTAAACTCTTAGCAAATTATCCATAAGTCAAAAACGCCACTCCTTTCAACCCTTTTCAAATTTTCCAAAATTCATATGGATTGACCAGTGAGCTCCTGAATATGGATGAATCCTTTCAATTCACTTTACTTCATGTGGGGGGTTATAAATTTAACAACACCAACTACCATCCTTAATGGGGAGTTCAAATATAACTCTACAACTTCATCCACCATACCAAAATGCGGCTACACAGAATTAGAAAGCACATGCCCGATACTGAAAGCCTCTCTTACGATTTAATACGTAATTTTCTGCTCAATTTTACAGTTTTATTGGCTGAGAATATAAAGGCACTTTGCCACAAATAAAACCGCATCCATGCAGGAGAAAGGAGAAAGGAAAAAGGAGAAACGAGAAGAGAGGCATGGAAAAACATTTTAAAACAGAAGGACGAAGGGCTGAAAATCACTAATTGATTGAATATCTGGAACATGATGATATGCAGATAAATCTGAAAATTTCCTGCTACTAACGAACCTATAGATCCTTAAATGACTGACAGACATATGGTATTTTGTCATCATATCATCGAGAGGATAAAATAAATATGAGTATTCCTGTTGCAATTAATGTGTCCTATTAGCAATAAATTAATTGACTTTTTGGATAGTCTCCACCAGTCAGGTAGCCTACCGGAATCCACAACAATTCAACTGTACGCAGTTGAAATTCGATTTTCGAAATCAAATTATCCACTGCTGTTTTATTTACAGAATCCCTAAAATGGACATGACTTCGATTTGCAATGAGTTGGATGCGCTTTCTGACTCCACTCACAGAGCTGTCTCTGTATTCACATACTGCGGGCAATTTCAATGTACATAATTCTGGTAGTAACGATATTTTAAACAGTCAGAATCCGCAGGACTTCCATGAGGACCATGAGGAGATACCATCTAAATTCGCGTACATACCCCCACATACGGTCAATTCCAACTGACTTAATTCCTTCTAAAGGAACCATAACTGTTCACTGCTTTTTATCGACACCATCATCCCTCATCGGTTAAAGGGTGTAAAGTCAGAGGGAAATCACCCCTCAAGCTGTTAAAAGTGTTTAGTTCCAACACGACCAAAAACTGCTGAAATAACCTCCAGCATAGCCCTGACATTTCTAACCAACGCTATGAACCCATATATACATACGAATCCCCCTTCACTTTTAGATCATTCAATTCACCAACAAATAAAATGTTGGTGTATCCCAGGACTCCGTTCCATCTCCAGCACTTTGCCGACGACAATGTCAATTGGTCTCTATCTAGGGATACCGAAAACCCTATTAGCCGTCAGCGCGATCCAGCAAATGATAGACCACCATGGCGCATCAGGAAGAGCTCCAGGGATAAATTTACTGAAGAAGCTACTCTTGGCGAAGATACTTTCTTGTGAAAGTTCGAAGTTTCAAAAAATCGCTAATAGTGAAGTGACGTAGATTTTTGTTAAACGTGGCTTCGAATTATATAATCCTCTCACGACGAAATCACGGCTTGAATTCGACAAATCACGTAAGAAGGCTGCCTATATCTCTCAAGTACCTCTTAGGGCTAGTAGGAATGTTGCTCTCCTCCACGCTGGTATTTACGTTGGCATTTTGTAAAAGTGTTCTTCCACATCTTAAATACTGACAGCGATCCCTCAGTAGCTCCTCTTTATCTACTCAAATAAGCGATCCAGAACACCTTCGTTTCTTCATTTTTGCCCATGCGCTTCCCGAGTTGTTTTCGTTTTTTTTTTATTCAGCGTCCTTTTTTACTTCGTGTGATTATGAGGAGAGTCCATATAAAGGCAAAGGCGACACGAGAAACTGTAGCGATATAACTATCACTAAATGCACTAGCTTGCAGGCAAAGAAAAATAGGGTAGGCCTCTCGATTCCTTTAAACAGGCATGAACAAACGACGCAGTGTATATTGTACGCATGACGATGGCCAGATATCCTCTACATCGATTTGGGAAAAGTGGAACACATCGTTGAGGCTGCACCGACTGCTCGTTTCCTGATAATCTTTTGCTTGATAATACTCGTATGGCATAACCGCTGTTTAGTCTCAGGCTTTAGAGAATTTAGATTTGTATTCGGCATAAAAAGTGCTCCAATCTAGCCACCGGTATGCAGGAAAAAGTGCTACTAAACACCTTTGGTTGAAGGGTTTATACTCTGTCAAAGTAGTACTCGTAGTAGGTACGAATGAAATCACTCATGAAGGCCGTGCCAGTTTAGGAGCTACGTTGGCTTAGATCTCAGCTGATTGACTCGTATAGGGTTTTCTTCAGGTGTCTCTGAAAAAAAAATAGTAAATTAAACGTCAAGTGTCACTGTTATACAATATATAAAAACGACTCTTCATTCACAATGATTATTATAACAGTAAAGTAACTGTTTATCGGAGATACAAACCCTACCAGCACCATCTACACTTGAAACGTGAAAACATCGCGATATGCTGGGAAGCTAAATCCTAAATTACTGCAGCCCAAGCAAAAACCGAAATAGTCCTGAAATCGATGACAAACAAAAGTACATACCACGAAAGCTAAGCTTTTAAGCTTTCACACTAAACCTTGTTGTAAGTTCTTTGTGGGTAATGCTCTGTAAGCGACGCCATTAAATTGTGCTCCGCAGGATGTTGTATTACATATGCCCATCACATTTAAGTTGCTACCGAAAGTGTAGTACCCCATCACGACGCCAATAAACAATCTGCAGGGTTTCCTACTGAGCGACAGTTGGAAGGACACTGACTTCTTAAGAGAAGTTTCGCGCAGCCTTCACGTAGGTTCGGGTCCTGAAAAATTCTCATCTGAACCTTGCCTGACAAGTTTATCAGCGATTTCATTTCCCGTGATCGCATTGTGACCTGCTACCCAGACAAAAATCAGTGAGTTCAGCCTTCTGACTGCATTCAGTGATGTCTTGCATACTGGAACTACCTTGGAAGCCGTAAAGAGGGTTCAGCAAAGTTCTAAGCGCAGCTTGGCTGTCGCTTCACAATATTAGTTCATTTAGGATTGCGTTCTGAAGACATCCGTCAAGTCCCGACTACATTCCTTTCCTGGCTCAGATTCTGACCGAAATCAGTCTTGGAGGAGATTGTTGTCATTGCTTTAGACAGCGCGTGCTGATCCAGAAAGACTACTTCTTTCTAAATGGAAGATTGCTTTGAGAGTGCAGCCCCTGATATGATTACCAAGGGGAGTCAGATTCATCAATGCGTCTAGAGCAGAGATAGGTATGCTAGGGAAAGCCCCCATGCGGTCGAAATAGACTGTACTTCGCAATCTGATAAAGGCAGCAATGATGTATTTTCGAGAGAGCTTATTCCACCAAAAATCGACTCATAGGATATACCATAATTAGACTTATCATAGCCGTGTAGATCCAGAGAACGCTACTCGATGACAGGCCCCATGTTAAAGGTTGAAATGTTTGCACACAGCGTGGCTGAAAGAAACCCAGGGAGAAGAAAACAGAAGTACCGATGTACATTGGTCTTAAATGTTTGCAAGTTATAACGACTGTCATGCCGACAACTCTCTTGTACTCCCCGAAGGCCGACAATGCCTTAGACGCTATCCACGTAGCATGTTTAGTCTATAGAAATTTGTTATCCATTTTTAGTGGGGGGCTACCTGCGCAGACAATCACTAGACACGATCCGACAAACAGTGCATCTACATCATCTCCATATGCTTGTCCATAGACGTCAGAACTATTGAGAGCGTCAAACTGTGAATCGACCAACATTCACTATAGGAGTGATGACTGCACTTATCATCCCAATCAAGGTCATATTCATCAGCCTTGCGTCAATCCACGAAACTAGTGACTCGTCTATGCGGTGTTGTCTGGCTGAGTTAGATATGGCATTTCAGGATGCATTCGCGAAACTATTTTACGAACATGAGGCTTAATCTTTCCTTCCATGCTCGTCAATATAAAGGAAGTCAGACTGATAGGCCTGAAGCTCTTGACGGGCGAGTGTGTATATATACCAGTGTCAGGCTAGCAGTGATGACTTGGAGCCATCAAAGGAAGCAACAGCAGCACAACGATAAGATATACCAGCTACGGCATGTTGTGTTATCCAGCTCGCTAGCAGCTTCGTTAATACGAGCTGGTTGTGATCTGGCATTGATTAGGATACCTGAGAAGTGAAGTGTTAAGCATGAAACGAAGAAGTCACGACGCAAACGATGATCTTTTGCAGCAACTGAATTTTGTGCGCGTGTAAACCGAGCTAAATGGATGCAGACCATGCTGAATCATGATGAATTAGGATCTTCCTTCATTTAAGAAAGACCTCGACCCAACCAAATTACTGTGCCCAAACTGTGACTGAGACGATAGTGTCACTAGTTCACTTTCAGAGTAAGCGTGCTTGACAGAGCAAACAAATTCCAAATGCCCAGACCTCTAAATGTGTCGCAGTAGCTAAAATAAGGTTACCCTCGACTTCATGCATTGAAATCCAATCCTAGAATCGTGTGTGTGCCAACATATATAACACCTTGCCACAGATCAAGATACAAATACAAAAAAAACATCGAATCTCACACTTAAGTTGATCACAAATGTGATGTAAGAAAAAAAAAAATCAAAGTCCTTGTTACTTGCTTGCAACATTTATTGTGATTATGTTGGCGGGTGGTCAACAACACTTCTTCCAGGAACAAGTCAAATAAAGCAAAACCTGTTTACCCCTGTATCCCCAATGTGCCTGCTGAACCTTCCACATCCGAATGTTTATACAACTTCTCTCGATGATGACAAAGTGGAGTGTGCTGACTGTTGTTACGGCAAGCACTGCCGCCTACCTCACCATACAAAAACACACTTAACAGCGTAAAGAATAGTAAGATTTGTAAGAATAAGAATCTGCACGCTGTCTTGCGAGGAAAGAAAAGAACATGAAACAAATACAAGAACATCACGCTGAAGTGTTGTCCTCTGCTCTTATGCTCGTAGCAAGCACTGATGTACTCGTACACTTTATTCATTAAAGTGATCAGCTAGATGCCGTGCGAATGTTTATCACTGTCGAATGTACCTTCCATGGCAACATTTCAATTCCAACCAAAGTGCAACTAATTATCAAAGATACTATCATCTCCACTTAGAGATAAACCTTTGCGGGCCCAACCCACACAATACACACCTGGGCGTCGAAAATGCACAATTTAACCCAATTTTATTTAATTATTCGATCCTGCGTCCTCACGTGTGTATGTACAGACAATATCCATGCACTATAGTGTGTAACTTAACACAAATGCTATCACAAGGCGGGTGAACAGCACTTAACGTCCTGTCCACATGCGATTGCCACAGATACAATTCAACATGCCGCAACCAATTTCGTGTTCGTGTTCGTTTGTTGTTTTAAAATTAAATTGAATGACTTTGAGGTTCTTGAGATCTTTTTTAAGGGGGCTCCAATGGGTTTCATTGTTGTAACAACAGGATTCTTCTTCTTTAATCAAATTATGGGTTGCTGTTGGATTATTAGTTGCCATAATGGGCCTGCAACAAAAAGGTCAGCTTAACCGAATGAATGAGAGCAAATTAAAGGTGTTGAGATGATTCGAAGAGATCAACCAACACTGATAGTGTTGTGATGGAACATCATTGAAACGAATTGTTTGCCAGATTCTGAAAAGATTCTTTGAAGGTGTGTTTGATCTAAAATCGAGATACTTTGGAACCGAAGGTGTGTAATCCTGAAACAACTAAATAGAATCTTGGAATTTTTATAGGAATGCAGAAGTTGCAATATGCCTGGAAGCTCTAGAAAATGATCTAAGTCTAAGATCGAGCATAGAACGTAGGAGGAGATGAATGGTATTATTCTATTATTCGACCTAAAATGCAGAGGAAATCTTGGGTACAAAAGAACGTCTGTAAGTTCGTTGCTCTGACTGACAATGAGCTAATGAGCATAAACTCATTACAAAGTAGCTCTAAAGATGCTCATCGTCAATGAAGCACAAGCTGTGCAGAAGGGTTCAGTCTCAACTCTACCAAATGGCAACAAGAGTCTCCATAGGACAGATCACCAAGTCTGCAAGAGTTGATGAAGTTCTCAATCTCACAACAAGCAAAATTAGTCGAGCACGCCAAATAAATAATAGAACTCGATTCAAACCATGACAAGCTACTGGTACTTCGATGCTATCCGATTGAAATGCGGCAGCAAGTGTCTCGGTTAAAGCTGAGACCAAATGCACGAGGGATCCGCACATTGCTTCATGATGACTCATCAAACACGTCCACAATACTTAATGCGGTTATAGTTCACATAGTCAATCAGCAAGATGTACTCACTCCCTGTCGTGCTCGTTTGGACTCAATGTATGAATCCAGGCTTTCTTCGTCGCGATTACCTGCAGGATAACCGAGTTTTTGGCATTCAAGAACAATTACTCTTCGGGATCTAATCAATTCTTCGAATTTGACTTTAGCTTTCACATTCCTCAACGAATCGATGTTTTAATAGCTGCAACTTACTCTTGGATGGATCTGCAATCTAGTGCTTAAGGACAGAGAAAAAGACAACTGGAATGGATGGGGATGGGTATCAAGTGTGACTTCTTTTGAAGGACGAACAGAACAGACCACAAAACTGGTCCACTTGTTCAACCTGACTTATTTACACTTTCTCGTGGATGTCGACTACCGACAAGTGGCCATTGATTCAGCTGATCGTAATTTTCAATTGATTTTATGGAGGCAATCGAAGGAGGAGTTTTTAACGTAAACCACCTGTCATGTAGACTTATGTTTATGCCCATACATCCATGGGAGAAAGGATACGCCTTTGCCATCGCTCTCCATCAATCCTTTGATACCAAATTCGGCACACTTAAAACCTCTTACTGCTCCTACTTATTTGCAACTCTACAATGGGTCTACAAGACCATTCCCCCGCGATTTGGGTTTAAACCACAGCCACCATGATGCTGCCACAAGGGGGCCTACCTCAACAAGTCAGGCTCGGACCGAAATCCAGGGGGCTCCTGACTCTCATGGTATCGTGATTTAAGTCCTGGTAGGGATTACCGCCAACAAGACTTATGACTGGCAACTTGTAACTGGTCAAATCGTAGAAATCTTCTATGGCGTCATTGATGGGCGAAACCCTGGTAATTGGACGGGGGCCCAAAGGAGCAGAGCATTAAAATATCACCCTCTGACGTCGAAATGCCTGCTCAACGATTTCCATGTTAATGACGTTCTCTCGAGATCCGATAAAGGTTACGCCATCTGTTGATTGGTATCTTTAGGTTTTTATTTCACAATTTTCGTCTAAAGTCCGAGCTTCTACAGATTGTCAATTTGACAGTTGAAAATTTGATTTGTGGTTGGCAGGTTTTGCCATTGTGCAAACTTTCAAGTAATTTATGAATAGCATGGCGGAAAAACTGCTTGTCTTTTGTAGCAAACCATTCGTCGAGTCATTTTCCATTTTCCAATTTCATCGAAATCGTTGAAATGCTCCTCAGCAAGCTCCTTGCCCCATTGATGCGAAGAGGTGATAGTCAGATGGCGCCAAGTCCCATCCAAGCGATTTCAAGGTGTCTTGTACTCGTTTTGCTGTGTGAGACGGCGCGTGATTTTCCATTCGATGTTCATTCAAATCGTGTGGGACCTATTTACTTGTAAACGTCTGGTGATTGCTTCTTGTGACACATGTAAATGCTTCTACTAATTGCTGTTGAGTTTGACTTGGGTCATCATCCTGCTTCGCATTTTTGTGGTCTACCAGAATGCTCACTGTCTTCTACCAGCTTTCAACAGCTTTTTTTCTTTTGATTAAATAAGAAAAGCAATGTTTATTTTCAGGCACAAAACTCGACAAGATCATTGAAAGATAAAACAAAGTTACTAGCTTTTAGCGGGCTAAACAAAATGACGTATGTGTCAAATGAATTCGCTGCATACTGTTCGCGGGCGCCATCTTTTAGTTAAACCGGAAAAATCTTCTACATACGGGGTGTGTTCAGAAAGTAACAGGAAGATAGCTTTAAAAATTTTATCGCAAGCTTCTTATGTTTTGGTGCACTATGCAAGTTTTAACGAATTACTTGACTCCTAGTAGTTTCAACTCCCAGATGGATCCCGTATACGTCGAAGGTCGGCAATGTAGTGATTTTGAAGGATTCTCTTCTATCCAAATGGGTTCTCTATCCTGGCGGACATAAACAAGTTTCGATTTGCCACCATAACTACACAAACTGGTGGATATTTGCGCCGTACCGTGAAACCAGTCCCGCAAAGGTTTTACTGAAAGATTAGACCCTTTAATGGAAAGCTGATGCTTACAAATGTTTTGCATTTCTTAGATAAGTCCAATCTGCCTTTCATTCTTAGCCTCATTTATGCTAAAGCTTACTCAGACCACCACCAGCGTATGTATCAAATATTTATGAAACCCTTTGGAGGTCTCCGATCATTGAGTGCGAGTATAACACAGCCAAGGTGCAGATTCAATAGGCCGATTGAAATAATAAAGCAAACCACTTAAAAAAGACGATATTTATCGCTCACTCTCGGCTGATCTCTTTACCCCTTTTTTATAAGATTTGTGCACACAAAAACTATTTTAAATTTGTTGACCCTCTTGTTTCAACCTTCTTAATCTATCTATCAACAATAACGTTCGTACGTGTACACCTACCTACCATTCATTACCATTCAGCATTCAGCATTCAGTATTCACATTATGATCCCAAACGTCAACTATGCAAATGACATTATAGCCGATCAGTCGATCAGAAGGGTTGGCAAACGAAATGGAAAGAGTGGCAGACGATGGAGCCTCTTCAATAAGATTTGTGGTACGTGCGTTGCGCCACACTGAATAGAAGTACACCATAAGTGTGTACTTGAGCCTTTCGTTTCGATAAACTTACAATACAATCGATCGTCGTCGTTTGTGTTATTATCGTCATGATCATCATCATCATCGATCGATAGAAAATCCTTCACAAGTCGAGACTTTTTAGATCGCGCACCATTTGCCACTCAAGTGAACCTCCAACGCAGTGAGTGGATTGGATTGGATACACACTTACGGTGTGACTATGGATGATTTGTATGTAGAAAAGCAGCACATAAATACCAGGGCAACAATAATTAATGACCATCAGACCGCTCGCCATACAGACGCACCGCTTAAGCAGAGAGGATGTAAAGTAGGATTGGGATTGGGATTAGGATGGGCAAAATAAACGCTTCATTGACGGAACATAAAATCACATATTTGCATATTGCTTGAGGCAAATGTTGTTGTGTAGCTCTGGTAACTGATTGTTGGTTGTCATATTGGATGGTGTTTCAATGGTTTCCTGCAAAGGAGTTGTGATTAAACAAAAAAAAAAAAAAAACAAACACAACAAGCGATCCTTGCGTTGTCTCTGATGATGTTTTGTATTTAGAGTACGCTCTCTTGACATAGTAGACAAGAAGCAAGACATTTTTGATAGAACAGATACAAAACGTAGACCACCGGCAGAGGGTAGTCGGAATATGTCACAGCCGCACAGTGGACGACCAAAATCGGATCGTACAATGGTACAAAGGGCCGATATGACGGAAACCTATAAGGACAATCTCAAGCCAGGAATGTCCATACTCACGATATGTTATACTGCCGCTGCATAGTTGTGCATTTCGCTAATGAAATGTTCCGAGATGTGTAATTAAGGGTCCTTTCCGACATCCATGGTCTAGCATTCAGATTTGACAAATAAGAGGGAGGATGGTGAAAATCCCCTGCAATCTTAGAAGCTACTTAATGCGAGTTGAATCACACAATAAACTGATCACGGATAAGTGGAGATGACATACTTGTAGTAGAAGCGATTTTTACTGCAAAGAACGCGGACACTACGAATGAATATGATCCATGTCCTTGGGAATTGTGCAAGCTTTTCCCCATTTCTACTCTCGAGAATTCCAATATTGACTCATAACCCCTGTGCAATTGAACAGTTGAAGACGCCACAAAACCTACAAATGCCCTCCATCTCTACCGCCTTTAGTTCCAGTAATTCGTCAGTCACAACATTCGAAAACATCTATATCAGCATGATCTATTCGCAAGCCCCTGCTGACAAAGCTAAAGACTCTTTCGAGTTCTATGGCCTCCCGGATGGAGCTTAATGTCAAAATCTTAATCAGGGGATAAATACAGCCTTCAGGACACAGCTCAACCACACAAAAACCAACCAAATCGAATTCGTGCTAATAGATGCGAGCCATATGGTATATCCACTATTCTGAATGAGCAACCTTTGTTGCAACTAAATTCAGAACTTAGTACGACTGTAGTAGCCAGAGCCTACAGAAGTCAAGAATCTCTGAAACCAGTATCGTGACATCAACAAAAAAGTAGCTAAACCCTCAATAGATGACAAAAAATGCAACACATGCGCAATGCAACAGTAGCGAGAGAAAAGTGGCGATCCAGAAGAAGGCAAGAAAATGAGATTCTGTGTAGAAAACACATTTTTTGAACAGCACTTCCAGTAGCTACTCTCTACGGCATCAGGCTGAAAAAGTGTCAGGGCAAGAAAAGAACCGCAGTATGGAAGGGATTGGCACAGCTAACAAGGCCGCCGGCTCCGATTAAAGTTGTGTTTTAATAGAGTGCATACGTCAAATGATCAACCAGATATGCTCGACAAGTTCTATATGCTCCATCTTCAAGAAGGACGACTTAATGTCTTTTAAGAACTATCAATCCATATTCCTGCTTAATCCCGCATATAAGGTCCTACGCAATGTATTGTGTAAACGTCTTAGGCACTTCGGCATGTACCAGTGCGGCAGCAGATCGACGATCAACCAATCAGGCAAATCCTGTAAAATACCAATGACTTCAAAGCCGCATTGGGCATCCCACGTGACGCGGGATGACTTCAACGAATCTATCCATATGCTGGGATACGTAAATAACATCCAGCGCGCCGTCATAGAAACTATTGAAGAACAGGCAGTCGTTTACTTGGTCTTGAAGTGAAAGAAAAAGACATCTGTAAACTGCCTCTCAACGTCACTGTTGACAATAGTAACTTAGGAGTGATAAAAGAGTTTCTCTATCTTTTAGTAGATATAACCAAGGCCTTCGATATGGTTGATCCCAACACTCTTTTGCACAAACTACCATATACTCGTACCAATGTGGGTTATCGTGGTTGTATCTATGATTGGTTCGCTTCTTATCTGAAGGACATAAAACAATTGGTCAAACTAGGAACTAATTTTAGTAATCCTAAAACTATTAAACTCGGCATTCCCCAAGGGTCTGTTCTTGGTCCTATTCTCTTTTTGATTTACATAAATTTTATTTTTGAACAAACCTTTTGCTGAAATAGCATATAGAGTAGTTAGTCCCTTGAACTTAGTAGCTGAAGTTTGCTGGACACTAACTATGTGCAATAAGAAAAGTCTGTAACTCTTCTCGTCTACGAGAATTCTCCTAGTGCGACATCTTTTCTATTACAAGAAACTTAAAATTTTCTTAATTCCGTGCTGTGCTCACATTTCAAGGGTACAAATAGATCGTGCTGTGTGCTTGCTTCAGCGTCGTTATGGATGAAGTCATCTACATAGTGATGCTCAAGTATACCCTTAAAGAGCGTGGTCATAACGTTCGTCTTCAAAACGCTGGGGCTCTGCACATTTTCAGTATCTTTGGAATCTTTTCGCATCGAAAACCTTGAACAGAAAATCGTTCAATCGCTAAAATTATACTATGACCCCTTATGAGGAGGACAAAAGTGCAAAAAGTCTCTCAGCCGCTTACCACCCAGCACTCAAGTATCCAAATGTATCTCCACCAAATAACAATACCAAAATGGACCAACAGATACAACAAAACAACAGGAATCAAACCAAAAACGAAAAAAAATTAAAAAATCAAAACATCTCATCGCACGTGCTTCCTTGGTACACTACGACTCTGATGCAGTCCAATATTGCGGCCTCTGTACATCTTCATGGAAGAGTATCGATCTCGGTACTTCTACGTCTGACGACAGCTTCAATCTAACCGAATATAAGGATCGTATCGCCCAGACGCAAACAGATATGACAGCATGAAGAACGCATATTATAATATTTGTGAAGCAGCGTCATCAACTCTATCATCAGCGCCAGCATCATTGGTATTTCGATGGTCCTCCATCGATTTTTGTTATGTTAATTTAAAAGAAAGTACACTTGACGCTCTGTATTTTGTTGTCTATACGTTGTTGGACGCAAGCTAAAGCTAGGCGTAAATTTTATTCAAAAAAATCGCAGCGAAAGATACACTGAAACAAAAATTCCGATGAATTATAGGACTCGATGCGATGATAATTTACAGTACAGGGCTAATGGGAGTGAATTGGCCAAATCTATTTTCGATCATTCCGTTGTTGGTGAGGCAAAGAGTTTGCCGATATTAGCGCATTTGAGTGTTCGAATTATTTTTTCGTTTGACCTCCCTCTTCGAACCTTGGCGGGAACCGGCTTTTTAGGCCGGTCTTTCCGGTGCGACTTTGGTTGAATATGGCGAAATTAGCTAGTTTGCGTGTAGTTCTTATTAGATCACGTTTGGTTGCACTTTTATAACATAATTCTCGTACATCGTCAAACGTTGTGATGCGTATGTCAAAGCTGGACGAACGATTGTCATTTTGGCATTTTTCGGTCGCCCCGCACTGACTCTATGTGCGAAAATGTCATCGAAGAGTCCAAGTATTTAAATATTTCGCCATTTAGCACGATGACGGTAAGTACACAGAATAGATATTTCTAGTGAGGCGACAAAGTACAACAACTTCCTTTACAACCTTGCTCCTTGTTCTCAAGCTCCAAAGTGCCGAGTAGAATGCGCCAGACGAGCCAAAGTCCAAAAAAAATCTCCTTCTCGGAGAAATCAAAAGTGAAGACAGAAAGAGTTCATTCCACCACACCGGGCCAAACAGTTAATGCGCAATTCTATTTTGGTGTTTTGAAGCCTTCGGCGCATTGTATTTGTCGTATTTGGCCAGAATATCGAGCAGAAGGAAGTTGGCGTTGGCGACATTTGTCACTGTTTTTTTGGCTAAAAATCGCATTTTATCTGCTAGCCCACTCTATATTCGCTCTAATTTGTTAAAAAGATTTAGACTCCAGAGTTGGCCTCAGAAACCGATGCTGACTTGCAATGGTTCGCTCAATATTTCACTTTAGAGCCATTTACTAGCTGTTAAGCGTTGAAATTTTTCTCGTTCCAAAAACATTTCTTCCATGGCAGTGGTCATTTTTACATTTATCGAGCCCGGGTTGTCCATTTATTTCGGCACCGATGAAATGCCAACTGCAAGCCAAATGATGGGAATATTTCTACCCCAGCGAGTTGAATGCAGGGTGCAGTTGTGCATTATTCAGCAGTGTCAAGAAAAATATCGATGTCCGTTGGTTTTGAATGTTTGCAATTTATAATGGCTGGGGAAAAAGATCTCGACAGGGCATAAGCGAATCACAATATATCTGAGTACGTCTGAAAGTGAACTTAAGACTTAAGACGAGTACGGGATGCTAGTGGCAATTTCCTTGGAGCACTGCTAGTGAAAATAGCAATAGAACAAGGTAAGATACGAGTACATTACCCCTGTGTTGGAAGATGTTTAGTCTCAGTTGATACTGAGCCCAAACGTCGTCGGCACATACCGTGCCATCATAAGTGTAGTCATAGCCCCTTAAGTGTTAGGTTCTTTAAAAAAAAAAAAAAAATATCGGTCTACAGCCGAAGAGCGAGAACATGTTTTCGGAATGAATATAGAAAGCAGAGAGTAGCAGACAAGATGAAGATTAAAAAGAGTGTCGGAGACAGAATGGCGCACTGCGGCACCGTTGGACCTGTTCCTACGAAAACCGTACTGCCGGTCATTGAAGAGTTTTCATGTCAATGACAATGACAATGACAGCTGGAATGTCATTTGAAGTTTTTTTAGGTTTTGTCCCTGTCTAATGCTGTCAGTCGTAGCTCACCTTTTCTTCATTCGATGATGGATAAAAAGTCTCATTTCAAAGAGTCGACATTAAGGAAACATACGAGTACTCATAGCAACCAGCTAGAATTCCTAAAGAAGCTGATAAGTCCGTTCCAATTGGCTTGCTCGTATTGCCATACGGTTTTTGAAGGAAGTCTTTTTTGGTCCGAAAAATCTAGAGATGTATTGTACTTAGCAGAGTCTTAGTGGCTCATGTGCAATCTGGCCTCCGAAATTCTCAACATGCCGTGCAGTCTGTCTGGCAATGAACTCAGAATCGATATGCTCTGCAGTTTGGGACTTGTGTAAATAAAGCAGTAGTGGATCAGTTGCTTGGGGAGATGGAATTGGACAGGGTTCGCATTGTGGGGGAATAGCAACACCGCGAAGAGAAATGAATAGGAGCACTAGATGTTATTTAGGCAGTTTCTATCGTGAGTGTTTCGAGAGGTGTGCGCGACAAAATAGCTGGGTTATATTTACAGACATGGACGTACGTATGGTGCTAGATCTTTGATTTCGTTGAGCTGTGATATGGCATCGTTATCGTTCTCCAGCTTCCATTTATTTTTGTTGGTTAGTAGCCCGATGGTGACTTAGCTAGATGATGATTGAGCGTCACGAGCTTTCTATGTATATTTGGAGGTGGCACATATTGGACAAGTTGGAGCTCAGTCTTGTATTTGGGATTCAAATTTTTTCGTCAAGATTATGGCTTTAAATCTCGAAAATCGTCAGAGTTGACACTATGTATCCGCATAATGTACGGTGTGAACCATAGCACAGACTTTTAGTACACAATGTTACACGTCTTGTCAAATTGGTAGCAGAGGCAAGCATCTACGGTTTTATGCTGATTTCGAACGACAAAAGGAAATGAAAAAGTCCTGACGTCAGCAAATATTTCTCTGTGTCTCTGAACCCAGACTTTTGTGTAGTATCCGACGAACTTAACCACTGCGGCAATATGACCAGACTGCCTTTAAATTCCGAACGTGGTTATTTTCTTTTTTACCCGTGTACTCAAGGGTATCATATGGACGTACCGACCGACGTATCAACGTCTCGACGAATATATCTAGCCCACGAGCAAACAATGATTTGTTGGTTTTTTTTTTTTTTTTTTTTTTTGAAATGGGCGGTTGGGCGGAGAGGGGCACAATTGTTAAGTGGTATACCATGAAGTGTTTATTTGGGGCGCATATTCACTATTTAAAAAATAGTTAACAACATTTTCGTTTGGTGTTATTTTTTGTTCTTTCATTCTGTTAGGCTTGAGGGCTATTTTTCAACAAATTAGGCATATATACAACACAGTCGACATTCCAGAAATGTTTTTCGATTTGTTTTGTTTAAGTTCGTTCGGGTGGTGTATGGTGTGTAGTGTGTGGTGTTTGATTCCGTCTTTGTCTTGTGGTTTGTCCTTATTAAGTACTCGTATCTCGAATCGAAACTAGAGAAATTGAAATAGAGGAGATTGGGGCAACGACCAACTGCTAACTGCCAACTGCCAACTGCCAACGGCCAACTGCCAACTGCCAACGGCCAACGGCCAACGGCCAAATCTTTACTTGAAAAGACCTTTTTCGGGCGATTTTTTATGTCTACCTGTCGACGAAGTGGTGTTGCCACTTGAGCTCATCGTGAATACATATCATTGTTGCATCTTATTATTATTATTTTTTTTGTTTTTGGCCTTTTTGAGATTTATTTTCGTTTGTATTCGAGTGACATGAACACCGGCAATGCTGGTGACTTACAAAGAAAACAACATCGAAGACTATGACTATGCAGAGTCGTGGGTGGCGATTTAAAGGAAAGTTAAGTCTGTTTGGAACAGATTGTGAGTAGTGGTATGAAAACGCCTTGGAGGTGGTTAATATTGAGGCACGAGTGGGTCAACTTTCTGGCGTTGAGATGTAGGTAGTAGAAATTGTAGAAATAGGAACATGTTCATGGTACTCGGTCACAGAGCTTCGATGTAGCATTTCGACTAGCATTGACAGTGCTATGAACCCCTCAGGCCAATCTTGCTAGATCTGAATTGGCTGAACTATGGCCATAATTTCCTAGACATGAATCTAATTCACTCTGTCAGTTCTGGGAAAGTTTGCATTGCGGATTAACTCCTTAGCAGGGTGGTTAACTACTTCTACTCTTTGAACATTATGAAAGCTCTTCACAAAGTAAGATTTCATTCCGATGATGGTGAAAGCTATTCCTCGCTGAATGTTGACCTAATTGTCACTGCTACGTACAGTATGTCCAAGGCAAAATGCGCATCCTACTTTGGTTTTTACTTTATTTTTAAGGACATTTAATTTGGTTGGACTTCAACTAAAAATAGCTCTTCATTCAGCTCGATCCCTAGCTAGCTGCCTCCAGCTACGCACACAAAGGTTGATGAGGTCTTTCTATACGGCGCTGCCCCTAGTGTCCATGCGCTGTTTATGAGCAAGCCATCTTAATCATGAAGCCTCCTGACCATATCAGCCGATATAGTTCTTCATTATACCAAATATCAGGACGTCCATGTCCCTGAGGCTTTGCTATTCAAATGCGCAAAAGTTATCACCCGATGTCCTTCGGCTGTAATTTTTTTTTTTTATGAATGAAAAACTTTAGTTCTGCTTTTGGATTGTGTTTACTTGATGTTTTAAATTTTTTTCTATTGAGTCGAGAAAATTCTATCGGCTAAGTGGCCGCCGCCAGAATTCATGACCATTCGGACCCGATTTGTGGCATTTTCCATCACTCTTGCCAGAACTTCCGGCTGTAGCCTTTCGCTACAGCTACAGGTTCTGGATCGCCGTTGCTCCATTAGAACCACATCATTCAACTGAGGAAGAAGAAAGTCAAGGAGCTCACCGTGCGTGTCATTTTCGAAAAAAAATAAGGCCCCATGTCGCCTGCAGCGTAAACAGGTGTAATGGCTCTTCGTGGTTTATACGCGGATTTTCGTTGCCCCAGCAGCGATAATTTTGCTTATTCACATATCCACCACAGAGATGAAAATGGACCTCGTCGCTCATGATGATTTTCGATGAAAAGTTGTCTCCCTCGTGGTCGAGATTCAGGATGGCTTGACAGATTTGCACTTTGAGGGAACATCTTACCGAAATTCTCTGTAAAGACCGCCAATTGATGCCCAATTGCGTGGCTCGTGTACATCCAACTGAGGTAGGAGAAAGTCGTTGAGCATGACCCACGCCATTTGCGAAAAAAATAAGGCCCGATGATCACTCTGGCGAAAAAACACACGCTTGGCGGTCAATCAAGCACTGGGAACATCTTACAGTTTTTCATCAAAATTCACTGTAAAGACCGCCGATTGATGACCGGGGCAGTGTCTTCACTAGGTTTTCAGGAGCACCTGGTCTATTAGGAATTCTCGTTAAGTCGTTCTAGTGAGATGCTGTTGTTCCTTTCATTACAATTATTTCACTTTCGCATAGGATTGTGAGGCCGAAGAAGACGCATTTGAGGCTTCTAAAATGCACATTACAGACAATTAGAGTAGAGTTATGAGGCCAACCTTTACCAAATTTTTCACCCCGGGTGAAACAAAGCAGTTTGGAGTGTTCAACTGAAAGGATCTAAGCTAGTCTCTTACTCATTCCTCGCTGCTAGATGGGGTAGTTCGTATCAAAACATGTATCCAGTTTCTTAAAGGAAGGCGCGTCCTGATTTGATTTCTAAATTCTCAACTTGGCTGAACTCAGCCTACTACCAATCCTACAGGATAGGACAGACTAGATAAACGCTGGCCGTCCTGCTTAGATTGTTCGCAATATGACGGCCCGCTGGCTGTCTCTCGCCGCAGAACTGCTGTGAAAAGTCAAATTCAGCATCGGATAGCTCTTATACTAACGCGGACCTTGTAGTCGATGCTCTTAACCAGTTGAATCGATTTGTAGCTGAGGATAATGCTGGTAAATATTTAACCATCTGTAAAATCTAGTGAGACCTGAGGTTTCTTACAAATCGCTGATCGAGGAGGTACTCTGTAAGCTACTCTAGGGCGGTTTGAATCTGAGTTGGTCGAGCATCGTTCACAGATCAGAATTTCAGCTTCATCAAGACGACTTCATTGGCAATTTGAACGATAGTCCCACCAGGACTTAAAACTCGGTACCTGACTTCAGTCTGGGCCTAACTTGGTAAAGGTAGGCCTCCTAGACTGAGCGTCATGGTGGCTGTGGTATAAACCTAAAGTCGCAGTTAGGGTCTTCCACAAGTTAGTGGATCGTATATCGAGACCCTAAAATTGGAAAGAGGTTTAGGGTCGGCCTCGACTCAAGGCGAGTGTCTAGATTCTGACTTGATATTACAGAAACAAGCTAAGCGTTGACCAGACTCCCATGGATGCGATCTTAAGTCTATCATGACAGGTGTCGTTCTACCTTAGATTTGCATGGATTCTGTCTTGGAGGATTTGAGATCTTCGTGAAGATAATCGCCGCCATGGTGCGAGGAATTTCTTAATCCTGGACTTGGACATAGTCATACGGTTGGTCTTCATCTCGGTCTTCTCCTTTTTTGGTCAAGCCAAAAACTGTTCATTGATCAGCGGTTTTTCTAGAAATATCAGCCCAATCTCTGGAATAAGAAGTAATAGAGTGGCGTTAAATTGCCGCACAAACAAATTTTTATTGTCGTTGATTCAGTGGATAGTATGCCATGTAGCACAATCCTACTGAAACCACAAAACGTCCGGATGTACCTCGTCCATATTTTCAAAGAAATACGACAGCAGACACTAACGACCACGTTCAACAGTGCACTTTTGTGGGTATAATCAAGTCTGGTCAGTCTTTTCTGGATTTGTCTCACTCCAGAAACGGGAATTTTGCTCGTAAAAAGGTCGACTAGAAGCTGCTCAAGATCCCAATCAGTGTTCTTCCTTCGCAAGCCATTGTTTCGTGACGTTAGTTTCTGCACCAACTGGTGTAAGTTGAGGTCCTCTCGCAAAATATAACGCATAGTGAAAGGACAAAGGCCAAACGTATTGTTAGAGTGTACGAATGGTACATGGAGGGTCAAATCTCAAATTGTAGCCCGATTTTCTAAATGAGTCCATTCATGATGTTTTGTCGAACGGCGTTGAGCCTAAATGCCAAAGAACTGTCCAAAGTCACGAGGCACGGTTTAAAGTCAAAAAGGGAAGGAAGGAAGATTCGTCCCTTTAGATACATCTAAATTTAGAAAAAAAACTGGAGTAGATAAGCCATAAAAGCAAGCACACTGAATGGGACTGGCTTGACATCTGGAAATAAAGTTGAGTAGTCGAATACAAAATTCACAATTTAACTGGCTCCTTTCTGTACCACCCGCCGTCGAGCATCTGTTGTCTGGTGTTGGACTTCTGGTGCGTAGTATCTTCAAGTTTCTCGAGGTATTTAAACCGTCTTTGCTGACATGTTTGCTACTTGTTTACGAGTTAAAACAATCTCTCGTTCCGAAACATATTCAACACACCAATTTGAAATTTTTGTACTCACTTGAGTACACTTCCACTTCCACTGTCACTGGCACTGACACTGCCACTAGAGCTCTCGTATGTCCTTTACTCCAGCAGCACTTTTAATGAAATGAGGTACAATTTCTTGCTGGGAATGCTAAGCGCATGTTCCTTCTCCAGTTACTCTGGTCCTCCTGTTCGGCTCCCAATTCAGATGCACATTTGTGTGGAAAAGGATAAATCTAAAATCAACCCACAACATGGATTGGATGTACGACTATTTGTCTGTGTAGGTGAATGTGGGTGGGTGCTAACAGTGCACCATACAGATTTAGAGGCGGAGTGTATTTTATATCAGAGGCCATATTCCAATCCGGAAGTGGGCGTTAAAGAATTTACTTCAGACAACATTGTCAATCACAATTCGAATTTTGAATCCTGGTTAAGCCCCAGCTCCGGATTTCACTGGTGTTCCTTCTTAAAGTCCTTTCGATGTTTCGACGTAAATACCAAATAAAGTTTCTTTTGTGCGTGTAGAAGTATCTATGTAGATACACATAAATCAGGATCCTATCGCTTAGATTTATTCCTTGGATAGTAGCTACAACAACCAAGGTCAATGGGTTGCGGGGCTCCGGACAACTAAAAGTAGCAACTAAGTAATAAATAGCGAAGAGGACTATTCGTTTATCCTTAGATACGTAGCAGGATTGATACGGTATGAACCACGTATTATGGCCACAAAAGCCTACATATACCGAGTATCATTGGTAACTTTTGATTGAAAGAAGGAGATGCATTTGGCCCAGTACAATATAGCACCTTACCCAGAAGATACTCGTAGATATGACTTAGATACTCATTCTGTCAGTAAAAAGTTTTGCCTCCTTTTTCGGAATATTAAGAAGCATCCCGTAATTGGATCAAAACCAATCTTTTGGATTTTTATGTAGAATTTCCATTTTTTTTTTTTTTTTTCTTGTTCTGTTCTGTCCGCAATCTAACGAATCTTGGGCTGATTAATTTGCATCTGATTCAGATATATTCATATCGACTGACATTGGGAGCGATTTTAGCTGTAAGCGCTCTTTAAGATAGAATAAATCATTTAAGGTGAATTTAAGAAGAACCCTGAGATGAGATACGAGTATTCAAAGGCCAGGACAGTGAGGATATTCGATGCTGAGTCGTACCCTTGTACCCACATGAAAATAAAACAAAAACCACCCACTTAGTCGTAGATGGAGCCACAATATGACTTGGGTCAACCATGGGCCAGTTGCTCCCCATTCTGGAGTCCGAATAGTTGGACAGTAAACTGAAAAAGATTTTGGCGCAATTTTGACGATGAAGGGAAAGACTTCATTCCATCAGTGCTGAACAAGCAAACGCGTTAGGGAATCGAACTTCGAATACGAAATGAGAAACAATCCACCGAAACCCTGCATTAATCGACACAATTTTAAGGAAGATAAGAAGCCAGCTTTGGGCCTTAAGTATGCGCCACAATCAGAAATGGAACGCGATCTAATACTTAACCAGTGGAGGAAGAGTTTTCTTGTGACATTGTATAAAGGCAAGGCGACACGAAAAACTGAAACAACTGTCGACAACACAATCTTATAAAACTCCATGGAGAGGAACCTCCGCCATAGCCAGTTCGAAATTCCAGTTGAGAAAGGACAAGGGCAGTCACTCGGTAAAAGGAAGGAATTCCCAAGATGTTATCCACGGCTATGTCACACGCAGATCCAGCGATAGATTTAGTTCAGCCACTTTAACATATTCGGAGCTCAGGTCATTTGAGAATTGATAGAGATGGTGTGACGGTAGGGTCATCAGAGGAGCTCATATCCCCGGAGGCTTTCACTCCTGTGAAACGCCAAACAGCTTCGGATATCGATAATCTCACTATTAATGACGCCACCAAACGAAAATTAGACAAGAATCTGCGACATGGTGTTTACTTGGATCCCGATTTGCCATCCAAGGGAGACTTCGACAAAAAGTCGTAGGTTCTCGGCATGTAAGCGAACGCCTCATAGAAGCCTGATTTACATGCATGCCTCTACAGAGGATAAGGATGACAATATCAAATGCAAGACTTGGTATGGAAGCTCTCTTTTAGCGATCTATCGATAACGTATTCAGGTTTTTCTGAATTTGCAACCAGGCCGCGACTTCCACATCTCAACATCCATACTTTTCGAGGACCCATCATCGACCCGAATTATTAGCTTGTTCCAGCCAGGGTAGGAATACAGATATCAGACGCACATGCTTCGCGTTTTCCTCATACTTTCTCACGTTGTCAGCGAGCCATCAGAAAAGCTGCTTCTGATCTGGTTTGACGATTTTACGGCAGATCCTGGAAAATATCCGGGAATTTCAGATCAACGCATGCCATCTATTTGTGGATTTACAACCACATGCTTAGGATGGCTATAGAGACATCTCGCTGCTCCATTAAGGCCGGTAATGACCGAGAACTTCAACGTCAAGGGAGGTTTTAGAAAAGTCGACGTGTGAATGGTATCGGTAAACGAAGGCAAACCAAAGTACATGCATCAGAAAAGGACTGGCTCCGCAGTTGCAAGAGCAAAAATCGAACATAGAATTTCTCTTCTTTGGGCTCATGAGGCTGGTAGGACTTTGTATAAGACGCTGCCCCATAGCGCAGAGACTTGTCAAAAGCGTATCAAGAAACACTTGGCAATTTCGAGAGCAAACTACGGGGAATGGAGTAGGAGATTCAACTAGTCTGAGTGGGAGATGGCTGGGCCACTAAAGAGCTAGGGACTTTACGTAACTTAAAGTGCGCCACTGGAGGCAGCTGAAAACAGATAGTGTTGGGTGGAGAGGATTGTTGGTTGCGGCTGAGGTTTACCCCGGATTGAAACTAACATTTCGGCGTCCTTGTCACATCCCGATCACGTTGATTGGCGGCGGAGTATGTTGCTTGGTACCCAGCTTTACAACGAGTATTTTCCCCAACTTCTTGTCGAGCTTTGAATTTCATTGAGAAGCTTGTCTTCCGCTCTTTGTCTAATCGTCAGTTTGACGTCTGTTTTTTTGCTTTAAATATAGTTAGCCTCTGTTCGAGCTTGCGACGTATCCCTTATAGCATTGTCTTTGACTTAAAACTCGTAGAGGATTTCCATTTTAGCTTGCCTGATCCAAAGTTCCATGTTGTTTTCAACTTCTGCTTCGTGGTGGTGGAGATCTCGATACTTTTGCTGCCGAAAAGAGTCCGGTAATACACATAAATTCGAGAGTTACTGCGGAAAACTTTGATGTGGCACAACAAAGTAATCAGCTTCTCGTATAAAAAAAAAAAAAAAAAATTCTTTAAAGTCAATTAAATATATATATATTACAACACAACCTCTAGCCATCATCATCCCCAGGATACGAGTACATACATCGATTTTATATATCTAACGCACTTCACTCAAATTATATCGACACCCAATCATTCACTTATGATTCAAATCGTCCGGGTTGCTTCCCCCCTAAAGCATTTCCTGCCCGAAACCCATCACTTGGTACTCCCTGCGTCGTCTCGACCGAAACGTTCACTAAAAACAAACACCAAAGGAGAAAAAGCCAGGATAATTAATAAAAACCTTCTCACAAGTGTTCCGGAAAATATATTTCCCTGCCACTCAGGGAAATAATTCAATTTTGCACATTTCATTGAAAGCATAATCAATTTAGGATGCAAAGTGTAACAGGATACCTACACATTATTGCCACCAAAGGCGCCATCAAATGAAACACACAGGACGAAGTGCGAAGTGGCAATACAGAGGAAGCTGCTGGTAAAAGGGTCGCAATCTGAGCGTATGTTGTATGCACTTGAAGTTATTGTACAATCACTTCCAAAGGACTTGCACATACACTTGTGCAAGTGTTGTGTATCCTTGTCTGAGTTAATTTCGAGCTACCGTGTAATTTTCAATTTATTGTGTCATTTTCGAAATATCTATTACAGCTAAAGTGTTTTTGATTGTAATCAGGATTAAGTCAGATTGAGTTTTGGAGTCCTTTTGGTGTTTAAAAGCTGTGAAAGGTCACTTCGATTGCCAATGCTGATTAGGGTGCTGTCAATTCAAAACAGGAGATGGTATTGCTACGTCTACTACACATAGTTTGAATGAGTTCGAGCGATGCTCCGTCATCATACAAAAATCGTAGTAGATGGGCAAGGGCAAGGATAACCGAGGATCGAAATTCGTCAAAGTGAAGATTATAATCCAAAACCATCAGGGAGAGATACATCGAGATACATAAAGGCGAAATGGGAAGTGCAACAACTTTTCACACATTCGAAGCTCGAGGTGAAAGATCACGGAATCGACATGTTTGTTGGCACAAATCGGAGCCGAAAATTCTTGGAATGGAAATTGTTGGTTTGAAAATCGTGAAAATCCGTAATCTCCGCATACTTTCTGGATATCGCTTACTTATATGCCTCTACGGTCTGGAGTGCGCCGAGGAAATAACATCTCCAGAGGTCGCTTTTACTCGGGCGAGCTAATTTTTGGATACGCCTTACTTATATGCCTCTCCGGTCTGGAGTGCGCCGAGGAAATAACATCTCCAAAGGTCTCTTTTACTCGGGCGAGCTACTTAAAGCGAGGACTTCCTCTACTGCGTTGACTTTCCGGCGCTCTATCCATCGTAGATGACTGATGCGAACTTCTCGGGCCTGTCACTTTGCAGCTGGTAGGGCTCACTCTTATATAAATCGCCTCATTCAAAATCACTCAAAGAATCTACATTCAGAACGATCAAGGATATTTTAATCTGACTTTTGCTAACATCCTTGCGTTGGAATGTGAAGCGCCAATTTGTGCCGCGTGTGGTATAGCCATGAGGTCGGTTTGAGGGCTAAGCTTACTGTTAACGCTGGGTACATGATTACCAGCTCCAGCAAGAAGGAGTCTTTTATTCTGTTTTGGGCCTCCGTTTTCGCAAATTTTCCAACTCGTAATGAGCAACAGCTTCAGTTTTATGATGGGCGAGTTGCGTACCGTTGTTAGTTAACCAGCGACGTACAGTTCCGATTGTTTCGTTGCAATAGAGCTGGACTTTTTTGAGTCTTTCAACTACAACAACCATCACGGTGATGTCATCTGCAAATCCGATATCGACGTTTTGTTTGGAATTTGTAGGCGTAAGATTTCATCGTACATGGTATTAACGAGTAGGGGACCTAAGATCGAACCTTATGGCACACCGCCCTAACTTCGTTAAAGACATAGAGGAGAATTCTATTCGAGAAATATGGTATCTCGTTATCATTTTACGGAGATATCAGATCAGATAACATGTTCGGTGCCGTTTGTGCTGACAGGCTTTGGATAATGAGATACAACGACGGGATATACGAGCTGTAAGATGCCTAGGATGTGTGAAGCAAATGGACAGTAATCATCCGGCCCGCAAAGTCTTCGAACCTAACCCGCACAAGTGGAAGGTAACCTCAACCGACTTAGAGAGCACAACTCAGCTAGTTAGCTGAGGTCTAGGTTCACCCTGAATGTGTAGCGCCACCTAGGTACGTACGAGTACATGAATTCTAAAATAATCCTCGAGTAATCCCGAATGGAAGCTGCATCTGCGACTCATTCATTGTGTCGCTGAATCAGTTCCTGGTGTCAAATCATGAAACGTTTGTTCTAGAGGGAGTTGTGAAGGATTTTTGGGCATCTAGAGATCTCCGACTCTCGGTTATACATACGAGTATGTGTGTAATGTTCAGCAAGCGATTTGGTCTAGGTTTGTAGTGTTTTTGAATTGTTGGCCGTTTTCTCTGGATCTAGTGCACAGAGCCGCTGGAATTTTGGAAACTTGCTCCTGATTTCCGGGAAAAAGCTTCTTAAGGCGACATATGGTTGACATCCGTTGATGTCATACATTGTGGACCAAACTTAACTTCTAGGACTGTTGTTGGATTCGCAGAATAAGTGGCCGCCGCGTAGGTTTTTTTTTTGGGTTCGGCCCACATTCGTCTATTGTACTTCTTTAAGCCAAGAATTCGCCTTGATGTTTTTGAAGCATGTCAACACACACTGCTGTAGTATTTGTAGATCGCGTTTTCTTGGATAAGTTGTTGGCGTACGATGGCATAGTTTGCTTACTCGGTTAGGCAGATGCAGGTTCTCTTTGGGGAATTTCTTTGCGTTACTTTTCGGAGCTGGCGTCTTCAATTATGTGCGAATGGCCAAGTTCAAGTCAAAAGGTTTCTGATGTTGAAGGCATTCTGATAGTTGTGTAGGCGAGCCAAGATGAAGAGAAAGAATAAGCAAACGTTGCAAGGATTTTAAGAAAACCTAGAGAGGTGTTGGCGAAGAATTGAGACTGAGTATTGTGAGTACAAAACGAAAGAAGTCAATCGATATTTACTATTAACAAGCAAGCCTTTAGCATTCTTGTTCTCTATACACGATTGCTCTGTTTAAATCAGCTTTTGCCTTAACCACCAGAAGGCAGTGTCCTTTAAACACCATTCTCAATACATTCTGCTGCGATAAGTAGTAGGAATCATTTTTAAAGCTGAAACCTTCTTGACACACCACTCTAATGGGATCCGTATTTGTATCTTTGGCAATGAGGAGCAATCTCTTGACAGGATTATCAGTGCTGTTGCAATCAATTAGATGGATTACTACTTGGATTACACAGTAAAATTCCTGTTTGAGTTGGATTTTTGAGGAGTCTTACTTTCAGCATTTGCTGCATGTGTGCATATTTTCTTTTTTACAAATACACATATCCTTTCAGTTTGATCCTCTTACCAAGAAATAGGGATGAAATTCTAAGACTCGGCTTTGATGTTCAAATCATCTCAAAGTTAAATGCATAACTCGTGCTTTAGCATCCTTAAAATTCGACACATAGCCGCAAGTAGATTTTACCTTTATTGTTAATGTCCTCCACATATGTACATACATACGGACATAAGGTCCTTAATGTGTGATAATCTTTAATTTTTTTTTTTCCAATGAAACTCTGTTTATCCACACCATGCGAATGGTGTACCTGTTGTATGGATTGTATCAGAAATTATCCTTACAGCCATTGTTCAAGTGTTCTTATCCTTCATCTGCTTACAATCAATAAATATTGTTGTTAAATGGAATTTGAATTTGACATCGAAGAACCCTTCTTTCTTTTTTCTGTATTTTATTTTTGGTTTTTTTTTTTTGTTTTTAGATAGACCAACCCCTTTCGGAGGGATAACATCTAGAATAACACTTGAATTTGAACTGGCTGTTCATACCCCGTGGGACGATAGAGCGACAGGACGAGAAACCAACTTACAGGACAACCAACATAGGTGAGTGGAAAAAGGGTGTTTTGCGCTACGTGCGCGTATTTTCTTATGAATAGCGTTTAGATAAATCTAATTACGAACTCTGGCATTAATATTTCAATGTTTTTTTCTTCCTTTATGTCCTTTTATTTGAATAAAAATGTTGACAAAGGGGTTTGGCTAATGTAGTCGTACAGGGGTAATTGGTAAATTGTCGATGTACTGCAAGTTGGTGAGGGTGAACAGGTATAGTTTGGGGGGTTGTACAATGTATAGTGTTCGGTTTCAAAAGACCTTCAGGCATTAGATCTACAACGTTTTAGGGTTACTTCTCTTGTAGTTTTGGTCATAATTATTTAGAATTACATATTTGACAATCTGTTGGCCAAAATGTAGAGCGACGTAGAGAGATGACCTTTGAGCGGAAGAGAATGGAGGGAATGATCGAGTTTTTTGTCTGTCTAAGATCCATCGAGAATTCACTTCAAGGAATTCGGTGGATAGAGTTGAAACTCAGCCAGATGAATCAGTAGTTTTGTGGATTCAAGCCATGCTGATGAATATGACCCTGATGGGGATGCTGAATGCGGCCAATACATGATGTTGGATGGGTAAACAGGACTTGCCCACAAGTGCATGTTGGTCGCTCTCAATAGTTTTGTTGTTATAATTGACTCCCGGCAATTGTCAAACGAAAAATAACACTGGAATCCATCTGTTCCAGCTGTGGGTTCCGTCCCGTTGGAGATTGTCTTAGTTCTGGCCGTCGGCCTATATGCCTCTGCTGTTCCATAGGCGTTCAATTGGTGTTGAATCGATGCTCCATCGATGCTCCATCGATGCTCCATCGGTACTCCATCGGTACTCTGTCAGTACTCCATCAGTAGTCCATCGGTACTCCATCGGTGGGGTGCTGGCTTAAAAAGGCGTCAACGTCCCTTCACCAGTTGAACTTGACTATTAAAGTTGATACGTCGTGGGTTTGATTATGTTTGTCATCTATCGATTCCTTCCCTGCTAGGTCTCTGGGTAGCTGCATCAGCATAAATTGTGGGGATGAGGTGTTCCCTAAGCTTCACTATTACTCCAGGGATCGTCCTTCTCATCCCGTCATCATCGTGTTGGTGTGTCTGAAGACTTTCAGACGTCTTGTCTGATGGTACCCGTTGCGAGTCTTCCTGACGATGTTCTTCCTGTCATACTCCAAGTTCCTGACTCGCCGTGAGTCTCCCTACCGTCTCCTCTGCGGAGAAAACCACCAGAATAACCTATAAGGGAGGGTTGTTTTTCCACTTAAATAAAAACGGGACCAAAAGGAAAGAAGGTCAACCTTGTTGCGGAAAATTTACCACAACAAATCATATGCAGGTGATGTATTGGGTCTATAACTTAATTCGTGCGGTTTACTAAGAGATGGCGTAACTTGTATTGTTCACTGTTATTATTCCTTTGGAACATGCGTTGGAAAGCTACTGTCATTGTACATCATTTCAGTATATGCCATTCATTTGAAGCGTAAACAACAATAATTTTTTTTCACTCGAATATGTCGAACTTTGTGCCAGAAAAAGTTTTTTTCACGGGGAGTTCTTCTTCATGAAGAAAACTGCTGCCGAAAGTCATCGTATTTTGATGGAAGTTTATGGTGAACATCCGCTAGCTGAACGAACGTGCCAAAAGTGGTTTGCACGATTTAAAAGTGGTGATTTTGGCTTGGAAGACGATGAACGTCCTGGGCAGCCAAAAAAGTTTGAAGATGAAGAACTGGAAGCATTATTCTATGAAGATTGTTGCCAAACACAAGAAGAGCTCGCAGAATCTTTGGGTGTCACTCAAGCAGCCATTTTAAAACGTTTAAAAGCAGCTGGATATATTCAAAAGCAAAGAAATTGGATTCCACATGAGCTCAAGCCGAGAGACGTCGAAAGGCGGTTTTACATGTCCGAAATGCTGCTGGAACGCCACAAAAGGATGTCATTTTTGCATCGGATTGTTACTGGTGATGAAAAATGAAAAATGGAACCATCAATGGACAACGCTACGGAACACAATTAATCCGTTTGAAGAGAGCAGTGGCCGAAAAACGCCCGGAATATGCGACCAGACACGAGGCAATAATTTTCCATCACAACAACGCTCGGCCCCACGTTGCTATTCCGGTTAAGAACTATTTGGAAAACAGTGGATGGGAAGTCTTACCCCATCTGCCTTATAGCCCAGACCTTGCCCCTTCTGACTACCATTTGTTCCGGTCGATGCAGAACGCCCTAACTGAAATACGGTTCACATCAGAGCAGAATATCAAAAATTGGCTTGATTCATTATTGGCTGCCAAGCCGGCGCAGTTCTTTTGGGATGGGATCCATAAATTGCCAGAAAGATGGGAAAAAGTCATAACTTCAGATGGGCAATACTTTGAGTAATACTATTGTCCCGTTCTTTTATTAAATAAGCGTTCAAATTTTGAAAAAAAAACCGCACGAATTAAGTTATATACCCAATAGCTAAGCATGATATTCGATTGGTCCACTAAAAATAGGCTTTCAGACAATCCAATGAAAAGCCAACTATTTCGGTGTCATCCTGGACAACAAACTTCTCTGGACTAAACAAGTTACCTATGACGAAAGTCTCTAAGACGCTGTTGGCAATTATATCCTATGCGTCGGTTGTCTGGTGGAACAAGCTCTCATAAAAATACGTTATTGCTGTTTTGGAGTCCGCTCCAGATTCCTTAATGAATCTCCATCCCCTAGATGCTCTTTGACTCTGGTCTTATGGACTTATGCATAAAAAAATACGAAATCGACTTTCCATGTACCCGGAAATGGTTTCGGCTAGAGTCTGGGCCAGGATGCGGCGCTGGTGTCTTTCTAGAGGACGACAACGCAAGTTTTCACTCGTCGTAGTGACAAATGCGTCTGTCTTCCAAGCGGAAATATAAAGAATCCTGATGGCAACGTACTATGGAAGAACCGGTAGAAGCGTTTAGAGCCTTGCTAAACCTTTTTACGTCTTCCAAGTTAGTTTGGAAGGAAGGCTAAGTCTGTCCGGGTCCCAGGCCACAATGGAATCACGGGAAATGAAATTACTGATGAACTTGCTAGGCAAGACTCAGAGAATAGTTTTTCAGCATCCGAACCAACGTTCTAGGGGATATAGGATAAGTGCCCTTAAAATGTTTTTACACAACGCGGGCGATATGAGCGCAACTGCAAGTGGGATGATATCCTAGGTTGCAGGCAGATCAAACGAATAATTTCATTGTGTCTAAGAAGTCTCTAAGAAAGACTGCAGACGGCTTACTGGCGCCGTGACGGGGCACTACACTTAACTGTTCTGGGAATACGTGATTGAACATCATGCGACACTTGTTGTAAAATTGATGACGGCTGTGAATGTCCAGCCTACGCGTTGTATTTCTGTGAGCCGTGTGATTCAAAAATCTTATTGGAAGCAGGCTTGTCTTCGATTGTACAGAATACCAGAGTTCCATGGACCCTAATAAGGACAGACAATTTCGTCATCTTATGTCACTAGAAGCATTCGAAGAATTGATTCTGCTAATCTTCCACACTGCAGACAGAGTATTTTACTTCGACCGAAGGATGCATACGACAGTGTGGAGCGTTTTACTTTTACCAAGATCTAACCGAGTAGCTACTCTCCTTCCAGAGGAAAAAACAAGTCGCTTTCGCATGTCAGACGGTCCGATGAACCCAGTGCGTATAAAATTTGCCAAAACATCCTTGCAATTCATAAAGAACATATTTTTCGTGTAAATTCAACTTATGGCAGTATCAAGTCCTTGTAAGGGCCGTTACAACTTCATAACCGTCAAGATGCTGACTGCCCGACTTAGTTTATTTCCTAAGAAGCGACACTTATCTGGTAAACTTAGAAGTGTCGTTACTTTCTAAAGTACAAAAAGGATTCACAGTATCAGAAGAAGTAGACATCGATCTCAAGGATGCTTATTATTCTCGTAATTAAAATAAATTCCGTTATTTCGTCGAATACTTGATTAGGCTAGCAAAAATCAAAAATTGTCCCAGCATGATTCCCATTTTCACTATAGTCAACGAGTGCAGCGTTCGAATGAAAGGACAAATCATTCGAATAACCCTTAACTTGGTCACGTCACACGTCGTCGTCATCGTCGTCGTTGTCGTCGTCGTCGTTGTCATATTTAACGTCTAACACCCTGGGGCATTACATATGCATGTATGACGAATATACACACTCACATAAGCCTCTAATGTGTTTCAAATAAATTAAGTTGCTTACAGCAGCACCGCTGATCTGAATTGAAGCCAAATCAGTCGAACGATGAAAGTATCCTTGAACTCCGCACCGAATGACAACATTGTTGCAAAGGGAAAACTTTTATTTACACTTGAGAAAATCTATTTTGACAAAAGTCAGTTGAGGTGCTGTAGCTTTTGTTGTTCCATAATGCCCTCGATAATGATTCCATTCGAGTGGAATGAATGAGAACAATTGACGAATCGTGTAATTGGTTACAAAATGTCGAAAACGAAAATACGAAGTACGAGCACTAATGCTAGTGTACTCGTACACTGAAACCATGCAAGAACAAATGGTGTTTTGGCGGCGGCGCCGCAAAATGTTTACATCTCAATGTGACACTTTGCGTTGTCGCTTGTCGAAATTGCATGTCGACTGAGTTCACACTTGAATGGAATAATTTATTACGATTTTCCTTCGTTGGTTTGATTGAAAGGACTTTCGATGGAAGGAATTCATTCACATAGCAGGGATTCAATGTGTTTTGTATAGACCATGCTGGGGATGCAATGGACACACATTATATGTGCATATGTACATCATTTTAGAAATAATCGACTGCATACCGATCAAACCAGTTAAATTTAAAGTTGGTGCTAAATGTCCTGTAGTAGGCAAAGAAAAGTCTGCAGGATGTCAGTAGAATTGGCTGTCGGCCGGACTTTGAATTTTTTTATTTCGCAAACAATTTGGAATATTTCAGATGGAGTTTTATTATCTAGGAGGGAGCAGGACATTTACAGAGAAGGTGGGGCAAGTTCTGTTGAATGTCTGCCTATGAGATAGTGTGAAGTGACGACATCTAATAGTATCCTGAGGAATATCAAATTTCTGATCCACATTCAGCGGAATCACCTTCATCTTATATTTGCTATTTTCATGGCATCTAACTTGCAACATGAGCTTCTGTATAGCGATTGATAGAACCATATTGGGCCTGTTCATTGGACTCACAATTCCCTGAATAGTCTGAATTTTCTGCAAGCCCCATTTCAAATCGACGTCAAAGTCGAAAGATTAGGGAAATTAGGAGCGAAATTCAGTTGTTCAATTTAGGAATGCCTCAAGGTTCTGTCTTGGGACCCATTCTGTTTTTAATTTTTATAAATCCACTATTAAGCCTAATTTTTAGAGCTGCACTTATAGCATCCGCCGATGATGGTGTAGGCTGTTTTTACGGATCTGATAGCGTCTTGAATCTGACATCACCTAGGATATCAATCTGCTAAGGATCTGGTGCGCCAAACATGGTAGATTAAATTAGATTAAGTGGGGAGGTGGGACTATGTAACTTTATCGCTGTATTTTTGAGTAAGCTGTCAGTGATACGAATATCTGCTGATTTAAGATGTGTTCTGCTTAAGCGGTTACAGGATATGCTCTGCTGTTTCTTGGTCATTCTTCATTTGAGAGGCCCTTCTGGTCCCAAATTGGATGCACTTTAGTCTCACAATAAAACCTATTGTAGGGATATGTTGGCAGAACTGCCAGCATTTTAAGCCATTTGAACTGAGCTGCTAGTTCCAGATGTGATGGGTTAGACAGCTGAGACAGGCACTCCCCTGGTGCTCTATCCTCAATTTTGGGTTCAGATTCTATATTCTGAACTGGTCTCGATGAGCCCTTTACTCTAATCAGGATCGGTGAGAAGTTTCGGAAAAGTTTATTTACATCTTTAGTGACCCTGATGACTCACCAGCTTTTTGTGGATTTTTTTAAACAATCTGAGCTGGAGAAACCTCCTTGATAAGGTTGTCCGAACATATAGTTATACGCAGATTAGCGCTTTTCCATTGTTCAATTCGGCCTAGCGTAGACATGAGACAGTTTTTTTGTTACTGTGTCATGGCAGATGATCGTTGTGGTAATACCTTTTCTAGTTGGAAAATTGGGATGTGTTACTTGTTTCTTGGAAGGGTCAGCCCTGGAAACCGTCGAGCTCTGACACGATGCAGAAGAATTGAATCCTAGACGTGTATTCATAAACGTTCACTATTCTCATCCATTTGAAGTTAGTAAATCGAACTTTTCTGCTGCTCCGCCGGTTGTTCTTGAGAGCCTGATCTCGCACAGAGCTAGTCTCATAAGATGTTAATCCACCCCGGGCAGATCTTAGGTGTTAAAGTGCCAGTTTATGGATGAAACAGCAATAGAATATTTCCAACCATTTAGCAATAGAAAAATGAAAATAAAATTTAACTGTCTTCGAGTGTTTTTTTTGATTCAATTTCCCAAATATTTACTGGGAAATCTCCAAAAAAAAAAACTAGTCATAAAGTTGGCTATAAATTATTCATGGTAAATCCACTTTTAAAGTTCCATTTCAGGGAATTCTTCTCGCAAAATAATCCATATCTACGGCTTCAATTTCGCCGACGGCATTTCAAACTATATATTCCCGAAATACCCGGACAGTTTTTTTTTTTGTTCCCTAACAATCGTAAGCAATTGAAAAAAGTTTCGAAAATCTGATTGAATCCTTACTTACTTATATAACTACGTAGACTAGTGTGTATGGCTCGATGTATTGGAGACGTTTGTCCCTAAAAGACCTCAAATTAGCGCTCCTCGTCTAGATACAAAAACAAACTTGTAATCGCAATCTTTCTGGAATTTTTTGCCTTAAGAAGGATCCCATCCCATCATACAATCATACATTGACAATCATTGTATACGGATACCCGTCGTATCCTTTCGAAAATGGGAGGAATAATTTTATAGAAATTACAATATTTGTATATCCTTACAGTTGTGTGTGTAGTGTTACACTGTATCATGTAAGGATTGCGCGCAAAGCGTACCTGAATTTTCACCTTACGAATACTAATACAACACTGGCTCTTTCTCTTTCATGTTCTTGTTGATATCTTTGTCACTCTGCTAGGTTTCCTTCAGGAGTTGGAATCGAATGGCAGCAAACGTAACGAAAATATTATTCCGCCACACATATGGCTAAATACGTCGATTGTGTCCTGGATGGATCCTCTCGATAAAATAACTGTTTTCTCCCCTATAACGCTTCAATTTTGTATGCTGTGTTAGTTTGTGTATTTGTAGATATGTACAAAGGTACAAACTCAATAAAGGGCGTTGAAATAATTTCTATTTTGTGGTGTTTCCTGCTTCGACCACGCTAGAGAGCTACTTCCTCAACTCAAGCTCTGTCTGCCCCCCCCCCCACTAGTTACATTTATGTTTGGTTACTACCACATACTCTGTATAGTAGTGTGAGTTTTGGTTGGTTAAACTGAATAATAAGTAAATCCCTTTTAGATGATAAAACTACCTTTTGGCCTTAGTGGACTGGTGGGTCTCGACTTTTTTCATTTTTATGTTAGCCACCCTTCCGTTTGGGGATGCTTTCCTTCCGGGTGCTATGCTCTCGTGGTGAATCTAATGAATAGCAAGTAGCAAAGTGCTTTTATGTTTAAACACTAAATGGTGTATCCATGCATCCATATTGTTCCTCTTCACGAAGGTGATAGGAATACCAGTAACAGGGCCAGTGCCAATGATGGTGGTGGCGTCGTCACCAGTGCACACCAGAATGGAGGTAGTGGTAAATATTAAAAGGTCCTTGATTATTTATGTGCTCCGAGTTGTGGAAAGATTCAACGAATCTGTGTTTTTCAAATTTGCAACTTTTTGCATGATTACATGCCTCGGCTACTGTCCTTTTTTACTGTCAATGTTGCCCCTAATCTCGTCGTTTTGTCACTCATTGACGTGTATGTAAATAATCAGATGGAACCATTCATATAGACTCTACAATGGTTGGTTACCATGCACTAGGAATGCATATGACAAACTCAATTTCTCTGACTTTCTGGCACGATGTTCCTTAATCCATTCTACCAGTTAGTATGCAACCAATTTTGGCTGTAACTGAGGAGCATATAGAAAATAATTAGATGACTCCAGTGCTTGAATAACATCACACCGCCCAGTAATCGTTGAAAAATCGATTGAAAGATCCCGTCTGGAGCGTTTAGCAGCAACAGATTGCAACCATCCGTCATGAGTTCAAAAGCAGTCGTAAAATTCAACACGACAGATCTCATTCTCGTGGACATTCAGGGGCTCGTAATGAGTATTAAGACATTTGCTGGTTTCACTCATGCTTTGGACATGAAGCAAAGAGTTCCAGTGGCGTTCTTTAAGACCGGAAAGTAGTCAGTGCCAATAAAACAGGTGCTGATCTCGCCGATAGTCCAATTATGAAGCTGCACTTTGTCCTCCACCGCGATTTCAGTTAGAGGAGTGAATTTTCTTGCGCTCTACGATCTCCTGGTGCATCCAAAATATTGCTGCTTGCAACTCAAGAAAGAGCATTACACCAAACATTAAGATGGTCACCGGTACAAGGTCCTACCACGTTATGTTGGCAATGTTATCACATACATAGGTTGCCGCTAGACAGATTGTGACCTTCCAGAAATGGTGGTCTTCACCTCTTCACATGCGCCACATCCAAGATTTTCTTCTAAAGGATTCAATCAAATCCCAGCTGCTGTGGACGACATAGGACTGCCCTTCAGTCAACGATTGTAAAAAATTTTAACTTTTGCTTTGCATAGTCGAGTACATGGATGACATCCTAGTTACGTCGTCCTCGACTCCAGAAGAACTCTCGGACAATCTCGAGATCGTTTTTAAGCGTCTGCAGGAATATGGAGTTCAAGTCGTTTAACTTCCAGGGATACCTCATCAGATGTGAAGTTGATGATGATGTGGAGGAAGTCAACGAAGCATGGACACCAGAAGCAGAAGCCGTCAGCACTACTTTCCCATCCGAAATTAGATGTACAGCTGGCCATATTCTGCGATGTCCCGAATCTCTCTCTCGATGTAGAATCTGCATGGGAACCCGTAGCCTGTTTCTCAAAGAAACTCAGTCTCATCGAACGTAAGTACTTAGCTTTTAGGCCCATGATGGGTCTTTTGGAAGATCTTCCCACTGGCAACTGCAGTAAAGTCCGACGTAGAACTCAAAGATTGCTTATTGACTTATGCGGATCCTTATATCCCCAGTTCTTTATCAGGTACACAGTTTCCTGAGCAAGTGAGCTCACCCATGTTTTTGATCGCTATGTATGGCATGGAAAGATTGCGGAATCCAATCGTTCTCTAAAGAGATATTTTATAAGAATCTCGCTTGGGGTACTTGCTAATAAAGGTTTGTACAATGGTTTGTGGTTCTCTCTCCAAAATATCCCCAGAAATGACGCCTCGGTTTGCTTATAGCGAGCATAATAACATTTTTTTGCCGACTTGGAGGTCCACAATTCTATGGAGAGTGTTGTCATAAATCACTGACATAGACAAGATGTTCAAGTTAAGATGGAGTAATCCACTCAAACCTTTCACTTTCTAGCAAAAAAAAAAGTAGGCCCTAATCATAAGTCTTGTGGTACTCCATTTTGAACCTCGAACTCCTCTGGCAGCTTTTCTGTAAGGCAAGCCGATATTCTTCATGATTCAACTAGTTTCCACACATGAGAAAAGGAAGTCCCTTACTCATTGCCGAGTTAGTTCAACTTTGACACGAAGATCTTGTATCTTCAAACTGCAAAGGTGCGTAGTTGAATAGTAGCTATCATCAGCTACTGTTCTCCTCATCCTGGAGAGTACTTCGAAGCGATGAGAAATTATTTATCCGCCATTGAGCCGCCGAATATATGACCTGGGAATGTTCTTTAATCGATGCCACCTGTGACCAGGCAATTGGCGTTGGAGAAATTTAAAAATCCTTTGCCATGGTCATTGGGGTTGCCAGGCCTATTTTACCGAGAGGTATGTGCGTAACATAATCAAGAAATCCCAAAAGACGGACTCAGTATAGGGTGTGAATATGCCGAAAAGAATTTGTCCCGGAGGTTCAATGGAAAATATCGCAGGAAAATGTCGGCCTCTCCACAGCCACATTTGCCCTCCAATTAGGAACTGAATCTTCGGATTGGGCCCTGCAAAATATGCGTGCTGGCAGTCGTATTTTCGGATGAGACCCACTTCCAAATTGGCGGCTACGTTAATAACCGGAGATCCGCGAATGATTCAGTAGATGCCAATGCACCTAGAACCAGTAACTGTCTGGAGGTTTCATGGGGCCGTATTTTTTTTTTTTTTTTTTTTTTTGAAAATGACGTCGCAAAAGCCAATCCAATCAATGGAGTGCGCTACCGAGACATGATAAAGAATTTTTTTTATGACCGAAGCTCGAGGACATGGATACGAAAGACCTCTACTTGAAACAGGAGAGGAAAGGAACAAAGTTCCCTGGTCACGCGTTTTGGTAAAATCGAGCGACTTAACACCGTTCAAATTCTTTTTTTGGGGCTAGATTAAAATCAGGGTCTACGCCAACCATCCGCAAACAATTCCGACTCTGAAGCCGCTAAAGAGTGAGATTTTGAAGTTATTGTGTTCCTTAAAGGTTTGAGAGATGCTCGTATCTCAATAATTGTGAGTTTTTCTAGCTTCTAAAAACGGTTTCTTTTAGTGCTCCTTATTTTTCTCTGCGCCTTCTAGGATAGGACTTAGATAGGATTTAATACTGTCCAGTAAAACATCAATATTCCACAGTTAACTGCCAATGAACCCATACGACGTAAGTCTACTGCCTCTCATAATCATAACAAAATTTCCAACCTCCATTTGAAGGTTCTCTGAAATACCATGGTTCTTTTTTTAAACTATTTTCAACTCACTTATGAAATTTCGTGCTGTTTTTTCTTTGTCATTGTAATCTGCGAACATTCAAAACCAACGCACTACTTCCGTCCGGAATCTGCCTACCAAATATGTATATTGTACTATTAGACCAGATTAGTGTGCTGATGTGTGATCTAACTGACATTTATCTGAGGCCTTGTGTCTGTTTTAGTAGTAACCACTATCTGTGCTTGAAGTTATGGTCACTAGGATGAAGTTCATTATTGTGGTACTGACCAAACCAAGTGTAAACCCTTGCTCTTACATAAGCGGGATCATGTCAAGTTCAATTACTGATATTTTTTTGATAATTTTAAACTGTTTTGGAAGTGGTTAGAGAGAGTCTGATGAAGGGTTGAAACATCGTTGGCCGGCTCTTTACTAATCTCAAAGCCATCTGCTCAAAGTTCTTCCGGAGCCAGTTCCGAATTGAATACAGTCTGCTAAAGTGTCATTGCGTATCATATCAAAAGGCAGTTACATCTAGTTGCGAGGACAGCTGAAAAAAATGCATGTCATCGCAGGTAATATCAAGAAAGTGAACATTTAAATGAACATGGGGGTGTAATACTAGACTAACTCTTCAAAGAACTGCCGTTTTTAATCCAGGATTCTCTAGTAAATATTTGATGGGCTTTTATAATTTCTAGGTCCATTCAGGGAACACAAGTTTTCAGCCAGGATGTAAGCGATATATTTGATCAGCACCTGTCCTGATTCAATTAAAAATTCCTTATGAACTAAACTCATTCATACTACATGTACCTACATGGCTTATGCAATATTTGCACTCAAAGGACTATGTGTAGAATTTGATTAAGCACACAACATCAAATACAACATTGACCAATAAGACACTTATTCGAATCGTATATGGATGCATAGTAAGTGACCAGGATATGCATTGAATTTCTCGACACGTGATCCTTACTTCCGACTAGACATTATGTTGTCCTGTATAGAGGACTCTCCATTACATAGCTTCGACAAGTCATTGTGAGGGTGTAATGACATATATAATATTACAATCGAACAATGAATGTGGTCAATATAGCATATTGATGATTTCAAGGATATTACACAATAATGCTTTGTATTCGCTTCAAAGAAGGGGATGCGCATGTACGAGTTTTGCTATTGTATTTGTATTTTGAAAATTCCTTTCTCTCCAAAAAAAAATAAACAGTCACGTCTACTGTTGCAACAAATAAACTAGATCTAAGCCTTGGCTTTGTACCTATATATATGTATGTCCATTGTTAGCAATCCTTTCCCCACAACTACTCCACCTTCCGTTAGCATTAAAAATTCCTCTCACCCAATGCGTATTTAATTTCAAATAATTCCTGCGATATCCCTCAAACAAATCAGATTACAAATGTCTTCACAATACACACACTCGTACAATAAAACTCATATCGGCCTGTGTTGTTGCTCACGCTACCTCATCGCCTCTAATGCACATTTAATCTAGTAATTCACTTAAGGTTGCCGTTCAACTGCAAGCTATACCTTTTAACCACGCAAGGATGAAAGGAACACGCTTGAAATCCACTCATACCCCTACTCGTACATTACCTACTCCCAAATTGACACATCACGCATTTAATTGCTGTCAAACCATTCCATCAGAGAGTTTATTAGATTCACCCTTGCGGGCACCAGAAACACACGCGTATGTATCTTAAGGGTATTAACAATGTTGCCAGGGGTGATGTTGTACTAAAAATTCACAACCACAACCACCATCATCATCATCATCATCATCGCCAATTACACCGTGTGTTTAGCGTGTTTTCAAAGTTCTCCAGTGTTGGTATTTCGGTTTTCCATGTTCGCAAAGTTTGTCCTGAGTCCATCGAATTATTAGCAGTAAATGCGATTAGTCCTGAGATGAATGCTTGTTAAATTATTTTTGCTAAAATAAATCAGACAAAAGGATGATGTTAGCAGGCGAAGGTTTATTATTGCAGGACCACCACCCCACAGAATATTTAAACATCACGGAGAGCGTTGCACCCGCCTTAATTGTTTTGATAATCTTCGAGTGTATTTATTCTTTTATTGTTGTGTCGGTTTTGTCATAATCAAAACTCATCCGCTTCGATGTACCCAAGTGAATAGGGAGCTGGGAAGCCAAAGGAATATAATACAGAACTCAGAACACAAGAACACATAGAATATCCAACCGGAATGGGGTAGACAGGAAGACAGGAAGACAAGAACACAGAAACAGGGACCATGGAACTGGGAACGCTCCCAGAATTATATGTAAGATGAGGCGGAAAAAAAAAAAAAAAAAAAAAAAGAAGAAAGGAATTGCCATAACAAGGCAACCAATCCTCTTGGGGGTTATCGATCCGAACGAAGCTCGCCCTCTATAGCTGTAGATACATACTCGTACATACAAATTGTATGGTATTGAGGGAAAAAGCGGATACAGATGTCCCTCCACATCGTCCGTGAGTGCAAACGAAAACATTTTCTATTTTTTTTTTAAAAAAAAAATTTCAATTTGAAGTTGAGCTGTTGTTGGTGGAGTAATCAAATTTTCTGGAGAAATTTTTTGGTGAAATTCGCAGAGTTCTGAGTGTGTTTGGTTCCTTATTTCAATCTATTTGCCTTAGGCAACGTGTTGTTTTGACTTTGAAATGTTTCCAACACACATAGAACCTGGCCCTCAATCAACTAAATTTTTCAACAAGCACTGCCAGGTGCCTCTAATGCCGCACTCCAAGTTGGTTGAGGTCTCCTTTGACTTACGTGCACCATCTTAGATGTGGTGGTTCTCTGCTGTGCTGGGTCTTGTGATTAGCCGCAAAGACTCTTCCGGCCGGAGTCGCGAGGTGTCACGTCACTGTACAACTTATACCAGTTCATGGTCGAGTTTCTTCCTCCATTTGTATCTTTCTCTCGAAACGGGCATATGTCTCTTCACCTGAGGTCTTATACAAAGCCAGTTTGGTCTTACGAGAAAGAACTCTATTGCTTCTGCTATACTTCGGAGGGTACTTACGGTGCTGCACGGAACTTCCTCGTTTAGTAACACGTTAAAGTGCTCTTTCCAAAGAAACGCCGATTGGCGAGGAAAACTCTGCGTCTTTTCTTCTTCTTTCTTCCGAGGTAGACAAAAACTTGAAGTTATAGTGACGCTCTGGCCAAGCGCTCTGGTCAGAGCAGTGTGACTCTGAAGCGTTCGTCCAAGCTCGTTACGACACTCTCTATGAAGATAGCAATGTTTTGTTTGTGTGTTGATTGAAAGTCTCTCGGAAGACGCTGTAAAAATCCAGCAAGCGGTATGATATTGATGTTTTTAGTGATTCTGAGTCAACACCGGCCCCAACACGACAGTTCATCTTTGATCCGTCGGTGTAGATGACGGTGTCGAAGTTCTTTACAGTTTAGTTTATGCCGAGTCCAAGATGTTGCCGTCCAGCAGTCTAGATTTTGCTGCAAAGTGCGGTATTTTTTGTGTGTAGGTCGAGAGATAGAAGATAAAGGAGCATTTGGAGACGACCTCAATGCGGCCATGTTGCCTATACTGGCTGTTCTTTGGAGGCTTTTTAGTTTCATGAGATTGTAGTAATAATGACCTGTAGGTGAGAATCGGACCGGTTATCTACTACTAGATGGAGTGAACAGTTTTTTTTTTTAAATGGGACTATCCCGGAAGGTCTGGAAAATACTCCTCCGTAGCGTCAATGATTACCTTGCGTGAGCTGAATTTTTTTATTGATGAGCCATCTTTTGAGGTTTGGGAAGAGATAATTGTCCGCGGGAGCCAAATCGGGCGAATACGATGGATGCGACAGCAATTGGAGCCGTAAGTCATTGATTTTAGTCGGCGCATTATCTTGCAAAAACCAAATTTTTCTTCGGCCTTCAATCGCTCCAATAATGCACAGTAATATCCGCTGTTGATGGTGCCATGACAATCTCAGAAAACCAACGCCATAATCTTTCCGACGCATCGAGCCTCCTTCGGCCGCTTCGGAGTACTCGTGCCGGCTTCAGTCCATTGCCGGGCACTCATTCTGTCCTCTGCAGTAGCAAGTCCAAACACTCTTTCGAAGTGCTCTCGCGTTCGTGGTTTTGGTCAGGATTGAGCATACGCGGCACCCAGCGGCAGGATAACTTTTTCATATGCAGAATGCTGCCCAAAATATGGAGTGTGCGCTCAGTACTAATCTGCTAGCTGGCGCACGTTCACTTTCCGATCAGCCAACACCATTTGATGTATTTTTTTGACATTGTCCTCTGTAACCGGACAATTTGACGGTGTAATCTGACGGAGCATTAGCCCCATAATATTTAAAAAAAAAAAAATGTTCTATGAGAGAACGAAAATGGTTTTTGTCCATACTCAACATGATGCCAAGCACGTCAGCAACAATCAGCTGTCAAAACAAAACTAAAGGAGGCTAAAATAATTGGCCTGAAATCCTTCAAGGGCTAGTGCCCGCGTTTTTCTGCCTTCGGTATAAACACCCCATCGAGGGCGTCTTCAAGAGTAGAATATGTAGTTCAGTACTGAAAAAGCTCCTGAAGATTGACGCTAGCTAAGGTCTTACGTTCTCTGTAGCCCAGAGAAATCTTCTCCTCAGTCTCCTAGAAAACCAATTTCAATCAACACAATGGACTCACATTCATAAACCAATTAATTTCGCACACCTCTAGTTTCCTTTTTCCAAATTGCTTCCTCCTGTTTAGGTCTAGTGTTCTCGGTTCTCGGCATCCTACCTTTTTATTAGCACACACACTCTCGTATACATGGCACTCTGCTCTTATTCGCTTAATGAAATAATAACTCGGAGTTAATTTCAAGAGGGATATTGCCTGCCTATTGCCTGTCTATTGCCTGCCTGCCTATTGCCTGAATACCAGGAATGGGAAAACTAAAATCAAAATAAAGACTGAAATGGGAGAAAGGAAATCCATATTTCGAGTTCTAAATAAAAGCCAGCTCTCAACACTTAGCCCCTCCAATGATGCCTAATACGAGTGTGTGTGTGTGTGTGTGAAATCATCGGGAATAAGGATACTTGTGGTACCTATGCGGTGTACTCGTATATAGTGTGAACAAAACAACACCAAGAAAGAAAACAAATCTAAAAAAAAAAAAAAAATAATAATAATAATAATATTAAGGAGAGAACAACAAAGGGATCTCCATTGTGATATTGGTGCTCGTAGCTCTTCAGGATTTGACACCCTGCCAGTTGTTGAGCAGCATAGAGGCTCTTTCGTAACCAAGAAGATATCGAATGCCTACTTGAGCTTGGTTTTCCTTTTTCCCATTTTTCTTTTTCTATTTGAGTATTTATGTATCTTAAGTTTCTTTGAGTTTGCTTTGGTACTCTGTGCATTCTTTCAGTGCACTCTATGCCAACCGCAACAATGGCTGGAGAATAAAGAAGAATGGTAACCAAGGGACACATCCATCCAATGTACGAGTATCTAGGACGATTACTTTGTGATGCAGAACGATATGTGTTTTGTCGTGCAGAATTCATAGATGTTGCGTCGATTTTTATAGACAGTCAGTGCTGGGTTGTCTGTCGTAATGTCTTAGTTAATTGGGCTTTCCCAATGTCTTCTTTACAATGGCTTATTTATTGGAATTTAATGTTATCCACGTTCCTTTCAAGGTGCGGAGGAAAATACAAATACTCACCGTAACCTTTACGAGTATGGTTTGCAGAGGATGAGCTGTAAGGATGTCGCATGTTGGGACAATCTTGAAATGACTAAAATTGTTTTTATAGAAATTGTCATTAGTAACCCCGTGACAGTAGTTTATGGCCGTTTCAGTTGGTGACGATAAAGTAAGCGGTAAACCTGGGCTTCAACCAACAAGCCTCTCAAGCTAGGACGATCTCTTGTCAGCTGTATGCAGTGAGATATAAAAATTTGATTCAGATCTCCTTCCACTTTCGTGCGGTCGTCGTACCGATATCATGACATCGGTAATCGATGTCGGAATCGAATCTTCTCATATTTTGACATCAAACAGCTTAGCGAGATTCCTTTCAAACTTCATGAAGTATCGAGTGTTCTTATCATTCCACACAATCTGCTGATGCGAGCTTAAATTGATTAAGAAAGCGGTGGGTGTCGATTTGAAAATCTCAGGTTTTTCGCTTAAATCAGTCGCAAAATGCTCTTTCAAATGCTCGTTCAAATACTCGTTTGAATGCTCGTTCGAATGCTCGTTCAAATGCTCGTTCAAATACTCGTTCAAATGCTCATTAAAATGCGCCTTCAAATGCTTGTCCAAATGCTCGTTCAAATGTGCCTTCAAATGCTCTTTCGAATGCTCGTTCCAATGCTCGTTCAAATGCTCGTTCCAATGCTTGTTCAAATGCTCGTTCCAATGCTCGTTCAAATGCGCCTTCAAATGATCGTTCAAATGCGCCTTCAAATGCTCGTTCAAATGCGCCTTCAAATTCTCGTTCAAATGCGCCTTCAAATGCTCGTTCAAATGCTCGTTCAAATTCTCGTTCCAATGCTCGTTCGAATGCTCGTTCGAATACTTATTCAAATGCTCGTTCGAATACTTATTCAAATGCTCGTTCAAATGCTCGTTCAAATGCTCGTTCAAATGCTCGTTCAAATGCTCGTTCAAATGCTCGTTCAAATGCTCGTTCAAATGCTCGTTCAAATGCTCGTTCAAATGCTCGTTCAAATTCTCGTTCCAATGCTCGTTCAAATGCGCCTTCAAATGCTCCTTCAAATGCTTGTTCGAATGCTCGTTCAAGCGGCTGATGCTTTTGTAGTGAGCTATATGATACTGAGACCCCATCCATCGGGCATGATGTCACTGATCAAATGTTATAGACAAGTTGATGAGGGCTTACTATCAATACTACTCCAATATTCCAATATTTTCAAAGCATTCTACCTAAAGGTAAACGAATCAACGAACATAAACCATTCATATAAGGATGACTTTTTTTTCATCCAATTTAGAGGATTTCTCCAGCAAAATTGCAAAGATGAGAATTTCCAAAAAAAAAAAAAAAAAATGCAGATACAGGTTATCCCTATTAGGGCTAACATAAATATCTTATCTCAACTACCTGAATGAGCACTTACTTCCTCTTAATTGTCCGGCAAACAAACAATAACCTGAATCTAAAGGATAACGACAAAGAAGTACTCGTATTTATACAACTGTCTTTTGCTATCCATTCACATGGACATACGACACAATAAGCAGGACTGTGCAAGGAGGACGTACATTTATCTTAATTCTAATAATGTCTCAGTCTCCAAATATTTACTTAAAAAGTCCTTAAACTCCTTTATGCTCATAATTCGTGTAAGTAAATGTTTTTATTGGCAACAATTTTCACAAAAAAAAAAAAAAAAAAAAGAATACAATGTCATTATTGTCGGGATATTCTCTAATCCCATCTCAGGAAATGAAAAGAAAATCCTTCAAGGATTCATTAAGAAATACGAGTATTGTGCAAGGACTACGTATACATGCGAGTACATGGCGAATTCGTGCATACATATGCAAACATTTCCAAGACTACGATATGGATTTATGTATTCCTTGTCAGTTCCTTTTAATGAAATTTCCCAGTCTTCCGAGGAAAGATCAGTAAGCGCCTCAGTACCAGCAGCCAGATCAGATACGGGCGTAGGTCGGGCATTCACAGCGGTAGTACTCCACGGCATCATCATCACGACAACTGCGAGACAGCCTGCCTACTTCCAGAAGAGTCCTGCCTGATATCCCACATAGGCAACGCCTTTTAGTCCTAAGCAATGTCGGAATCCAGACTCCTCTAACTGCTTCCGCACAAGAGCCTTGCTGGAACTACACCAAGGCCGGTGGGAATCGCCTCTCACGAGCGATTATACCTCAATCTGGAGGCCGCGAAACTTGCGACGGCCTCCTAAAGCTCGTCGACCCCCAAAATCAAGCTGATTGCATTTCAGGGCCGCTGTCATTTCTTCTAGATAGTAACTTAGAGTGCTTTATCTTCGATGTTTTCAAGCTTCTCGTTGTATGTTTTCCCTGTGCCTCCGCAAGTGTACATAATACGTAGATTTACCTTTGCATAGAACCACTTCATATGGATTTCAATAGTGATGCCTGGAGATTTGTACGTATCAACGAGCTCAATATTTTCGCATCAGCGTTGCGTCTGCTTGCATTGGCTGATGACAAAAAACGTTCGCTATGTCATCTGCATATGACAAAACTTCAAAAGTCGAAGTATTTCACTCGTATACAGTTTGCAAAAGAAGAGGACCAAGATTTGAACCTTGCGGAACCCCTTATTGCACTTTTTGGTTAAGCAGTTGGCCGACTAAGAAATATCATAGGTGGCATTTTAGAAAAGGAAATTCAGCCGTATTGAAAAATTTGGACAAAAATATGAGTTGCGAGTATAACGGTAGGTTTCATCAATTTGGACTGAGTTGAGTTTGATGCGAAGTAGATCCGCAACCACTTTCAACTTGCTCTTTAACTGGAAATTGGAAAACCTCTGATCGAAGTGCCGATGTGCATAACATACGTATTGCCATTGAAGCACCCGTAAGATGGATTCGAAGGACAGCCTGCCACCAAATAATAACTCAGTTGGTTAGCGCCAACGCATCATAGTTGACCAATCCTAATCGGGTTTCTTCAATGATGTGTTTGAACGAGGTGTGAAAGTGTGTTATATTCCATGGATGTCCACCTTAATAGATTCGCCCCAGATGTATAAAGTAAACAGAACGATCTATATAAGAAAACTTGGCATAGGTTGATACTCTTGTCTTGCAACAACTTTTAGACTTTAACCATGAACTGAACTGAACCGCTTGATTCAATTTCCCAATCGATGCCCACTCTGTGTCCAACTTTCAACGTTGTTTTATGTTGTTTTCCCTTGCGACACAAAAGTATCTTGCACTGTCGTTCACTACTCGTAGACCACTACATTCATGATCCGGCCGGCAGCGTTACTAATTTCCTAATTCATATCCCAATGGGACAATTACTACCCCTGTTATCTACAATACATATATAATACTTCTAATTATTGTGATTATGTATTTCTTTCTTCTCCTTTCTGATAGTCCATTCCATGTGGCATTCAAAAATATTTAATTTACGTTAATCCTTTAATCCATGTCCTTCTCTGTCTCCACTGAGCATGGGCCCAGCTTAAACCAGTCAAGGTTGCCACGCACCAATAAACCAGTCAACCGTGCATCAGGACGGAAAAAAGGACTTCATTAGAACATTAAAAATGAGATGCGTTCCGAAGCCAATGAAATACATCCGACATGGCATCAAAGGAGGAAAATATACCACAGAAGCAATGCAAGACGCCTGGCTCGGCCCAAAATACAAAAGCAAAGGAAACATTGCGTTGATTATGACGATGATGACGTAAAGCGATGATTGAAAAAGACGGTCCAAAGGGACCGTACAAATATCGAGTATGTAATGGTGTTGCCAAGAAAGAAGCACAGTTGTGCGGTTTAGCGATGCCATCCGATCCCAATACGCAGAGCAAAGCTAAACATCCCTGCTCTAGTGCTGTCTGGGATGTATTCGGGTATAATTCCGTTTAGAGGATTTCGCCAAAGGCTTAGGCATGTCCCAGGGGAAATTTTTGACTATCGCACTGACGGTTAGTGGCGGTAATATTAGAAGAGCATCAAAGCGTATAACTACCGCATTGGCTGTAGCTGTGGCAGTGGCAGTGGCTGTTTTTAAGTCGTTTTGTTATTTTAATATGAACAAACAACCCCCACCTCAACCACCGCCGGTAGTTTTTAACATACAACGACTTGAGGACTGTGCATTTGTTTGAAAATTCGTTGGGCTTCTCGTAATGCTATTAACAGGATAATAAGCTTCTTTAACTCTTCGCAAACCTTAATAGTTACAGCTCATGGGTTAGTGATTTTGAATGCGAAAAACTCTACGAATGGGGGTGGCAAATGTTTCGTTGAGGGTTGCCTGGATAATCAAACTGTAAATACTGATAATGTGCGGTAACAATGCGACATTCGAGTTCATCTCAACTAATTTTCCGCTTCAGATTTGGCCAGTTGGAGGGATGATGTTATCGCTTTAAACATACGTTTTTTTTTTTTTTTTTTGGCCACAGATAATGGATCTGTGGATGTGTTCATTGAAAAAAGACATCTGTTGCATGCTATACGAGTACGTGTTGTTGGAAGATTGCGAGTTCTGGTTGTGGTAATTTGATCAGAAGTTCATCATTCGTTGTCATCTACAAATGTATTTGGAGCAGAGGTGTAGAAGAATCATCATATGGAAAGGGTATGGACCAGCACCACAAACAATGCGTAGAATCTGTGCTCATGCAGTATAACGAAGAAAAAGGTGGATTTGTTGCTGGCTATCATTTACTGCTGATATAAACCTGACTAATGTGTAGTCACGTCCTTATCGACGTGTCAGATGAGTCAACAGCAATGCGTCAACGAGAAGGAGTTGCAAATCGACAGAACAGACAACCCGATACGGAAGAGATAAAAAAAAATGTGACGAACCAGCTAATAGCCTCGGATAGCGACAGATTCACTGATCCGCAACAGACCTCGTTCCGCCGAACAATTAGAAGATGGCCCGTACAAAAAGAGGATGAATAACTGTGGCATTTGCTCGGGAGACGTTTATTCGGACACGAATTCGCTGTCAGAGGAACAGGTCTCAGTCTTCGGGCATGTAAGCGAATGCTAACTGCGGAAACATAAGAATGATAAGCACCCACGTCCCGACATAACAGAAGTACGATCTCACCAAATGTTTCGTACATGTTTCGTTGTTCCATACGTTGATATCCATAAAAGAACATGGCTGACTACTGATCAGCAAAACGTCAATCAAATTGATCACATTGCGATCGACACAAAGCACTCCTCCAGCATTTTGGATATCCGAACGGTGTTTAGGATATGCACCCAAACCATAGTGAGGCAATTCAACATGGAACGGCTCCAATCGCAAGTTGCCGCTAGGTACTTTTCCGGTGGCATCACTGCCAAAAAGAGGCGGCCCTGCAGAAAAGAGCGAGAGTGGCTTCTAAGCTCTTCGAGCACCGAAAGACGAGCATGCCAATTGCCAAAGCTGTTAAGGCCGAAGAGAAATCTCTGTTAAACGATGATGACGAACCACATTCCACCATCAATCATACTGAACCAGGACAGCGACTTCGAAATTGAACTCCAACGAAACTGCTCCGATGACGATTAAACACGGAGCATACTTCAACTCATCTCCATGATCTGGATGGACGACAGCATTGTCTGTTCAATTCTGAAGAAGGGAGACCCTCTGAACTGCATATACTGGCGTATGTGAACTAAAACTCTTCGTCAGCAGTATAACTGACCCCTATCAGAGTGATTTTAGGCCAGGGAAGTCCACCAAATGGATACACACCACCTCATCGATTATACAAAGCCATGTCTAGCTAATTGGAGGATGGAACACCACGATAAAGAATGCACAAAGCTTACAAATTGGATATCTAAAGACTCCAACAAGATATCAACAAGATAAAGTACGAACAGAGCAATTTCCGCTAACATGGGTCAGGGTACACCAAACTAAGCCTTTTCTTAAATCCTCGATAAATGCTGTCAACATTGAAGATAGACCCTTACTTTTTTTTCATAGAATATATCCAGAAATTATTTTCCCAAATTATCCTTGACGAATTAGGGGACAAAGAGATCTATGGGGACTCTGTCGGATAGGTCTTCCTAATACGTTCGATAGTTGTTACAATTTTTCGTGTCGCCTTTGCCTTTATACAGTGGAAGTAGAAATCTCTCCACAAAATTCCAGACTGTTTGAACCTAGGATTCAATCCGATTGCATGCTCCGGTCTATTCTTTTTACAGTTTCGCTGTTTTCACCAAGCGTAAAGTCTGCCATGTATCGAGGGATTGGTACGGCGTGATAATTCTTCCATCCTTCCATCCTTCCATCCTTCCATCTGTTGCAAGTCTCGTTGTTCCCCATTGAAAGTAGTTTCTTCATTGTGCGGCAATCTTAAAAATTTTAGCTCCTTGGCAATGCATATAGTCTGAACTTCTACAACTGCTTGTCGCCTGCTTTGTGATGTGCTCTAGCTGCGGTTCTATACGTCCGAGCGCACGAGTCTACGTTTGAAAGGATTGCATTTGTTCCTTATCGTAATTTTCATCTTGGCGTTCCATCATGCACGCTTAGTTCTTTCTCTGAGTTTGTACTCGACAAATACTGGGATCCTTTTGATCATGTTAAGTTGATGGAAGAATGCAGCCAGATGATCTCCACGACATCGGTTGCACGTCCAGGCTCTTTGGATACAACTTTCCAGCACATTTTCATACAGTTACGGGGCTGTTTCGTCGGCTTTGAGAGACATTAGCATAGAATATGGCTCCAGAGAAAGACGCACGGTGTTGAGCCTGTTGATTTCGGGCGTTAATTTCGATCACCATTTCGAGAAAAGACTAGGGCAGGCGAATTTTTTCGCGTAAAGAACAATGATTTCGCTTCTTGTAAGGTTTGGTGTGATTTCTGCCCAAATATCACACCAAACTGTAACACATTGTGGGTAGAGAGGGTTTTCGGCAATCATTCTCGCATTTTCCAAGCCCCAAATGCGCCAATTTCGCTTATTACCAGAACCTTGACGATGGCTTTTTTTTCGAAATTCAAGTCTCCAACCAGTGAGGCCAGAGTCGAAGCAAATCCACAATAATTCCTCGCCTACTTCCTGCATTTTGTGTGCATTTTCAACGTTCCAAAACGATTATTTCCTCTCAAATATCACAAAGAGACGAAAATATTCATGCTCATACCATTGCTAGCTATCTTGATGATTCAGTCAAAATATTTGGAATTTTCGCATTTTTTTTTTCCCACAACAAAAGTGAAAAAGAATTAGATGTACCCACAAGTTGGAGTCCCACATACTCAAATATCTTTGTATCTTATCAAGAAAAAAGAAAAAAAAAAAAAATATTCGTACTTGTAGTCGTACTTTAAATCGGAATCACATATCAACCGAGAGCACATCTTATGGTCCTTGCTACGGCTGTATGTCCAGGTGAAGGTAAACGATAGTATCTCAGAGCAAGGAGTATCCCTGACGATAAGTTAAGAAGCTTATCACTGATTGAATCGTCGGATTTGACTGTCTTACTCTGTGGGAAGATGATGAACCTGCAGATTAAGGGTTGTTTCCTTACCACTGTTGCATTGTTGTACGTACATAACATATAATTGTTTTGGCAGATTAAAGAGTCAATAAAGATGCGTACGATCTCTGAAGTTCTTTGCTATTAAAGAGTTGAAAATGTAGAAAACAAATTACAGAGTATGAGCATTGGATATGGAATCCTTCATCTGTCAAATCAATCAATATCTCATGCACATACTAAGCTAAATTGTATAAAGTGTATGGATCACAGTGTGTGGATTGAAGTGCATATCCTTATTTCGTTCGGCGTGAATTTTATAAAGAATCTTATCGAAATATCTTTTAAATGAAATCTGAACCGTCAGACAATAAAAATAAATTTCACCAACCACAATACTCGTAATTGTTTGATTTTTTTTTTTTTTTTTTTTTGTTTGAATAGATTTTCTGGTTCTATAAGTTCTTTCATCTTTTTGTTAGTTTGTGAAATACTTTTGCAATTGAACAATTCTTTTACAGTAAGAAATGAATAGGATATGTAGATCCAAGGACAAGATACTTATGGTACATGACAAAAAGAACGAGGACAGAAACGTGCCACCCATTTATTGATTTTCAGTGAAAATTTTGTAATTTATTTCGATTACAAGGCAACGGCATTCTCTTCCTCCAAGCAATAGCGCTTTTTAGTTTACATTGCTCATGTCATCCCAACCAAATCAGGGTTACATTGTAGCTGTAGATACAATTGATTGCATATATTTTTTTTACGACCACTAATCTCACCTCTGAAAAACAAGTCCTTTTCGCCGATTGCCGTACTGATTCCGAGTGGAGTCACCGATAGCATTGGTAGGCAGCTCGACCTTATCTTTACCTGTATCCCTTTCTCTAGCTTTTTTTTTTGCTTTCCAATCCAATCCTAGCTTCCTCATACGCACCATCCCCTACGATCTCTTCGAAGTAATAAAAGAAGCAAGCTCAGATGCAACTACTTCAAATCTCGTTCGATTACTGATTTCTTCAAGAATCGCGCTCTGCCTATGTTGGCTTTTCGGAACTTTGCCAATTTGTTTACTAAAAAATACCTGGACCAAGTCCGTCACACTCTCATTTCCGATCCTAAAGGAGTTTTTAAACAAAAGCCTGACAACTACCCATCGTCCCTAAAATTGTTTGAACGAATTTTTCAGCTAGGCTTTTACTAGTCACATCGATGAACCGGACTATCTTTACTTACAGCCACTCCGCTGGTCACTTAAGTTCAGCTCAGCTCAGCCCCTCATAGCTCTCTTCCATAATCTGGAAGAATTCCCACATACTTCCTCTTCATGAAATAAAGCCGCAAGAACTAAATTTCTAACTAAGCTCTTCATAGTCAAACATAAATTACATGTTGCCAGAAAATGTTTAGATTCATGTATAATTGAATTAATATATATGAAATAATCCCTTTGCATGGTGGTAAATTAGGTTCGTGGTCGTGCCCGTTGCCACATTGCTCGTTGTTGCCATGATGAGAGATATTCCTTGTGCCAACGGACCCAGAAGCCCTGTAGCCTGTAATAAAGACCATTTAGTACTTTGTGTGGAACAATTGATTGGGGAACGGCTGTTAGAGGTTCGCCTATTAAGAAATGGAAAGGACTTCGAGCAAGAATATCAGGATCTGATGTTTGCCACATAGGACGGGAATTACGCATCGACTCTATACAAAAGTGTTAGTTTGATTTCTCCTATAACGCCTCCCAAAAATCCACCAAAGTGAGGAGAGCAGGGTGGAAAGAACTTCCAATGGATTTTATCCTTCGATAGGTGGTCGAACACAATGGTGCTACGTACATCACATTCAATATCCGCCTAGCACCATGCCATTATTACTCCATTTTTGGTACGATTTACCACTAAACAAACCGATCTAAGGCGAGTAAAAATGCTGCCTTCGTAACCATACAAACAAATACCATATGCCTTTACGAACTTAGGGTTTCTTCCCCGAGATAATCTCAGGGTCATATTGGACCAATATAATCACGTTCAGCTGGTAGATTTCTCATTAGCTGTTTGAAAGCACGTAACACAATCTTGCGGAATTTTGCTAGCAAAATTTCTGCATCCAAGTGCCACCTTGATCAAAAAGTTCTCGTGTGGCGCTTCCATTGTTCCGATTTGAGTTCTGTTGTTTTTTTTTTTTTTTTTGTTAAGTTGGTAAATCTGTTGTTGACATTCTTCCCTCTAAATCTTAGCGTCATAGCATGACATTTGCAAAAGTTACGTAGCCAAGAGTACATCTATCTCTGTGTGTGTTGGCGATTTTTTTTACAATTTTAGAAATGGAGTTATGGTGTGCGAATGTTGGAAATGTTAGAAAAGCGTTTCGGCAACGATTCTCGAAAAGTGGTCGTGAGTCAATCGAAGATGATGAACGCTGTGGCAGACCATCAACGTCGAAAACCGACGAAAATATGAAAACAGAAATGTTGGTCAATAACCGCAAATTAACCATCAGAGAGATAGCGGAGGACTTGAACATTGCCTATGGATCCGTCCAAGACATTTTGGTTAATGATTGCAAAGAGACCGTGTTGACGTCGCCAAAAAGATGATTTGCGATGCTGAATACGATCCCACATCGATCAAAAGGTTCATTACTGGAGACGAGACGTGGGTTTATGAGCACGACACGCGATCCAGACATCAGGCAAGTGAATGGCGTTCACCAAATGAGCCGAGACCAAAAAAACCACGTCGTTTTCAGTCAGTCAGAATTTTTGCCAAAAGGCCAGACAGTAAACAGAGAGTGTTACGAGTATTTGGGCATTATGAGACGTGGGCAGAAAACGCACCGTCGCACAGTACCATCATTATTCGAAAATTTTTTGACGAAAAATCCAACAAATACCATCCAACAGCTACCGAATTCACCTGATTTGGCTCTCTGTGACTTCTTTCCTCCGCTCGGTTCCGGAATACCTTTTGCCGGCAAAATGAATCCAGATTGCGGAAAAGATGGGAATTCGTTGGGGAAACATCAGGCGAGTACGGTGGATGCGGAAGAATTTCAAATCAAATCCCAACTGCAACAGTTTTTGCGCCGTATTACTTGTAAGCATAAGGATCGGACCGTGCCTATTGATCAACGCAGGTTGTTTTTCAGCCAATTTGGCATGCAATATGTCGATTTCGTCGCAATATTTGATAGCGTTTATCGTTTCTCCTGGTTGAAGAAATGAAAAGTGGATTGATGCTTTCGATTTCCACCAAATTGTCACCATTACCTTTTTTTTGGGTGAAGATCCGGCTTGGAGGTGGGTTTTGGTTTTTCATGTGCATCCAACCACTGCTCAGATCTTTTACGATTATCATACATACGGTGCAAAAGCGGTTTAGTTTGGTTTCTGAATGTAAGCGATTCGTTCAATTCATGGGGTATTCACTGTTGCCAAACCTGGTAACACCACCTAAATGTCAATAAATAATCGACGCCATTTTAAAAGGCCGGTTTCCGGGTCTTTTTTTTTTTTGGAATTGAGGACTGGAAACAAAATGGCACAAAATGACTCGACTCCAAATACATCATCAACCCGCCAACCTCATGAATTCTAATCCATCAAAGAAGATTGCCGTTGATGTCAAGAACCTGATGCCAAACTCTATCAAGTGCAACTATGTTGCTTTGGCAAGATTGACTTTTCGATCAGACATGTCATGAAATCACCCTGAGGGTCATTGAGAAACTTTCGAGTCTCGAGAAATTTCAGACTGCTGCTGGTTTATCAGGGAAAGATTCATCTTTTTTTAGGGACGACCTGAATAAATGCTGTCCAGGATTGATGAAAAAGCTTATGCAGCGTAGATTTCAGTAGCTGGACCAGCGGTTTCGATGTGTTTGTAAGATCTGTAAGTACCGACGCATTCGGTATAAGTGGAGACAATCTGAAAGCGTTGAACTGGCTGCGAAGTGCCTTTTGTATCCTGCAGTGGACTGCTTCTAAGTATTTTCAGTAAATCGTTGGACATTTTCGGGCTGTGTCAACAGAATGCAAAATGTTTATCCACTCGTATATATATATTTTTGCAGATAAATTCGCTGAAACAGAATGTAGGTATAAACAATTTGACAATTTGACAATTTGAAATGTTTTCGTCAAATATGACGCAGGGGAACGCTGAACGATAATTCCAACTACCACTTCTCCATCGGCACAGCCCATATCTGGATGTGTTCGTACATAATTTTGTGGCAGAATCGTTTAATATTTTTACACAGCTGTGAACGCGCATCCAGTTAAAGGTGACAACAATTACCAGCTGCTAGGATGTGCTATCCAAGTAGGATTTGTCGTGTGCCCTCGATAATTGTGTCCATGAATTTCGGTATAATCGAAATTTCAAATTCCATTCTCAAATAAGTGGGAGGGGTCTGTCGTCAGTACGAGTATTTCATTTTCTTTCCGTTTATAATGACGTAACACATACATATGTATGTACACCATGCCAGATAATCAGCACCACCCCACCGCCATAAGGCAATTCATGTAAAGTTTTCCTTTGTTCTTGGGTTCGTCCCACTTTTTGTTGTTTCCAATAAGATAAAACACGACTCCCAAGAATCATAATAAATAAGAAAAACACTATGAATACTGTGAGATACAAATGGAGATAGAGATACAGATACAGATACAGATACAGTTACAGATCCAAATGCAGATTTAAATTCAGCGATACGTAGAGAAGAGCTAGTGTAAAAACAACGAAAACGAGAGACGAGAGAAGAACTAACTGACGACGACGACGACGACGACGACGACGACGATGATGATGATGACGACGAGTATAGTCAGTGTAAACGAACAGTGATTTGTTAGGCGACTGAAACAACAGCATTTGCTTGATCGGTGGAGGAGGAGAGATGCTCAACCAAACAGCAATCTGAAAAGGGAGTGTGGTTTACTTTTCCAGAGAAATACAACAATCAGCCAACGAAATAAGTAACTACCCTCCTTGCCCTTTGGAACTGTTCGACTATCTCACTCGATCATTTGGTGTTGGCATGGAATGTTACGTCTCACTCATTGTTTTGGGAATTTTACACCCCTCCTTCGGACGGGGTGTATCGTTTTTCCTTGTTTTGTTTGTATACACACGAATGTTGTTATTCCACAAACTCCGTTGCATATTGGTTGCTTGCTTGCTTCGTTCTAAAATTTGTTGTTGGCCGGCTGTAGTCCTCGTCCTCGTCCTCGTTCTCGTTCTCGGCATCGGCATCGACATCGGCATTGGCATTGGCATCGGCATCCTCATCATCATCGTGTTGCTGTGTTATTGTTGTTGTTGTTGTTGTTATTGTCAGCGTTGTGTTGTGTTGTGTTGTGTTGTGTTGTGCTGTGTTGTGATAAACATTTGGCAACGTTCCTCCAATTTGTTGCCTACAAAAGAGTGCTCACACACACACACACCATACATGGACAGACGTGTTTTGCTTCGCCCAGCTTGTCGACTGAGAGTGTATGTTTTTTGAAATTTGTTTTGTTTTCCTTCTATTTATGTGGTGTATATTCAATAATGGACGTCACATAGTTTCGTAGGCTGGCTCCTGGGTCTGGGTCCGTTTCTCGCTACATCGGATAGCCTATTTTATTCAGTCGCATCGCATCCATCATTTGTGACGATACTGACTCTACGCGGTACCCGGTTTCGACTCGATGAAAATACACAAACAAAAAAAAATAAAAAATAAAAAATTGAAAACAAATTTCGAAAACAACAAATCAATTCACCCTTCTGTTGCATGAAGTAACAAGTGACAAAGGAGAAAATTAATTTTTATTTATTTTTTAAATTTTTATTTTTGAATTTTTGAATTTTTTTTTTTTTTTTTTAAATGCTTACCAACTGCAACTGTTGCAAGTGTTCTGTGCCGTGGTTCTCTTTCCCAGTGACAAGTGTTTTTTCAAAAGAAATAGCGAAAAAAAATATTGTGAACGCACATTAATGCTCATCACTTACCGTAGTGTCCACGTTCGAATGTGGCCTACGGTCCCGCTAAATCAATTGATGAACGGCTTCAACAATGAATTCAAGTGAAATCACAGTTAACGGTGAATTGCATTTAAAAACCGAAGAATACGATATCGATGGTCAGAGTCCGCCGTCGGCATTTTTTAAATCAGTGAGTTCGGTCAGTTCATCGCAATTGCTAAACGTGAATTTCAATAATAATTTAACGGTAAATTGCACCAATAAAACCACCAACACCAACACTAACACCAACGATACCATAAACAATTTATCACCAAAACTAGAATCACTTTTTCCATTGTCCTCATCGTCGTCGTCACCGCCAGCAGACAGAATGCCTATACCTGCGGCCGGTGATATGCAATCGACGGCAATTGCTGGCACTACACCAGTTCAACATTCGATTTCGCCATCGTTACCATTACAACCGCCGGGAACGATACAGCCATCCAATCAGCAAGTGCCGTCACATGTTTCGTCTGTAATTGCTAATGGAAATAGTCCCAACGATCAGTTGCTTAATACACGACGAATGACTTCGATTCTTGGTGGCTATGGTCTGGTGCCGCCGGGTATTTTAGGACCATTAGACCATTATCGACTTCAACTTTATAGCTATGCGATGAATGTGGAAAGACTACGAGGTTGTGGAGCACCGCAGCAATATCCTGGGCAATTGTATTCATCGGGATATCCAGGTTCGCCGACGGGTCCCGTCGTTGGTAATGGACCCTATGCACCAACACGATTTGCCTTATCTATGGGTCTGTTTCCAAATCGAATGTTCCAACCGGAGGAACCGAAACCCCAGCACAGTTATATCGGCCTCATCGCTATGGCAATCCTTAGTTCGCCCGAGTCCAAACTTGTTTTGTCCGACATATATCAGTATATTTTGGATAACTATCCATATTTTAGGACTCGCGGTCCCGGCTGGCGTAACTCCATTCGACATAATCTCTCATTAAATGATTGCTTCATAAAGGCAGGACGCAGTGCCAATGGCAAGGGTCATTATTGGGCCATTCATCCAGCAAATATGGATGATTTTCGAAAAGGTGATTTCCGTCGGCGTAAGGCACAACGAAAAGTACGCAAACACATGGGCCTAGCTGTTGATGATGAAGGCACTGATTCACCTAGTCCACCACCGTTGGCAGTAACTCCACCACCAATGGCACCACCACCACATCCGGGAGTTCTCTTAGTTGGATCACCTTATGCAAATGCTCATCATTCAAATCATCAGCACTATTCGAATCCCTTGTCGTCGGTCATAATTGGCAGCGGTGGTAATGAATCATCAACAACAACAGCTGCCGGAGTTATTGCCAATCTTTATTCTCAAACTAGGAAGCGGCAATTTGACGTAGCTTCACTGCTAGCGCCCGATGATATCCCAGATCGCACAGATCGCACAGATCGCAATCATCTTCATCATCATCATCATCACCATCATCATCATCAGAATTCCTCTTACAAGGGTCATTTACCATTGATAAGTAAACAACGCATCACTCTAGTTGAAGACGAGGATATCGACGTGGTTGCCAGCGATGTCGATGATGAACAAGAGCATATCCTTAGAGTTGACGAAGAGTCATATCATCATCGTCATCAGTCGAACAATCATCATCAACATCATCATCATCATCATCATTCGTTAGATGGCCCTGTCAATAATTTACATCCTTCACATACGCCGCCACCAGCATCAGCAACACCACTAGAACCAAGCAATCGTCTTCATTATCAAAATTTAAGCCCAGTTAATCAGCAAGAATCTCCCGCCGCCGCTAGTATCGCCGCCGATGGTTCACCATTACAGGCAAACAACAGCAATAATCTAAATCCCACCGCAACCAATTGGCAGGGCCTCATACAACATTGGCCCAATGAATTTGGAACAGCGGCAGCTGCAGCAGCGGCCGCTGCTATGGACCCACGAATATTTGGCCGCTATTACAGTCAATATATGGCTGCAGCGGCAGCACGCCGAGTAGCTGGAGTTTTTCCAGCGGCGGCAGCTGCTGCTGCTGCCGCTGCTGTTATCGGACAACAGCAAAATACCGGAACTAAACAACAATCAGTACATCAGCATTCATCTTCTTCTTCTTCTTCCTCCTCGTCGTCATCCTCATCATTATTGCAACAAAAGCAACAACAGTCTCATCACCAACAGCAGTCGTACCATCAGCAACAGCAGCAACAACAACAGCAACAACAGCACCAACAGCCCTATGAATGTTAATAATGTTGATTTCCGTTTCCATTTGGTATGCATATGAATTTGTTTAGTACTACTATTACTACTACTACTTCGTGGTTAGTTTATCAATATGTAGATGTAATTGTTGACCAATCGATGTGACAGATAATTTAGATGTCCTTTGACTGTCAGTTGGTTTAGTTAGACGTTTTATGGACTTTTGGTTTTTTTTTTTTGCTTTTCGTTTTCTTTATATTTAATTTGTATCCAAGTTTTGAAAATATCAAAATCTTTTGTCTGAAACGGGTTTACAAGCCGCCATTTGCAGACGTCAGTATGTTTGTCGTTTAACAGTGAACTAAGTCTAAGTACAGTTGAACTGCCAATAGACTCTTTTAAGCTCTACTCTAACTGACATGAGTCTCAGGTTCAACCATCAAATGTGACATGTAGCCGACTTAAAAACTCTGGACCATCGGCAATGAGTTCTTTGATGATCTGGCAGGTGTCCTTATTTTTCTTCAATTTATTGGACAAGTGCTGAAAATTATATTTCAAACAACAGATACTTTACGTCGAGAATGTTTCTTTTTTTTCGCTGTAGTTTGTACGAGATTGCCTGAAAAGACCGTGACTTTTTGAAAGATAGGAGGTGGGTGCTCCAATCTAGGTTACTGAGTCTCTAAAATTTCAGCGGCCTTAAACCGACTAAGCTGGCTAGCGTATGCTCATTCAAATATGTATATTTTTCTACGACAAGTTTTCTGCAAAAAGCTTAGATACTTATGCCATACGCGTGGAATTTGTTGACTTGTCATCAAACGATGTAATCACTAAATTTGTTGTAAGTACAAAGCGTCTGTCATTTTTCCAAACACAGTGTCCAGCTCAATCTGATTTCTGTCAAAATTTGCGATTTTGCTATTTAAGACTGGCCATCCGCTAAACAAGTGAGCGACCAATTGAGGTAGCTCATTTTTGCCGGCAAAGTCGACCATTTTGGCAACTGTTGCTTGGATGGCACAAAACAAATGTCAAAATGGTGTTTGTAGAATTTCTCCCGAAAAGTTAATTCAAAGGTCCTTTCGAAACTATTGTATTTCCATCCTTATCATCTTCCAAGTTATATTTTCCTGGATGTCAAGTCTACCATACCATACCATAAATGATGCAGAGGACGAGATGGAAGGTTTAAAGTCCGTCCCGCAGCACCAGAAGAAGCAATTTCGTCCCTAGTAGTACGAAAGGACTCTACTTGTGGTATAAATTTAGTTGTTAGTTCGTCTGACCAATGCAGGAGTTGTCAATTCATCATTGCTCCGTGGTAAAGGACTTTCTGTCGATGTTTCATGTGAAGCCAAGTCTTCGGGTGGCAAATGTGTTGCAGATTTGGTTCCTTCTTCGTCGATTGGATTCACTTTAGTCGTCGTTAGACGTCTAAATGTGTTTTTGACATTTTCTAGAGCAAATTCAGTGTTTTCCGTCGCATGGTGTGACTTTACTTTCTTTTCTTTCAAATCTTCTCCAGTAACCTTTTCTATTTCAATTGGATCGAGAGTAGGAGCAATTATTGGTCTTGAAATTGATTCAACCTCTTTTGCGTCTGTCTCAACATCCTGATCTTCGTGATTGTGCACAATTTCTTCAGATGGAATCAAGGTGATTTCTCGAATGATTTCAAGTGCTAAAGTGGTAGCTTCGGTGGCAGTCGTATTCGTTGATTCGTTTTCTAGAATCACACTCCGAACTGCATCATTCTCTGTAGAGTTTGATGTTTCGAGATTGAAGAGAGTTTCGTTTACTCCAACAACCAAAACATCTTTGATCTGCCTGCACCAATACAGCATTTGTGGCTGTTTCAATCAGAGTTTCTTAGTAATGGCCATCAGGTCTTCGGTTAGAGTTTGACGCATTTCTGAATCTGGAATGTCATCAACCACATCAGTGACTGGAAATGCAAAATTCTACTCAGGTTGGATTTGATCTTTGACGGCACTTCTATCCGTTCCGAATCTCTGGATTTATAGTCGCTATTGCGTTCAGGAGCTGCATCGATGTGATTATTTTCTTCTTGACGGCCCTACGGCCGTTGGTAAAGGGACTGTTTTATTGACAACAAGAGTTTAGTCGATGTGATTGTGTTTTAATTTGTGATCTGTTGTTGAAATGTGCTTCTGAACAGCTTCACTAAACAAGGTCCTTGACGGAGTTTAATGATTTACGTAAAAGATTCGTCCAAGTTGGAGACTTGAACTTGGATTTTAATGATTTCCTCTACCACGTGGGTGGACGTGGCTCAAGTGGTAGTGGCCTGACTTTGGTGTTCGAATCCCAGCCTCGCCCAAAAGACATATTATCCATTTTTTCAGTTAACGAAAATCAACATCAAGCCAACTTCCACTAAGAATCTTGGTGTGGAAACTGGGTTAGACTTTCCACTTACAAACAAAGTACTTTCCCTCACCTTTTCGGATTATTTGAAGTCCTAGATAGCAGTTTGGTTTATGATTTATGATTTCTTCCACATCACTAATGTTTTTAACAGCAATCGAACAAGATACACTGTTCTTTCTACTTTGCAAACTAGAGTTTTCAAAGCAGTCATGAAGGTTTCTTTCTTGTGACACTTTTAATCCTAACAGTCGTCTCGGTATCAGTATTCCCTCAAGTCCACTTTCGGATGTACTCTAAAATATCGTGATCCGTTTCTAGTCGTTATAGTTTTCAAACATTTAAGACCAATGTACATTGGTACCTCTCTTTTCTTACAACCAAGAGCACCCTCATCCATTTTTGATTAAGTCCATGCCTCTGCGCTAAAGAGCAGAACTGGGATAAGGTCAGTTTTGTTGTTCTAGAAAGGGCTTTATGAAATTTGAGCGGCATCTGCTACTCAGTTTGTTTAAAACTGCAGCTGCTTCGATCTTTACAATGGACGAAATTGTTGAACAAAGAGTTTGCCTTCAATTTTGTGTTTCAAATGAAATTTCGTATGCTGAATCGTTGAAAATGTTGCGAAAGACTTTCGGTGAAAACGACAGCCATATGAATGGTATAAAGCATTCAAAGAAGGTTCTGGTCGACCTTTAACGGCTGCGAATAACGTAAATCCTCGTATGAGTCTTAGAGAGTTGGCTCAAGAGCATATGTTTTAAGTCTGTTGATAGTGTTCTCAGTGATATTTTGGGCACGTGCGGTGACCACGACGACCAAAAGAGCTCAATTTCGTTCAAAAAAAAAAGCATCACGCATAACAACTGGTGACGAGACGAGAACAGTCTTCAAAAAGTCTTTCGAAAATGAGCCCAAAACCCAAGAAACCGCTCAAAAATCAATGTTTTTTTTTTCGGTTCACTCCGAATTCCTTCCAGAGCAACAAACAATCAATAAGGATTATTGATTCATGAAGAGTTAGATTTGTAAAATGGCAACTCATGGAGAATGCCCCTTCGCACAAAGCCATTATTGTGCAAGAGTTGACAGCGAAACACTCGACAAATGTCATCGATCAAGCGCCATACTCATCTGACATGGTTCTCCCTGGCTTTTTTATGTTCCCAAACCTATAATTACCACTTCGAAGATGGCGTTTTGAGAAAGCCCATGATGTACCATGAATTCTAAGTCATCTTTAATTTTCGATGTACTCCCGCTAATTGAGTCAAGATCGGCATGTGAATTTTCGAGTGTTTGACGACATTTGGGAGTTTTTTGACATTCAATAACAATAACAGCGGACCTCATATAGAGCCTTGAGAAACTCCATTTTGGGCTGAGAGGAATTTGGAGATTCGTTCATTGGCTATGATGGATTAAACTCTGTTCGTAAGATATGTATTTAAAAGTTTTACTGAGTTTTGCGGTAAAATCGAATTCGTTTACTAACTTTGAACACAAGAACAATGGTTAACAGTGTCGAAATCCTTCGAAACATCCAAAAGTAGTAGGACGGTTGCTGTTTCCCAATACTAAGCTCATGTAGGTTCTTCCATAGCTTTGCTCCTGGTAGCGTTGGTCCAATCCTTGCCTTATAAAACTTTGCCTTTGCTATTCTTACTTTGTTAACAATCAGCCTCCGTAAATTTCGGTTGTTCCATATATGTTGCTTGTCGTTGAACCAGGTATTTAAAGGAGATTTCATAATCTTGATTTTCAGTGGAACATGTTTATCGAAGAGGGAAAAGCAATCTGGTGGTCAACTGATGGTATATTGCAAATGTTGTGCCATTCTGTAGTTTGCATATCATCAAGTCACTGAATGTTGCTATTTGGTTTTTGTGCTGTTTTAATGTCTGGGATTGAAAGCTGGTTAATACAAGAACAACCCGGAAATATCATTTCTTAGAAAGAGGTCAAGAAGTGTGTTAGAATCCACAGTGAAATGAGAGGCAAGTTTAAGTCAACCACGAATAGATTAAGCTCTTTAAAATTATTTAAGAAACAGGTTGAACCTTGTTGTTGATGTTTTTTGTTGCTAAACGGTTTATATTAAGTAAATCATGATGTTGCTGTCAATAAAAGTTGTTTAAAAATTGTTACCCAGAGTTCGTAGAGAGGTAAAAAGGGTGAGATAGTCGCACTTGATGTTTCAAAGGCAATTGACAGAGTTTGGCATCAGGGTGTTTTTTTTTTTTTCGAAAATGCGTGGATTTTGAGTAAGATTTTCAATTCAGATTATAAATTTATTTAAGTCGATTTGGACGGTTTCAGTCTGATATCTACAATATAAATACTGGTGTGCCCCAAGGCTCCGATCTCTGTCCGATAGGTTTTTAAACCACTCCGTATTCACGTATCTGCTTTTCGGCTGTAGAACTAGCATGGCAGCGTATGTTTGCTAATTTTTAGCTGATCTTCTGGAAAAATGTTAAATACCATCAGGCTTCCATAAATGTGATTTAAGTGAAAAAGTCCAAAATTCAATTATTAGAAGAGTTTAACTGGAAGACCTATTTTCGACTAGTGTTTCTAGCAGCTGGGGGCATATATTGGGAGTATTGTTGTTGGCTCTGGTTTATCGGCATAGATTAGCATGATTGTGTCGGCCAATTCAAGGGTCCTTGTGTGGCATTTTGCACTGTGTTGTTAGAACTAAAACTCTTTCACATTAATCCCATTCAATTGGGAAAAAGTCGAAAATATCAGTAATAATGAATCTTTGGCGGTCTCCATGTTCTGGTCGGCAATATCTTTAAAGAAATTTGTACATCTAATGGCATATCATTAGTGGCTTCACTCTAAATGCGACAATTTTACTTGTTGACGTAGTCATTCAACTAAAAATGAGCCTCATCGCTAAGAAAAATTTTATGATTTTCGGGCCACTTACCACTGGAGCTGGATCTTCTAAGCTCGTTAACGTCGATCTTGGACAGACAGAGCTCCAGTTACTGTGTGCTCTATTAGAAACAGCTTCTTCGGTGGGCACTGTGCGACGTCTCTGGGGATGCATATTATCATTTAGAGTACGCGTTATAAGTTTTCGAACTGACCCACGATTTTCGAAATGAAGTTCCAAAATTTGCAAGCGTTGTGTTCTGGCGTAAGTCTATTCATGGTTAAATGGCAAACCTGGCAAACTGTCTGCAACCCGTTCGCTTGATCCTTAACAAATTTTCTCAACGAAAGATTATTTTATGTTAGCTCCTCCGAATTTAACAGATTTAACATTTTTTTTTAGCCCAAAAAGTACGAGTATGTGCACGCGAACACCTTCAATGTGGCCATCTTCTAAAAATCGGCGAGGAAGGCCGTTGATGGGCTACTATGATGATGGAGCCAACAAATAACACATTGAAACGCAAAGAAGGATTTCAATTCCATCAGCAAAACCAACCCAAAATTGGCTTCAATTTGGAAATCTTTGAAAAAGTGTCGAGTACCGACGCGGCGGCGGCGGCTCTTTGGAATAAAAAATTAGCACACTGCCCGAAAATATGTCAAAATATACGCACATATAAGTAACCGATATTTTCTTTTTTCAAAAACAAAGCCAATCGAATGAACTAACCACCATGAATGTCAACACTAAATAAATTAGAAAAGCACGCATCCCATCAGATGGATCGCTTAATTTTCACTGAATTACCTGTTGTACCTGCATTTAATTTAATTTCCTTTGTAAATTATTATAATTTTGTTTTTTATTTTTTTTATTTTTAGTCCATAAGCGCCTCCTAATCCAATCGAAAATGTTCTGTGAAAACTACAAAGCAAAGCAAAGAATTCTCAAAAAACAAAAAAGAGCGAAATGAGTGTTAATTCGAAAGATTGTAATTTTATTTAATTTTTGTTTTTAAGTTAGAATAAGCTACAATATATATTATTTAGGTAAACTGTACGAAATGAATATATAAAAGCCTATTGAGCAATAACATAAGTTACCACGTTTATGTTGATGTGCGAAATTGTAACAACAAAAAAAAAAAACAAAAAAAAAAAAAAAAAACATCTACATAGACAATGTATTTTAGCTTTAATTTATACATTCCAATTGTAAAATGAAAAGCAATAAAACTCAGTTATGAAAATAATATGAAAACACCACAAAATAAATAAAAATCATTTAACAATAATTTCCAGTTTGGCGGTTTGATCCTTACGAAATGTAAACGTCGATGCAAATGGTGGTAAGTATGATGTTTTTTTTAAATTTTATAGGAGATATTTTTTTAGTCCTTGTATATATATTGCTTGGTTGTTCTTTTTCTGCTAACTGTTATCTCCTCCCATTATCGTAAATATCATGACTAAGGATATCTGCATATGCTCCATGTTTCAGCGCCATAAAGTAGGACTGGGCTGATCAAGCTCCAAAGAAATAGCGATTGGTAAGAGTGATTCTTCTTTTTATTTCTGCTAAGGTGTTGTTGGCCGAATTTATATCAGAGCCAAAACGACTACTGTAGACGCCCAACGCTACAGAGCCATGCTCAACGACTTTCTTCTTCCATAATTGGATGAATTGGGACTGGAGAACATGTGGTTCCAACAGAATGAAGCAACGGCGCATACTGCACGAGCAAAAAGCGAAATTCTGAGGGCTGCATTTCCTGGCCGCCTAATCTCCGGTTTTGGCGTTTTGCACTGGCCGCCTGATTTAGCCGTTCCATACTTTTTCTTGTGGGGTTTTTTCACGTCACGAGTCTATGTCAACAAGCCTCAAACTCTTGAGGTTGCGAAGACTTAGAAAATTCTAGCAAGACCGATGAAAAATGCCACAGACATCAAATAAACATAATCCAAAAGCTGAACCAAAGTTTTTCATTCATTAAAAAAAATTACAGCCAAAGAACATCGCATAACAACTTTTGCCCCACCTTGTACTTGGTTTTGTCCTCACTTACCGCTACCGGTAACAGTCCGCTGTATTCCCTCAATTATATCGATATCATCGGGGTAATTGAACAGACTTCCTGCTTGTCGCAGCAGCGAACGTTCTCAATCGTCATACTGCACAGACGGACGAGCTTGGCGGGAATACTAAGCTCTATATAGTTTATAGCTCGTCTCTACGAATACTGTACAAATTGTAGAATGTACTTAAATTTTCTCAGAAATTTCACTTAAGCTGATCACACTGTAGCCCTTTTAGAGACGTCACCTTTTGCAGGAGTGCTTCAGGTCATGCTTGCGGTTTGGTTTATTATGTCGTCGCATGTAAATCTCTCCAAAAGTGATCTGCTTTTCATAGCACGCGCTATATTTATCGGCGCTTGCTAAAATATAAAAACATCGATGTTGTAAGTAAGCACCCGCTTATCTGGGTGGTTCAGGTGATGCTTGGATGAGATCTCTCGCTTTTAATCTTTCCAAGCTATTTTTTATTCTGAAAGTTCAATCTCATGCGACTCCTTCGAGGCGACTGACTGAGCAAAATGTCGAATTGGGCAACTAGGCGCTCAGAAAATGTAGTAGCTATCTATTGTCACTCTATATTGACTTTTTCTCACAAAACCTTATCACGCGCACCATTAAACTCATCATTTAAAATGGAATCGATTCTTTCGCATGCTTTCTCTTTCTATCAACATGATCCATCGATGAGAAGAGAAAACATGCGACACATACTCACATAGACAATTTAGTTGGCTCTGAAAATGTGTGGAGATGTGGAGAATAAAATGTCGCTTCTCCTACGAAATGTCTGCCTGTGGTTAGCAAGATGGCAGTGCTCTCAATATATGCCGCCACTCTTCCAGAAATCAATTCTAAGAGTTTTGTGAGAAATCTTCAAACCGAATGGAGATAGGTACTACGTTGTCTGGGCGCCTAGTCCCACAATTCATCAAAAAACTATACTTGGTCTTATTCTAGTCACGGACATCTTGGATGACGAGCTTCATGATTTAGTGGAAACTCCATTTCCCTGACAGTTTTTAATGCGAAATATTTATTCCACACAAATTTATCATCCAGGATTCACATTCACATAAAATTACTGGAAAACCGAAAAAAAGCGTCATTTCTTAGCTGTTGATAATTCAGACCAGAGTTTTCCTTGTCTTGAGGAAAACAAGGTCGATTTTGACAAGGTTAATTCAAAGTCTACTAATCTATTGAAACAGCATCATGACAAACCCAGTTTTTGCCAGTCATAATCAATGACAAGATAGCCCCAATGAACACGACACGACATGACTTCTACGGCCCGAATAGTCGGTAGATGATCAGCATTCACCGACTTTACATATGTAATTCCACAAAAAGAACTGGAGCGGCTTCAATTTGTATGTTCTCGGAGGTCCATTTCGCGCGATATAATATCCTGCCGAAAGCACATATCGCCCGGATCAATTTCGTCCATATTTACGAAGAAATAATTCCTGGTCTTCTTTCAGTAATGTTTCCCATTGACTATTACCCATGTTCCGTCCCCAATTATGAAAAAATAAGTATCGATGATGGCACCCGCGCGAAGACTGCACCGAACAGTCTCTCAGGTTTTGCCTCACCTCTATTTTCACATTTGAGAAACAAGGCTTTTCCATCGCAAACCGTAGTCCCGTTTGTGACGTATACGGGAGTGGGCCGAATTCTTTTTGCAAAATTGTTCACATTCTAAATCTTCCACCACGCTTTCACTCACGTTGATGCTTTAATACTCGTAGCTTTGCGTCCTACAAAGTGAATTGGATGCAAAATTGATCCGCCAAATGGCGAATAGCGAACTCAGTTCGTCGATTATGAGGACCAAAAACATCTCGTTATCTTCTCTGTTCACAAATGTCAAAGAGCTTTCAAATATGACAATACGATTTAAAAGGCTATATCGTAAACGATCGTAGGGTTTCTTAAATGGAGCGAAAACTTTGTATTGTGACCGAAAGATGCCGCTTAGACTTAAAGAAAAGGATAGGTGTCATGATGATATTGAGACGACGTGTTAGTTTTTTTTTTTTTTACTTATCAAACAACAAAAATACTTTTAAAGGTTTGGGACTTTGGTGGAGAGATGTTTTTTTTTTCACACATCTGACAGTCAGATGGCGCTGACGTAGTTCAAAGATGATACATGAGACCGATTTGTTTTTGAAACGTCTTCTACTTTTGTTACGACTTGAAGTTAAATTGTAGCATAAATCTGCATGGTTTTGCTGTGCTAAATTTTGAACGTCGTTCTCCGCTATCTCAATAAATTTTTTGGCAAAAGGGGTCTATTTCGACCCGTTTAGGAGGTAGGGGCAACACTTCCAATGAAGTACTACACCGTTTTTGAAAGCCAGGAATCTCTTCTTTAATCCTAAATTTCAATCAAATTCTTTATGTCAATAGTTTTTGAAAAATTCACATGCAAACTCAAAATTTTGATAAAGAAAATGATGAAACTGTTGAGAGCGTCAAGCAAAGACAACCAACATTTATCCATATCACTGTTTATCGTAGTCCACATCCGCATCTAGTTGCATTGCTCAATATCAATGAAAATGTCCAACAAATACTCCTTCTTGCCGAGTATAGCTCTTCCAGAAGAAGGGAATCCACATGACCAGTGGATTACTTGCATGATCATCGAAAGGACACCCTTTGACGTCCACAAAGACTATACTCACCTCCTCCACCTCTCCTCTACCGTAAAAAAAACAACACAAATAATAACGTATATTAGCTTTAGTGTATATGTATATATCTTTTTTAACAATACTTTTAAGGGACGAAGAAGGATTCCTAAATAAATTTGGTCGGTTTCTTATTGTCTTCCATAACAACAATACTTTTCTCTAATATTGTTTCTGGTGCCTGTGTAGAAAATTAGCAAAAATATACTTTTCTTGATTTTGTATAATTATTTGGATCAAACATCAAGGCAACTGGAGACAGTCTTTTTAACAGCATCACGAGCCCAAGGAATGTACGACAATGAATACCAAGTCATGGCCAGAGATTGTACGATAACGAGTATCAAAGCGAGACCCGCCTTATGCAACTACAACAAATGAATAAATTCAAAAACAAAATTAAAAGAAAAAAAAAGAAAATATAAATAAAAATAAATAAAAAAACAAAAGCATGTAATGAAAAGCATCTAAAAACTAAAAAATATTTACCACCAACGCTGCTATAATTGTTAAAACAAATGTTACTATGACTATACAGGTAGCAATAGCTCTAGTGGGATCGAACATTTTCTTGATTTGATTGAATGGGCCCATCAAAAAGCAAGTACTGGGGAAAAATTATACAAAAGCAAATCATACAAAATAATGAAAACAAAAGAAGAAATATGAAATAGAAAAAAAAAGTATAGCTTTTCATCAAATTTACCTTGCCATGGACACAATGTTGCCAATAGTGAAAAATATCGCAAAGACGACTATGCCGCGTGGCAAGAAGAGAGCTAAAGAACCAAGGAATGATAGGAGGATTCCCAAAATAAAACAAATACAAAAGCCCTTAACACGTGTTGACCAGCTGAGCGTTGACGCTTCGTTTAGCTAAAGAAAAACAAAAAACAATTCCATTAGTCATCAGATGAAATTACAATACAATATGTGCATATGTTAGTTTTGTAAGATAAATTGTTCTGTTTTCGTTGTCGTATACTTTATTCCTTCCATTCACACTGCTAGCTGATGGACGCAGTATTTGCTAAAAGAACTTACAACACATTAAGTGGACAACACGAACGTTTCGGTGGAGGAAGTCCCTTCTATGGAATTAACGTGGACTAATTCGACCAATTCCAAGGATTCTTCGGCATCTAGCCAAGATGTAGAATGTATCCAGAGCGGTCCTCGTCTAACATAATATTCTTAGCGAAAAACAACAACTGGGACATAGTCCCATTTACAATACTGCGAGATGCGATACGTTGTTCGCAAAAGAGAGCGCATGAACTGTCAAAAATATTTCCGTAACATGTACTTCAATGTGTTTGTTTACAATAATGCGAGTCTCGCAGCAAGCAACGCAGTCAATTTTGAAAATCCGGAAAACTCTCGCACAATTTCGTTTGTTTTCATTTTACCCATGATTAGCACTTCACTTGACAATTGTTAGTTGCCTTTTGACGTATCATTGTAAACAGAAGTCCGATGTCCGAATGCGAAAACTCTCGACCCTCGTATCGCATCTCGCAGTATTGTAAAAACTGTGACATCTACTATGGTTGCAAATTGCAAATACAAAACCGACTTTCCCTTTACTCAGGACTGGCATCGGCTACAATCTGAGCCAAAAAAGAATTTAGTCGAACGTTGACAACTTTAGGCATCACTACTCGTATGGACCACTTGTATCTGTCTTCTAAACGAAGGCATATGCCATACTAATGGCCATGAACTATGCATATTCAGAGGAACATGTAAAGACGGCAAAGTTTCTGCATTTGTTTTTAAGGCTTTACTGCCTCACCATCTCCAGACTAATTCGAGAATGTAGATCTTCTTTAAAACCAGTTGGAAAGCTGAATTCTTATCTGGGAATTGGAATCACCGGTAAACTTGCTAAACAAAGCTCAGAAGAAACTTCTTAGGTTTTACCCGATCAAAACCTCTTGTACAAGTCGGCGGTACAAACAAGCTAACCAAGAACTCTATGAGCAGAGAAGCGCTCGATCGAGGCTTTGAAAAGGTGTTTCTGCAGAAATCACAGCCGGTTCTGTAAAAACTTGGGCGAAGAACACCACCATGAACGATCACCTTGTTGCTTTTGCTTTTTTCCGGAAATAGCAGGCTTACAAGCGAACAAAATCAGTTAACCGGCGTCCCCACTGTGTTTATTTTAAGTTCAATACAAGGCACACTAAAGGAACTGCAAGCCTTTGCTTAATGTTTTTAGTCGTCACTACATTTTGTTCATGCGTTCTTAGCCACCACTGTAACCACATTGTGAAAGGACAACGTCCCTCAGAAAGCTTTGATGAATGAGGAAACTTAGTACGTCAACTATGTAACAAGCTACAGAATACACCAAATAACACGGATGTTCTTGTTGCTATTGCACAAAAGGATTGCATTTGAAGCATTTGACCGAAGAACACAATTGCAAATGGAATACCAACTAGACACTGCCAACATTGGACAAGTTGGTCCAATAAGTTATCAATATGCGTGGAATCATTTCTATTAGTCACCATTTGCACATGACTAACCACCAGCAACTGGTGGTTTCAACCTAGTCTAAGGATCACTATCGAACTTGTTCAACGTTGTTGTAACCATCGCCAATTTTGAAGGGCGGATTTAGAAGAATACATATTCTTTAGTCATTGTAGGCCATTAACAAAACAAAAGCAAAATGTCATGTCATAAACAAGATGAATCGTTGGAGGGCTTACCTGAGATATGATGCTGCTCTCTTCGTCTGCAGTTCGGTCCTCGCCGCTAAGAACTCTGCGTAGCTTGTCCATGATTTGGAAAGGTGTTTATTTCGCGAATCAACTTAGTTAGTTATTTTCATAGGGATTTGTCGTGGCTTTAACACTAAATAAAAGGAAAAATGTGCCAAAAACACAAACAAAAGTCAGTGGAAGAGCAACAAATGATATCAGATGTCACAGTGCAGTAAGGAAATAGTTTACTCCGGAGGTAGTAGATTTTTTTTTGTTTGGTTTGAGTAATAGATTTGTTTTAATTGTAGCAAACCGTATGTTCAGTCGTTGGTGGTGCATGTTTTTTTTATATCTAAAGACCTCTAGAGGACCCTATACAGGATTGCAAAGTAATATTGATGTTTTTGTTTCTTTGTCTTACAACAATAGAAAATCTGGTCCGAGAAATATGACTTGTAGGACTTCACAAAATAGGCGCAAACCTCTTTATCTGATGTGATTTATCCATGTGTGGGAACAAAAAATATCTGTAATGGGCTAAATAAGGGGCAATCCGTTCAATTTGGGGATTGTTATGGGGAAACAGCACTTTTTTCCTTGCACAACGAGGACGTTTTTTAAATGATTTACATGGCGACCGTCAATAATTAAATTATCTGACCAAAGTCGAGGTGTGATTATAAGCCCCCTATCTTCTAACATCTTTATCCAATTATTAGTAGTTTTTTGTTTTGTTATTATTATTTATTTACTTCAGTTTGCATTACAATGGTTGTTACCTGCGAAGCTTAGTGGTTAATTCCCGCTTGCGTACCCATCTTATATATGTTCGTCACAAGTTTAAATTTAACTAATGGATTTAAAGGAAAAAAAACTACCGACGACGATCTGAAGTTGCATTTTGTAACATACCCCAAAATCAGGCGTACCACCTCTCACACACGAAAATCTAAAACAAAAACCACGATCACTGAACGAAAATCAACACCACCAACAAAGTAAACCAGCCACACAAAATCAAATTCCGAAATTGTTTTGTTTGCCTTTAAATTGCCATGCAACAAATTGCAGGAGTATATTTCTAAATATTCCCCAAATAAACTTCTGTGAATTGCAACTGAGAAAATAAATTCGACTACACTGTGTGCGTGATCGTTTTGGTTGTATTGTTGCTGTACTGGGAGCGATCGTGCATCTGTGAAAAATAATTAAATCTCATGTTTGCGACTTGTTTTGTGTTATGAAATGGAGTTTCTATCAATTACAAGTGCTTAAAGTGTGCTGCGGCAATTGTGGGAGTGAAATTTTAACAGAGGCGATCTTTCCTAGCTGGCTGTTGACTATGCTCGTTCGATTGTCCTAAGGAAGCTGAGTGTCGTCGCAAGAAAATTATGGTGATATATGGTGCATCGCTGGACCTTTGTTGATGGTAATTTTGAGTCACAGACAAGAGTCCAAGACGGTGCGACTATAAACGTCAGTCGATGCATGTAATTAGTGCCCCCATTGTCAAGCAAATGGGTGTGCTGCTATCAAAGTCATTTGTCGGTTATTAATTGCTTATTAATATTGATGGCTGCGTCATACCCAGTGTATCCATATACTATCGGCTGACGTATGTGTTACAAGAACGACCGTTCTCTTGATTTCACAGATAATGTTTGATGTCACTTTAACCGCTGCTTTGTTTTGTTTTTGTTTGTTTATTTGTTTGTTTATTTGTTTTAGAAATGCGTTCACAGAGTTCTGTTTTAGCACACACTACCAAGTCCCTTAGCTCTCTGGCATTAACAACGACTCCAACAAGTAACAAAGAACAGCGTCATCTTCGATCGACTACACCGGTTACGCCCTACTTTACACTACCGGCGTGTGGAACATCTATTAAGGCCTCGCAAAAACAGTCACCTCAAATGACAACTGGCAGTGGCATCAGCGGCAATGGTAATAACACTGTAGCACCCCAACAAAAGCCAACGTCATCATGTAACACATCCATGAGTACGCTCAGTAAAGCGTCAGCGATATCCTCCACAACACGTCACAGCAATAACAGTTTATCAAACAACAATAATTCATCCACTGCAATAAACAATAACAAAATCATTTGTACAAATAACAATGCAAACACAGGCAACACCAATGAAGGGAACAACAATCAAAACCCTAATTGGACAAAGCTCCAGACATTGGAGCAGCGCAAGTTGGAATTGGAGAAACTACTAAACGAAAAGAACTGGCTATTGCAGCAGATCCATAAGCAGGTAAGCAGCTTCCCTTTACAAACGACCAAAATTATGCCATTGTATAATTATTTGTAGGAAGCGCAAATTCTTAACGGAAACTATGACAATTTCAACTTGTTCGAGGTCGAAAAAGACGTAACCAACAACATTTTAACTGGTGGAAGCAGTAGCTCCGCATCAACAAACTCCATTCTCAGACGCAAAGGTAGCTCCAGCTTGAAGCTAAATAAGAGCAATGTACATTTCAGTGGGAAGAATGTGAGAGAGCCTCTTAAATCCTCCTTATACCTACGGTGGGGTTCTAATTTTTTTTTTTTTTGTGTTTTAGAATCGCTTTACTCTATCGAAATCAGAATATGATCTCGCACAGAACAATAAGCTCAACAATCAGCCGACAACGACAAATAATCAGAACGTAGTGAGCATTAAGAAACGACAAGGACCGCCACAGAAGACGAATTCATTTCATGACAGTACGTCAACTTCGGCACTTAGTTTGACCAAGTCGCCGTCGTTTGAGTACAATGGGGGCAATTCTTCACAGAATGCAGCTAATAAAAACAGTCACAGCTTAAAATACAATGTCGTACGCTCGCTTCTTGGAAGTACTGAAAATTTAAGCAACAGCCTTGCAGGTAACTTGTTTTTCTTTTAAAATTGGGTTCATTGACACATTGGAAGTCTTGTGCTATTCTCATAGTTATGAGGTGTTTTTTGACTGCGATTATTGCGTGTATTATTGTGGTTTTGTTCCTTTGAGGGAAGGGATTGGCAAACAGTTTTTACCTTCAGTTTCCGTCCAGTAATGATAACCCGCAGAATGTTCAAGCCGAATCATTTCTAGATAATTCGTTTGCTCTTTCATTGCCATCATAACCACAGAATAGAGTCTAGGCGGTATTGGCTAGTGTTTTGGGAAACATCTCAGAAGCAAGTAGGTCCACTTTGCTGTCAGAGAGAACATAAACGTTCTTATCGGTTCCCGCTAGATCACCGAAATCAAGCAATGTTGGGCATGAATTTTTTGCCTCAACAAATGTAGACTTCCGGTAGTCTCACCAGATGTGAATGTACCTCAGCTTATCCTTGCTGATAGACCTTCTGAACATCAGGTTTCCTCATTACAAGTACGGAAACTTGCCGCACGACTCCTTGGAATAATCCAGTACTGTTTCCAAATTGTATGCTGCGATCTGCCAGCATTATCGTCACTATTTCATTTCAGTAAAAGATACATATGCTCATCTCGGTTTCCTTTTCCAACAGTTACTCAATGTGATAAGTACTATTTGTCACCGACAAGTCAAATGTACGCAGACGGTAGTGGTTTCATAAAAGCCAGTCAAAATATAAAACAATGTCTCTCTCCGTCGCCCATGCATAAGGTTGTACCATTGAATGATACAGATTCACATCGATCCAAGCAACAAATGCTGCATTCAGCCAACGGTCACAATATGGTGCATCACAATGGAAGTCAACCGCATTTAGAACAGTACGAGGGAGTTGATGTGTTGTCATTGTCGCCATCAACAAGTTGTGCATTTGAACAGGGCCAGCACATGGGCAATCAACATTCGAATTTATGGCGAACTGGTTCCAATAACGACCGATCTGCATGGTGTGATAGTACAAGGTAGGTACACCCGCAAAGTGTTGTGTGTTTCAGCTGGGTTTTCATTTTTTTTTTTTTTGTTTAAAGCTATATCGAACTGGATAGCGACGGTGGGAATCCCTACAAAACGAAATCATTGCCCAAGCATTGTCCATCTCTTGTAAGTTCATTGTTTTATTTGTTTCATTTGTTTATCGGAAATACATGTTGGTTGGCATTTAACAATTTTCAGCAATCACCAGAGTCACCTTCTTTGGGAAACTATTATCCAGTTGGAGGAGGAATGACGGTGGGTAACTACCCGAATGCTGTAGAAAAGCCATGCGATGTTGTATCGATTTCATCTGTGAACAGCGAAACAAGTAAGAAGCCAAAAAACAAACAGTGGTAAGGAACATATAACATCAATCTCTCATCAATCAAATTGAGACACTTTTTTTTTTTTTTTGTAGGATGGAATCTTCTTTGGATGGGCCAATAATACGTCCGAATATCTTACAAAATACGACCGGTAACGACACTATTGGTCTTTGTCCACCCCAAACTGTTAGTCAAAATTCACAGTATCCATATTGCAATGTTGCCCGTCAAGTTGCATCGTCCACTGTGTCGAGTGTAAAATTAACACCTTCGCCAGCATCGTCAGGTGGAGTTGGTGGTAATTCTCTACTCGTAGTAAGTTCTCGTCCACCGACGCGTACATTAACTCACCATTCACATCCCCATCACAAGCAAAGTTACCGAGAACGGACTAAACTATCCTCGCAGTCAATGTCAAGCGGCAGCTATAGAACACCAAAGACAAAACTTGACGATGACAACAGCCATCTGAGTCATTCAACTTCGTTTTTAAATGTCGATCCCTACCACCATCACCATTTTCATATTCAACCGCCACCGCCACCACAGTCACAGCAGTCCATATCAAATCATCACAATAACTTTCATTTAGAAATTCCAAACAGCAGCACATTTACGTTACCCCATATGCAACAGTTGCAGCAACAAAAACCATCGAAATCGATTCCGCTCACTGCATCACAACAAACGAATTTACCAATGTTTAGTCCAACAATTCAACAAGACTGTGTACCTTCTGACAATGGCGATGAATTGATTGGCACCATCAACTATGTTACATCAGTTCCATCTCCCTACAGACTATGCAATCCAAGACAGATCATTGCCAATACCAAGAATAACATGCCACAGAATCCAACACAAATGCCAATTTCTTCGAATTCCATTTGTATAAATCCCGGCCAACAGGTTTCACCTCAAGGCAGTAATGTTGGGGCAGCTATATCACCAGATATTCGAATTGAATCGCCCAAGAACATGACTGTGGTGCAGCAAGCGACCTTCCTACCTTACAAAGAAGTCACGAAACCCTTCGAAATGTCCGACTTTTACAAATATTCAACGAAATTCCGTCAAAAAGAGGCTAACACATCTACAATGTCTAAGAACACCACATAGAAAGAAAAGGAAACGCAAGCCATCGTCTCCAAGCAGTGGTGTTATCTGCAACCAAGTGCCACAATAGTGAATGGTTAAGACCGATTGGTCGACTGATTTATTTTTTATTTTAATATTACACAGCTACTTTATTAGAGTCTAAATTGTTAATCTAGACATTTAAGATGCGTGCGTGTGTGTGTGTATATTAGTTTACATTTTGTAATCGTTAAATTTAAGGATCCTATATGTACAGCGAAAATATCTATAAAAAATATTTCTTATAAAGTCAATTTGTCTGTTGTCTTTTGTTTACCGTTAAGAGTGGGCTTTCGATCGCTGACTGTCAAAACTTTGGCAATTATTGTAGAATTGAGGGCTGCATTCTGTTGCATGGCTTATTCATGCAATGGCTAGCAATTTTTTCATCGATTTCAAATTGAATTCATCATCAGCTGTACCAATCCACTGTGTCGTGGTACCTTGAACTAATCTGACCCAGCAGTGTTGAACCATTCTCTAAGAATTTCACCATCCCCTGCTAAGTTTTTCGCCCCTTGTGGTATAAGTAAGGTAGCGCGCAGTGTCCTCAGTTTTATTGCGGTCTGTAAACATTCGTTCTTTCACAATTCCCAGCTTGGTCTACTCATTTGGAGAGTATCATCAGAGCATCGATTTTATTGATATCTTCTTTGAGCAGAGTCCGCGTACCATATTTCAATCTGCTCCACTTGAGCATTGTCAATTTTAGCTTTAAACAGTTCTTTTCGGCAGCAAAATCTCCGTCTTTATGTATGTTCCTCTCGTTTGGTATATTTTTGACCTGTTTTCAGCCCTACTGCCGCTGTTTGCATCGATCATGGCTCTCGATTATGATTTTATCGTTCGTGTATGCTTACTAAGAACAACGTGTTTGTCCATTTTGCCCACTGAAAGTTATATCCCAGAACATATGGAGGAACCGCTGCTTTAATGTCATCAAAAATGTGTAGAGTCGCTGGTGACAGGGAGAAGAAATTTTCTAGGGGAAGGGATAGGTGAAGAAGCTATTAAATACAGCGCTAGTCAGAGAAGGAAAATGTTGGTTTTGCCGCTTTCTCAAAACCCTGCGACAAGGGATGTTTAGCATAACGAACTCCAGCGCTAAGTAGCTGAGTATGAGGTGTGCGATTCTAGCACGCTTACCGAGTGGGCAAAAGCGGCTTTTTGGAACAACATTCTGGCCGATCAACAACTAAGACAGGACATAGAAGCTGCGAAAACAAATTCAGGTGTCAAAGTAAAGGCATCTCTCAGTAGACGCAAAGTACGCCATCTCCATTGAAGTCAGAGCAATCCTCGTTACCTACGACCAGCAGAATAACATTGAATAGAAGTTCCAATGCGCCCTATGGGCGAAACTTTCCACCACGTGAAGCGGGTCTCTTCAATAGCTTGAAGGGTGGTCACAAAGTCCTTACTTCTGGAAATAGCTCCTCGTTTGGTTTGTATCATAATACATGGGAATGGATTAAATTGGAAAGCGGCAAGTATGCAGTTTGGATGAAATACACTCTCTGAAAGAGATCGATAGGGTAAAAACCCGCAATGAGCAGTAAGTTTATACAGCGGCCGTGAGACCTACATATATAGACAGTGCGCTATTCCTCACTAATACTTAGTCCAAATTGCTGCGGTATAGGACAAAATCAGCTAGCTGATGAGTTCGGGAAAAGGAAAGCAAAGCTAGAAACGAAAAGAGGATGGTTTGCAATTCCTCTTTGGTAGACATACGACGTAGGGTATCAAGGCATTGTAGGAAATCCTCGAATTTAGCAGGGCATTAGTTGGGAATCCGAACAATGTCTGCTAAGCAAACATCACAGAATTCTAAGACTGATAGAAACGGACACTTGCAAATTCTCTAATGATCTGCAAGCCGAAGAGGACCAAACGCATATAATCTAATAAAATTTCTAGCAAAATATTACTTTAAACATTTGGAGGAAATTGACAAAAGGATCTATAAGGGGTTTCTGCAGGGAAGTTGGAAGGGAAAAAGTGAAGATTCGTCCTCTGTTCTTACTACATTTCTGCGATTAAATGTCTTGTCCACTTTTTCTTCAAATTTGCCGAAATCTAATAAACATACATTCGTGTGAATGTGGTTCGTATGGAACTTGTCACCTGTTTAACAACAGTGAAGGTACATCTCGTGTTCCTCTATTTAAACACCGTTCTATTGGTTTCGCTATAATTTGTTTGTACTTGATGGAACGCTTGCCTTATACCTTTACCGCAAGTTTCCACTTTTTGTTTCATCACAACGTTTCTTCCTTCATATGTTGAGCTGGCCTTTTGAAACACCGAACGGAATTTTTCCACTACTCTCGCGTTTACCCAGAGTTGACCTCTTTTCTAATTAAAGTTTTGTCAGTTTAGTTTCTCGCCTGATACTTTCAATTCTGTCAGCAAAAATCGGCATTCAGTTGCCGACTTCAAAACGCTTTGCTAAAACACTGAACGTACCAGACATGTTTATTAGTTGAGGCCTTGGACTGTGCCAGAATAAAGCGCCATAAACTAACGTACCAACAACACCTGTTAATTTGAAATTCAATCTGTGTTAGACTTTTAATTGTATATTTATTTCTGTTGCACTTAGTTTCGTAAAATGTTCCTAATAATATTGTAACAACAACAATTATAATGATAATAATAATAACGATAATAACGATAATAACAATCTGCTTACGTATGTAATATTCGTATATAGTATTGCAACTGTTCCATGATAAGGCAACGTTTATGTCGCAGCATTTTTCACTTCATTTTCAATATATTTACAAATGAGATTTCTACATAGTTTGAAGACACTTGGATGCCTAGATGCATTTAAGCATACAACATTAACTTATGCAACTAACAAATAAGCAGAGAGCAAGAGAGCAATTCAAAAAGGTGGGAATAAGGCGGCGTAAACGTAGTATTTTCTACAATAGATTGACTGCTTTCGAATCTAGTAAAAAACACTTTCTACATAAAATATGATATATATTCGTGAGGCATTACACCTCGTCTAGGGTAGAACGTATGCGATACGGAGTATTTGAGTAAATTCGTAATATCACTGGTGTAAATATCAGCAAAACGAAACAAACGTCTGGAGAAGTATGTCGGATTGTGGTATGTGCGAAACACACTGCCAAATTGTGTATTGAAAACTTTTTTCGTTTCATTTCTGCAAACAAAAGTGTATGTCTATTATTAAAATTAAAAAAAATATTAAAGGCGGAGGCAACTTACCGGAGAACATCTCTTTCAATCATCCAGTCTCTTAAGGAACTCTGAGCTGCTTCACATTCATTGTCTTGATGATCTTCGATTAGCTGTGTCAACATTTGTAACCAGTTGGCATTCTTCTTAAATTCTTCCGTGTTTAATGTGTTAATTTCGTGCTGTAAATGAATGAATGGATATTGAGTTTGCTGAAATATTAATAAAGCATATATAGCAGACGGTAGTCGAGGTACGAGTAGGATTAGAAGTGGTGCAACATTGAAGTACTAAAGAATTATTTCGCAAAAGGATTACTTTTAGAAGATGGACAGATTCTCCGAGTAGCATCGAATGAATCAGAAATTCCATTGAGAAAATCAATGTTTACGGCCTTTAAGCTGTGAATACTTGTACCTTAAAGAATTACAAACGGCGCTGGGGAAGGTTGGCGTCATTTGAATTATCGGGAAAGCATGGTGCGTTCGTTAAATTTTAGGCGGTTGAGCGATGGGCAAAGTGTGAATTTAGTGCAAAGTTTCCGCGAAACTTCTTCAGCTCTAAATGCCCAAGGACATTATAGAATCCATCCACCCTCTTCCACTTTAAACAATAAATCAGTATGCACCGGACACTCTATGCTTGTTTGACTCAACCGAATGTCGACCAAAAGGCGTATAAGAGAACGGGCAAAACTTATCGGCATCACCACATAAACATAATCCCAAGAACAGATAAATAGAAGCAAAGTGCAGCTAAAATGCGTTTCACATCGATCGATCCCCATGCTCGTTGCGTGGAAATCATCGACGGATGTACAAATTGATGGGAAACAAACAAAAACTTATAACTTACAGTCAATTCACTTATGATTGCACCTGTTCGCCAACCATGTTCCAGTGTTACATCGGCCAAGTCACTGTAGGGATGATCACCAAAATACAACACCGAATGGCCATGCCATCCTGTTAGTTCTTGTAGCTGCTTTACAGTCCCCTAAAAATGCAGTTCGTTAATTTTTATTTTCTTTTAAATAGTCGACATCATGTCTACCTCATAGTAGATCTTTCCTCTCTCTAACTTAGATACACGATCCCACAAATGAGTATTTGTTTTTTCATCATACAAACGTATTGGTCGAGATTCATCGGTGAAAAATTTTGGCTTACGGGCTTGAACAATGATAACATCGAAATAGTCCCTCCAATGTGGCCCCGCCAGCAGTGTCATTCCACGATTCCTAACAACAACAAAAAAAAAAAAATAGATAATATAAAAAACACCATTCTGAGCGTGTATTTATTGTTTGATTGCACTAAATCTTGTGATTCTTACACAAATGGAAACGGACTATTTGTCACTAAAAATAGTTTCTTTCCGGCTTTGATTAGACGATCGAAAAATGCCGGTAAAATAGGATTTTTCTCAATGTATTTCTCGGCGTCCTTGAGTACGATTTGATGCATAATCGGATGAGAACGTTGAACGGAATTTTTCACATCATGAAACAATATTTCCGGATGATAGTCGATGTGGTTTTTCTCAAAATATTCTGCAACATTACAGAGTAAACACATTTCTGGGACGGAGAATAAATCTGCTAGCTGTACCATTTTCGATTTCACATCTTGCTACAAAAGCAAAGAGAATTGAATGATGTGGGACACAATGTGTTTGTGGGACACTTCCTTACCTGGTAGTTTTTACTTTGTCCTTCAACATATGCAATGGGAATTATTCGATTCTTGTAGATCTTTAACACTTCACAATCAGGAATTTTAGTCAATCCCCGATAAACAGATCCCAGTTGGATTTGTAAAAATGAATCCAATTTGAGTAAGAGACCCTTTTCGATATCATAATGCAGACCTCGGACAGCAAATCCCGGTATATATTCCAGTTGAGCAATTTCTTCCGGATACTAATTTGGTGACAAAGAAATATGTTTACATAAAATGAAATTTGGTCAAGCGCACTTAAAATGATTAGCTTGCCTTTAATTTTTTTATTAACATATCGCGTCCTAGGTTGTACAGCAAATCATGCAAGCATGATTTGTAACAAGCCAAGGTGTAGTCATAATCAAAGCCATATACGGTAACCTCCTTCAAGTCCAATTCGTTACAAGCAAAAACCCCATAAGGATTTACATTCTTTGGTAGTTTTTTTGCTGAAAATTTTAGAAGTAGGTAATTCTAAAATTAGCAAAAATTGTAAAGCCTTCTCTACCGGAGATTTTTTTTTAGTTGGCAATCGATTTCAGTGTAATTTATAATAATGGAGTACGAGTATATACAAATTGAGATTTGAAAATTTCAGTTTCAATTCTTTAGAGTCAAGTTCGGTTGTGTACGAGCTTTAAGTGAGAAAGGAAAGCGATGGAATAGAATTTGGAGGACAGCAACACACCGTGCAGGCTGAATCGACAAACATGAAATCATCAGCAAAAATTTTTGGAAAAGGTGCTGCAGTAGCAGCTTCAAAAATACATGGAGGACAATCAGTTGTTTGCTGAGTGTCAATCAGACTTCAGGATTGGTAGACTGAGGTTCATTCAAAAAAAAAAATTGCTGCTGTTTTTATCGACCAGGGGAACAGGGGGGAATCCTACTCGATAAATTGAACAAGTCCGATATAGTGTGGACTAACTGGAAGCTCCAGTTCCAGTTGAAAAGAAAATAAAGAAAGTATTTGATCTCTGCAGGCTTGTTAAATTTGAATGACTATTGGGTGTCATCTAGACTATTCAACTATACTACAGCACAAGTGTGATATAGAAATTGTATTTGTTTCCTAACCTTCGTGTAACCTTTATCAATGCTAATTCATTTGTAACAACTAGGTGAAAATAATCGTACTGTCAACTTTGAGTACGTAAGACTCATGTTAAAAACTTCTAAACAATTGGTACTTAGAAGCGATACATTTTGAGCATTGACTACAACGACTGTTTTCCAACAAGATAACAATACCAAAAACAATAGAAAAGATTTATACATCACAGCGGATTTCATAGGTTGAGTGACCTTATGATGAGGCATCGGCTAGAAAAGCAGAAAAAAAAAAAGAAAAACATACAAGATAAATCTTCATACTGGTGCTAACCGTTTTACTTTGGATATATAATAATCATCAATGTTATTCATATAAGGGTGTATGTAGCATTATTCTACAATTGTAAGCTCGATGTACTACATTTCAATCAGAGGCTTAGCAGGTAGATATTTCTTTAGCCATGTCATTGCTAGCACGATATGTAGTTTTCTTTCTCCTTTCCTTAGTCTCATCATCATTTAATTTGTTTGTTTTTGCTTTGCTATAGGAGCTATAAATATCATACAATATGATAGTGACCCAATTTATTGGTCACCTAGTGAAAGAGTTATGTGCGTATGGCCAAGGTGAATATCGGTATTTTCATTTCTCCTCTAAAATATGTTATGGCATGCTGTACAATGTACATGCAGAGAAGAGTTTAAACAAAGCAATTTTCAATGTGGGTTTCGTAAAAACCCAGTACCTATACAGTGTGTGCATACATTTAAATTTCTCCCTCATCTGTTGGTAAACACGCTGGAAGTCCTCAAGTGTTGATGGTTTGTCTTTTTTATCACACTCCGAATACACTGAGGTCGACACTGATGCACTAACGACAACATTATGAGTGTTCTCATTATTGGATCTCAACAATGAGCAATTAATAAACAATGGACAGTATTTGGCTATCGTTTTGCGTGCAGTGGCGAAGGCAGGAAAACACCGAATACGGCTTGATTGCGACGACAAAATCATTTTCGAATGTGTTATGCGACTGATTTGATTATTTTCTTTGATTATCGTTGACACTGACTTTACATTAAATGTACGCACGGATTTATTATTAGTAAGACTAGAGATTTTCGCGCTTACGTGCAAATACAACACGTTATTGAGGCCATGCCAAAAAAAATACTAAATCAGAGAAGAGATATAAAAAAAAAAATAAACGAAATGAAAATTAACGTCAATTTAGTCTCTGCGGGGTATGTTCGATGTGTGTGGTGTTGCAGTGTTGGGAGTGTTCCGATTTGTGTGATGATTCGAATTTTGTTTCATTGTTTACAAAATGGAATAAATAGGATAGATTCGATAATCAAAGTCACATGACTTTTTTCTAATTTAAAGTGCTATTTAAAAATTTTCTATCATTCCCATTAAAAAAGAAAATTCACACGTTTAATTGCATTTTCTATTGGCGATTTTTTCTTCATTTTTGCTTCTGGTTTTCATTCAGAATCAAAATTTCTCTCCTGGATTTTATGTCAAAATGTACTAACACATGTAAATATGTATAAACGTCAAATAGATTTCTGTTTTCGTGCAATCGGCTGTGTTTGGCCAATTTATTATTCTGAGTATTCAAATTGATTCCCAAGCAAATACAAAAAAATAAAAGTCCTAGAAGCTTTTAGCGTCGCATTGGAATCAAAATCGCCTAACTTCATAGTGCAAAAAAAAAAGGCTTCAGTCTGTCAAATCGAAATCGGTATAAGAAGCCGCCGAGAGAAGGTGAAAATCTTGCGTAGACATTATGAGGTTCGCAAGCGCAGTAGTAGTATATAGTGTGATGTAGTTAGTTTGGTTCCTAAAGTAACTTCAGGGAATATCCGTTTAAACGAAAACATCTCCAACTGCCCCCACTATGAAAAACGAGAGGATAACCCCCGATAATATCGTTGGATATATGTACATATGTTCCAAAACGAGGAAAACTGGAGCCTTGTTAGTAATTTATCAGGTCATATTCTCAAGGACCATAGACGGTTAGAACGTCAACATGAAGAAAACAGGTAAAATAATTGAATCATATAGAGTAAGCTAAGTCTTCAAGCCGACGCCCTGAAGTAATAACTCACGACGATACCACGGGGGTCACAAATCGATGGTTTTAACCGGTAAGAATCTGACGTCGATCCATGGTACTCGTATGCATATCTCCCCTTCTTTTTAGGTGTTTTATCACGCTGGCAAAACTTCTGCGTTTTTAGGACTTTTTCCGACCAGACGGAAGGCTTATAAACCATCAATTCACGAAATATTTTGAGACACGAAAACTTGATTTGATGGCATGTCTCACTGAAAAGTAGAACCAAAGCGTACATCAGTCTGGCAAAAGCAAAATAGTTGCACTTGATATTTCAAAGGCATTTGACAGAGTTTGGCATTGAGTTCTTTGGCCAAAAGTGCATGCAGTTGGGATCGATGGATATCTTTTTGAATGGATTAGAAATTACTTTTGAAGTGCTCAAATATTTTAAGGGAACTCAGAATCCCTTCAGCGTGCGCAGACTACTCGTGACATATATAAAATGAAAAAAAAAAAAGAGTTGTTTCGCGAGGTCTACACGGAAATAGAATGATATTTCCTAATGACTAGTTTTGAATTTATCTCAGAGGAGGTACTTCTGACTTGTACGAAACAAATTGGTTACACTATGTACAAGAACATATGTACTTGTATTGTATATCGTTCTTCTTTTCACTAGGATGAAAGCTTCTTCGTTCGTCAATGCGACGTACTCTTCGCATCGTCCTTAGAAGATTAGAAGATGCTCTACGCATGTCTCACTAAATATTTACGTGAAAGCATCCTCATCTATTGCATGGTAGAGCTTTGATACATTGGTACGGGCGCGGAAGAGGAAAACCCCTTTAAGCTTAGGTATCATCTCTCGCCCTTAATTCGAAAAAAAAAAAATGTGTTGATTCTCTCTCAAGACCAAACAAAAAAAAAAAAAAACAAAAAAACTATCCGAAAATTTGCGGATAAGAACATTTCTATCTTTTGTGTGAATTTTTGGAAATTGGGATTTTTTTTGTTTTTTTTTTTTTGAAGTTTGAAAATGTAAATAGCATCTTTCATAATGTTGCACGTACGTAGATTAGATTTTAAAATTCGACTTTTGTTTAAATTGGTCCTTGATTATTCGGATCTGAGGTGTCCTTCTCTACACTCTCGATGTGTGTATCTATTGTGCACTTTCAGCCGATAAAAGTCATCATCTCAGTTCGCATTCATCGCTTTCGCAAAGTTCTTGTCGCTCTCACTTCGTTGGAGGACGGCGTGAGAAAACAAAATAAATTTAAACAACTTCTTCATATTGTAGATACAAAGTAACAACACCTATGGTACTTATAATTAAAAACCCACAAATGACAAAACATCAACTCGCATATCTGTATTAAAGAAAAATCCAAAAATTATTGGCTGTGGTGCGCTGATTACTTTGCTGATTACTAGTAGCATAATATTATTTTGTTTTTATTTCTTCTTTAAATTGTTCATTTGTGTATCAGAAATTCCAATATCCTGTTGTGCTTTGTATGTGCTAAGTGTAAAAGCCTTATTTGCTGTTGTGCGGCCTTCTTAACCTAGAGAAAGTGTAAAATAAAAAAATAAAAAAAAAAACGTAGTAAAATTAGTGTAAGGTGTTAAGTGTTAGGTGTAAGGTGCAAGGGACTTGTGACGAATTGCAGAGTCCTCAACTTGGACAGTAAGTTAATCATTTTGTGTTTTCCCTCTATGAAAAATGGAAAATAAAAAAAATTCAAAAAAATCCCTTTTAATGGATACAAAATTCATATCGAACATAGTAATGTATCTTCATTCCACACATGTAGCCCAGAGCGCACACAAATGTTCAATTAATTAACCCAGTTCTGCCAGTTCTGCCAGAGTTCTGTAGTCTTGGCTTGGTCCTGTACAAAAATAAAAGAAACTTTTTTGTTGTTCATTGAAGGCCCCAAGGTCTTTGATTTGTATCATTTGAATTCAAAACACACGACCACCACATATAGAAGACTACAATGTATGGTATATCCACCCTAGTTAGATTTGGCTACGAGTATCCTGTCATTGCTTACATTTCAAATGAGCGAATATTAAGAAGTCGGTGGATGGTTTTTTTTATTTTTTTTTGTTGGATGCACGAATATCATGGTACTCGTATCGTATCCACCATGGACCAGGGATCCGATGGTTGGTTGATGTTTGTATTATGCGAAAGCTGTTGATATGTGCTAGAAAATCGCTACAGTGTCACGTACGGATGTACGATTATGAATATGAATATGATAACGAGCTCATATTGACATTAAGTTCGAGCGAATTTTAAATTAATTCGATATACAAGGAGGTATATACCGCGGTTGCAGTGTGAATGCAAATGTGTGAAAAAACCATTTCACTGCTCGTTCAGGGTCAAAGGTGTATTCTCCATTTCAAGGATACGTACCATAGTTACTACCTATTAGGTTTTATTAATTTTTTTTTTTTTATTAATCATCAATTGATTTGCTATACAACATTCTTGATTTGATAGAGAAACGAACATCCTATATATATTCGTATCAGGATGTACTACACGTACATAGAAAGGTACATACCATATTCGTGGAATTGAGAAATGCGAATAAATTGTGATGTGTGTGTTGGTGATTTAATTTAATTGGAAAAGTTACCCGTTCTTGACCTAGGCCATCAACGGTGGTAAGAAAGCCCTGCTCTGCTATTCGGGATTTCCCCGCCAAAATGTTCCTGCACATACGAGAGGACTTCTATGTATGGAAGGAATATCCCACCCTATTTAATGTTGATCCTGCGCTTTATATTATCCCTTGTGCATTTTTATTGCAAAACCTTAATGACCTTCTCCAAACGGAGTGCATTTTTAATTCCACTTACAAAGGTTATTCGTTTTTGCAATAAATTGAATTTCATCTCATTGAAATATATAAGTATGTACTCGTACATATACATGTGTATGTGGCATGTTTGTATTTGCATGTAAAGGTGATTCCTTGTAGATTCGAAACCTTGTAAAATTCCCAAATGGAAATGGGTGAGCAGACGACAGGTGTTCACTTGAGTTAATGCAAGGGGGATTTAACTGATTTAACATTGTAAAAAAAAAAAGCATAAAGTCGCCTTGTCGGTTACGATTGCGACACGTATTCTGTTGGAGATAGATACATTTCTTTCATATTATGTATTTCCTCTATTCGCCAAAAACCAAATCTGCTTGGTTCCACCTGAAATGAGCGTAGGCAATAAAATAGCAGGGAAACTGTTCCGCTGTATCACCCTGTCGGTTATACACATAGTAGGAGTGCCTAATTTTTTCAGGAACTTGCGAAAACCATGGAAAATGTGAATTTTCATGAGAAACAAACGATGTGCCCCATATTTCCGGCAGATATTCTGCCGTTCATAAAGTTAAGACTATCAAGAAGCTCTATAAAAATAAGGTAGGTACTCAAAAAAAAAAAACCGGGAAGCTAAAACCAGTTTAGTTTTATAATATTATAGTTAGGCCGTTTCAGTTGAAATCCTACTTTAGGTCTCATCCAGATGCTCTACAATGGTTCCTGGTGAAGAAGAAAACAAAAAAAAAACACATAAAAATTCGAGTGGATTAAAATCTGGTGACTTTGGTGGTCAAGCGTTATATTTGTTGAAACACAAACCAGCCTCCAACTAAATAAAGAACACTTGGAAAAGTATTATTATCTAGAATTGATTTTTTTGTTTAAAATGTCTTCGATACAACCGAGATCCCTGGCTTCCTTCCAAAAAAAGAAATCAATCCATATCCATGCTGTACGGTGGACACTGTACATTATGCCAACACGGTTCACACTGCAGAATGTTAAACAAAAGGCCTTTTGTTCATGCCAACTGTGGATTCATCAGTTACAAAAAAACAAACGTTCTTCATACGTTTTAACAAAGGTTCGACCAATATATGTACGTATATTAAAACATATTTATGCATTTTTACATGATTGATTATTGAAAATATGGTAGATCTGGCAGCACTTTTGGCCTTATCAACATTTCGTTAAGAGACGTACTCTGTTCGGATAACAGAAGTTACTTTCCGGAGTTTCTGAAAGCGGACTCATATGATTAACCCTTTCACATTCATGCATGAGGTATACGTAAGTATTTGTCAATACCCGGTTTCGTTCAGATTTGTACGATATAAGGCGCATAATTGGCAATTTCTGGGAATCTTGCAATGCGTGCTTAGACTCATGTTTAAATGGCAATTCTAACGCGAATTTGCCATTTCAGTTAGTGCAAACCTACCCTACAACAGAATTGCTTTTCCAAAACTGAATTTGTCTAAGGAATTAACAGCGGTTGTCATTGTCAAACTTACCAATGACATCCACCTGTCAAAATATTCAGTAAGGTTTTGCCAATTCATCATGCATTGTTTCACGCTTGCCGAACGTGCGGAAATTATTAAAAAATATCGAGTTAACCCGGCTTATTTTGTGGTTGGATTTGGGCCTACATTCGTATAAGATTGTACTGACGCAAGAATTGAAGCCGCATGACCTGAGACAACGCCGTAAGTTCGCTAATTGGGCTGGAGATACAGATTTTGTCCAAAAAATCATCTTCTTGAACGAGCCCCATTTTTGGCTCATCGGCTATGTCAACAAGCAAAACTGCCAAGCATCAATGCATCCACAAAGATTGACTGTTTGGTGCGGCTTATGGCATGGCGGCATCATTGGACCTTATTTCTTTCGAAATAAGGAATGAGACACATTGACGGTAAAATGGTCTCAGGTGTAGAGTTATGTTAAGCGACTCTCTGCTCGACGTCATCGATATACCCGAGCTGTTGTTGCGTTGGCGCTACATGCCATACAAGCGACCCAACGCTCGAAGTTGTGAAGGAGAAATTTGGCGACCTACAGAGAGTTAGTATCAAGTCAGTTTCAGATCTGAGCGCTCCAAAAGGTGCACTAGTTTTGTTTTCGCCCTCGACTGAGGTCAGTCTGGTCCGCTACTAAAGAACTCCTTTAAAGGAGCCATTTTTACGTCAGTGAAAATTTGGTAATTTCTTATTTTAATTATAGTCCTTTTCTTTCTCCTGGATAATTGTAAACTCTTAGATAAGTATCGCCTTGCTTAATTTACTATATCTCATCGATGGAGTTCATTTGTTGTTCATTGGATTACGAGTATTATAAAATAATTTCATTTCGCATCGTCCTTTAAGAGTTCCCCGGTTCTCCAAATTAATTTATTTTGTTTGTCTTTTTTTCTTTTGATCAATTACATATATACTATGGCCCTAGCTCGAAAGCTTTATATCGTAGCGATACCCTTTTTGCTCCGTATTTGAATTAATCAAAAAACTTTTAAGCGCCAAGAAACTAGTGATTCGAATAAGATTATATTTCAAGGAGTCATGTCATGGGAGAGTATCGCGTCAAGAGATCTTCTTAGGTAAGTGCAATTAATGTCATCAAAGTGTCATGCTCAATGAGCTATAGAAAAAGTAATTTCCTCCATACAGCATACCACATAGTCACAATCTTTCTGCAACGCACCTTCTAGCTTCTCCCGATGGATCACGCTACTTACTTGAAAACTCAACAGGTGAGGGAATTTCCATTCCAATTCGTATGATAAGGTTAGGAAAACGTCTATTATTGTAGATATTTGCCAATTGGATGAGAGTTTCTCTCGATTGGCTGGATACGGGTCAAGTCCTGATGGTACGTCATTGTGGGCACGTCACGGATTTTCACGGTCCAGAAATTCAGTGATAAACTGTTTTCTCGCATGTCAGAGAAGTCTAAAGCAGTACCTGGCTAGAAGAAAGGCAAGTGATACATAAGGTTACATATGACTTTTTTTTAAAAAAAATTTTCTATGAATAACGGATTAGATGGAACGTGGACTTCGGTTGTATGAGCAACACAATCAAAATGCCGCAGTTCGTACTTGGCGGAGTGCTTTAAAATCGACCAATCGTCGTGAAGATCGTTTTACGTTACTCGGATACCTTTATCAGGCTCACATGGATTGGGGAAAGTATAGGGAAGCCATCGAATTTGGACATCGCCAATTGGGTATTTCTGAAGAGCTTGATTCGCCGACAATGCGCGCCGAAACTTATTTGAACTTGGCTCGTGCTCATGAACGTTTGGGTGGTCTTGAACGTGCTCTCAGCTATGCACGGCATTCACTTTATAATGAATGTGGAACACAGTGTCAAACAGGTGGTCTGGTGCATTTAACTGTAGCTAAGGTATATTTAGAAATGGGAGGCTTCTCACGTGCATTAGAAGGCCTTCAGGGAGCACACAAAATAGCTACATCTATTGGTGATCCTTCTTTAGAGCTGCAAGTCTATGTTGCTCTGTCCGAACTATTTGGTAGACTTCAAGATAATGACAAGAGCGCTACGTATGCCTCAAAGGCATACGATTTATCTCGATCGCTCCAGCTTGGGGATCTTAATTCGTCCCACCATCGATCGGCCCTATTGCGAATGGCCGCCGCTTTACGGAAACAAGGTGACCTAGGAGATGCACATGACTATTGTACGGTAAGTTACAAAGGACGATTCAAATGGATTTAATTGGAATTTTAATAAGAATTTAAATAATTTAGGAAGCTACAAGACTTGCACTCATATCCGGAGATCAGGCAACTTATACTCGCAGCATACGCGTAATGGGTGATATATATCGAAAGAAAATGGACATTGATGTAAGTCGGTACCTTATGACATGCATAAAGAATTTTACTATTTTTTTTTCTATTTTTTTTTTTTAGAGGGCGTTTCGGCAATATGAGCAAGCTATGGGCACAGCTGCAGCTTTAGGAGATCGTATGGCACAAATGGAGGCAATGGATGGTGCTGCTAGATGTTTAGAAGCATTGAGATTGCAGCAAAAAATATGTAATTGCCGTCCTTTAGAATTTAACACACGTCTATTAGAAGTAGCTAGTTCTATTGGAGCTAAGGTTGTTACAAATACATATATAGAGTATTTACTTTTGACGTTATTCCTTTTATGGGACTTTTACATATTTTCAGCTTTTAGTGCGGAAAATTCGTACTCGTCTAGCCTTGATTTATCGAGCTTTAGGTGATGAGGAACAGTATAATACTCACTCACGCCTAGCCACTCAAACCGAAGCAGCATTGGGTTTGAGTTGTGGTGCATGCGGTGAAGTATTTGGCATTGAAGCTGACGCACTGGAAGCCTTACCTTGTGCGCATATCTTGCACGCTAGGTACAAAGAAGAAAAACAAGTTCTGCAAGTATGAATAGATCTATTGAATAAACTTGTTTTGATCTTTACAGATGTGCTCACGAAATTCTTCGCCGCCGAGAAAAAGGATCATCACGAGCATGTCCTGCATGCAATAAAGTACTTAGCTCTAGATTACATTTATATGGTGATACCAGTGCCTCAGGTGGAACAAGTGCAAATAGTACAACCATTGGTGCAGTTGGTGTTACAACAGCAGCGACTGTCAATGGGGCTGCATGTGTCAATGACGCCTTTTCTGGTGTTGTCTGCAGTAACGCGAAAAATATTCTAGCAAATATGCCAGCAGTCGACAGTACAGCACTTCTATTAACATCATCACCAAGGCCGCTTTATCGGAGCAACTTGTCGTTGGCGTCTTTAAGCTTGCGAGCATCAAGCTTGACCATTGACAGTGAACGTCATGCCACGTCATCGGTTTGAAATCGAAGGCAAATGGCGGTTTCTACGATTGACCTGCCATGGTGAGATTAAAAAGACTTTATTTTTCGGTAAAAATATTTTATTTATTTATTTATTTTTTTTTTTTTTGTTTTGTCCTAATTTGTTCAAATGATAATTGCTACCTTAAGAGCTTTTTTTTGCTTGCATCATATGGACAACAATGGGTTCGTCAATGGGAAGGTGAAGTATGTTAACACAAGTATCCATCCATTTGTATGCTACAAATTTGGTTATTCGCTTGAGCGAGAGTAAAGTTTATAACCAAAATAATATTGTAGTTGGCCGGTGGTCATTGTCGCGAAAATATTTGAAATTAATTTAAGCTCTCCTCAACTCATTGAACAAGTCCATACCCAGTAGCGACTGATGGATATACAGTGAGCTATAAGCAATCAACATAATAGCTTGTGGCTAATAGCGCTGTACCAGTACAAGAGCATAAGTTCGATGGAAAAATTCGGTACCCCGATGAACCAGCGATTTGGAGATGTGAAATATGATAACTTACCGGTGGCAATTAAGATCAGTAAGGCTTTCTGTAGGAGCAGGTTTGAGCGATCAAAAATCGCATATTAAGGTCCTTTTCTGCTTGTGCGCGCCACCTGGTTGTTCCTTCGGGTTAGACTCGAAGAGTCTGCGGGCCGGAGCATTGGTGTCTATTCGCTCTACATGTTCTAGTCATATCAGGCGACTAATGCACAGTTCGTCGTGGAATCTTCTTCTCCAAAGCCCGTCTAAAACACAAACGAGACCGAATATTTGTCGAAGGATTTTTCACCCGAAACGACTGAGGATATCTTCATCCGCTTTCTATAGACTCCATGCTTCAGCGCCATAAAAGTAGGACTGGGATGATCAAGGTCTTATATACTTAATTGCGTTTTTCACCCCAAAAAAAAAAAAAAACAGCGATTGGCAAGAGTGTTTCTTCCTTTTTTTCTGCTAAGGTGTTGTTGCCAGAATTTATAACAGAGCCAAGGTAGACAAAATCCCTTATTGCCTCGAAATTATAGCTGTTGACTGTGTCCAATTCGTCGATGTTGTGTTTCCTGTCTTTCTGGCAGCATTTACTTGGTTTTCCTCTAATTTACCGTCAAACCTATTTTGGGAGCTTCCGTTTCAATACCAGCGAACGCACGCGGACCGCCGCATTGTTCCAATTATGTCGATATCATCGGCAGATATATTGCTATCCTCACTTCATTTTGATCAGAAGGACGGAAATTTTGGCTATAATCGGGCTTCACCGCCGTTTTACATTCTGCATAAAAAGTTATTCCATATTCTTAGCACCGACTGTGACTCTTCTCGCCTTGGCACGTTCTTTTTATCTGTTGGTAAAACTTCCTTACATTATTGATGAAGTACAACCTCTCAATATGTTCGATCGCACGCTTCTTGTGCTCTTTTTTCTTCTACTGGAGAAGCCGATGTTCTTCCCATGTTACTTCTGCTCGTAGAGCTCACGAGCGGCTCTCGTCCTTCGTTGTAATGTCGCTTTATACGCTTCTTATTTAGCTGTATGTACTGCCCGGCATTCTTCATCAAACCAGAGATTCCTTGGTGGTGGTCGGGTGAAAGCCATCACATCAGTTGTGGCATCTCGGTACTTGATGCTGGCGGCATACGAGTACGAATTGTTAAGAGATTTCTCACAATAGTTGTAATTTGTTGTGGTCATTCATTTTGCAGTGAGCCTCATCGCTTAACAACACTACGTGGTGCAAAATAAGATCAAGAGCAATCTCGCAATTAAACTACAATTTTCGAAATAAAGTCTGTTCATGGTAAAACTTGACTGGGTACAACTAATAGTTGTAAAGTACACCTGACAGCTGTCAAATTGCCAATTCGAAGTCCAGCCTCTTCGAAAACACTCGGTATATATAAAATCCAATTAATTTAAACACGAAACTATAGGCAAGTTGCGGCTTATCTCTTCGGAATCATTCTACTAGAGAACGGATAAAAGGATCAACCAATGATCGAAAACAGTGTCATCGGACAGCATAAAACTGGTTAGCTCTCAGTGGCATAGGATTGAATTATCCAAGAGCATACACTCATGATACTGAAAAGTCGAAAAGCACATAGAATGATTAGGCATGAAGCGGGAAATTGCTCCTAAAAACCGTACAAAACGACGTAAAATAAGGCTCTAGGATCCATGAGGTAAGACAATCGTTTCTATTCAAATAAAGGTACGACGTATGAAAGTGCAAATTTAAGAACAAACAAATTCGACATAATATACTAAAGGTACTAGGTAGACTTAAAGATTCATATTTTCATACAGACACCGTCAAAAAATTAAATATTCAATTCCAAATCTAATTGAAGGTGAAGCCACTATAAAACGAATCCTAGAAAATCTTGATTTTTTTTTTCTCTAACTCATTTTATTTTTTGCACTTAATTATGTTTATTACGCTTTTATAAGATTTTCTTTTATTGATATGTATAAGAATGCATATATAAGTAATAGAAAAAAAAGTAGGAAAACAAAAGTTAACGAGGACAATCAGGACGAGATACACTGCATAGAAAAATAAAAAAAAAAAAAATAAGAAAACCAGAAAACGTTGCCGTGCTATGACTTGAAAGTAAATATGTACGATTTTTACAACAACACCTAAAACAAATAAAAAAAAATTGTTTTTAAATAAATAAATTACAATTAAACTCGTTTGCAAAAATCTTTAATTTTTTTTTTTTTGATAAACAGTTAATTATTTTAATAGATAGCATTCTAGTATAATTGAAAATGAAAAACAATTTCAGATTTATTTTAATCTAAACAATGACTATTTTTTGTTGAACTTTTGGAGAAGTTAACATTTCACTATCTACGCACTCAGATATCACTGCCAAGTAACTATTTTCATTCTTGTTAAATACAAAAAAAAAAAAAGAAAGCAAACAAACTAAACCAACATTTAAGAAGAAGTAATCAAAAATGTAGAAAGAAAAAATTGAAAAAAAAAAAAATGATGAATTTTAGCAAAATACATAAGTACTATGTAAACGTATATAATAGATACTAGAGCATTATTTTTGTAGACCTATTATTAAGTTTTATTTCTACTTTAACTTCACACATTTACTAATCGTTTGTTTATTTTTTTAATTCTCATTCGCAAAAATTCTGTCTCCGATACATTACTGAACTCAGTGATCTTGATTTTAGAACATTCAAAACCAACGTGATTTTTTTTTTTCATATTTCGGATTGACAAGACCTTCCGTTCAGGATGTTAGGAAATGTATGTAAACCTAGAATTCTTCGGTAATGCTCATTTTTATAAGCATCACGGGTACTTTTTGAGATATTTGGGGCATCCACGACCCCGGAAATCTGTCGAATGTTTTCTTAGATCGATGAGGTCAATGATGCAGATTTTTGGTATTTTACCATTTTACAAAGCCGTATTGACTGCAAAGAAGTTTGAAAATTTCCTTCACAGATTGGTGAACATCCAATCATCAATCGCAAGCCATTTAAATCCAAAGTATCAAGCACTTTCAATATACCATATGCTTCGTTCATGGCTTTGCTCACTTCGTTTTCCCTAAAGTCGTCTGCTATGCTGAAACTCCTTGTTGAGTAACGCACTAAAGTTCTCTTTCATTACTAAGCGGGCTATCCTCTCTTCGGTAACTGACGATCGTGGAAAATCTGTTTCCAATCTGTTACGCCAAACCGCCTAGCATCCCCTGTAACTTGATTTTTAGATCGAAAGTGTGCTTTCCTTTGTAATTGGTTTTTTCATCCAAATCACGAATTCGCGATTTGGAATTCGAAAAATCTTCGAAACTGGAAAATTGCTGTCCATTTGCTTGATATCGCTGAGCCGAAGCAGTCGTCGTGTTTTGCCTTTTTTTTTTTTACCACCTACACGTCATGGTACAATTTATAGCGTTCGCGAGTGTATTCTCTAAGAGCCAGACACGGAGAGTTTATCAACATGTATGACCTGCATTCATGACGAAGAGTGTCCCGTATCTACAATATTACCACGTTGTTACTGACGTTTCGATAGTCTGAAGGTAGTCAAATTACTCTTTACAGCATTGTTAGCCTCCACGAAATCGAGAAGATTCTGCGTACCTTGGCTAATCCAAATAATTATCGTTCTGCTGAGTTCATAAATACCATCTTCAGTTGATTTTCTGCAATAAATCCTAAATGCAGCTGCAATAAGTAAGGTCTGCACAGGATTTTCATATCTAAAGACTCAAATGAGTGACCATTAGTTCTGAGGTCCATAAATTTGGCCAATCCTTTAAAAGGGAAACCATTCATCTGCAGTTGTGTTCACATGATATCCAACTGTCAATGGAAGCCATCATCTAGGACACAGGTAGTCCTAACGCAGGTTCGGTTTCTAAAAAAACTCTCTTTTGAGTTATGTCCTGCAAGTTCATTGGCGATCCTACTTCTCATGATCCCATTTTGACTCGGGACTTATGTAAATAAGACTCGGTGAGTTCAGCCTTTCGACTGCGTTTAGATAAGCCATACATTCTCGAATTAGTTTGGATGTAGTGAAAGGGTTTATGAAGGACTTAAGCGCAGATTATCAAATTTTTTTAACGAGGAGTGAAAAAAACGTTGTGAAAACCGTTGTCGTCATCCAAGGAGGCAGACCGTTCTTTGGAGTTTAATACAAGCGGATGCGAAGTATTTTCGTGAAAGTTTGTTTTGCCATGTAATCAATGAATGGGATATAATTGTGTCTATCATATCCAAATAGATATTTCTTAAGGACTCTCCTCGGTGACAAGCTCCATATTTTTCCGAAAGTCGACAGAACCTTGGCGATTTTCCACATAACATAAGACTAGAGATCCCAAGAAGTTTGATGTACAGAATTTCACCAAAATACTAAGGTTCATTGAAGATGGTGGATGGTGATGTCTTCCATTCTGATGCACCAATCATCGGTTATTTTAGAGTAGACTAGCCATCATCCAATAGACAGCGGAGCTACATATAACATCTTTATATGCTTGAGCGTAGACATTGAAGCCGTTGAAGCTATGTCAAATGTTGCTTTCTCAAAAGCATCGTCAATGTCGATGAAAGTGCCTAGTCCTTATTGTCGAAGCTAAAATTTGACGCGCAAAATCTTGCAGGATCTTCCACGTTTGTAGGCAAATTGCATTCAGCTTCAGAGATGCTCAACCACTCTTCCCTCTTCAACATGAAGTAAGTCTAGTGTCAATCCCCGCTGTTTTTTGATTTCCTTGTTCCCATACCAAGTTTCTTAATTTTAGAATATCGAGCAGAACTATTGTTATTTGTATCTTTTGTCAGAAAATTGACTTAGCAGTATTCATATCAACGGTTCAGTTAAAAAAAAAAAAAAAACAAAAAAAAAACAATTTATGGAATATTGATAGCATCCAGGGTAATTTAAGGATGCAACAAGCTCAAGTGAAACATAAAGGTTGTCGATAGTTTGTATTGCAATACTCTGCCTATTTTAAGAATTTATCACGTCCTTATTCTTATCGCAAATGAAACATAATATTTATTTTATTTGTTTTTGTTTATGTTTTTGTTTTTCTTCATATTTTCCTTTTAATTTAAAAAAGAATTCACCCATTTAGATAGCGTACTCATATTGGATAAATTTGAATTCCTGTCGATTATATAGTATTCTGGAAACAACGATAAAATGTAATGTATTACAATCTCTATTAAGTCTATATACTATAAGAAATATCTTAAAATAGATACAGATACAAAACTGATTAAGAAAAAATTAATTAATACCTTAAAAGACAAATTATCGAATAGAGAAAAGGAAACGTAGAAAAAAAAAAACGGGCAAAAACACACACAATTGCTATCCTGAAAAGTGAAAAAGAAAAATTGGAAATATATATCATTTTCGATGAAATTACACAAATATATATGTACATATATATACAAACAAAATTCATACGTATATAAAACCAAACAAATTAAGTGTTGTTGACTTTTAAGAATTTAAAACTAATCCAATTAACTAAACAACTCAACAAAAAGTAAATGTTTTCCTCATAATTAAACTACAACTACAAGTATAAAAATCGAAAACACATCAAAAACAAAATAAATTACCCCTACCCTAAAACTAAACAAATTAATAAATTTAAAAAAAAAAAAAAAAAACCAATTTAAACAAAACAAATTCACTTAGTAAACGTTGTTAATTATTCTTAAAATATTTTAAGAAAATCATTTAAAAAAAAAAGAAATATATATATATATATATATATATATATAAATAGATAAATAGTAGATATTTTTTCAAAAACAAGAAACCAATTAAACTTTGTTAAATCTCAACACATTTTTCCTATGCAACATGCAGATGTTTTTGAAACGAAATAGAAGAAAAAAACAAAAAAAAGAAAAAGAACAAAAATATATATATATATATATAATGTACCTATATATATCTATATGTATATTATTCACACTGTGATATGTGAGCTAAATATAAAACAAAAATCAGTATATAACAAAATAAAACAAGAAACTCCAATGAATTAATCTAAGAAAAATATGTTATTGCTGTTATAGACAATTATTATTGTATCAGAGTACTATGTATACATGTAACAAAAATATTGTTAGTGCAGAAAATATATTTTAAAACAAACAAAACATAATATTGTTAGATAAATGAAAATGAGAAAATGAATTTATGTAAATAAACTAATAACAAATAAATAAAACTCTTACAAAAACAAAAACAAAAATACAATGAAAACCTGAATTATTGTAAATTTCAAGAGATCCATTCAAAATTATTGAAATCAAATAAAAACTGGAAAAAGTCATCAACAATTCGTCAATTTAAATATTGCAAAATTTATTGTTTTATGTTGTTTTTCACGATTCTACGATTATACTACTGGGGATTCGAAATACCACCTTGATCAAAAAGTTCCCGCACCACATTCTTCCGATTGTTCCGATTTGAGTTCTGTTTTTTTTTTTTAAATAATTATAAAGGGTGAGCCAACAGATGGTGTGGATGTTGGCTGTCAATTACTGTCATTTACAGAATTCAATGTGGTTGATCTTTTCGACAGATGTCATAAGACCTTTGGCAATCACACAACAAAGCGTTTTTATCATTCAATCTTATGACGAAAATGGCCGATCTGTAAAAGTAACATTTCATAGAATTCGTTAATTTTTCGTTCAACATAATCGCCCTAGTGAGTCCGGCATTATGAGGAAACTCTTTCGGTATCGGGTCAAATTCTGGACCATCTATGACTTCGCTGATTTGTTAACCGGATGTAGGAATCCCCAGGATAATTTGTCATCGAATTTGATCTTTTCCGATGAAGCCCACTTTTGGATGGATGGGTACGTAAATGAACAAAATTGTCGTTTCTGGAAAATGGAAAACCCATACGAGATTCGCGAAAAATCGATGCATCCCAAAAAAGTCACTGCACCATACACTGGAGAGATAGTTACAGTGAATGAAAAACCTTGCCGCAAACTGTCGACCGGCTATTTTTTGCCAAAACTTAATGAGTTGGGTCTGGATGATCGCTGGTTTCAACAGGATGATGCTACCGCCCACAAAAGCCATCAATCAATCAATTTATTGCGTATCGCGAATCTCACATTTAGTCGCGATTCTGGGTGTGGGTAGTTAAGCGGAAGAGCAATCGCGTGGCGCCCATTTTCACCATCTTAACCTACGACCACTCTTCGTGGTGGTCGGGCACTCTTCCGTGGTACGACGCGTTGGATAGAGAATTCGGCGGTAACATTTCTGGCGCCCAACGTGCTTTCTAGATACCCAAAACTGAACAGCGAGGGGGATGAGTGGAAACAAGTGGTTCCAAAGGATAAAAGAGCAGAAGTGTTGAGACAGTGCCATGACGATATCTTAAGCGGGCACGGGGGAATACAGAAGACGTTCGATAAGGTGGCACGAAGCTATTATTGGCCAAAGATGAGACATGATATAGCTCGTTACGTTCGTAGCTGCGTAATTTGTCAGACGGTGAAACCTGACTTACGAAAACCAGCAGGACTTATGGCGTCTCGAAACAAGGTTAGTAAGCCGTGGGATATGTTATGTGTTGATTTCATCGGGCCACTTCCCCGGTCAACCAGGGGATACAGCTATATTTTGACTGTAGTTGACTATTTCTCGAAATTTCCCCTATTCTTTCCTGTCCGTTCAGCTACAGCAAAATCCGTCAGGACCATCTTGGAGGAACAGGTGTTCTTAGTATTTGGGGTACCTAAGTGGTTAGTCTGTGATAACGGGGCTCAGTTTCGAAGTAAGGAGATGACTGACCTGGCACGTGCTTACGGCGTTACAATTGATTTCACGGCAGTTTATCACCCACAGGCCAACCCCGCGGAAAGGTATAATCAAACCTTGAAAACTAAACTCCGAGCATATATTTCCAACAATCATCGCAGCTGGGATATCCTTCTACCAAAAGTGGCGTGTGCCATCCGTAATGCAACGCATGAAGTCCTAAAGACGACCCCTTATTTTGTTATGTTCGGCAGGGAAATGCAGGTTAAAGGCGATGGATCCCCTTTTCCTGCAGAGGGCTTTATTGCAGATAGGTCGGTTGATGTTCAGGCGTGGTCAAAGGCGTTGGGTGAATTAGTGGAAGACGTTAGGGCGAGTATGCAAAGTTCGGCTCACAAATCCTCCAGCCAGTATAATTTACGTCGCCGAGATATTAAGTTTTACCCAAAGGATTTGGTACTTAGGAAAAACTTCGTTCTCTCCGATGCTGCTAGTTTTTTTTCTGCGAAACTTGCACCAAAGTATGTAGGGCCTTTTGAAATCATTAAACGGGTTTCACCTTGGACATACGAGTTAGCTGATCGTAATGGGAAAAAGGTAGGAGTGTGGCATGCGCAAGATCTAAAACTATTTACGAATAAAGACGACCTTGTCTAATAGTAATTCTGTATGAGTCGGTTACTAAGCGACGAAAACCTTTAGAAAGGAAGGGGGGAGTATTATGGGTTGCGTCAATAGGTTTTCGTCCACCTCTTGGGAATCAGCAGAATAATACCACTTAGTTTGAACACCACTAGATATAAGCACCAGCACTCAGTTGTCGCTAGCGAAGCTTAGCTCCACGGGTAGCGAACCCGGCAAAAAGTCGTATACATTCCTAGGTTCGAGTCCCCATGTCGGATAGCAGTCGTCTCTTTTTTTTGTTTTTTCGTTCTTTTGGAACAAAATTTCCATCGTCATGTTATGGTGTGATGACCTATTGTTGGGATTAGCGGAGCTGTATGATCAGGAGATGTGGTCCGATGAACCAGTTGTTAGGAGAGAAGGACGTACCGTTTGAGTGTTGAGTGAAATTTGGAGGTTTCTTGGTGGCTGGGTTGGAAAAGAAAGGTCAGTTTGTGAAGAGCCAGTCAAGGAGATCGGTCGTAGTTCAAAAAAAAAAAGGTCGAGGAAAATTAACTGACGAGTGCGGGAATTGTTTAACGAAAAAAAACAGATGTACGGATATAAGGAAAACAAAAATAAAACAAAGGATTGTGAGATAAGACGGGATTAGTGTAGACTTAGTGCCCTGGTTCGTTCCCCTACGCATAGGACAAATAAATGAAATAAAAAAAAAAAAAAAAAAAAAAAAAAAAAAAAAAAAAAGAAATAAAGAAAAGTGTTATCTTAATTGAAAAGGCAGAAGAACAAACCCTTGAACCAAGCGGGGAATCCGTAGCTGTTCGGTAGAATAATAAAAAAAAAAAAAAAAAAAAAAAAATATAGAAACGATCGGAAAACGTCTTTTCTTGTGTGCGTAATAATTTTTCCTTGGTGGCTGGAGATCGTTAGGCACTCCGAGTTCTTTGCCCTATTCATTTTTTTTTTTTTTTTTTTTTTTGTGACCATTGGGTGCTTGTGTTTGCAATAAAAAAAAAACCGACTGGAGTCAAGAGGATCGAGACGAATCGAGCCGGACTGGAAGCAGCGATATTTAGCAGATAAGGATACATATATTTATAATAAATTATATATGGTATATATATTATTATACGTATTATCACGCTAAAATTCTCCATACGCGGGCATATGTACATTATATAGTAGTGGGTTCGCTTCAGCTGATTTTGCTGTTCGTGTCGCGAATGATAGAAGTTCTGGGTTCGTTCCCGCGATTTTAGTTTAATGTTTTTTTTTTTTTTTTTTTTACTTCCTTTTTTTTGAGTTTCTTTTCTTTTTTTTTTGGTTTTCTATTCTAATCGTAAGCTATTTGGATTTGTTAAGGTAGGATTAAGCTAGATTGTAAGCTCGAATTTGTAATTACACACTATACTTTAAGTGAAATTAAAGGAACCTCAAATTTTTGTAACGTTGGGGAAAACATTCGTTTTTTTTTATTTTGTTTGATTTGTCATAATAAAAGGAGCGCGAATCTCACATTTAGTCGCGATTCTGGGTGTGGGTAGTTAAGCGGAAGAGCAATCGCGTGGCGCCCATTTTCACCATCTTAACCTACGACCACTCTTCGTGGTGGTCGGGCACTCTTCCGTGGTACGACGCGTTGGATAGAGAATTCAGCGGTAACAAAATTTGAAGATCGGCCTCCAAGGTCATGCGATTTGACACCATCAGACTTCTTTCTGTGGGTTTATTTGAAGAGTAGAGTCTATACCAATAACCCAGCGATAATTTAGAATTTCAAGCATAACATCCAAACTGAAATTCCGGTCATTGACCCGCTGATTTTGGGATGGTCACTTGGAACGGAAGCCGTGGTGATCACATGAACGATGTTGTCTTCCATTCATAATTGTCATAGACCGAACTTTGTTAATCAATAAAGTAAGTAAAAAAAAAGTTTCCATGCTGTCTATAAAATCGCTGCAACAAAAAATAAAAAAGAGGAAAAATGTGCTTAACAAATTTGTTATTAATTCTGAGTCCGGACCGGAAAAGCGCGTAATTCTAAAAACCGGTGAGTATCCGGGGATGGAAAAAGCCTTGTACAATTGGTTCCAGAGGCAACGTACCCATTTGCACACAAATCCTTAAAAACCAGGAGCGTTTTAAAAGCTGGTTTTCAAATTTAAAAAAAAAAAACCGAATGAAATCTGCATGCCTAAAATTTCTGGAAAAAAATCTGTCGAATATATATAGTAGGCCAAAACTGGTGGAAACATTTTTGATAAAATTCAAAAATAAAATTAAAGAGCTTGACTTGTTACCAGATCAAATTTACAGTGCGGATGAGACTGGTCTATTTTTTTAAGTTTATGCCAAACAGAACGTTTCTGGCTTCTAAAAAAGCTACTGCTCCTGGTAGAAAAGTAAGCAAGGAGAGAAACACTTTTTTGCTTGCACAAATGCGTCTGGAACGCACAAATTAATATTGTTCGTTATAGGAAAAGCTTTAAATCCTAAAGCATTTAGGCATTTACAAGGCCAACAAAAATGCATGGATTACACATGAATTTTTTAAAGATTGATTTCATTCAACATTCGTGCCAGAGGTAAAATTATTTTCGAATTGATTTGGTCCTTGATTTAGGTAAGACAGTTTTTGAAATCGAAAAATTTGCCAACAAAGGCTCTACGTCAAGATGATAAGTGATGATGGAAAGATTGTTACCATCTGTTTGCCAGGTATTCTATAACCAATGATTCAAAATGTCATCAACTTGACAAAATTGTTTCACCAAAAAAAGACTTTTGGTACATTTAGTCGGAAGCCGAGGTTCAAATTTGGAGAGTAAATTAAAGGATTTTAAATTAAGGCATGCCATATGCCTTCTGGCTACAGCCTGGAATAAAGTTAAGTCTTTGGCTATACCAAAATGGTGGAAGCCTTTAATGTCTGATGACAGTGATTAAAATGAGGAGGATGAGCAACCGTTGAGGGTCATAAGCGATAAAATCATTAGTTACCGCGAAATGATGTTATTTTCCACTGAAAGTCTGAAATGTTTCCGATCGCAACGCAAAGATAGCAGCACTCGTCAATAAAAGCTAGTGAATGCTAGTTGTGCATCTTTTGACAGGTACTTACCGAAGTTTCAGTCATTTTGGACGCGTAGTTTTTAGTTGATAGTCGTTTGAGTGAGTCGATGTGAGTGTTTTTTTGTTAGGCAATACGCCTACGCAAATCAAAAATGAGTTGGACTCTGTGTATGGGGACTCTGCACCATCATTTACCACAGTGAAATTTTGGGCAGCTGAATTTAAACGTGGCCGTCCAAAAACTGCAACCACTGACAATAACATTGCTAAAGTTCACCAAATGGTGTTAGACGACCGCCGAATTAAATTGAGACAAATAGTAGAGAGGTTATGAAAATGTCCAAAGAAAGTGTTTGTTACATATTAAATCAAGATTTAGGCATGAGTAAGCTGTCCGCGCGTTGGGTGCCGCGTTTGCTTACGTTAGACCAAAATCCGAGTTTTGGCGCCGATTAATTAGTGTAGATGAAATATGGATACACCATTATACGCCCGAAACAAAAATTCCGGGTGAGCCGGCTCCAAATAAAAAGCAAAAACTGTTTTTTCAGCTGGGCAAGTGATGGCGAATAGTAAAGGAGTTATCTTAATCGATTAGCTTCAAAAAGGAAAAACCATTACAGGAGCATACAGCATCATTACTTGCCAAGTTGAAGGCAGAAATTGCGAAAAAACGGCCACATTTGCAGAAAAAGAAAATCCGGTTTCACCAAGACAACGCGTCGTTTCACACCTCAGCGGGGTTGCCATGGCGAAAATCCATGAATTACGGTTTGAACTGGTGGACCATCCGCCTTATTCATGAAATCTAGCTCCAAGCGACTTCTTTTTGTTCCCTCATCTAAAAACTGCTCTCGGAGGACAGAGATTTTCGTCAAATGAGGAGGCAACAATTATTTTACAGAAAAAAACGCCAAGTACTATTTGGATGGATCGCTGGGACAAGTGTGTAGAGTTACAAGGAGACTATGTAGAAAAAAAAAATTTTTAAGAAAAAATGTATTGTATGGGAAAATATATCCCAGGATACACTTTCAAAGTTAATTACTTCTATGCCTCTTCGTTGCGCTTCTGTTATTTAAAATAAAGGATATATTACAAAAGTTGTTTAGGTTTTGCACAGCTCAATTTGGCTACTTTGTTGGTTTCTGGCGTTGTTTTTTTTTTTTTCTAAATCTGAAGTATTATTACTTTTATAAAAAGTTTTGAATTTCAAAATAGACTCTATTACACATCATTGCATATCCATTTTTTTTCATTTGGTGGGGTAGAAATTGAAAAGATTTGCTATGAAGTTCTGACTCCAGGTGGTTGGTTAGGTTTTGCACAGTACTGTATGTTATATTTAAAGTGTTTTGCTTTGTACTCAATAGTTTAAGTACTGCTTGTGTTTAATTATGTTATATGGTATATTTTAACTGTAAATGAAAATATTTACTTATGTGGTTGGCATTATTATAATTCAAATACTTACTTCTGGGCACAGTGGCGCTTTAGAATGTATCATTCCAAAAAGAAAACAACAAAAAGTTTTTTTTTTAGATAATTTTTCGTTTTGTTTTATTAGAATTTTACCATTTTTTGTTATGTTTATAATAAACTATGACAAAAATGCTATTTGTATTTAATTTTTTGAAGTTTTATCTATTTATGTCCTTTTAGTTTTCTTAACACAAGGTCCGCAAAAATGAAGGTTCCAAATAAATTGTGTGTGTTTGTTTTTCGCTTTATATTTTGTTTTGGTGTTGTTAAAATTCTTGTTGTTGTTGTTGTTGTTGTTGTTGTTGTATCTCTGGTGAATGCATTTTACACAATCCCAATTACTTTTAATCTTATTTGAGTACATAGATGTTTTGTTGTTAGGTTTTTGTTTTTTTTAATCTTATTTGAGTACATAGATGTTTTGTTGTTAGGTTTTTGTTTTTGTTTTTGTTTTTGTTTTTTTTTTTTTGAAAATTTTCAAAACCGATTTTTTTTTATACTATTTTGTTAATTAATATATATATATATATGTATGATATTTTCAATATCGTCTATATTGGAGTTTATTTTCATTTTGTTTTAAATATTTTTTTACTTTTATTCTGTTAATAGTGATACATATTTCATTTTTTTTTTTTGTTTTTACTTAAACCATACTGCCATGCTGTAGTTGTTTTTCTATATACTATATACCGAATGCTTGTGTTATTTGTGTGTATTTTTATTTTTTATTTTAAGATTCAAAGCCGTTTCAAGTAAATATATGTATGCATATATTTTGCAGCGTTTTTTTTTTTTTTTTATATATATATGTTTTTTTTTTTTTTATCAATTTAAATTTGAATAGGCACTAGATATCATTTTATTTTTTATATGTATACATATATGTATATATATACCTTTTTTTTTTTTTTTTTTTTTTTTAAAATTCTCATCTTAAATTTAAAATTTTTTTTAATTAAATAGAAAGAAAGGCAGAAAAACTCACCAAGTGTTTTTCCTAATTTTTAGAAGTTCTTCTGTATAACAATGATTATAAGTACATAACCACACATTGAGAGGGGGTGGGGAAGGGGGGGGGGGATGGTGCAAAGTACAAAAAGAGATAAATAATCATAAGGGTTATTGAAAGTAGTTTATTATTTTTTTTTTTCCAGAATTCTTGTGCCAAGGAAGTTTAAAGACACTTTAGAGGTGTCGTAGATGTTTATGCTGACTTCAGAAATAAAAATTTTCACATGAAAGTTTGAAGCGACAAGAAAAGAGACATTTAAGAACTATGTAAAAGACTATAAGATGTTTATGTAAAAATGGTTTATATGGTATGTAAAAATGGAAAATAATTCTAAGAACCACGGGTTAAATGGTTTTTGAGTTTGAAATCAGCTTCGGAATGTAACTATCTTTGGGGCAAATATATATTCTACTTTTCCGTGTTGTTTAAACAATTAGTTTTTTCTTTAGTTATTATATATTTACTATTTTCTTGTGTTGTGGAGAGGGAGAGAACAATATGTGACTAGAATGTTGTTCTGATTTTTTGGTATGCTTATATTTCATTTAAAAAATTCTACCTTACTGTTAGATTTTATGTAACAATCAAAATGTTTTTTTTTTTCTTGTTTGTTTGTTTTAGAACCATTTTTGTTTTCTTTTAATTTAAAAGATTGCTTAGTCTTAATATTTTATAGTACAATTTAGTTTTTTTTTTTTTATTTTATATTTTGTGGGCAAGGTTTTGTGTTGTTGATGGTTACTGTTTTGGTGTTTTGTTTTTTTTTTTTTGCTTTCTTATCCAAGCACTAGAGACTGAAGTGTCCTTTGGTTGTATCACGTGTGACGGAATGTGCAGAGAAAAAAAAAAAAAAAAAAAAAAAAAAAAACAAACATCGCTTTCAATCTTTTATTAGACGTTTTTTTTTTTAATTTATTGATTTATTAGTTTTTTCGATTAGTTACTCTCGTTTTTTTTTTCTTTTTAAAGGCAGTGGCACAAAAATGTGGACATTCTTATTTAATTGTTTTTTTTTTTTTGTTTTCTTCTGTATGTGTATCTGCTGGGAATCTCTTTTCTGTTATTTTTTTTTTTGTTGTATTATTTGAAGTTTTATATTTTTGCAGGAAAGCGCAATATAAGGGTCTGTCTAAAGCAAGAAGGAAAAAAGATACTTGTAGCATTCCGTACGGTTTTTTGGTTATTTTTAATTTGTTAGGATGTAAAATAGGGATTTATTTATTTTTTTTTTTAATTTGTTATAGATCATTTGTTTGTTTTGTAAATATGTATATATATTTAATTTAATAGCAACTTTTAATTTTTATTTTTATTTTTTTTTTTTGTAGGTATTTTATTCTATTTTTAGTTTTATTTTTTATTTTTTACATTTTTATTGTAATTGAGTACAAGGTTTTGTTGTCATTTCTTAAAGGTTATTTCAAAAAATAAGTATTTTGTTTTTCTATTTGTTAGAGCTATGTATGGTTTTTATTAAAGTGGAATAAGTTTGCAATGCTTACTGCAACAATAACCAACATAACTAATTCTCGATATAATTTGTTGTTTTCTTTTCTCAGCTAAGATATTTTTGATTTTATTTTTTTATTATAAGTTTTTTTTTTTTTTTTTTAACTATTTCGTTAACATTTAAAGAAGCTCAATTCGTTTATTGTTATATACATAAATATAAATGTGTTTGAAACTTGAGTTTTATAATTTTTTAGTTTTTTTTTTGTTTTTTTTTTTTGTTTTTTTTTGTCATCTACATTACTTTTGTTTTATTCTTTGCTACGTATTTATACACACACATCAGTTTATATATATAATTTTTTTATTTTTATATTTTTTTTTATTTTTTAAATGGTTTACCCTAAACTTATTTTAATTAATATCATTTTCTATGAATATTATTAGTGCGCACATATCAGACCTTTGATTTTAAATAAAGTGTCCTTTCTATTTATACATGAACTTGTATACATATTATTATAACGAACGCTGTTTTTAGTTTTTTTTTTTTTGTTTTTTTTTTTACTTTTTATTTTATCCCTATGTAGCACAACTCTGAAATTAATTTATCTAGATAACTCAATTGTTCATCATAGAAGCAAACGAGGTTCGCGTTTTTCCTATTTAAATTTGCTTTGCTATTTAAAATTTTTACTAGGCAACATTCACCAAAAAAAAAAAAATAATAAAAAAAGAATTTGTCTGAAATTATAACTATCCCTAGTCGTCGTGGAAAATAGAGAAATTCAGTTTATCTTATAACTTTCATATCCTTTCCAAAGAAAAAGAAAAAGAAAAAAAAAAACAAGTCTTAACAATGACCCTTGTAGGTTTGCTTCAAATTAGAAACAGGACGATTTCCCTAGAATCCCTTTTCCCATAATTCCTTCAACATGTTGAAGGCAGTTTAAATTCCAACACGTTATATTTCAAAGTTCAAACTTGGCAGTGAATAACGCACTGGGAAAAGGAACAAGAAAATCGAGATTAACATGACACATCCATAGCAAATGGTTTAAAATCAATTAATTGCATTGTGCGCACTGAACAACTGAATCAAGAACAAAATCAAAATGGTCAATACGAGTGAGAGACGAGTGTACGAGCGAGTTGTAAAAAGAGCGCAGCCCGAAATTTTGCCGATCAAATTTAAACTGGTTAGAGCTTAGAGATCTAACTATTGTTTTGGGATTTAAATTTCAAAAAATCATGTCCTATGACCATGAATTCTTTCTCGAAGTATATTTTGTAACCTTAAACCCTTTGCTTAGTTAATTTTGCTCGACGGGTTTTAGATTTAACCAAGCATCGTTTCGTTTATTGTTTATGCAACTTTTTAAATTTAAATTTATATATTCTCACTCTGGCAGGCCATTTTGCGGCCGGATTTCCAGAAGAATTATAAAAATTACAGTCCGACGAGCATCAAGCCTCTTGACAATCATCATGCCATTAGGCAAATTTTGCTGAAACAACAGATCAGCGGAATTCTTTGTAGACGCTAAACTATTCACAACTTTCGAAATGTCTAAGCCCTCCGACAGGTAAAGCAAGTTTTAGGGAACTTTAATCTAAACGATTCCAAGCAGACATCATTCTAAGTATCTAAGAATCATAAAAAAGATTTCTGTGGAAAATAATGAAATATAGAGGTCTCTGGAATCGTATACAGCACAGACCCAAGGACAACATGATAAAATATTATTATAGATAAGTACATACAGTGGTGGCCACGAATTAAGCACACATTGCACTAGTAGAGTTACTTCTGAATTTTCTCTTTGTTTTCTCTCCAATCAATGCTAAATTTCCATGGTGCTCAGAGGAGAAAAGAGGTCACATTTTAAAGATGAAATCAAAAGGCCTGAAATTTCAAAGCTGTTAGAATGTTCCAGGAAGATGGTGTATAATGCACTTCGGCATTTTGAAACTTTTGGAGTGACGAAATATATCAAACAAGAGAACACCAAATCATTTATCGCACTTCAGCCAAAGACCCATTTAAAAGCTCCAGCGCCATTCGAAGTGAATCTTCAAGAACTGTAAGACGCAGGCTAAATGAAAAGGAATTGCTTGGATGCATTGCGCAGCATAAACCACTCGTGTCAAAAAAAAAAAAAACTTGATTGCCAGGATAGATTTTACCAAAGACCATCTGGATAAATCTATCAATTTTTGGAAAAATGTGCTTTGGAGCCAAGAAATCCAAGTTTTGTACACGATCAAAACGGTCAAGCACGGTGATGGATGCGTAATTGTCTGGGGTGCTTTTGGTATTGGTCCCAGCACATTTATAAAGGCATTATTGCCGATTGCTTAGAAACGAATCAAATTAATGTTTTGAAGTGGCCCGCGCAATCACCCGATCTAAACCCGATCGAAAACCTGTGGAATGATGTTGAACGCCACAGTGAAATCAAAAAGCCTAAAAATTTACCTGAATTGTGGCAGGAAATTCAGAACGCTTGGTATACCATTCCGAAGCGACGATGCGAGTCTTTGGTGGAAAGTTTAAAAATAAAGGATTTCCCACCAAATACTAACAAATATTGTAGTGTTGGCAACGGTAAGTAGCATAAATCAATCGTTTAACTCTGAAACTTATAAGTGTTCTAAATTCGTGTCCAAGCAATAGATTGAGGTTTTTATCTATATTTTTATTTTCCTTTATTGAAAACAAAGACCCACATAATGTATAATATAAATAAAAAATTAATATTAAAGATTTATTTGAAAAACATATGAAAAATGAGATAGTGGGCTAAATTCGTGTCCACCACTAGACTATGTCTGAAATACAATTTTCAACCACATTATGATGTCATGGGAGGCGTGGATAAAAAAAAATGAAACAATGCAACGACTAAATAATTTAAAAAAAAACATAACCGTCTCTATAGAGAGAGATAGAAATTGAGCGGCGATTAAAGTATTGTAAAAATTAGAACTTGCTTACTCTGTACTTGTTATTTTAACGACAGAACGACGTTTTTTTTTTTTTTTATATATTAAATCAGAAAATACTGCTTTAAAGTCAGTTAGCTGTTTAGTTTAAATTGAATTAAAATAAAACTAAGCTGAGTACATGGTCTATTGCACTGCCGATTCGATTTGAAAAATTTCTTTTCAATAAATGCATATTTAAAAGTCTACAAAAATAAAATCAAATTTAAGTGAATAAATTAATTTTGAAAATATTTATATTCATAATAACAAATAACAAATAACAAATAACACACATTTTCCATTTATTTTTAGTTTCACCTAATAAGAAAAAGAAAAATTAAATTTTTCGATAGTGTAGACGCTAACACTAGTAGTTCTAATTTAGATATAGTCCCTTCGTTGTAGCAATGAAACTTTCCACTTTCTGTATTGTACAGAGGATTTTATGGTACAAGATTATTTGAAATCTTATTTCCATGCTTCACTTCAGATAAGTTTCCTAAATTGATTATCTATTTACTCATAAATTATATAATAAATTGAAATTATATATAAATTTGCTAAGTAGCTGCATTTATCATACATACGACTGTATTTTTTTTTTTTTTTTTTTAATTTTTATTCTCATAATTTATTTTTTTTTGAATGTTTGCTTCTCTGATATGATATGACAAAGTTTTCTTCAACTTGATAATAATTTGCCTAAACTAGTGTGTACATAAAAACAGACTAAAATCACATAAACATTTTATTTCTTTATGTTTGTTTATTTTTATTTATTTGAATCTTTTTTTTTTTGTTATTTTTTTAAAATTTTTATTTTTTTTTTTTTTGTATTAATAAATTCATTTCGAACTAACAACTTTGTTTAAAGTAAATGTATATGTATATATGTATATACCTAGATACTAGATGCATTTGCAAAAAAATGCAATTTATGTAACAACAGCATTGAAAAACGGAATTTTTATTAATTTATCAAATATATATGGATTTTTTTGTTTTTTGTTTTTGTTTTTTTTTTTTATTAAAATAAAATATATACTCGTATATATTTAAATAACAGAAAGAGATAAATATGCAGTGTATTGTTTAAAACAAATCCATTTATAACAAAATTTAAGTCTACATAGAATTTTGAAATTACCTCTGCCTTTTGGTTTGATTTGTGGCTTCTCTCCATATTGCTTGTTGTAACTTAAAAATAATTTATTGCACCGAATATCCTTGATGGCAATCTCATTTGACAGAAATTCTTGACTAGAATGCAAAGGGAATATAGTAGGAAAACTCAAATGGGAAAAGGATTTAATTCTAAGGATCGAACAGAAGAAAAATTAACATATATTATATATGTACTTAAGTAAAATTAATTTTCTCCTAGCCAGGATATTATTCCATTTTGAAGTTATATGTAAAAGGTTTTCCAATAGGAACTTGACAATTTTGAATTTAATTTGTGAACGCACTCTTTCACTAATCATCAAACTGTCACTGTCAATTTATTCAGTAAACTCAACATTTTCATCATGGTAAAGTACACTAATGAGCAACGTTTGCAAATTATAAAAATTTTCTACAGATATTCGGAGTCGGTGACAGCAACTTTAAGAGGGTTAATTTCAATTTTCGGTCGTAGACCGACAGGCAATAACAAGTTTAGTGCAAAAATTTGAGTCTACTTATTCGTTGTGTGATGTTGCCATGTCAGTGAGACAATGGGTTGGTCGAAGTGTTGAAAATATCGCTGCCGTTCAGACGTCCGTAGCAAACGATCCAGATCTTGGTTTACACCCATACAAGATCAAGCTGACTCAAGAAATAAAGCCGATGGACCATTTGAAGCGACGTACGTTCTCCGATTGGGTTCTGGAGAAAATGCGCCAAGATGATGAATTTCATTGCAAAATCATTATTAGTCGGGTGAATACCCACATGTGCTTTATGAATCACCACTTCATGCACAAAAAATAATTGTTTGGTGCGGTTTGCATGCCGGCGGCGTTAACGATCGTCACGTTACTGTGAATGGTCAGCATTATCACGCCATGATCACCGATTATTTTTTGGCCCGAATTGGAAGATATGGACTTGGACGACATGTGGTGTTAACAGGATGGTGCCACAAGCCACAAGAGTACATATGGTGACCGTGTTATCTCAAGACATGGGCCAGTCGATTGGCCGCATCGTTCGTGCGATTTAACCCCGCTTGACTATTTTCTGTGGGGCTACGTTAAGTCATTGGTTTATGCCAATACGCCGACGACGTTGAAAGAGCTCAGTGCCAACATTGAACGCGAAATAGCGGCCGTTTCGACCGAAATGTGTGGCCGAGTTGTTGAAAATTGTTCCATTCACGAAGTCGAATTCCATTCATAAATGTTTTGATTCTACTTCAAGCCAATAATAAAGTTTTTGAAATATCTCAAATGGTTTGCCTTTTATTAAAAAAAAAAAAAAAAAGTTGTCAAGTCTTTATTGGAAAACCCGATAGTTCTGGACAAGAGTTTAACGACTAGCAATCATCTTTCCGGTTAAGTAAGAAACTTTTCTTATATATTTAATTAAACTCGTATTTATTTATGATGAATATCAGGTACTTAACTGAACCTTATTGCTTAGAAAACTTAAACTATTAAGCTTCAATAATTTTTATTTATTTTTTTTTTTTTCGGGATATAGCCGATGGAGGCGTAGAATTTGATTTTGCTGAGCATTTTTTTTTTTTTAATTTTGGAAAATTTCGAGTTACATTGGTGATGTAAAAAATAGAATATTGGAAAAGTGTTAAAATGAAATTATAATAGAAATTCAAAGCCACAGCTGATTTAAGATCAAATAACAAATATCTAGTACGCGCACGCTGTTAGCACCTCAAGAGAAGGTGCAGAAAATTGTGAAGCGGATAGACTACGTGTATTGCCGCCACACAAAAATCATTGAACACATAGTGGATCAGAAATAGACAGTATTCTATCAATAAAATTCTGCACTTTTTCTGAGCTGGACTGAGTAGTTTCTAGATATTGAATACGAAATAACAAATAAAATTAAATTTAATATAAACGAAGAAGAATAAAACTAACAGTACGCCCGGCGATTTATTAACATGATGTTGTTATTATTATATTTTCATTCGATTTTTTTTCTTTTAATTGTTCATTGAATTTTTTTTTTAAAAAAAAAAAAAAAAAAACCGTTCTTAAACGTGCTTAAAAATGTTGTTATTTGTTTTTGGGGTTTTTTTTTTTTTTTGAATTTGTCTTTGCTAGGCAAACTTTGTATGATTTATGAGAGCGCGTTGATTTAAAAATTTAATTTTCTTATAAGATTATAGCAATAAAGTTAACTAAGTTTATTATTTTTATTTTTTGTTGTTTTTTTTTTTTTTTTTTTTTTTAATTCTTTAAATCTAAAAATCCGCTTTACACTAGAGTTTTATTTTTTATGTTTTTGGTTTTTGTTTTTTTATCTAAGAACTTACTTCCTGTTTGAATAGGGAAAACTAAATCTGTGTGTGTTGAATATATTTTATAGCACACTATAATATATTTAATTCTTCAATTTTCATTTTTGTTTTTTCTTCTTCAATTTCTTCCTTGTATTATTTGAATAATAAAAAGTGGACAAAGTGACAGATGTGAATTGTTTTGTTTTTTTTTTTTTTGCTTTGTTTAAGCAGCAATTGTTTGGTTGAACATTTATTTATAGATAATTGGTTTTGGATTGGTTTTTTTTTGTTAATTTAAATAAGACGAATTTTAAATAATAATTATTAAATGTAAAATAAAATTAAAGATAAAACCTAAAAACTAATAATAATATTGACTAAATTGACTCTACTATGTATTGTAGATTCGACATTATCAAAGAGTTGATTCTATTCGCTCTAATAATTTATTAAATTTCTTTATTTATCATATTTATTTATTTATTTTTTTTTTTTCATTTATTATCATTATTCATTTTCATTTTTGTAATTTGGTTTTTTTTTTTTTTTTTTTTTTTTATTGTCTGTCATAATTTAAAGAGCTAACAAAACAAATCTAAATCAGTGGAATACTTTCAACAAACGCCTTAAAATGAAATATCATATAAAACCTAACAAGGTGCTGATGGGCCAAAAACGTTCTTCTTTGAAGATTGATATCCCTTTGGTGATATATATATAATTATATATATCTAAGTATATTCATTTATACATATCTATGAAGCAGTTTCTTTTGTATATTTATTTATCATTAGATTTTTTATTTTGTATTTTTATTTTTATTTTTATTTATTTTTTGTTAAATTTTTTCTATTGGAGAATTTAGTATTTAATTAATTTTCTGTCTTTTTTTATTTTGTTTTTTGTTTTTTTTTTTTGGTTTTGGTTTCTTTCTTGATCATGTTTACAAGGATGCAAATTTATGAGTATTGGAAATAATTGAAGTGACTCGTTACTACAGCTAACATGGCTGTAATAAATATCAAGGGCAGTGGACGTAAAAGATAGTATTTATTTAATTTTGATACAGATTCAGCTGCATTGCACAAATCAGTTGTACAAGCACAATATACGGCTTGTACGTCATGTGTACCTAATCGTTTCATGCATTCATGGTCATCACGTTCATCTGGGATGTAACCACAACCACGGACAACACGAATTTTGCCGTAAACTGAAAATAAAAATACAAAAAATACAGAAAAATACACAATACATAAAAATCAAAGTTGGAGTTGCTTTGATAAAAGGTTATTTAATCAGCAGCAAATAGAGAACTTTTACGACTACAGCAGGGAATTGGCCTTTGCAATTTGTCAATGTTCGTTTTGCTTAAGGCAATGCAAATGCACAGACGTCAAACTGATATTAAATTTCAAATTCAATACCTACTCGTATGTAACTATCCTTTTCGAATTTCAATAACATGATTTACCTTTCATGTCCTTTGTATGTTTGCTTATTTAGTTATACCTAGACATGGCCAACTATATTGAATATTATACGAGTTGTTCGATTCAAGCACAATGAAACTAACTAACAATAGAGAGCATACGAGTACGCAATTTCATTTCTCAAGATTGGATACGAGGTGTATTCAAAAAGTAAGGTGATACGTTCATTCGATTACGTATAGATCTTTTTTTTTTTTCTTGTGTTGGTACACGTCCCGAGCATAATACCTTAATCAAAAAGTTCCCGCACCGCACCACCGTGTGGCGCTCCCATTGTTACGATTTGAGTTCTGTTTTTTTTTTTTTTGTTAAGTTGGTAAATCTGTTGTTGACAATCCCTCTAAATCTTAGCATCATAGCTTGACATTTGCAAAAGTTACGTAGCCAAGAGTACGTCTATCCATGTGTGTGTTGGCAATTTTTTACAATTTTAGAAATGGATTTCAATTTGTAACAACGACCTTGTATTCGTATTAAATTTTGCGTAAAAAAAAAACGGATTTAATGATGCGCGAACGTTGGAAAAGTATTTCGGCAACGATTCTCTACAGAAAATGGTCGTTTACCAGTTTAATCGAAGATGATGAACGCAGTGGCAGACCATCGACATCGAAAACCGATGAAAACATTGATCGAAGTAAAAGAAATATTGGTCAATAGCCGCAAATTAACCATCAAAGAGATAGCGAAGGACTTGAACATTGCCTATGAATCCTTCCAAGACATTTTGGTTAATGATTTCGGTTTCAGTCGTGTAGCAGCAAAGTTTGTGCCAAAAGACCTCAAAAGAGATGATTTGCGAGGCTGAATCCAATCTCACATTCATCAAAAGGATTATTTACTGGAGACGAGACGTGCGTTTATGAGTACGACACGCAATCCAGACATCAGGCAAGTAAATGGCGTTCACCAAATGAGCCGAGACAAAAAAAAACACGTCGTTTTCAGTCAAAAAAGAAGGCAATGCTCACGATTTTCATGGATTACAACGGTATAGTGCATCGTGAATATTTGCCAGAAGGCCAGAGTATTATTTGGGCGTTATGAGACGTTTGCGTGAAGCAATTCGCTGAAAGAGACCAGAATTGTGGGCAGAAAACGTACCGTCGCACAGTGCCATCATTATTCGTAATTTTTTGACGAAAAATGCTTTGGCTCCTTGTGACTTCTTTCTGTTCAATCGTTGCTCCTTGCGAAACCTCCTTGTTGAAGAGAGAGAATAGTACCAGCTGCATCTATTCTTCCTTTGGTTTTGTGTTGTTGAGTTTAGTTTTTGTTTTTGTCCATTTGTGTCGATCCCACAAGTAAGGTCTTCCCGAATGAACCGAGATTTGTCGGTTGGTTTGCTCTTCTTCCAATTTTTGATTCGGTTTTAAGGGAAAATTGTCACGCATCACTACCACTTACTGTTTGGAAACAAGACCTGTTCAACATCGACATACTCGTAACTCCTAAAATCATCAACCATGTGAGGGGTTACATTTATTAAACATCGTTGCTTTATTTATGGATTTGATAACTGATAAATTTAAATGTCATCACCGTTTGCCCGATCTACCCCCTCAACTGCACCAACTACGAGTATCATATTGTTAGAACGTCTGAAACCCTTCACCATATCAGTGTGGTTTCAAGAAGTATGAAGTATGATAGCATTTACAGAGACAAGCTTCATGTCAATACGGTTGCGCGATATCGTGTGATTCTTCAACATTATACTTGAAAGAATTGTGCGGACAACTCTTTCAAAAGTCTTTGCAACTACTAGCGCACGCCGATGATATTGGCAAAATTGGCAGAAGACAGCGGGCTATTACCGAGGCGTTTCCTTGTATTGAAAGGGAAGTTGCTAAAATGGGTTGACAGCTTAGAGGGTAGTAAGGACCCTTGTCTACCTTGGCGTGGTAGCTCTATTTACACTTAATTGCTCAACCTTGATCATGCCAAGAATGGACTCTATCGAAAGAGGATGAAAATATCTTCAGTCGTTTCGAGTGAAAAATTCCTCGTAAAATATTCGGCTCCGTTTGCTTTGGAGGAGAAGATTCAGATTCAGTCGCCTGATATGGCTAGGACTTGTAGAGCGAATGGACCACCAATTCTCCGGTCCGCAGAGTCTTCAAATCTAACCTGGAGGAACAAGGCAGTTCTGACTTGTTCTGACTGTTCACACAAATACAATTCGAAGCCGAATCCAGAACGAGATTTTGCTTATTCAAAAGTCGCGACCGATGGGACGAATTGCCGAATTTTCAACTAGGCGCCCAGAAAGTGTAGTAACTATCTCCACTCTGTTTGAAGTTTTCTCACAAAACTCTTAAAATTGGCGGCATGGCATCTATTGGGAGCACTGTCATTCTTTCTCTATTGTAATAACAATAATGAGATTGACTCTCTTGAATTCTTTCTCTTTCTATCAACCTGAACAATTGTGGAGAAAGCCAACCATGAAAAATGAAAAATGAAAGCATTCAGAGACAGGTTGGCATATTTCAATTTTGAGAAATACGTGCTGCGTTACATCAACCTCATTAAAACTCAAATTACAACGCTCCCATAGAAGAACTGTTCACGAAGAAAACATTTGAAAACATCGGAAAGCAAGAGTTTTAATCGATTTATTAAGTCACCTTTCCGCCAAATAGTGAAAACCAATATCCCAAAAAGATGTGGTTGCAACAATGCAACATCATTTATTGAAACCATTATTTGGCGAGAAGGTGAGTTAATAATAAATCGATTACCACTCTAGTTTTTAGATTTTTTCAATTATTTCCTTCGTGAGGAAGCATTAGAAAGTGTTATACTCATAATCTGATGCTGAACTAATGCAGCACATATTTCTGAAAATTTAAATGTGTCTACCTGTCGGTGGATGATATGGATTATGTAATCACCGTAGTAAGCAGCCATTGTGTCGGAGAAACAACACATACATTTGCAGATGCAAACAAGATCGCGTATACAAGGATGTGTGTACAATCAGAGGTTTGACGTGTTTTCTCCACACAGAGTAGAGATAACTACGACATTGTCTGGGCACCTGGTGCTCCAGTTCGGTATTTTGCTCCGGCCGGTGTCGGTCCCTTCAGCTTTCTTTTGCCAAGAAGTATGCAGTAGTTCAGAAAATATTTTAAATATATGCTAGCTCGTCGATTAGAAGACAGTAGTGGCGCTCCTCTCTTTGACTGTGGCCATTACATATCACCGCTAAAGAGTCTACAGAATCCGTCTAGATTTCCACACCGACTGTGGCTCTTTTACTATGTTTGCATCCTTATTCATGCATTATTCTGTCCGGATAACGTCCGCACATCATTTCTGCAGTAGTCTTATTAGTAAGAGCTTTTTGCAGCATCGCCCTTTACCGCTCTTGGTTTCCTGCATGCGCCTATCGACATTAGAGGTTTAATATTAACTTACTTAATTCCCAAAAAACAACTCTAGCCAACATGCGGATTTGCAGAAAACTTGAATCAAAGTGTAAGGCGGAAGACTGACCTATGATGAATGTCTTTGACACTCTGGTACCTTGCTGACAATACCGGCTCTGGCTTACTGCGCTTGAGACTGGTTTTAGACTAGAAAGAACTGTTCTGATTCTTAATTGAAGTAACTATGGTAAGAGTTGTTTATGTAGCATACATATTATACTGAGCACGGGGCCCCGCCAAATTATATAGGATACGCTTTTTATTAGCAACTTCAGACTTTCGACTAGTGTTACAAAGAATTTGACCAGATACATATATGAGATTTATCAGGAGGCTCTGTAACTTCGATTCCATGCTGATTTGTTAGAGGTAGACTCCAAAGTGATGGTGACGCTGGTTTAAACTTAAATGGCAGCTGTTTAATGGACATCATTTAGAGAGAACGATAGTGCCAGAACAGAACCCATCTCACAGAATGGGTCGCCTCAAATATACAATAGTATTTAAATTTAAATAAAAATGTTATGTTCTAGAAATTACCTTTCTGTGTTGTCTTACGGCATAATGATGGCTTATATTTGTCCTTCAGATGTTCAAGGGGTTCTTGCTTGCTACAATTTACTTCACCTATGGAATATGGTTCGAAAGGATCACCACATCGTGGATCATATTCACTATTGCAGTCGTAGCAAATAAGAGCGGTCGACTCTGTTTAAGTAAAGAAAAGAAATACATTCAAAATTAATCAGGATTAAGATGTTTTTTTTTTGTTTATTTAATTAATTTTTAATACTATAATTTAATACAAAATATTTAATTGCTAAATATGGAATATTAAAAAAAATAATAACTAAAGTTAGATGCTTATATCCGGAGTAGTCAATAAACATTTCACTAAAAGTTGTGCACACCTCAGACATTTTTAATTTTTAAAAATATAAGCGAAAGGTAATAATATTATTATTATAAATATAAATATAAATATAAAAACCAGAGATGACTGTATGTTGAGTGATTTGTAGCGCCATCACGGGAAGCCCCCAAAAACCTTTCTTAATTTATTATGAATTATTAGAATTCGAAATAAATCGGTCAAGTGAGTTTTGAGAAATAATTGCCATTGATTTTGAAGGACACTATTCTAAGAAAAACGTTGGTATATCTGGTTTCTCCTTTTTATGATTCATACATCATGTCCGAGTTGATGGCCATATCTCCATCGATTTTCATGGAATCAACTTAGGAAAAAATATTTCTGTACAACTTTATGGAAATACAAATACTACTCAACCCCTTAAACATAATTTCTCTGTGCGCCAAGGCTTTTTTAATGAAGTTTATAATTGCTTTCCCGGTCTAACTAGGTACACTTATTTAAGGTCTGCTTAACTTTAAAACCATCAAATGTCTCAATTTTTGAAAAATGCCATCAAATGTCTCAATACTTTGCCACAATTTTACGCTGAAAATTCCTTCGTACCGGCACCCTTATACCTTGATTACCTTTTAATCCTACTCGTATCAGGTTTCCCGCCGTATCCCTTACAATTTCCTATTTATTACGCCTATCTCTCATTCAAGTGGATTTTCTCAGTCCTTTATTTGAAGTAACCAAATAGCTTCCTGAAAGATAGATCAAATACTACAAACCTCATTGAATTCATGCCTTACGACTTCTCTGCCTTACAAAATAGCAATGGAATTGAAGCTATCGCACTGAATTCATTATAGCTTTCGATAAGATATCTCATCAATTGATCCCTGTCAAATTGTCTCCCCTCGGCCTTGAGCCTATGTTATAAAAATGCATAACTTCTAAGCCGGTGCGCCCTTTCACTTAGATCCTTTCGTTTTCATTCAATCTTGATAGGGTTATTAAACACTCTTTCTTCTCCCTCTACATTACAACATTTTGTAAAAGGGTACGCATAGCCTGGGCATATGCTAATTCGAAAATCGCGAATCGCCTATGAAGGCGGTTTTAAAAGCAAGGACATGAAGAAGACAGCAGGCATTACCGTTTTCCGGAATCTGCAAATTAAGCACCTGACTCCTATAAGGAGACATCCTACCTCTTGAATAGGCCGAAAGACTAAAACTGGGCCTCCGTAATTAGATAAAAAAGTGCAGCCTGTAAAGTACTTTCAAGTCAACCCCACAAGTGACGCAGTGGAAGAAATATGAGTCATTAAATTTAATTCTATGCGTCACAGTTTTCAACGATTAATAAAATAGAAAAGAGGAAAGACCAATGCCTAACAATCGAAGACAGTTCAGTTATGTACAGGGAAAACAAGAGTGGCCCCAAAATAGATCCCTGAGGGACACCGTTCACGGTAGCTAAAAAGTCGAAGAGAATATTGTTTGATTCAACAGCCTTACGGCGCATGGTGGAAAATTGTATAATCTCAAGAGCTTAGTACATAAGGTGGCATGGTCAACAATATCGAATGCCTTAGAGAAGTCGAGCAGGACTAAAAATGTTACCTCATCGTTATCAATACCAAGTCGTATTTCCTCGGTTACATTTAGTGACGCTGTGATGCAGCTGTGTTTTTTTTCGAAAGCCTGATTGCTTTGACATTATTTGTTGTTGGAGGATTTTTTCAAAAGCTTTGGAAAGGAATGGCAGAATGACAGATTGGCCTAAAATCATCCCCTTTTTTACTTTTAGGTACAGGTGTGATCTTTGATGATTTCGATTGAGGGGGGAAATACTCCCGTCATTAGTACAGTGTTAAAAATGTGTGTTATATAAGGAAATTATATGGGAAGGATAATCTTAAGAAACAGCCGATGCAGACCATCTAGTCCAACTGCATTGGATTTGATAGAAAGTAAGCCTTCAAGTACATTAACACAGTGTACTCCCATGAAGGAGAAGAAAACTGAATGCGCTGGTTATGACTTTGTAATTAGAACTCCTCATTGTTGGATGGATAGAAATTTCCTATTTAACTCCTTCAAGTCAGCATCCACTCCGTTATTGATTTTAGATTTGCCGATGCCAATAGTTCGTAAGTCCCTCCACAGCGTTTTGCCGTTCAGACGAGACACTTGTCTTAGCCTTACGTATTTCCATGACGACTTTGTTACGCAGTGAGCGGTATAGCAGATGAAGTTCTTCACAGCGAAAACGCTGCCAATGCTTATAAGCTTCAGGGTTCAGATTGAATAATCCATGTCCAGGTGACTTAAAGAATTGCATTTTTTGACTCAACATAACCACCTTCCTTTGAAAAAGCTACGCAAGTGAAAGAAACCAGTTCAACATCAAGTAATGGTGCTTTCGAAGAAGCACTTGAGAACGATGTAGTTAAAGCACGTTGACGACCAATGTCCTAAGAAATAATGATATCAAAAGGAGTCAGAAATATAAGGCGTTCTTTCCCTGGTTTAAATTTTTGAAAATATAATTCGTCAGTAAAAATCCAATTACAACTGTCCATCGTCCTTATGTAATAGGTGGATAATACTTAGAATTTACTAGGTATGTAGAAAATATTTGCTAAAATATCCCTCTCGTTTTTTTTTCGAAATCAGCGAATTCAACTTGAAAAGTCATGGCCTGTTTTCCAGATACATAATACATAGATGGTAATAAATTTAATTTTTTCCCGGAAGTGACAAATTGATTCCTTAAGTCTGTTAAAAAAAAAATGAAGAAACTCAATTTAGATTTTTCAGCTGACACCACAAAGCCATATAGAATAAGCAAACGAAACGAACCCATAATCACGAAAGACTCCATACCTCAACAATAAATTTAATCAAACATCGTTATTAGATCTTTTGGATTTCTGTTTGATGTGATATGGCTTTTGTAAAGCAATATGCTTTAGGGAATCTGTTCGCCATCGAGCTCGAAGTTACCTAACCATTTTTTTTTTTCTTATTTCTTTTTTTGCTGTTGTATAACATTCGCATCAACTTAATTTGTTATCTCCTTACCAAAGCAAAAGCTGCAATAACACGGTAAATTGATGACTTACTTATAAATGAACTAACTATGTACCTGCCACCCCATCCTTACATAAAACTTCAATAATTATGTAAAACTCGGTTGTTACTAATGGTTACCCCCTAGTAAAGCGTTCATAATCACCAATAAAACCTTATCGATTTGTGCTAATTTCTTTTATGTCTCACAAAAGCAAAAGCAAAAAAAAAAGTAAATTAAGCAGAAAAAAAAAACGTTGAATAGCTCTCTGAAACATGTGTGGCGATTTTCCTAAATGACCTACATTTCCACAGAAAATCCCCTCTAAATTTGGAAATTAATTTCAAACAAAATATCTTTTACACAATCTTATTTCAAACTTAACAAATATTTGGTAAAATTATAAGATTTCATAATTACCTTGGAATTGGAGGCAGAAAACCATCCCCAGTAAGATGAGAATCCTTTGAACAATAGGTGACATGGTGCTGTTCTCTCTGTGTATCCTTTTTGACTAGATGTTTAGCTTTAAATGTGAGTATTCACTGAATTTTGTTTTCGATGTTTTATTTCTTATTAGTTTTTATCACTGTTTGTTTTTTTCTATTCTTTTGTTCAATCTGTAACGCACTCTTCAATTGGTCATATTCAGTTTAGTTTCCTGTTAAAAATCCGCAATTAAAAAAAAAAAAAAACAAAAAAAAACTAAAACTAACCAACCAACAAATTAAATAAGTTGTCCACTCAATTAATTTTTTTTTAAGGTTATGTAATGAACAAACAAAGTTAGTTTTCGTTTTAATATCAACAGTCAACACAGCACTGACTGGTCGAGGAAATATTAAAGGTGAATTCCTTTTCAGCAAAAATCGACCCGAAGTTGCTCTTAAAGTTAAATTTTAAAAACACGTTAAATTACAAATCGCAAATCGTTTTTTTTGTTTTTTTAATTTTATCGCATATTTTCATGAAACTTTATCGCACACTTTTAATTACTTATGTAGATTATCATTTTCAACTAGGGACAAAAATTAATTTGATTTAAATTTGAATAAGAAGCGAGTCCTTTTTTTCTAGTCCTTTTTTTAAATTCCAAATAATGTTTACGTAAGCCCTTTTTCCCGAAATGAGACGACGTCCTTTCTGCTGGTTTGCAAACCGTTAGCTACCAGAAATCTGACAAAACAGTAAAATGGAAGGCAAACAACAACAAAGTGAGGAACAGTAAACTAGGGGTAGACCAGAACACCAGAATACCAGAATACCAGAATACCAGAATACCAGAATACTAGAATACCGTGTTCGGGTTGCAGATTATGCGCAAAAGATGAAAACATTAAAACCACTAGAACACACCACAAAAGCGCCGACGCTTTTTATGCACACGAATACGAAAACGATACGAAAAAAAATGAAAAAAAAAAAGATAAAAGCCAAAAGCACCCCCTCGGATCTGTAAAAATTGCTTTCGGTTCGGTCCTTCACAAGTTTGTAACACTGACACATTTTCGCTTCCTTTTGTGTTGGTAGCCAGTATTTGTTGTTGACAAGATGAAATAAAGCTCGACCCTTTTAAAGACGGCCATATGCCATGAGTACTGAAAGCTCTGCCCTTTAAAGACCACATGACATTAGATCCTTCTTAATTGGATTTAGTTTTGTTTTTTTTTTTTTTTTTTTTTTTTTTAAGCATAAAAAACCTTTTATTGTTATGTTCTTTTTTCCTTCTTTAAATACATTACCCAAAGAATGTTGTTTTGCAATTTGAGGTCGAATAGAGCAAAAATGGAGCATCTCTGCCAGCAAAATGCAATGCTTTCGTTGCCTAGCGGTAATGGTTAGCATCCACAAGTATACACCTTTTCCTTAAGGTTAAATACGTGCAGAACTTTGATATCAAACATCATTTAGTTTTTAACTTATTCTTATTTAATGGAATTTTGAAGAATCTAAAACCCCACAATTCTAGGTTTTAGGTTATAGCCAGCCCTTTGTAATATTCATGTTTTGAAAAGACAAAATAAAAAGATCTGAAACACAAGGGAAGCTTCTTCCGCCCCCCTTTTTTCGGTTACCTTATCTTGAGTTTTTAAAAAGAATCCAAGTGAGATGGTCGAACTAAGTGCCAAAGGCGTCAGTATAGAGGTGAACCTTATGAATACACCTTGCAAGGTGTCCGTGGTCTTCTCGACTGCGGCCAGGGCACGGATTCGGGAGGCCTCAACCAATATGCTTAGAAACTCCTCCGTCGATTTAAGCACTGACCCAAGAATTGCTGATAACCTGAATCTAATGACTCTTGTAGCTCTTTCTACGACATGTTCGGTAGATTGGGCTGGAACGATGAAGAGTGTACCAAAGAGGCTCGGCCTGTTAAACTCCATTCGAATCGTTTTTTTTTTTTTTTGAAGAATTTAACACTCAAATGGGCATGACTTAAAGTAGCTGAACCTGTGTTAAGTTTTTACGAAAATTAATGGAGGGACTAAATTATTAGTGTAATTGAACTTGTTGTTTGTACTGTATTTTAGGCAACCACAGGATTTTAGTTGCCTGAAAAAATGAATGTCTTTCGGGCGCGACTGGTATTGAATAACGAACCCTTCAATTTAGAAGCTACCACTAGAGCCACGGCCAGAGTGCTGTTACTGATGGCTTGCCTCGAGAAACGGGCTCCAGAAGATACGCCCTCTGAAACGAAGACGTGGGACAAACGCAAGACGCAAATAAACAGCAAGTGCTGTCGAAGGCGAGAGTGCTAAAAGTCTCATTCTCCCAGCGGCGACGAAAAAGAAAAACAAGTCGGCCGAAGTGACACACACTGAAACCAGTCAAGAGACCAAGAGAACCGGGAATGGAATGAAGCAGCCAAACTCATCGAAAAAAATAAGACCAGCGATGGTTTTACCAGAATACAATGGCGGTGCTACAACCAGCAAAGGTCGCAGTTCTGGCCGACGTAAGTCAGCTAATCAACTCTGGTGCTGGCATTCACCGCGCACAAACTCCGACTGAAACCAGCACAGCGACCAGAAAAAGTTGCAGTTCTATTGGACAAAACTTGAATGTCGCCGAAAAACCCACCGCTAAGAAAACTCCGAAACGCCAAAGAGGACTTGAGCCTCGGCGGTCATCAGAATTTGCTGCCAAAAATCCGGTTCAGTTTCAATCGTTCGAATGACGCTATTCGCGTAGGTTGAAATTTTACTAAATTGATGTTTCCAAATCGTGATTGAGAATTGTTAAATGGCTGGCTTTGTGGACAATTAAAACTGATTGGCCTGCTTTTCAAAAGCCCAAAAATATGAAAGAATTTTCTAAAACTAAACAGGAGAGGTAACTACAATATTACTTTGAAGACAGTGTAATCGGATTTAGTCAGATTTTCATTGAACATAATTTGAGGCTTCATTTTTGCTCGATGGCCGCAATCCAATATTTAAGACCGTATTTATGGAAATAGTTGCCACGCAAAGCGCTTCGGATTCGACATAGGGACAGGGTTTAATGTGTGATCTTTTTCTTTGATTATTTCTTAATTCATATTTCATAATAGGACATGAACGAAAGGATTTCCACAGCACAAATGGCACCCCGAGCTATAGTATGGTATGAAAGGATCTATGAAATTGGTTTGGCATACAGGTCGCCACCATAAGGATCCACATTTTGAGAAAATTGATGATTTTATTGTCATTGAATAAGAATCGGTTACAGAGAAAGTGTGGTATTGTTACCAGTATTTTTCAGATTCCATCGTTGTCAAAAACGGTCTTGTCTTCCCTTAATTTTTACAACTTGCCACAACTTGTGCTAACTTAGTTTTTTTTTTACTTTTTTTTATAAAAGGACTACAACCTCTTTATTTGATATTTTCATCTTGTGGCACCTAATTTTGTGATTTCAATTTGTAAAGCAAAACTTTAAAAGTAACACAAAACTCATCGTATATGGTTCTGTAGTTTCTAATTGGTTTACAATGATAGGTATACATCCCACATACATTCATATAAGCAAACAATATATTTACACATGCATACGTATACACAATTGAGTGCATATTAGAGCACTACAATGAAAGTTTAGTTAGAACTGAGAACACTTTGTTATTGTCCTGGAAAAACCACACGTTTGTGTCAAGTGGCTATGTCAAGAGGATAAGATATACGAGTATATAAGCACATTTTGCTAAACTTATAGTAGGTTAAATGTTTGCAACCCTCTCCGTTGCATTGTATTGCACTAATATACTTTATGAATTAAGCGGTCAAAATGAGTACATTACATAGTCTAAAACAAAAAACCACTCAAACAAAGGAAAAAGCGTTTCGAGGAACGAAAAGAGACGCGGAAAGCGTGGTCGAATGGAAATTTAAAAAAAAAAAAACATCAAGAGACATGTAAACCCGGTGTTAGCAATTTCCAAAAAATACTTTTTCAAATTATCATAATTGCCAAGGACTAGTAAAAATTACAAAACTTAAAACTAGATCTTCTTAAAATGCAAGTAAATCTGATAAAACATTGAAAAAAAACCTACATTGCTTGCTGCTGGATTAAAATTCTACAGAATCTCTCAAGACTACAGTGGCATGTGCTTAAAATTTCACGGTCTAGCATAAACTACGGACTAACCTCTATTCACTGTATTACTCGTCTTACCACTCTACCCACATAGAGAGCGTTTCTTCTAGGTTTTAACATTGGAAGGAGCTCCGACACTGGCAATTATTTTTTTGCTTTTTCAGTCTATTACCCAGGGATCAAGCCCATGACATTGTGTATAGTGATCAATGAACAGAATCACATCGACAAGACCAACATTTTGGACATTACGAAGAAATTCGTTTGATTTTAATAAGCCCTGACAATGCAAAGAGCTTAGAAACATTACCGCAGTATGAAACAAAAGAGATTAGATGAATAATAAATGTTAACTCATCCATCAAGCTAACAGTACACCCTATAGATATTCATGATCATTCCTAGATCCTAGTCAGGCCCAGATCAATTCTGCATAGATTTAGTGACACTAATTACAACCACAAAATCGAAATTCTAAACTTTATGCTTGCCAGAAAGAAAAGATCATATGATGCAGTGCATTTAAAAATCGAAATTAACAGCAAAGACTACCTCAGCAACTTCTAAAACTTCATTAGCCTCGACAAGGTGAGAAATGTGTTCCGACAGAAATAATATACCCACTCTCTACGGCTTTTAATGATTTGTGACGTTCACAAAATGCGCGGATCCGACCGATCGGTTCAGCATTAACCTCAAATAACTTCACAATACGATACACAAAATGTCGTGTGATTTTCAGTTGATTTCGTCTTTTTCGTAGACGAATTACGACAACACGATTTTTGATTGAGCCTCATTCCATGATTGCAAACAATTGACGTGAAAAACTTTTTACGTGGGAACTTAGCATAAATGTCACTTGACAATTAACTGTCAAGTTGAAGTGGGTACGTTCATTAGCCGTTGAGAATGAACGTGTTCATTTTGTGTACTAAAACATTTACTGGTATTAGGTAAACTATTCAGCATACTTAATAGCTACTCATGGCTTCTAATGGCACAGTGTCCAGACGTCTGTTTACGAGAAATCTATGTTTATGAATTTACAGGTAATTCTTCTCCTGAGCTCTTTTGATAGAGTAGGATCCAGTATGGGCCATATTAGTCTCATAGTTGTAATGATGAGTACATCACTATGTCGTTTTTCGAGGGTGTCAATTGATTGACTGATATTAGTATCACCTATGAGTTTTATCGCACTGTTTTCAATCATATTTAGCAGGTGCAAAGATGTTTTAGGAGCACCTGACCAGATGTGGGTATTGTTCTCCAGCTTTGGACGGATGAATGCCTTATATATTGAGGCCAGATCAGAGGGGGTAAAATATTTCTAACATCGCTTGAGGAAACCTAGACATTTCGCAGCGTTTTTGACGACATCGAATATGTGGTCATTCTAAGGTAAATGGAATAAATGGATTTAGAGTAAGTTAAGCAGAGAGTTGAAGATGGTACAGTATGTAGATAAACTGGTAGATTTAAAGCCATCTGATAAGATGCAAATAGACTTTGCCTGGTCTTCGTTCGTTCCTTGTGGAATTAGGTGCTGATGTCAAGGTTGAAGTAAATTTCAGTTTATTAAAGGGCAATGCAGCGTGAGTACAGTGGCATGTTCTGCACTTAGCTTAGCGTCACAAAAATGAAGAAAACTTTAGAAATTGGAAAGGTTCTTAACGCTCCACTGATATTGTACTTAAACATGCCTCGTGTTACGTGGTTGATATTTGTCCATATTTTCAGCGCATCTAGATGAATTCTAGATACCAGGTGGCAGGCACTCACTTTGATTTGTCTTGAGAAGAGGACCAGTTACGTTTTAGCTTAATTTACCCTAAGGCCACAGCTATGTGCTCAAGGTACAGCACAAGGAGAATGTTAAAATTTATCTGCTCGTGTTTTTCCCACACATAACCACTGGCGTTTTCAGTGTAAGTTATAAAACCACATCTCGCATCCTCTAAATTCGAAAGCAGCCGATTGAGGAGTAAGTTTTACATTCCCTAGGGATGCTCTCCCTTGTGAATTCTTTCTTATAGAACAGCAATCTTAGATTGCACTTATGCCTCGACTGTTACGAATAAAGTGTATCAGAAGAAAGTTTTTCGATAAAAATCATAGAAAAAGCAGGTTCGTATATCAAAGTTTCCACACAAGAACCAAAAATCCCAGGAGCTTCATCTTCGGGAAGGGTACTCCACGTACATATATATATGTATTTTTCAGAAAAAGGTAGCACTTTAAATATTGGTCTTTTACTTAGTAAAACATACAGTTCAAGTACTCGTAGAACGAGTATGAAGCACTTAGAACAAATTGAACCACGTTAAGGCAGCTTCAATATGAAAAACCAATTCAGTTCAGTTCAGTTAAGTTCCACACATAAACTCCTTTTTTGGCAATATTTTGCTTTTTGCAATTATTTTTTTTATTTCACTTTGGAAAAAAATAACCAAAAGGCAAGACCACAATGACACATAAATAAGATAGAAAATAAAGTTACTGGTGTTTGCGGTTGCTATTGCTGTCCAAAACACGACTTACCATTAGTCATTACATAACGTTTATGGTTTTTTTTTTTTTATTATGATTTAGATATTTAATTCTACATATTTTTGCAAAGATAAGATTTATAAAATAGGAATACAATTTTAACCCCAAAAGCGATCTGAAATATTGATTTTTCCTTAAGAAGTCACTAATACTAGTTCTTTGCTTAAGTTTGCAATTTTTGTTAACTTGAATTTGAAAATGGCTTGTTCGAAGAATTTCTCTGGCAACAATGTAATGAGATTCAAAATCACAAAGGACCTGCCAAGTGTTAAGTCATAAGGATCTTATATATTGAAAGGCTAATTAGAAAACTCTTCAAAATTATCGAGTGTAGGGGATTCAGTGCCATAAAATGATGGTCACAATTTGCATGTGGCAATAGCCACATTTTGGTGCTGTAAGAGTTTTCATTTTTAAATTTTTAAGTCAATAAAGTTCACTGTGGATTTGAATCCAATTACATGTACGAGTATGGTTATGTAATAGCAATTTCTTTTTCTTTTTTGTCCAGGAATCTGGCTTTTAGTTTCTTTTTCTTTTATAAATTGTGCCGTATGTTATTGAATTAGAAAAGACCTTTTTTATATAATGGCACTTGTAAGTTTAAGTACATCTTTTGAAAAGTAACAAATGAACATATATGTGGGGTGAATAACTCTGCAACAAGAACTGACAGTTTGCCAGCAACCATAGTTAGGTAATTGATTAATTCATTTATCATTACCATATATAACCAGCCACTCTGCTGATTTCGAATCAAATTACACCCACCAAGCAAAGGTTTTCAGTCTCAATGCCTTCAAAAAAAAAGAAAAAAAAAAAAACACAGAGGCAACATGAGTGTTGGAAATGATGTAACAAACAGGTTAAACTTTTTACTACTTACAGCAATATTATAGGACGCTAAACTGATGACACAAGGCTAAAAGCTTCTACCGGTAGTGTTTCGTTTTTTTTTTTAAACATAGGTCCCGATAAAATCATTCCTCTAAGGATCAGAGATAAAATACTTTTTGTTTTTAATCAAAAAAGGACAAGGCCAATATAGAGGTGTACGGGTAGTGCACTAATTTTTAATAGTAAATCGCATGTACGAATACCATATCTATGCAACGAGAGCTATGTGTAATATCTACTGCAGTTTCGATACAGGTGCCATCTCTTGGGTGATTCATAAATATCATATTTTATCTGCACTGTGTAGACTGTATACATATATAACTATTTCGTCAACCACCTGCACTAGTATCTAATAAGTTAAGATTTTATTTTTCCTAAGAATAAAAGGATAAACAACGGTTACACATTCGTATTTCCTATGTTGTGATATTTTCACGCTTCTCGCAAACAGCATTACATATTTCAATATTTTTTCTTTCTCAGTAGGATAAAGGAATATTTTTTTTTTTTCTTTAATTTAACATATAGATATATATATATATATATATTTTTTTTTTAAATTTTATTTAGCAGACAAACAAATCACACGCACTTCAATCTCTGTAAGTCAGCTAATATGAAATGAGATAGCTCACTATTTCTATTCGATTATCGAGACTCGGTCAACAGTGTACACACGATTCAACACTTAAGCTCAAACTAAAACTAGAATAAGAATATTTCGCAGAAGGTCTACGACTATTCTCCAAGTTTTAGATATCCGTTCGAATATAACTATTCCATTACTATAGATATTTTATGTTTCGTTTGCACCCGATTTTTTCCCGGTGATTTCCCATACTTATTTCTCGTACATTGTTGTTTTAATTTGTATGTTCGCTTTGGTAGTAGTATGTACTTTCAAACAGAAAACATGTACTTTTGTTGTCGAGGGCTTTTTGAAGTCTTGAAATGAAATTATAGCCCAGTAGGGGTAATAGAGCTTTTCATTGCCGAATATATTGATACAGTGCTGACTTGAAATTGATAACAGCTGTTGTGGGTTCATTTAAAATTAAAATTGTTGTCCTTAAAACCGTTTGTCCTTTTAAATGAAACAGACAGGATTTTTACAGGATTGTTTTCCTGACCGATTCCTAGGTCTTTATTCCGCTTCGACTCTCGGTGTTTAGCCTTACACATAAAAAGGTCTAACTTTACCAGACCGTGTGAATGCCAATTGGTAGGTTAGCTTAGGTAAGAGAGCCTTTTGGAACAACCAACCCACCACTTAGGCCTATCGGCCTATTGTAATGCCACATGGATCTGTGATCCTCCTACTCTTGGAACCAATTTGAGCTTCTGACGAAACGTAGGACACTGTTATCGTATGTATTGTTTAGGTCGCTGAAGTCATTGTAGAAGAAAGCTCCTAAGTGAACAACATGAGAATATTTTCCGGCTTTGGGAATGAAAACCTCATTAGCTTCTCTCCATGAAAAGGGAGCAGCTTTTCATGATACTCTCTAGCGTTCGTAGAATGACATCTGAGGGCCTTTGATAGCATCTATTTTTCCTTAATTGAGCATTTTTAGCCCATTCTTCCCTCTCAGTTTCGTTTAACTGTATCTTTTTACATTCTTAAGGGTGGTCGGGGGAAACCCAGGGAGCTAGCTGCTGATAACTTGTTGTCATCGAAAACACCAACGTCAAAGGCTCTGGCAGATTCTTTCGATTTCAGTCGTTCAACGTTAAATCTCCCTACTTCTTCCTCATTGGGGCGTCTAAGATATTTGTAGATGTACCTTGGCTGCAACTTGCCCAAGTCTATTTTGCTGATTCGGAATGATCGGGCATTTATAATAACAATGTCGCATGTTTGATGGTCAGGTGATCTCCTGTTCCTTTATGATTATTGAGATAGAGAATGCGAATGTTTGCTAAAGTGATTTTCCGCTCACCCAGGTCAAAGGCAATTAGAGATAGTCCATTTCCAGATATCCTCTTTTCCTATTTCGTTTTCAATATGGTTCTTATGGGCTCGTGAAAGCACTGTAACGTAGCATAATCGCTTCTCTCTGTAGGGGCGTTCATTCATGTGTCAAATGTTCGAATCCTTTTGCTTATATCCATACAAAGCTACTACCGGATTTTTAGTAAGATGTACAATTGCACCTAATAAATTAAAGACTAAAGGTACTGACAATATTGAAAGTATGCAATTAAATATCTGGTTCATTATGGCATCTTTTACTGTTACTGCACTAAATTATAATAATTTTAAAAGCAGAAAAAGCTTTGATGCATTTAAGCTTTCTTTCTGTGTCCTTATAAGTCATTGTACGTATATGGTAGCTTACGTACATACTCGTATGCGTGTACCCATACTTTGACTATGGATAAAATTAAAAAGAAGCTAACAATAAGAGAATAGACTTGTGCCAAACGTCATCATTGTATGTAATACATACGAGCACTCGTACATAACGCAAACGTAGGATATGGTGAAGACCCGAAACCAGGCCAATATATGTACATATGTACGAGTAAAAGCGGAACATTCGAATGAACAGAGAATAGTCAAGAACGTGAATCTCGTCACTGATTAGATCTATCCAAATCTTGGCTAAAACAAAACACAAAGATTCGAACATCCAAAAAAAATTGTTCGTAATGCGATCAAGCTCAATATAAGGGTAGTCCCAAGGCGTTCGGTGAAAAACAAGTCTTACTTACTCTTGGGAGTAAAAAACTTCCGAACGAAGTATATAAAGGTGACAAAAGATTTAACAAGTACGGTCCATATTATGATTTAGGTGTTGTTTTAGTTTCACTAATTATACCGGGCTCTTCCTTCTTCCTTCCTGTTCATAACCTAATGCGGGGTCTTCCTATAAGAGGACCACCCTCTAAATTGGACATTAAAACACTGTGCATAGAATTGATTAATTTCGCTCGAATTCAAAATTTATTTTTTCTATTTTTCAATGTATGACCCCGAAATCGAACCCAAAATCTTGGCTTAGAGTCGACGAACTTAACCACTGCAACACGACATTAGCCACTATGGCGTATGACTCTACTATCATTCAACAATAGTGATGCCATCAATCCTGGAAATAGGTATAAACAACTCACAACACATGTCGTTGGGCAGACACCTAAATATAGATTGATAAGATAGACACTATATAAGCCAAATGACCTCCACCACCTCTGTTCCTCTTTATAAAATTGTTCATTATATTTTCCCACGGATGTTAGTTTTAAAAGCTTCAGAGGGCTGGTGAGAGTTGGCATAAGACTCACCTTTCACATAGCCCAAAAAAAAAACGAAGAACAGAGTTAAATCGAATAATATCGGCGGCCAATTTCGCCAAATGACTCGCGCAGGTTTTGCGATTTGTGTGACATGTAGGGCCGTCTTGTTGGAAACATACATCATCCAAATCAACAACTTTAAGTATTTAACATATAGTACCCAGCATTTTATTTTCAAGGGAATAAGGTCCAATGATGCCTCCTGGCTTGAATAGATAGGATTCTCGACTATCATTGATTGCCAAAAATATGGCAATTCTACTTATTAACAAATGTGGAATAATAAGTCCTGCTTATGGGAAAATCAATTTCGGAAATCGACGTGTAGTCAACAAACCTGCGTTTTTGGCTCCACGTCGAGCTGCAAAAACCAATATGCCCGCTTTTTGGATCAGCGGCAATTCTGGTTCTTCATATCACTAACTTGTCCCTTTACTGGACAAAAAGGGACAAGTCGTCTGACGTGACGACAGGGCTTCAGCCCACTGTAGGTACCGATGGGAGGGTTAGGAATAGAATCACAGAAGACAAAGGACCTTAGCGACTCACATGAAACTTTCAAAAAAGAAAGTGATTCTTCGTATCAAAGAGTACTGTGTCTCTGTCGGATGGTACCAATTTGTACAATCAGAAAGCTGTATTCAGATTGCTTTTAAAGGTAAAGAAGATGACTGACGAATATTCCACTCTGACGTAGAATAAGTACTTGAAAAGTTATTTATGGTGATGGCCTTTGGACAAATCGAAGTTCCTTAAAAGAATGGGATCAGAGCCTAAGGACCGCAGTGAATGACAGTGGATAGACCATTCCTTATGGCATGTACTCGTATGATAAGATAGATGCATAGATTGCAAATCATACCACATAATAGAATCCAATCATTCTGTAGATACCCGAGCGGGTAGTTTTTCTTATCAATTTCTCCGATTTTTAATTAAAATCATTTGAATAAAACCATAAAATCGTATAGAATACATAGATTTATACATATATGAGATTTATAGATGCATTTGAAAAGAGGACAAACAATAAATGGACACAGTGTTCTATTGTACATACGTATATAAGCGTACGAGTATGTTATAATATGATACAATCAGCCCCTTCATGAATGAGCAAGCTTTTTCCTGGCTCTACCCCTACTATTGATGTAATGACGTCGGTTGTCTCTATGGCTTTTGGCAACCTTGAGTTGCTGCGAATTCCTTATGAAGGGTTGAACATGGCTTATTCCTTTGATTGTATGTAGGAATATCAGCGGATGAATATATGCATATTACGTTCTACAATACATTGAGTGTCGAATTTGTGTTAACGATACTACCCCTACATTGGAATACCCATACATACCCGTACATGTAGGTGCAGATGTATGCAAACTGCTTATGGACTTACATACGTATGTAGTTCCTAAAGGATCTGACGTCATTAATTTGACTTGTTTTCGTTAAAAAATTTTCACAATTTTCTATGACGTACGAAAGGGAAAATAAACACCTTGAGATAAGGAACGTTTTATTGGTCTGTTTTAGGAGCTTAGGGAACATTTTAATTGCACCTACATACAGACAGACATGTGTGGGGCTTAGTCATTCCTCTTTGGATTTGAATTTCCTTCGGCACAATTTTCTGAATCTAATTGTCGATACTGCTTCTGGTTTTTGGTGTACATTTTTATTGATTTTTCAATGTATGCATGGCTTTGTAGGTTAACGTGTTAACGAATTGCTTTTCCTCAAAGACAAACATCAAATTCAAGTAGATCGTATTGTAAACTTTGTTTTAGAACTAGTGAATTTCGTAATATAGAAAACTGTAATATTTTGTCAAAGAAAGGACAATTTTATTACTTACAAATTATGTAAGCTAAAACGTTAGATTGGCATTTATTGCTCTCTACATTGAAGGTCTTCGTTGTTTCCGGTACGTTCCATCCTTACTTACTTCCTAACCTGGGTTGCGCTTTAGTCCCGGGGTGAATCTGGGCCTCCACTTGCGTGCGCCTCCTGAAGTGGGTTCTTACTGTGCTGCGTTCTCCCTCCGTGATGGGTTTGGTAGTGAACTTTTCAAGTCAGAAACCATATCTGTGTGGCTGAAATGATCTGATTTGCGATGTTGACATGACAATGCCTGTGTAGTTTACGTCCAGAGCATGCTCTCAGTGGACCATATTTTAAGCCTCATTTAGTACATATTCCTAGCAGGACCATCTTCGGCCCAGGCCACCAATCAGTTATATTTCAGATTGGTGATGGCTTTCCTCTATATGTTGAGGTCGGGTGTACGAAATTGTTTCCCCTCATTATCTAGGTTGATCGTCATCCCCGTTATTTAACATCCCTAGCACTGACGGCGAGTCTACCACTAGGTTTTCTTCTTTGTCCTTGCAGGCATCCGTTTGTACGCTATTGCATGGCATATTCTTTTTACCTCCCAATCGTGCTCGTCCATTTTCTGTTGCTCGTATACCTCATGGCTGCAGGTGGCCTGTTAAGTGTCCGAGCATGTTAAGTGTAGATCTGAATGTTGTTGTCCTTTAATCGTTTACCAGGATTGTCAACAGTGGATTCGTTATTATCTGAGGCTATTAGCTGGTTCATCACGGTTTTTTTTTTTTATCTCTTCCGTAACCCAGTCGTAATCGCAGATCCACCATGTGCAATGCAAATGCATGGGGGAAATATAAAGCACTAGATGTAATAATACGCGTTAAATATTCCAATGTTTAAAAACATGAACAATGAAAAATGAAAATTTGGCATCACTAAACCAATTAGCAAGTGACAGTCCGAAGAGCTCAACCAACCATCACCAATTCACCACCAAGTACCCATTTGCAATGGAGTAGACGTATTCTTTTTTTTTTTTTATTATTTAAATACGAAATTGCAATGAAAGAGTTTGTTAAGATTTTTTTTCCAATGCAAAGTGAATAAAAAAAAAAAAAATTAAATCGCCCCCAAATCATATAACGAAAATTTACTTCTCACAAAATAAATATAAATTGAAAAATTGCTTCAAGTAATTACAAACAAAAATAAACAAAGAACCTACCGTCGTCTGCTGTCTATGGGTTCTTTCACAACGTCGTAATTTCATTCGGAAAAATTCGGTGATTCAGTGGCAAAATGCCCCACAGTGGGCAGCAAATAATTATTTCCATGAAATTATGAAATGAATATTTCAAGTGGTAAATTAGAAAATGAAATATCAACTGGATAATCCATAGCAAACATCTGTTCCATTTGCAGAAGACCTATCAAAATCAACAACAAAGAAAATACACTATCGAATGCGAATACGAATACGTCGTGGTCGTTATCATTGTCTCTTCTCTTAGTCGATCTCGGTAATCGCTTTCTATTGTTAAGAAATCGAAAAGAAACACAAGTAGTTGAAAAATATTTATAAGCTTGTTAATCATATGTTTGCAAAATACAAATTTTATAGCTAGAGGGTGTGGAAGAGAGAGAGAGAGAAAAAAAAAAAAAAAAAAAAAAACAAAGGGCACTAACTAAAAATCGGGAAGACCAAAAACACCGAGGAAACGCAAGACTTGCAAGACTTCAACGAATGTGAGAAGAAATATGGCGTTTTTCTTCCCATCGTTCGTGTGTGTTTTGTTTTTTTAAGAATTCATTTGAATTTCCTATTACGGTGGCCAGGGACCCTTGTAGTTTTATAGTTGTCTGCTCTAAAATTTTTAATAACGAGTGCCTTACGAACAAATGTTTCGTATTAGTTTCTTTTGAGCAGATAAAAAATGATCTGAGAAATGTTACGAGTACTAAGCGACAAGAGGAAAAAATAAAAAAAAAAAAAAAAGTCAACCACATCGTCGATAGGGTCTTTTATTTTGTTTTTGTTTCTGTTTTTGTTTTTTGTTTTTTTTTTTTTTTATAATTATTTTTTCGTTCACTTAAAGTAAGTGCAATTGAATGCAAATTTGCTGCTAGAACTATTTAATATTGAATCAGTTACCAAGAGCAAAGGGAACCATACAATCTCCTGCAAACAGATGACATTTCGTAAAATTGGAAGCAACAAAAGGAAACGAAAATATTTCTGCCGGATTGACGATCAGAAGAACAATATTTTTCGTACAATTAAATATTCGTTTGCTTGTGTATTGCTATATCTTCCTTTCCCCGTGGGAGAGCAATTGTGACAACGGTGAGAATCTTTTATATTTATTTATTATTTATTTTCCATGCACACATGCATACGTGTATGTACATACTTATATCCATGGTTTGGGATTAATTTTAGACCAGTTGGCAATCGATGCAAAATTTGAGGGAAACACACGTAGTGTATGTGTTTTTAATATTTGAAAAAATCGTCAAAACATTAATAACTTAACCGATTCCTAATTCCACTTTGTATAGCATTATCCCATTGAAATTGTTTGCGGTTTATGTTTTTCTTATTGGTCATTCCAAATATGGCTCCTTAACGAACAAAGAAGCGCTGGAACGCATGGGTAATGCCAGTCATCAGAGTATTATTTAGTTTAACGGAAAAATAGATGTGAATTCTACTTATGTACTCGTATCTTCAATTGTCAGATTTCTTTGGAGGGGTCATTTTTGCTCCTCTTTCTGAGGACGTTTTACATATGTAGTTCTCAATTGAGAATGAAATATATTTTCACCAGCCAAACAATGAAATGAGAAACTACTTTCATTACATTGAAGTATCAAAGAATGCAATCAGATTCATTTCATTTACACAATTGAGAAATGTATTCTTCATAACTCAAACAGATATTGGTATTTGCTGGGGATTTTGGCGGTGCCACAACCAGACGCATCGATTTGATAACTTCTCACAATCAAGTTCTTGTACTCCAACGAGCTGGTAGTTTGTTGATTTAATTGTTTTCATGGATATCAGACCCAGTCTTAGTGAGATACACAATAGTAAGGTGCATAATAGAGAATGTTTACTTACTTTGGGCGCGGCGGTGGACACATTTTCAGCTGATAGTAGATAAACAGTACACTCTTAATTGGGTGTTAAATGGTTCGACTAGTGTTCAGAAGAAAATCGTGTTACATTAAATTGAAAACGATTCCAAACTACCGTAACTTGATTTGTGGAAATCCAAGTGTCAACTGATCGAAAGAAAAGTAAACCTTGACCAGGTCTATGGAACGCTTATTGGTATTTTTACCATAATGGACAGGAATAAAATGAACAAGATTTCGGTTACATCTTTACGCATTTCCCTTGAAGCGCTAACAAGTCTTTTGATTGTGATTTTGAGAGTTTCCTCTTCAGCGAACAAAGCAATTCCATTTTACTAAAGGTTCTTAGACAACTGGTAGATGAACTTATAATTCAATTCCATTCTCAGCAAGGTTCATATGTCGGCCTACTTCTACAGATGTTTAATATAATTGCTCTGCCGACTTTGTAGAACTCCTTTTAATGACTCCTCATCATAAATCAAGTGAATACACTTAGGAGACTCGATATATGCAAGTTCTTATCATCCTAGTCCTACTTTATGGGGCTCAGAAGCATAGACCTTAGCGAAGGCGTCATTTTGAATGTAATATTTTTCGAGAGATATTTGATTCTGTTTGCATCAACGGGGATTAAAGGAGGAGACGTAACAGCGAACCATATGACTTGAGATCATTTTGGACATGAATGAATATTAACGCTTCCGTACGAAGGGTCTTCGATTTATACCCGGAGAGATGGCGCAGTAGAGGCACAGAAGGAAAATGATCTTTACCATATTGGAGTGCGTATCCGAGCCAGATAGGTGGGACTCACCTATCCTTGGTAAACCAATAAATAACGGCCAGGTTCCAACCGTTCGGAGTGCAGTAAATTTATTAGTTAAAATAACTACAATAAGAAATTATACATTAAAAAATTAGTACAAATGAATCTACAAAGTCCGTTACAAAATAGGTATTCCCACTAAAGCCATCTATTGGTAATTACATTTTCTGGAAAGATAGGTTCACTGATGTCCTGTCAAAATTGTATGTCATTTGGAGGACTAGAAGCGGATTTATTGTGTCAAAAATGACAACCAAAAATTGCTCAGAATTTAACATTCAAAGTACATCATCAAGGAGGCCAAGAAGAACAAAAACTTCCTTTACAACGCTGTGGCTGGTGATGAAACGTGTTGTTTTCAAAATGATCCAGAAACCAAGAGCCTAGTAAAAGACGCCAGACCAACCAAAACCCAAAAAATCTCGTTGGGAGAAGTTAAATGTGAAGGCAATGTTGGTTTGCTTTTGCGATCCCAAGAGTTTGCCGTTTGTTACACGATAATGCGCTGTCTCATCGATCGACACTTGTGACCGATCTTTTTGCTAAAAATTGCATTTTATCCGTCAACCAGTTTTCGCCTGGTTTGGCAACGTGAGACTTTTACCTTTTCGAAACAATACATTTGCGGATGAAAGTAAGGCGTTTTATGGATGTAGAAGCCATCCAAAAGGCTTGTACTAACATCCTGATGGGCATCTCGGCTGACAATCTAAACCACTCATTCGACATGCTTTTAGATAAATCGGTTTTGTCAAACAAGAAAACTTTTTCACCACTTCTACAGGAAATATACAATATTTCCGACTTACGCGAACGACATACAATGAAGGAAAATTGTAGTTGACATCACTATAATAATCAAAATGAACGTAATTGGTCGAACGTGGCTACCTTGTGAGGTGCTACCAAATAAGATTTGATAAATTTAAGCAATTGCGTATAAAATTTTCCTATCCCCCAAGGAGTATAGGATTCCCGAGACGAATTCCATTTTAATTGGGAGAAAAGACAGATTTTCAATGAAAAAACTTTACAACATAAATTATTCTTTCGAAGAGCTTATGGATGCCTGAAGATTTAGCAATAGGTCGGCAGTTTATTACACTATTCTTTTCTTGGGAGTAGAAGTGAATACACGTACGAATATAACGCGATCACTTGGAATATATTTAAAATCCATGAAAAGTTATCAAAGTTTGTAATTTAGTATCTTTTCTACTATTTGTCTTAACTTGAATAACTTACCTGTTGTGGCACTATCGAAGCAAACGCATGATTGACAAGAACTGATGAGAAAATTCGTCATGATACTCGTAGGCTAACGATCGTCGCATTGCTCTTTTTATTCTTGAATAGGTCACATTCATTTTTCCCATTATCTTAATTTACATGCTTCTATGTATACTCGTATATTTCAATTTCAGAGCTCATCTGTCAAAATTAGAAAAACGAATTCAATATAACACGAAGATAATAAAACATAAGAGGTGTCTATCGCTTACCTAACTAGCAGGATCGGACAAAGCGACTGGAAAAAGGAATCAGTTCAGGAATCTCTTCGAAATGGGAAATTGTTTAAAGATATCCAACGCTGACGATATATCTTTGTTAAGAGGCAGTGAAAATGGAAGCGGACGTGAGTCATCATCTGATCAAATTGGACCGTTGCCGATATATTCTGTAAGTAGAAATTTTGATTTTATTTGGCCAAATAGTGACTCTTATTAAAGCACTTTAATGATAATTAGACGAGAAATTCGAGATTTTTCAAAGTCGTTTGAATCGATATTTAACTATTGTAATAGGAGTGCCGAGTCAAATTTCCATTTATAATTCCAAAACCGTCAGTCAGGCTTAATTTGATCATTGAAGATGGCATTTTATTGGCATATTCTCATTCTTTGTATAGTGTCGAGCTAGTAGAAAAAAAAAACAAATAATATTAATACAATAAATAGTAAAAAGGAAAACAATGTACCTCGTTCCTCTCTTGGATCCAAATTCTTTTCGCTTTTGCGTAGCGAAACGACATCTATTTGTAGAGCAAAACAATCATTCCAGCGGCGTTCTACCGTTTCTATGCCTTTCTTATAGAACGATTTGTCTAACCCTTCAAAATATGCTTCAGTTTCAGCGATCACCTCTTGATTGGAGACATATTGCTTTCCGGAGAACATTGTTGTTTTTGGTCAACTGTGAGTAAACGCGATATCCAATCGTGTTCGTATCAGATCCTAAATTACTCTTATACAGTGATGGAAGTATAAATATTTGAACCCTTTCGAATTTGGACTATGTTAGTAGCTTTCATTCATTAGAGACTCGTCACTTTTTCGCTGCCATTTTAAATGTTACAATAAAGTCCCTCCCTTACAGCAGACATGCAGACTGGCTCCTATGAGCTGGTTTATGTTTTTTCTTATTAAGAGATTCGATTAAAGTTAAATGCTTACATGGTTTAAGAAACCAAATTTTATTGAAAATAATCATAAAATAAAGAGAATATTATTTAATATTTTTAAACAGGAAATCCTTCAGCCAGTTTTCTATCCATCTCCATCGGTAAGCCGTCCAGTTTCACGTCTTAGCGAAGAAGAGCAAATAAAAATCGCCAAGCGTATTGGACTCATTCAACATTTGCCGATTGGATCTTATGATGGTTGTAAAAAATCTCGCGAATGTGTTATATGCATGATTGAATTTTGTGTTGGCGAAGCGGTCCGATATCTGCCTTGTATGCATATATACCATGTTAGCTGTATCGACGACTGGCTAATGCGCAGCCTGACGTGCCCAACCTGTATGGAACCAGTTGATGCAGCTTTACTAAACAGTTATGAAACAACGTAATTCTTGGCATCAGCTTATGGTGTCATCATTATTCAACTATCTACTAATTTTCTATTTTTATTTTAAATTCTTTTTTTATTTTATATAAGTTTTTCTTTTTCTAAAAATTATACAAAGATTTGATGACTTATCAATGGGCAATCAACTTCGTAAAGGGTTTGTTGTAATATTTTTATCTTTAAAGGAAAGAACAAGTTTAGTTGGATTTTCTTATAAAATAAAAACAAAACAGATAGAGAGAGAAAGCGAGAGTGAGCGAAAGAGAGAGAACGAGATAAGTATGCATGCCGAACGAATGTGTATACAAAATAATTTTTTTTTTTTTAAATTTTTTTTTTTGTTGAAAATTTGAAAATATCATAAAACATGATGAAATTTAATTTATTAGCAATTGAATGGATACAATAATTTGTTAACTAATTATTTGTAGGTTTGGACTGTTTTATTTTTATTTTCTTCGAAATACTATACCACATATTTCATATTTGTGTGAAATATAAAAGAAATTAACTTTAAACTAGTGATTCGTTGTTTAAGCTAACCTAGCGTATAGATTTCGAAATTTTTAACCGTTCGTAATAAGACAGCAATAAATATATAAATATTATTCGGCCTATTTTTGTTTGTTAACAGTTTATTTGTTTTTATTTGTTTAAAACAATAACGGGGCAATAAACTCAGAATCAGAGAAATTATTTAAATACGAATGTTTCCGCTTTTGAATTTCAAATTGAATAAAAACAAAAAAAAAAAACACAAAAAAATAAAGATGATCTTAAAATATGTTTAAACAATATAAATGTATATATATACATATATATATATATTGAGATATATATATAAATATATGTATATATATACAATATAACCCAACATGTATTTGTACATAATTTTTAAAATATTGTGGATTCACATGTATGAATAAATTAAAGGAACACAAATATTTCGCTGTTGTTTTTTCTTGTTTGTTTAACTGGTTTATTTAGTTTAGAATCAATCAAATGCACATCTATCTCAAAATGTTAATTTAACCCTCTGACCAGCGGCAGTCCCGATAGCCTTATATTTACAAGCTACAAGTTTGTAAAATTTCTCAAAAAATGTACTGCACTCTCATTATTCAGTTGTGCCTTGATGGTTTTGTTAGGTTGTATTAAATGCGTAAATGCATATTGTAGAAAGAAATAAGAGCAAAAGAGAAGAAATTTGTTCGGTAATTTAAGTAATTTGTCCAGCTAGTGAAGCAGTGCGGGTTTGGCACCGACATAATAGTGCTAAGCGTTCAGCACAAGCCGGTTTATATTGCAGGTAAAGTAATATTTATTTATTTCTTTATTTCAATCTACGATTTGACAATCAACAGATTTCGAAATCCAAATAAGATTGTATGGTAAAAATATTTTCAAATAATATAACCATTCAGTAATGAAGGACTTACATTTTCTACCGTGTCGAACCCTTATTCTTAAGGTAAGTTTTGAGTTTGGGGAATAAAAAAAGGTCCAATGGGGCCAAGTCCGGACTCATTTAACAAAACCACTGATAAAAACATGTTTCTTGTGGCACTGATTTGATTGAACCCATGGTTAACAACTTGATTGGACCCTATAAGTGCGGTTTCACGGCAGGAAAGTCCACGATCGATCAGATTTCCACACTCCGGCAGATCCTGGATAAAACCCAAGTTCAGATCGATTTTAAGGCTGCCTATGACATCATTTATACAGACGAGCTATATAGAGCGAGGACATCCCTGTCAAACTCGTCCGTCTGTGCAGGATGACGACGGATAACGCCCGCTGCTGAGGGATATGTTTACCTAATGTCGGCTATATGATTCTATTCAGTGTACTGTGTGAACGTGTAAAACTTCTTCGGTCCACAAAAATTTACTGAAAGCAATGTTACTTCGGGCCTGGAAAATCTTGGAAAGAACTAGCCAGTTCCAAGTCAATACCTACCACCTATGCTTATGACAGCATCTATTGTACTAGGCTTTATAATGCGATGTCCCAAGAAAACTTATCCGGTTGTATCGCATCACACTAGAAAATTTGCGATGCGCCTTACAGCTTGGAAACGAAACCTAAGAATTTTTCCAAACCTCCACCGGATTCCGGCAAATAGATACGCTCTCATAATATGGTTTTTTCAATCTCATATTAAATTAGTCGTATTATGTCACCGCAGACAGGTATAAGCACAATAAGAATCTGCCCAGCTGTTCGGACACGTCATTGATATAGACATTTCAGGGTGGCCAAAATCTGCCGCCATTGTAAAGTACATTTTGTCGAGCAAAGATAACCCTGTCGTCTACCAAATCGTACAATTTGTCACTGTCAACACTCATTACTTTAGAGGAGTTCCTCTTCCTCTGGATTAATGCAAACTCCACAAATGACACCTTGTCGAAGATTACGACCAGAATAAGCCTAGACAACCGGTGCTTCAGTATGGTTTAACAAATTGGATCCAAAGTCCCTACTCCAAGGAATAAAATCATACTCTATGAAATGGGAAACCTTACTAAATATTTTTACAGCTGGATGTCATTGGTAACTTTCACAGCTGCCGAAACATAACAATTGGAACAACTATCATTGATATCTGGCTTGATTCCGTACTTGGCTGGCTTAGACGGAATATATTGTGTGAAACTTGTCTGTCCTCAATAAGTTACTGCTGAATTAGCCTGCAACATAAGTCACAAATCATCAATAGCAGACGTTTTGTTGGTGAGTAATTTCACCGAATTTTGTAATGGATATGAAACGATTATACGGTAAAGCGGCTGAGTATACTGGAGCATGTGTTGGGCCCCATAGTTCCTAAGCAGGGTCGCTGCTTGCCTTGAACGTCCCCGCATACAAAATGATTGCCAAAAAAGCATCAAACTCTTGAGTCAACAGCTTGCGTTGGTTCGTTATTTTCCTGTAATCTCCTGTGACAGATCACCATACTAAAAGTCTTCAAAATGAAAAAAAGAGATCAGAATGGAATGCATATATCGCTTCGGAACATTACATTTTTATGGAATAAAGTTAGCACCAAGTTTCTAGTATATGCATAAAAAGATTTGTAAGCTTAAATAATCATGCATTAACTACAACACACCGACAAGAGAACCATTGATTTGGGCCTAGACTATTGCAAAGCAGAAGAAGTGTGATGAGACGGCCTGGCCAAAAGTAGAAGGAAACGTCAAACTATGCTATTTTGGATGCGTTTTTATTTTTGAAGCTAGACTTAAGCAAGTGGGCCTTATGACAATTCGTTTCAACTTTCCAACATCGGCCCTATATTCGTACATGCCCCAGAAAGGTGATGATATTAAAGACAAGCTCCTGGAAAAAATACGATAGCCGAGCCGTTGGCATGACATTCAATTTGTCCTGCATGATTTTAATGCAAAGTTAGGAAAGAGAAACGTCCACAAGGAGACTTTCGAGACGATCACCATACATGCTATATCACTAAATGTATCATCTATAATTCCCACGACTCTCGTTCGTTAGTGTAAAGTTTAAGAACTTTTTACAGTTGTACCTGCACTCCTCCTCCTCCTTCTCAAAGACAAGCAAATGTTTGAATTCGGAAGGCTACAGTTGCAAAAGATGGCCAGAGCCAGGTCCTATACTGCTTCTATCAACTACTTAAATGAGATAAACATCGTCTACTCTAAAGTAAAACTCCGAATTTCGTCTTTTACGACCATCTGGCAGCCGTAGCTTGAATCGTTTCCACTATAGCACAATAGGTTTCTTGATATGGACACTCTATCAAACACGTGCAAGGAAACATCTACTCGTAATAAAGTAACACCTCAGCGAAGCATATGTTAGAATGGTAAGTTTCTTCAGTTAGAAAAGACAACGGAGACCTTCTGTACGATGGACTTGCAAGTGGTAATCCTTTATCAGTTTCATAATTCAATTTCATTTTGATGTGAGTTAAAATTGCGACCGAAAAACATTAACGAACTACATAGACTAGACGAGTTGCAGCAAAGAAACTTACCGGCTTAGGTTACTTATTCAAATTGAAGTTGTGGCTTGTATGTAATCGTCATCGCGCATAATACTAAACGAAGTTTAGACTGCAATTTGAAAATTGAAAGGCACGCCCTATATAGTTGTTAGATAATTTTTATTGGATATTTCATACTGAATTATTAAGTTCTCCAGTTACTTCTATAAACTTCTATCGAATGTATGTGTTTACTTCCAATTTTCCGACTTTTAACTTATTTCTTATTACTTGGTTTTTAAATTTTTTTATATTTTGTTTGTTTGTTTATTATATAAAGATCCTTGGTAAAAATTTCTTTAAAAGTTTCTCGGATTTACATCATTTTTTAGCGAGCTCATTTGACAGCCAGTCGAGACCTTCATATAACCCGTGTCCTTGTGTGGCACAAGTAGCTTGAATGTACCACTGAAACGAGATAATATTTATATAGTTTAGATTTTTTATTTTTTTTTTTTAATTTTATGATATTTAACTAAATAAATAAATGAACTCACATGTCTTTGACGAAGTTGATTCAAACGGAGTTTATCGGTGAGCTCGGCTGCACTCATTGCATTCGGTAGATCTTGTTTGTTAGCAAATACTAGTAGAACTGCATCTCTTAGTTCATCTTCTTGAAGCTATTATTAAAAAAAGTAAGTTAATAAATAAAAGTCCAACATGTTTAAATGTATTTATACTGTTACCATATTTTGTAGTTCTTTCTCAGCCTCATTTATTCTATCTCTGTCATTTGAATCGACGACAAATATAAGCCCCTGGGTGTTTTGGAAATAGTGACGCCATAGTGGACGAATTTTATCTTGTCCACCAACATCCCAAACAGTAAAGCATATGTTCTTGTATTCAACGGTTTCAACATTGAAGCCGATTGTCGGTATAGTTGTTACGATTTCGCCGAGTTTTAATTTATATAGGATCGTGGTTTTACCTGCTGCATCTAAACCAACTGTAAACAAACAAAAAAAAAAATCAAATTTTGATTATACTGTATTTAATCAATTTGTAAACTAAGACCACTGGAATGGTATGTGAGAAAACATATCGAATAAATTGAACCCCAGAGACTCTCTGAAATGGACCAACTACAGACGAATCAGTATTCTAAATTAGAGCGCTGGCTCTGTATTAAGTGCGAGTATTCAAGCAAAGGCGGCGAGACTATGCGTCTCGGCGGTTATAAGACCGATACTCTCGTACGGGGTGGATATTATAGTGTCCGGTTTAGTTCCGCCTTTTCAGATCTTTTCCTGGCCTCCTCTGGGATTACCCTTCGCTTGGAGGGAATAATTGGATTGTGTAACAGCAAACTCTTGGACTCAGCAATCAGGTGATCTGCAAAAGTGCGACCTGTAGAATAGTTCTTAGGCCCGCAAATTTAGCCAACCCCACAAGCGGCGCAGTAGAAATGCAGATAAGTGGGAAAAACGTGCTACATTAGATGTAACTATACGCGTTCCATATTTCCACGTTTAATAAAAGAATAAAAAGAATGGAATAGAATGAAATTTTATGAAGAAAACCAAACGAACTCCGACTCAAGTTCCACAGCGAATTTTCACTTGCTTCACGATCACCTATACACACAGATAGTACTAATTGAAACCCTCTGACTATTTGGATAAATAAACTAAACTCTGTACAAGCGACACAATATCGTCGCAAATAGATCTGAATCACTCAACAATGTTTAAACAATGTAGAATATACAATATAATAACAAATAAAAATGCTTGTAAAGTGTAAAGGGTTCTGTGCAAACAACTTTAGCAAACGTGTTCAAACCAAATGGCTCAGTTCGAAACCTGCTCACAGAACAAGTGCCAGCAGATAGAACGACTTCTTCAACGAATTCAATTACCTAGCGTGTTATAGTTTCCACGATTAACATGCAAAGACCTCTTGGGCTTTAAACGAACCCATTTATTCACAACAAATGCACTGGAAACATGTTATTAGCCGGCTAAATGATATTAAAAAAAAAAAAAAAAACAAATAATAATATGAAAAAGAGAAAAACTACACAGCACACGTAGACAAGTGTGTGTGTGAGTTATATCTACGCTGATGACAAGTTTTTTTTTTTTTTTTTTTGCACAAAAAATGATTAACTCTTTGTCGTGTATCGATTTCGACGTGTGTCTATAGAAACGGTCTTATCGGAACGTTGTTTCTCAATTAAAAAGATGTCCCTTCGGCAGCACGAACAGACACCGCCCTCATCGCCCCGCACTCAATGGCATTTAGTCATTCCGGATTTCGTTTTTTCCGTCTTTAGTCTGTCGACAAATTGAAAATTGGAAAAACAATTTCGCTTACAGCACCATCATTACCACCGCACCACCGTCGTCACCATATCGTAGCCCATAGAAACTCGTACACCACGTAAGTTCTTGTTGTTATTGTTTCGTTTCTGTGCAATGCCTCAAACATGTGAAAATAAATTTACTGAATACAGGTGTAGGGGTAGAAATATGTGAATTCAGGAACAGTGGGTCTGTCACAAAAAGGGGTGCTCCAAGGGGTCATTCAATTGATTCAGCAATGATTTCAAAGGACTTACCCATCAGTATCCGCATTTGTTTCTTGCCAAATAGGCGGGTGAGGAGACTGGAGATAGTCAAGCCCATATTTTATTTACTTTTTTCTTTAAAATAATGACAAAAAAATAAAATAAAAAAAAAAACCGTGATCACGTAGCGACAAATACGGGAAACAACGTTCCTCTGTTGAGCTCACACGATTGGAAAACTGATTTTCTTGTGGAAAATTTCACTTTCTTTGCCGTGGAAGTTCTTCTATATTTGTTTAGTAGATCACCTTTTTCATGTAATTATGGCTGGTGCAGTCGGGCCCAACAAATTACCAGAAACGTAAAATTTATTAATCTTTCTTTGCTTTGACAAACCCAAATTCACACAACGACGACAAAATGAATCGGCACGGCGAGGCAAGAATACTTCTGATGATAGTGAAGAGTAGGGAACTATTCCACCATGCTCTTCATTCATTTCGTTTTTCTGTTGTGATGTGATGATGCAAACGTCGACTGTCAACTGTGGATGTGCGTATTTGGCTCGAAAATTATTCTAGTACAATATTCAGGGGTGAATCTAGTGTGTATCTACGTTTGCAGTGAAAATATTTACCTCTTTTTTTACTATGTCAACACATAAATATATGTAATTCTTAAAAATATTGTACCATTGTACAATTTACAGAGATTTAAATTTTCGAATTTTCTCTTCAAAAAATGTATTAGGACGATTTTCATGTCATATTGAGGTGATCGCAGAAGCGATCTTTGGTCAGGTGGGTGGACATCTTCCCTAAGTCTTCATTTGAGGAATTCGCATCTGAATAAGCGCTCCGACTGCTGACTTTGTCATGTCGGTTGTCTCTCCGACATTTTCCATATTATAATTATATGCTTATGACGGTATTATGCTACTGGTCAAGCACTCACTTGCAATTTTAGTCTGCATGCGTAAGAATTTACTTATGCTGTTACTTGGGAAAACCATATAATAAAATATAATATTAATAAAAAGACAGCAACAGAAAATGTGAAACTTGTAGAACCAATTGTTGTCAATGGAGCAGGACATATTATTATTTCAGTTTTCGCAATTATTAAATACTGAATTGTTATTATGATAGTATCAAAAAATTATGATATATATATTTTTTTTTTTTACAGAAAACATTGTTGCTCCTGTCAATCTGTTTCATGACACGCCAACGTTTTTTGAAATATTTTTCTATCCCCATCTATAATATTTCTATCGTAACAAATGTATTTGTAACACAATACAATTCTTTCGCTACCTTGACATATGTAAGTTGGTATGCTCGCGTTCGCTGTAGAAAAATTAAAGAACAAAATTATTTTTTACGATTTCTTCTTCTTCGTTTTAGTCGGCATTACTGCCCTGCATTCGGGCAAACATCGAAGTAACCGCTAATATGTCTGCGTTGTTTCAATTTGTCCGGGCACACCGGAGATTCATGTCAACTCCCATACCAGGTGATTTTCATTTACAACCATTTTCGATGATCTTTATGACAGCAAATGCCAAACATGACATTCCATCGATTGGCAAACGTCAGTTGTGAGTGAGAGTGCCGGTAACACTGTCACTGTTACTGTCACAATTCAATTCATTTCTCTCAAAAAGCACAACTCGATGCAAAGGTTTCTGCCTATTTGGATTTGGATTGAATTGGAATGACTGCTCCCTCCTACGTGGTGTGCATATTTGCGTCGACTTCAGCAGTTGATCTCTGATTCAGCCTGGCGGAGGTTGTTTATGCTCTTCGCTTTTTTTTAGTTGTTTTTTTCATTTCGTTATTTTCTTGTCGGACGGTCTTATACGTGTGTCGACCTTGTTAATATTTCTTTCCAAAAATTCAATTTTAACATTGTTTATTTTGTGTTTTCCTGAATTTACTTTTACGCCCGCATTGTGGAAGAATATTTATCATAACGTATGTGAAATTTGACACTTTTGTCTTGTGCGCAGTGGGCTGGGTGTGTTGTGTGTGCGAGGGGGAATAAGAAAAAAAAAAAAATAATAAAAAATTGTAAACATCTTTTGAATGGGAAATCAGAAAATTTTTCTACTCAAAAAGAAAACATACTCAGAAAAATATGAGGCAACAGTTATTTTTACATATGTTTGCCGATATGTAAACAAATTTGTAGGCAGCGATTTGCTTCAGAGGAAGAATGTTGTGTTCCAAGGAATTATGCAGGCATAAGCGTGTAGATATGTGCATTTTGAATCAATTAGGAAACGAATTGCCTTTCAATTAAAACTACTTAATGTTCAATTGGTTTGGAAAAGTACAAATCCATCCGAGAGTGGAATGTGTAACAAATATAGAATGTAACATCAATGGGCAATAGCTGCTGTCCAAATTATTCCTGCTTTGTTGGAGTTCTGTTGGAGTACCCGTGGAATGTGGAGGCCACTAATTTTTTTTTTAATGAACTTTAATTTATATATATTTTTTTAAGTTAAATTCCATGACTCAGTGCATTGTCAACGATTAACAATTGCTTTCTTTCATTATACAGCGGAAATTTCGAACGACGATAAGAAAATTGTGTGACTGCTGGGGAATTAGGATGAATTTGGAAGAGAGCCTCTGGTATTCGTTTCACAGGGGTTGAACGGATACGAAAATTTCAGAAATCTGCCCCTCACCGATGACTCAAATGTATATAATCAAGTTTTCTGTTTAGTATTGGTCTCCGCATTCACTGTCAAGAAGTCTGTTTGGTTAGTCTCAATTCAAGCAATTTCGTGATTGTGGGATGACTGCAAAGTGTACTGTGTTTTCTCTTTGATCGAGATAGAAAATACCACTTCAGGGCGAACGTACGTGTATTCCTCAAGTATTGAATAAGCAGACTAAACTCCAATATCCAGTTTTAAGACACTCATCACAATACGACGTCGGTTTGGTCTGATTTGCGGTTTGTTTTATTTGGTCAGGGTTGCGGACTAGATGGATCTCGACTTCGACAAGCAAACCTCTTTAGTTGGGTCGTTCATTACTCACCTATTCAAACTGCATTCAGACCCAAACCATGGCTGCTCCTGGATATCACTGAACCTACTAGGAAAGAGAAGGACTTGATGGCTTTTTTTCATTACATCTGCGGATAGGCTTATTTTTTCTCCAATATTAAGGCATGTTGGGTTGTAGTTTAGTTTAGTAGGGGAATAACCTGCTTGTAAAGTTATTGCACCCATGGTCTTGCAGGTTCTCGTACACTATGTATGTACATACGATATGGCATCCGACATGAAGATCTTTTGCAACATGTCACGATACGAGTCCTCAGTTGGTGTCACAACAATTCTTCGCTGATCTGGCTTTTATTTCGACTCGAAATTCGATTTTTTACTATTCTTTTTTTTTCTCTAAAACACGATGGGATTTTCTGGAAGAAAAAGACGAAAATCGAAATTATCCTTTGTGAGGCCAACTTGAGAATGAAGAAAATTCTTAAGAACTGGTTGACCATCACTTTAGTGGTGGTTGTTTGTTAAGTGGGAAGTAGTATTGGAGATGTTTAACGATCCTCTCCAACTTCGGTAGATATCATGATTTTGTTTTTTGTTTTGTTCTCTATCGACAGTTGAAATGAGGATGCTAGACGGTGACAGTAGAAGTAGGATCTTTGCTTTATTGCTTTTGTTGTTGTTGTTTTTATTATAATTTGCATGATTCGATAATCGATAACTATTGTAGCTTCCACAACAGAACATTTTCTAGTTAGTTCACTAGCACAACTTCACTAGCGTTTATCGTTCCTCCTGGTTGAAGAAATGAAAAGTGGATTGGTCCTTTCGATGTCCACCAAATTGTCCCCATTAACTTTTTTTTGGGTGAAGATCGGGCTTAGAGGTGGGTTTTGGTTTTTCGTCTGCATCCAACCACTGCCCAGATCTTTTACGATTATCATAAAGTATCCACTTTTCATCACAGGTGACTATCCGGGGTGCAAAAACGGTTCAGTTTGGTTTCTTAATGTAACCGATGCGCAAATTTCCAGGCGCCGTAGTTTTTGGGATTCGTTCAGTTCATGGGGTACCCACTTATCATAACTTTCCTATGAGAGAAAGGTGTCGACTTAGTATCAATGCTTTGTGCAATCTCCCGCACAGATTTTGTTGGGTCCGCATCCACCGTTGCTCTTAAAACATCGTCGTCAACTAACGCTTCCGGTTTCCCACGTGGCTTATCTTCGAGACTGAAATCTTCCGAACGGAACTTTCCAAACCAACGTGGTATAGCGCGTTCGTTTATCGCTACATCCTCAAATGCCAATGACGCATTTTGTCCCATTTTAAATTCGTAAAGGAAGAGGGTTCGAATTTGAACTGCCGACAGCATGATAGTGAGGTTTGCCACTTCATCATGGATCGTTCTACGCGGGTCGAACGTGCGGAATTTTTTTTAAAAAATATCGAAAATCGTCGTGAGATCGGTCGTCATCATGTCTTCAACGTGCAGGCAATTCGTCGCACCGTGGAAAAATTTGAGCATGAGTACACTCTTTTGGATCATAAGCCTGAGAGCAAACTCGTCTTATTTTGCGGTTGAATTTCGGCTTACATTCGTATAAGATTGTGCTGATGCAAGAATTGCAGCCGGACGATCGTAGACAACGCCGTGAGTTCGCTAATTGAGCGCTGGAAATGTTGGCCCAAGATCTGGATTTTGGCCAAAAAATTATCTTCTTGGACGAGAACCATTTTTGGCTCAATGAACATAATCCACGAGTGGTCGGCCAAGCATCAATGCTTCCACAAAGATTGACTGTTTGGTGCGGTTTATGGCATGGCGTCATCATCGGAACCCTTTCGAAATGAGGAAGGAGGCACATGAGGAGAGCGATGTTAACCGATTATCTGTGGTCAAGACGGAGCTACATGCCATACAAGCGACGGAACGCTCGAAGTTGTGAAGGAGAAATTTGACGACTGGGTCATTTCACGGCTGGTGTTCATCAATTGGCCGTCGCTATCATGCGATTTGAAACCACTTGATTATTTTCTCTGGGGCTACGGTAAGTCCTCAGTCTACGCTAACAATCCAACCACTTTGGACGAGCTCAAGGCTATTGCCGGTATAACGCCGGACATATTGGACCGACCGCTTGAAGCACTGCCATCGAAGTCAAGGAGGCCATTTGAATGATGGCATGAACGTAGCTTCAAAATAAAGCCAGGATCAATTTTATATCTCACACCGTTGTTTTTTACAATATTAAAATTTTTGTCCCTACCGTTCTTATCTGGTAGATTTTGGTGTCCATTTTTAGTTTCAGTACAATAGCTTCTTTCTCTACTTTTACAAACTCAGCAGCTACTTATTCTGACTTTCTCTTCCATGCAAATAAATTTTTTTGTACACCAAATACCCACACCTGACGCCTGGACTATCTTTACACACACTTTCCCCGTTTTAACTTAGGATAGATAAAAGGGATGTGGACAGTGATAAATTCCAGATATGTACTCGTATAACTAATCTCTTTTGATTCTCTAATTGCATATCTACATATGTATAAGCACAGATCTACCACTAAGGCATTTCCATGCCAAGTAGCCAGTCAATTGATGCTATTCTTAATTTATTAATTTGATAAGTAACACAAACTGACACGAAAAGCTCCTCGTGAGGGATTTCTATCTATGTACTTGGAAGGCGAACTTTAATTTAAATAAATCACTCCTCGGCGACTTCGAGTGGGCACGTCCATATTCTATTCGTTTTATTTATTTTATTCGAATAAATTTTCTTGTATTGATGAACTTATTAGTTCTCGTCTGTTCGGCATGATGGAAGCGCGCTAATGTATTTTTAGCTACTTCAATCAACGGTCTAGAAACAAACTAAAATTACAAATTTCTCATCTCACATCACAGACGGCTGCTTTATAGTCGAGTCCGTATCTGTGTTGTGTATGCATGTCCAGCCCTTGCTTACTATTTTCTCAATTCTGATTTATTAGTTTATTTTGTGTGATTGCATTGGGAAAGGGGTGAATGAATTAAAGTAAAATACGTCTGGGATAGCTTTTTTTTCTTTTTTTTTTTTTAAATGAAAAAAAAAATATCTCTGTGCATAAAACAAAAAAATATATAAACAATTCTATTTGAATAAAATTTGTGTGATTAAAATTGTTGAATTTTCGTACGTGTAGGGTTATTTTGTTGAAACATACAAACAAGAGATAACAAGAACAGCAAAATCATGCCCGTCTTCCATACAAAAACAATTGAAAGTATTTTGGAGCCTGTCGCTCAACAGGTAAGTTAATCAATTTTAATATTTTCATCAAGTTTTTATGTTTTCTTTTAATTTACCATCGCATATAAATTGTTTAAGATACATGTGTATTTGATGTTACATTGTGTGTAGGCCTATGACCTACGTTGTAGTTTAGTTTCTTTGAAATCGAGCTGAAAACTGAAGGGAGCAACCACACCAGAATCAGATACATACGAGAGTATTTTATATGTTGAATGTATTGCAATTTGTTCAGGCTTCAGGGACATACTCGTATGTTGGCCTCTAAGGCTGCATATGTTCGTTAGATGTTATGTTGTCGTTTTGTTTTGATTTTTGTATCTTTTTTTGTTTTTAGATCGTGTTCGGATGAGTCACAGGGAATGAGTAATATTCTGTATAGCGTCATTTTGATTGCGTAAATTCAATTAAAGAACGATGACGACTGAATATCGGTATTTACTCGTATTTGTATTGAATATCAAACTCATTTGACCTGTTATGAAGTGGTGGCGTATTTGTAAACAGTGACAGATTTATCATTGATGTACTCGTCGTATCTAGGTTTATAAGTGTGGGGCAATTTAAATATTCATTAAGAATGTTATTAGTAGTTTTTTTTTTGTTTATGAATGGAGTATTTGAATGAGGCATTTCATTCCCGGATTTTATTGACACATCCACATCCGCTTAAATGACTAGACACTGTAGTATATGCATGTGTCCGACCTATGGCAATTTCTGGTAAAAGGACCTACTTTTAATCGATTTCATTCGATTAGCACCATATTCGTACACTGATCTTGTACGTACAATAGTGCTTAAAAAAATAAGTAAGAAATTACAGTACTGTGCAAAACCTAAGCAACCATCTGGAGACAGTACTTCATAGTAAATCTTTTCAACGTTCTACTCCACCAAATAAAAAGAAGTGGATATGTAATGATGTGTAATAGAGTCTATTTTGAAATTCACAACTTTTTATAAAAGTAATAATACTGGGCCGGCCATCCAAGGACTTGGATCCTACTATCCGCTAACCACTCCTTTATCAATTTCTATGTGTGTTTCGGATCGTTATCCTCTTGAAACACGCAACGAAGTGGCATTTCCCACTCCGCATGTGGTAGCATTACCGATTCTAGAATGGATTTATATTTGAATCGGTCCATGATTCCATCTATTTCGTAGAATGGACCTACACCTCCTGCCGAAAAACAGGTCCAACTTTTGGGTTAACTTTTTTTAAACTTTTGTCTTCTCTTCATTATCTATCATTTTTATGTATGGCTTTTCCACCTACGAACAACGGAAGTTATTGCAAACCACTATTTTATTCAGGCAAATGGGTCACAAAAACCCCAATGTTTTTGAGAAAAATGGCCGTGTTTTGTGTAAAATCGAAGGGTAGAGGCGATCAGTAGAAAACGGATTTTGATTTTGACATCTAGGTTAGATTATCTATGATCCGCACTGATATAGACTAAGCCGGGTAGGTGTCATGTATTTTGAAACGACCAGAAATGTTTCCGGAATCGGCGTCATTTGGTGGACAGAAGTCTTCTTTTTTTTTTTACTCCAAGGTTGGGCGATTTTGATTCCAGTGGAACGCTAAAAACTTCGGACTTTTATTTTTTAAATATGTATATTTGCTTGAGAATCAATTTGAACACTCAGATTAATAAATCGGCCAAACAGAGACCATTGTCCGAAAACAGAAATCTAGTTTGACACACTATACTATTTGGCGTTTATGCATATTTATATGTGTTAGTATATTTTGACATAAAGTCCAGGAGAGAAATTTTGATTCTGAAATGAAAACCAGAAGTAAAATGTTGATTCTGAAAAAATGAGGGGAGTACAAAAAGAAGGCTTCTGTCCGCCCAATCGAAAATTTACGCAAAATTCGAGCGTAAATTTTTTGCACTTATCCAAAAACTTTTAAGGGTTTGGACTTTGGTGTAAAATTTCTAAATCCAAACAAAGTTATCTGACCCCACCCCAGGTTGTTGACAATACGGTAGAGAGGATCTTGTAGGCGATGTTAAGAAGACTGATCTCTGTATCCGGCGCAGTTCACAGATTCCATTTATCGGGCATACTTTCGTCTGCCAATTTTTTACAGACGAGTTTGTGTATGCTCCTTGCCAAGTCATCGCCTGCCGCTTTAAAGAGTTCGGCGGTCAGGCCGTCCACTACAGCGAACTGCACTTCATCCATGCCGGGTAAATGGAATTTTTGGTAGACATCGTCCAGGTTGAAAGGTTCATTCTGCCTGACAGTGGTATTTGGTTCGTCATCGTCGAAAGAGAAATGCCTTTTCATATTCTCAGCATCGACTGCAACTCTACTACAATGTTCCCTTGTTTGTCTCTACAAGCTTCGCTGCGGGGTTTGTTTCCATGGCATGTATTTTTTTACCTCATTCCTGCATCTCTCAATTTCCTCGACCGCGCGCTTCTGAGCTCCTTCTTTTTACTCTTGAGAAGCCGGTGCTCGCCTCTCCTCTTCTGCTCGTATGCCTCGAATCGACTGTATCAAAAGGTTTAATAACAAACCCAAGAAGCAAACTCTCACAGTTCATAGTCATGTAGTCTTCTGTTTTGTGGTCGCTTTTCAGTTGCCTCTTATTGTGAGCATGAACTGATTTACATAGTTGCTCGTAAAAGGGCACAACAAAAACAATACATGGGCGTACCAGAGACGTGTCTGATATGAGAATACACCTGCCAACTTTGGTGGGTAAATGTTTTTCTTTGGCCAAAAATATCTTTAGCTCGGATAGTATATCCATACTAATTCTACACTACATGTACACCTAAACCAAATTCATTGTATTCGTCTAGGTATGTATAGTAATAATATTCTTAGTTGTTAGCCAAGTTAATATTTTTTCGCCTACATACGCAACACCAAACTGTGCTTATAAATACATTCAGTGTCATCTGGATGGCCCATTTACGGTAGCAAACAGGTTCATATCTCTGGGTTTGAATTGTTTATTGTTTGATTATGTCAGATCATCTTGGTGTCACTGCTAGTGGCATTGCCACATTTTTTCTGTCCAGATTGGAGCCATAGCCTCCGCACTACTGTGGCGATAAAGAAAGTATAATGCGAGTACATAAATAATAATTGCGCCATATATTCATTTAAATTGTATCTCCTCATTGCCATACATGGAACCGCGTAAATCGCTCTTAAATGGAAAATCAATGCTGTCACATATTTATTTATTTTTTTTTTTTTTGTTTAATTTTCTTGCAACTGAGAAGCCAACGAGCTAGAGAATCACACATTGGGAATGGCATTGAAAATGCGGGCTAAATGTTTAATATTGATTTAAAATTGTGTGACGTTTTCCAATTGGTTTTGTTTGTCTTTGGGCGCACTTTATTTGTATCTCTACGTACCATACTTAAGTCAATGATTGCAATGATTGAAAGCCTTTGAAGTTCATGCCGTCTATTTCCTCTAGGTTTTCGGAAAAGTATTTCTTTAAAAAAATTTCTTCGACTAGGCAATATTGGTTTTTGGAATTTTTCTAACATATTTTCCAACTTCTGAATGAAGAATTCTTAAGAACTTAAGACCCAGAGGAAGCAATATGATTTACAATACAGACTCAGATTTCCTGGGCTCATACTCGTAACTAGGAGGTAACATAAATTGATAAGATCCTGTTAGCTCAATCCAAGTATTGAACAGCCAACTTTTGTGATTATTTTCAAAAGCAATTGAAATAAAAACTAAAATCTCTTTGTTGTAGGTTTCCCGGTTGGTGATTCTTCATGAAGAAGCTGAAGATGGCAACGCAATGCCAGATCTCAGTCGTCCAGTGCAGGTGGTATCCATGGCAGTCACAAATCTTATTAAAGTTGGGAGAGAAACTATCAATAGTTCCGATGACAACATACTTAAGCAAGACATGCCAGCTGCCCTAACGCGTGTGGAGGATGCTTCTCAACTACTAGAGGAAGCTTCTGACATGCTAAGAAGTGATCCGTACTCAGGTCCAGCACGCAAGAAACTTATTGAAGGAAGTCGTGGTATTTTACAAGGTACCTCTGCCCTTTTAAATTGCTTCGATGAATCAGAAGTACGGAAAATCATTCAGGAATGTAAACGCGTCTTGGATTACCTTGCTATTGCTGAAGTAATCGGAACCATGGAGGATTTAGTGCAATTTTTAAAAGATCTTAGCACGTGCCTTAGTAAAGTCTCACGAGAAGTGAGCGCTCGTGAGAAGGAACTCACACATCAGGTGCATAGTGAAATTTTGGTGCGCTGCCTGGAACAAGTTAAGATATTAGCACCCATTCTCATTTGCAGTATGAAAGTGTATATTCATATTGCTGAACAAAATGGTGTTGGAGTTGAAGAAGCGGCCGAGAATAGGAATTATTTAGCGTCCCGCATGACTGATGAGATCCAAGAAATTATTCGTGTATTGCAATTAACAACATACGACGAGGATACTAGCGAACTAGATAATCTAACGGTGCTAAAGAAAATTAGCAATGCTATCCTTAATAAGGTTGGACTTGCCAATGACTGGCTATCCAATCCATATGCTTTAAAGGGTGGAGTAGGTGAAAAGGCATTGCGTCAGATAATCGACAATGCCCATGAAGTTGGTAACAGATGTCTACCTCAAGATTCGGTGCCAATTCATAAAATGGCCGATGATATAACAACCATGGCAAATGCCTTATGCGAGCTTCGTCAAGATGGTAAAGGAACTAGCCCGCAAGCTGAAAGTTTAGCTAGAAATATTCGTGAAAAGTTAGGTAATCTTCAGCATGCATTAACAAATGCTGTGGCAGGAGTGAATAAGGCCGGTGTCCAACAAACTGCTCATACTATTCAGGGACGCTTAGAGCAGGCGTGCAAATGGTTGCAAGATCCTGAAATCAATGACAATGGCTTGGGCGAACGTGCAATCAGTTTAATCGTCGAAGAAGGCCGAAAGGTTGCCGATGGTTGCTCTGGCTACCAGAAGGCTGAAATCCTACAACTTTGTGATGAAGTCGAATATCTTAAAATGAATGCTGCCGGTACCACACCGAAAGCTAAAGAGTTTGCTAGGAAACTTACACACAAATTGCACGAACTTAAGGAAGCAATACAAAATGCTTTAGTAAATAGAATTGTGCAAGATTATATGGATGTATCAACTCCGTTGAAGCAATTCAGCGAAGCTGTGAATGTACCTGAAGGTACGCCGAATCGGGAACAAAACTTCAACCAGAAATCAAATAATCTGCAAGCATTTAGCGATCGCGCTTCGAAAACAAGCCGAATGGTGGCAGCTGGAGGCTCTGGAGGCAATAAGAAAATTGCAGAGATTCTACTGTCTTCTGCATCTCAAGTCGACAGTTTGACACCACAGCTTGTATCCGCAGGGCGTATTCGAATGAACTATCCAGCCAGCAGTGCTGCTGAGGAGCATTTGACTAATTTAAAACAACAATATGCCGATACTGTTCTTCGTATGAGAACTGTTTGCGATCAAGCAACCAATCCAGCTGATTTCATTAAAACATCTGAAGATCACATGCAAGTATATGTGAAACTCTGCGAGGATGCCATTCACACAAAACAACCACAAAAAATGGTCGATAACACATCGAATATTGCACGGCTCGTGAATCGTGTATTACTAGTAGCAAAGCAAGAAGCTGATAATTCTGAAGATCCAATCTTTACGGCTAAATTGTATGCAGCCACCAATCGTTTGGAAAGTTCGCTACCAAAAATGGTTAATAATGCCAAAATGGTTGCAACAAACATTAATGACAGTGGATGTGCGAGCGCTTGGAAAGATGCCTATAAGAGGGTACATTTCATTGTTTAGTATTTAACTTTCATATACTTAAGTTATTATTTCTTCTTTAAAGCTTTTGGCAGATGTGCGTGATGTACGATCAGCAATTGCACCGTCTTTAGCTGAAACCGATTTACCACCACCAGTACCTGAGTTAAGTGCCTTACATCTGTCTTCTAATGAGACTAAAGGTAATATAACTGAACTAGCTGAAAGTATGTCTTAAACAAAAATGTACATGTATTTATTTCAGCTGAACGTGCTCCACCACGTCCACCACTACCACGTGAAGGAATGGCGCCAATTCGTCCTCCACCTCCAGAAACAGACGATGAAGATGAAGTATTCCGCACAATGCCACATGCTAATCAACCAATTTTGGTACGAAAAAAAATCATATTCTTAAGATATTCGAGCAATTGTTGTTGATTTTTATTTTTCATTTTTAGATTGCTGCTCGTGGTCTACATCAAGAGGTTCGTCAATGGTCTTCCAAGGACAATGAAATTATCGCTGCTGCTAAACGTATGGCAGTATTAATGGCAAGACTTTCCGAGTTAGTTCGTGCTGATTCAAAGGGTAGCAAACGTGAACTTATTGCGACTGCCAAGCAAATTGCTGAAGCATCAGAAGATGTTACACGATTAGCAAAGGATTTGGCACGCCAATGCACAGATCGACGAATTCGCACAAACTTATTACAAGTTTGTGAACGTATTCCAACAATTGGAACCCAACTTAAGATTCTATCAACCGTTAAGGCTACTATGTTGGGTGCTCAAGGTTCAGACGAAGATCGTGAAGCCACCGAAATGTTGGTGGGCAACGCACAAAATCTTATGCAGAGTGTAAGTATTATTTTTAGACACACAAACTCGATTCAGTCTGCAATTCAAAGCTTCATCTTGAATTCTATAATGCGGCTATTTTTCACTTTCAGTTGCATGATTTTGCTTGCATTGGATTATTGGATTATTATCTTCAAAATAGACTTTTTAAAATAATAGAACCCGCACTTCAGCAGACTATTGCTGCAAGTAAGCTTCAGTTGATGCACTGAGAAAGCATTTTCGTTCGTAATCTGTAAAGATGTTGTTTCTCATTTGTGTTACTCACTCAGATTGGGACACTACAAACGCTTTTCCTACTTTACTACTGTCTCATCTCCAGTTGGGTTTTATTTTTTTATCCATTCTAAGCGAGACATTCTTCTCATTTTTCTCCGAGAGCTCTGGTTTTTTTTCTCGCTTTGCAACCTTTTGGCCCAGTTTCTCTAAGCCTTCTAACCATTTTAGAGAAGAGATATTTTTCCCGCTCTCTTCCGTTATGTCAGAAGCCAACTGAGATGACGTTTTTTTTAAAGATGATATTAAAATCCGATCCTCCGATTGGACTGAGATCCATTCATTCGTTATATGTGTTACGATAGAAATTGTTGGTCTGAGTTCATTTTGTTCTTCTGGATTCAGAGTGAATCAAAGTTGTGGTCGTTGTTCAAATTTAAGTTATACAATAGTTAAATGGTATTGAAACTCGAAAAAAGAGACGTAATTAAAAAATGTTGTACTCTTTTCCATTACAGGTTAAGGAAACAGTTCGTGCTGCGGAGGGTGCTAGCATAAAGATTCGTTCCGATCAAACTAGCAACCGATTACAATGGGTCAGACGTCAGCCCTGGTATCAATATTAATATGGAACTATGGAACCATGTAACTAAAGATCTAATTCAAATCTGCCAATTAAAAGAAATCTTAACCATAAAAAGCAATTACAATTTTCTACTCATACTACTGTTAACAGTTCGTCTTGTCTGAAATTAAAAATTAAAGTAGATAAATGCTATTAACAATGAGGTTTTTTTTTTTTTTTTTATATTTTTTATCTAGAAATTGTAAGTTGGATATATGAATTGTTATACACATATATGTTATGTGAAAATTTAAAGTCTAATAAATGTCTAATACCAAAAGCGTTTCTTAAAATTGTGTAAAACTTTTAGAACTCTATTTCACAATAATAATCAAAGTTAACTACATTTGAGCTGTTTATAATTTAACGAAAACGAAAAAGTATTTAGCTAAAAGAAATCTTAAAAAGCAGGAGCGCTTTTGTTGTTGTGTAGTGGCTTATTCGATCATAAGAATGATCATAATTTATAAATTATTAATATTAATTTGGTAATAAACATATTATTAAGTTTTTGTGAAATGTTGTGTTTGTAACATTCTTCCCGTCAATAAAAGGATTACATTTTTAAACAACAACCAAAGTCTAATTTTTCACAATGACCATATTTGTTTGCATGGATTTACTTTCTAACAGAAACAGCACTTATAAGACTGTTCAGTAATATTGAAGAATAAAAGACTCCTTCTTGCTGGAACTGCGAATTCTATACTCATGTAAGCAGTGGAAATATGGTCAAAGTCTTATATGAGAGTAAACAAATCTGTCCACAGCCATAGCGCACTGAGAGTCGCCAGTGCGTTTCGAACTGTTTCCCATGATGATATACTCGTCGTATCTTCAAGGCTGCCTATCAGCATACTTGCTGGCGAAAAGGTGAGGCTGTAAGATAAAGAAATAAAATACGAAAGAACTCGTAGTATCGCAAACTGGCAACGACAATGGAACATATCCTTAAAAGGAAGATCGTCTTATAAATACAAACGATCGATATATAGATTAATCGGAATCACGGCGAAACAAATTTCTATTTGACTCAGTTTATGGCGCGACATGGGTGTTTCAGGAAATATGAAAACATTGCAACCAGCCCATAATGTGGATTTGTCTCGGAAAGGGCGGCACTCGTGTTCGTTCCATATGAATGCATTTGTTTCAAAACGAGCAAAACTGTACCCTTGTTAGTAATATAATAGCGCATATATTCAGCGACCTTAGACAGTTGCTTCAGCGTGAAGTGAACAGAGCAAGCTAAGTCTTCAAGGCGATCCTCGCGAAGTAATGCCACATGTCGGCATCACGGGGGCTACTACCAATCGGCGTTGGCCCACCGGTTCCTTATGCAAGATTTTCACTTTCTAATGCAAAAAAAAAAAACAAAAAACTAACCGAAATGGGCGAGACTGATGGGTCCACGCCAACTCGACAGAGCAAAATTCCAAATTGAACAACTAGGCGCCCAGACAATGTAGTATGATCGATTTTGGCGAAAGCAACCTTGAAAAGAAAACATATACGTCAAACCTCTGATTGTACACACATACTACACACATATACATTGTGTGTGTAATCAGAGTTTTGACGTATGCTTTCTCTTCTCATCGCTGTCTTTCGCCACGATCAGGTTGATAGAAAGAGAAAGCATGCGAGAGAATCTACGCATTCCCTTATTGTTACTACGTTAGTAGTCATTTCAAATGGTGAGCTTGCCGGTTGTCGTGACAGCGCGCGGGAAAGGGCGGCACTACTCCCAATAAATGCTGCCACTCTTCACTATTTAGAAATCAATTTGCAGAGTTTTGTGAGAAAACGTCATACAGAGTGGAGATAGCTACTACAGTGCCTGCTCGCCTAGTTGACAAATTCGGCATTTTACTCCGTCCTTTGACTCGACTTGAGGAAGGAGGAAATCGTTCTTACCATATATCGGGCGACTGACCCCGGGTTCTCTGTAACTCTGGTGTTGTTCGTATTATGTAAGGAAAGTTATGATGTTACACTTATGTAAATTTCTAAACTCCTACGGAGTTCTATAACAAAAAGCATTAAGCCTTTTTTTTTTTTAATTTTTGTATATTATTGTGTTTGTAGGAGGTTGAATGGTTCTGTAGCCGTCTCTGTTGATGTTACCGTCGTCGATAGGAGCGAATTTTTTCTCCCTTAATGGCTAGTTTATTTTTGTCTCCCCAAAATTTATAATCCAAAAAAGTTTGGCCGATCATTCACGGTTCTGAAATTCCTTGAGTAACTCAGATCATTCTGCCCCGATATGTGCAATATGTGCAATGTTTCGATTTCGATTAGTATTGCAAAAATTTCGAAAGATTCTTCGATTTTTATGAAAGGAACAATTGTATTTTGTTTAATTTGGTAATTTTTTAATCCGTCAAAATCTAATCATCATCTGACAAAAATTCCAATTGATGAAACTAGTCGTTCGCAAGCTATCGTGGGCCAAAGAAATTGGCACTTTCTTAAAAATTGTCTAAAAACATTATAGCCATCTTAAATCGTAAAGATTTCCCAATCAGGAAGTTAAGAAGCAAAAAACATCGTCAATTCATCAGAGTGAATAATAGAGTATCGCGATGGGTACTCTTTCTTGGGGCACGCCGGAGGCTTTAGAATTTTTGGACCTAAAGACGACACTTTTTTTTTAAGTAGGAATAAATGTACATAATGAAATCAGACTGAAAGAGAAGGGTCTTGAAAGCGATGGTGATTACATCAACTTTTTTGGGCACATATTATCTTATTATAGAATCCGTGTTGGTTATTTGAAAGAATGGAATGGAGGACAATTTCGCGATGGACCTATAAAGGAAGATTTTTTTCTTTTCAGTGTTTTTTTTATGGATAGGGATTATGTATGTGTTTTTCCAGGAAGAAGGAAAAATATCCTGTCAAATGGAGAGCTGAAAAAGAGCAGTACCAACTAAAGTGTTTTTTTTTTTTTCAAAATAATGGCCGGCAGAAAATCTGAACCTGAAAAATACCATATTCGTTAGTATTACACAATTAATTCAATCTTTTCAAATAGAGGTGATTTAAGACTGCAGTTCCGTTGAGCGGCGAATGGTAACCATCCCAGAAAACGGTGTTTTTCTTGACTTCACTACGAGCAGAAAAAAGCTGAGGGTGTTACATTTTTGTTAAATTTTTTTTTTTTATTATTTTCAAAAGGGTATTTTTTACACACATATACATATAAATACAATTACATTTATTATATTAATAATATTTTTTGTTCTACTATATTTCTTAAATTTGTTTCTTGTTTTACATTTATTTCATTCAGTGTTTATTCACTGTATAATTCATTTATTAATTTTTTTTTTTGAGGGGGGGGGGTTGTTTTTTTTTTCATTTTTTTCTTGGAAAGGGGGATTTTTCGTAGTTTGTCTAACATTTAATTTTCACACATACATAGCTCACCTCTACACCCCTAGTGCAGAATATTATACATATACATCTATAAATATATTTTTTTTATAAACATATGTATGAATATATACGTAACGTACTCTACGAATTATTGTTTACTTAATAATGTCTTTTCTTCTTACAATGTGTACAAATAGTACATCGCTCTCCTGTTTATTTTTTTTCTTTTTTTTTCTTTTTAATTTTTTCAAGATTTCCTTTTTAATTATTATTATCATTATTTTGTTTTCTTCGGTTTTTTCCCTTTTTTTTTTTGCTTTTTAGAAAGATATGTTCTTTTTCGTGTTTTGTTGATTTATTATTTATTTATTAAATTTTTACTTTTTTTGCTTTGTTTTTGTTTGTTTTTATTATTTCTGCATCTGTTAAATTTTGGCAAATAATAAACGTATCCGGATAAACTAACAATGAGAACTATTTTCTTTTTTTTTTCCAAATTGAATTTTTCATAAAAACTTTTGTCTTCTTCAATTTACACACATTCTTAAGTAAAAAAAAAAAAAATACAAAAGGATCTCATTTGGAATGATTTTCAAGCCATTCTATAATACGTGTATTCTAATTAAAATTATCTTCGTTCAACAATAATTAAAACAAACATTAAATATGAATCTATATTAATAAATATATAAAAATATTTTGAGACTTTTTTTTTTTAGCCTATATAATGTTATGTAGAAATAACTTCAATTTAAAATAAACACGGAATGTTGAGCTGAGTTCATAGAGGGGAAGTTTTTTTTTTTTTTTTAAATTATCTTTAAAAAATAATGACGAATATATCCATGCGGATAAACTCAAGTTTCTCCCGTTTGCTGATTTCAGTGGAAGTAAAATACATAACACTTTTATGGACGCAAAAATTTAAATAATAACCACTTGAATATATTGCTCATAATAAATGCAATGTCCTCAAATGATATGGAACATCAACTATATTAAGAGAACTGCTACTTTGTTCTTAGTCATTTTAAGAGCCCGACCCTTTTAAGTGCAAGGAAACCTTACAAAATGACCCGAAGGTAATAGCCAACATTTGCGTGGAGAAATGGAATCATTGTAATACTGGCAACACCTACCTTCATACCGTGATCCAAAACAAGAGAATTTTCCAAATAATGTGCTCACAATTTGTGCTCTCTACTGGCACTTTTCTTCACGACTGGAAGCCAAAACTGCTAAACTACGACCTTCTTCCAGGCCTCTCTAAAATTTTTGAAACAATCCCAAAAAAAAAGACAAACCCAGGAAAACATGCCTTCAGCCACCTGCTCGAACCCAAGATCACCAAAAACTTGTCCTGTTGCAAGCAAAGTGTACTCATGTCGATTGGTCGAGTAACGGTAAATTTTTATTTTCTTACCCTTAAGACGTTTGGCTCATAGCGCGGGCGAGGGGAAGATATCGATGTGCGTTGGTTTTAAATGTTGTACGGCTTAGGAACGAATCACGATATTTCCGAGTACGTCCGAAAGTGGGCTTGAGGGTATACTGATGAACATTCATAGCGAGACGGGTGTTACAGTTTAAAGTTAGAAGGGCAATTTCGGTGGAGCACTGGTGGTGGAAATAGCGAGTTCCGAAAGGTAATTTCTAATCCATTGAAGAAGAGAGTCTGCGATCTCAAATGCAGCATTTTCGACAAACGAGCCTGAGGCCAAACTCTGTCAAATACCTCAGAAATATCAAGTACAACTATCTTGCTGTCGCTAGATTGGTGTAGACTTTCGTTCCACTTTTCGGTGAGACATGCCATCAAATCACCAGTGGACCTGTTGCAACGAAAACCGTACTGCCGGTCATTGAGAGGTTTTCGTGTTTCACCATGTTGATGGTATAAATTCACGTTTTTTTTAAGCTTGAGCTGCGGTAATTTACAACGCATACATCGACTCACTGATTACAGAACTAACTCTACCAAAATATAACCTCAATTTCATTAGAATTTGCAGATCCTATCCGGGTTAAATAAATTTAATAAGTAACAGGCCTAGCCATTTGTACTTGGGCGTAGGATAGAGGTGCAATTGAACCATCATCAAAAATGGAAGCTCTACACATCTTCACTTCGGGAAGATACAATTCAACTTCAAAGGCAGATACAAATACTTGGAGCTTCTTTTATTGGTAATGGGACTCAGATTCAAAAAAATGTAAAAAATCAATTAAAAATGCGAAACAATGCATTGAAAATGACTGGGAAATTTTTCATCTTGTTTAGTTCGTCTCAAAAGTTTACCATCTAGGAAGGCGCCTGAACAATTAACAAAAAACTAAATAACAGCCAATTCGACATTTTTGCTAATAGTCACTCGTACACTTGTTCTGAAACTGGGTTAAAAATAAAAATGAAAGGTACGCGTATCTTTGAATCAATGAAATGCTGGTACAAGTGTCTCCATGGGAGGGCATATGTAGAGCTCATTTGATTTATTTATATTTAAGAAATCCTTGCAGCTATTGCAGCTATTATTGTACTTAGAAGTAGAAATTGTTTGGAAGAATACACTCCAGATTTCCAAATGTCGTTGATCATTTTATAGATTTTAGACAAGAGGACGCAAATAAATCAAATTATTGAGGAGGCATGAAAATGGGATCACAACATTGGAGTACGTCGTGTCCAAGAAATATTATGATACAATTGACTCTTGGGATGGTTTTTAGAAAAAATAAATTCAAAAAACCTACTCGGCTTCAGTGATGAAAAAGGGCCGGATGATTGCCCTTCTGATTGGAACGATTTATTATACAAATCTGAAGTCAGGATGAGTTCTACCAAAAATTAATTCGCAAACATACTTGGAAATGGTAGAGTATGCTTTGGATGAACTGGCGGATGATATCCGGGGCCCTAACCAGCAGGATAACGTCGCAATTCAATCTGCCAAAGTGGTGAAAGGTTACTTCAGATTGAAAAATTCACCTGGCGGTGGAGATCGTTAGATATGAACCTAGTCGAAGAGCAGTACAGTGTTAACAACCTGAAAAAAATCCATCCATAATCCAAGTACAATATTGAAATGTGTTAAATAATTTATAATATGTAAATAAACATATTTTATAAGCAAAACAAAATGTTACCTCTAAGTGTTCTGCTAATATTTTTTTTTTATAACATTTTAGTCTGTATCCTCTATAGTCTTCTGGTCTTCCTTGGTTGGCTTGTTAGACGTATATTTAAATTCTCATTTTTGGAAAACCTGATGCCTCTATATTAATTCTCTATGCCTCCTCTACGAGTATATTAGTTTCTTTCACATCCGGATTTAAGCGTTGTTCTTTTGATTTTACTTCCACACAAAATCGCAATGACAATAGGAGTGAATATTTAGTAAAGGATAATTATCTTTTATTTAATATTATGAAAAAACAAAAAAAAAAATAAAAAATTCATATATGTATATATTGTACATATATGCATGTATATATAAAATAAATATACGAGTACGAGTTTTAAAAAAATATGCCAAACTTGTAGCTAAAAGGAACATACATGTGAGTAGATTAAGTTACTTGGGCTAATTCAGACAGACTGCACAGGTTCTCACAAAACTTTACTACATAGTAATAGTAGGCGCATGTGTATGTATTGTAATAGGACTTAAAAAGCTAAAATTGATAGTTTAAAAAGTTCGAAACTTTCAGTTTGGAACTTCCCCAAAGAGCAAGTCTTCTTCTTAATTATTCGGTACAAAAATAGTTATAAGATAAATCCATTTACACAGGAAAAGAATAAACATTTTTGTTTTTTGTATTTTTTTTTTTTTCTTGTTTTTTTGGTTTTTGTTTTAAATTGAGAAAATAATTACAATTACTTTGTCATCGTCGTCATATAGCTCTTAACACAATATATAAATTCATTCCTATAGTGTTTTTTTGTTTTTTTTTTTGTTTTTTTCTTTTCTTTTTTGTTATTGATTTATTCTTCATCGATTTTCATGTGACTAAGTTTTTATTTAGCTTTTGTTTAGTCAATTATATTTTTTTATTTATTTTTGTTTTTTGTTTTTTGTTTTTTGTTTTTTACAGTATTTACGCACAACCACAAATATTACACAAAAAATAATTTATTATTATTTTTTTTTTTTTTTATTTAGTTATCCTAAAATCTTATTAATATCAGCTGCATGGATAAATGTTTATATGAAAGATTGTGTCATATAAATACTTATCCCCTTAAACAGGGTGTGCAAATTAATTCCTAAGTTTGTTTGTGAACTTTTTCTTTTTACGAATCATAGGAGGATATTGTGTTTTTTTGTTTTTTTTTTTCTTTTTTTTTTTTTTTTTTACAAAACTAAAACCAAAAACTAATAAGAATTAAGAGCTTAGGCGGAAATAAAAATATTTCTACAATTGACTTGAGATGATCGAAGGTTATTCTCCTTCTACAGATTTATCAAACATTTTTGTTTCGAAAAAAAAAAAAAAAAAAAAAAAAAAAAACTAAAAACACCATTACAAATTCGAAAAGAAAGTCCAAACTTTAGGAAAAAAGGTGTTGATCACACTATGTATGGTATACATACATATTTAGATATATTTTTGTTAATTTTTATTTTTATTTTAATTTTTTTTTTTGTACAAGCAACTGAATCCAGTGACTGCAATTGTTAGTTGTAGTTGATAATTAATAAAACAAAAAACCAAATGAAATTAAAAATAAAAATTTACACTTGTTTAAATGATTTTCTTAATACTTTTGATGATATTTTATTTGCTTTTTTTTGTTTTAAATTTTGTTAGATTTGAAATCAGTCTTTGCATAATTTTTTATTAATTTTTTTTTTTTTTCTTAATTTTATTATTATTATTATTTTTTTTTTTTTTTTGTATACTTAATGAATAATTGTTTCCCCTTGCATTGGTAATGGGTTTTCTTTTTTTATTATTGTTATTAATTTTATTTTATTATTTAAGAGGTCATTCATAAGTACGCTCGATTTTTTCCTTATAATTTTTTCTTCTTTTTTTCTTTTTCACAACGAATAATTTGTTACATGTACATATATTATTTTTATGTCGTTTTTTAATGCATTACGATATTATTTAGTTTTTTTGTGGCAAGGATAAAAAAGGGGAAATGTAAAAGAAACGACAAAACAACACCTAAAATATTTACTCTTCTTTTTTTCGTTTACAATTTGTTTAGTATTATTTTTTTTTTTTATTCTTTTCTTCTGTTTTTTTTTTTTTTTTTGGAACGGATTGTTGATAAATTATTTACAAACTTAATAATAATTTGTATCTTAAAGCCTAGAATACATTATAAATATTATTAACTCGTCGTTTGTTTTTTTTTTTCTTGCCTTGTTCGCCTTTGTTTATTGAAGATAATTAAATTTGTGTTTTTTGTTGTTGATCTTTCTTTTCAAATGCTTGTCACAAGTCGTTGTATTTTTTGCTTTCAATGGAAGGAAATATATTTAAAAATGAGGAGGAACTAAAAAAAAAAAAAAAAGGTGACTAACTCATAGATATTTCCGATTAACCTCATTAACTCTTCAATGATCGGTACCATTGGCTCACGGGCCACAACACAATGTATTCAACCAGGCGTGCAGCAAGAGAAATGATACTAAAACAGATCCAGACAACTTGTCCTTGAATTTCTTAAAATGTCTTACAACTTTATAATAAAAGAAAATATTGTCTAACCGATGATATTTCAAACAGTAAAAACGATTAAAGTTTCCGCTTCGCTGGGTAATTCGAGATGACGCAGAAAAATCCCATTTGTGTATACCATACACTGCAAATGCAATTCAATTTTATACAATAATTGTTGTAAATAAACCCGTTATTTTAAATTATATTTTCAATTTTCAAAAGTTGTAAAAGGAGGTTATAAGACACAAAAAAAGTACGGCATTGGTCTTAAACAAGTAGGGATAACAAACGAACGATTTATGTATCATACTACCGTGTTCTTCTCGACGGCGGCCGGAGAATGAATTCTGGAAACTCCGATCTTACTTAAAAAAAAAAACCCGATTTAGACATCTAGTGCTTTTTCTACAAGACATTTAATAGATATTGAGTACATCGAAATAACAAGTGACGAGTGACGACGAGCTTCTTCTGAACAATCACCGCTTCAGAGTCGCAGATAAGAAGGAGAAAAAGACTGGAAACGAAAGTATAAGTGCTGAAATCACGTTTCTTCAGCGAGAGCGGTAAAAAGAATTCGGTGGACAGAAGTCGCTCCAGCAGAAGCAGATCTATCTTCGGTAAGGGTAGGTACCTCATTATTTCTGTTTTGAACAGGCCAAAGTGAAAGATTACCCCTGCCTTTCTCTTAATAAACGGGCATTCCAATCCACAAACCGATTGAAAATGCTAAGGAAACTAGAAAGCAATAAACTTAAGTTCCATCTTTCCCTTGGCTTAAATGCGTAAAACCGGTAAGAAGCACCTCTTTAAAAAGGGAAAGAACCACAAAACACTATATTTTTATCGAATTGAAAACACTGTTAATTGCAATGATTGATGAAAATTGAAAAAAGGATTCTGTTCCTTGTCAACATCTATGAAAGAATAGAGCTTGTCGAGAGCTGCATCTATTCTCCACTGTTACGGATCGTATTTTTTGGCTCTTTACTTAACCCTCTCAAAAGTCCTAACCTCTAACTATCTGTCAAATCATGGCAGCATGTGCGAGGTGACCGCTTCAACAGATCAATTGTTTAACCAGCTGTGTGGCACCATATTGTTGGACTCACATACCACTGATGGCACGATAGCGAACTCCGTTACATGGAGATCATTTTCATCGATGAAAAAATACGGTCCAAACACACCTCAGGCATGGAGTCTCTTGAAGCACATTTAGGCTTGTTGCTGTCCAATAACGTCTATTACTATTATTGACAAAGTCAATATGAACTTCGATGAAATTCAGGATTTCCTTCAAACTTTTCCAGGGCCCAGTCGGCGAAGTTTCGGTGATTCAAATGATTTAATTGATCTTGTAAGGGTGTATGCAAAGATCTTTATGCAAATTTCGCCGAAATGTAGGCTTAGAGATTCCGGCATGGAATCCACTGATTTGGCTCATTTTAAACTGAAGCACTTACGACTGCGATACAGGAATAATCAATACCAAGCCCAACCTCAGAATTTTGGTAGTAATTTTTAATAATTTACAAACGTTGATCGTTCGTGATCTTCGCGATGGTAAAAATGTAAACCTTTACTGACGTTATGACATTGACAGATCTATAAAAAAGTTTATGGGTGCATTTGTATTAAAATACAAAATTGTGTAGAGCCATGTCCAGTTCAAACTCGACCATCTGTGCAGAATGACGTTGGAGAATGGAGACCTTTGATATCAAAAGAGGTTTTAGACAAGTGAATACACTACCGTGTGACTTATTGTAGTTAACATCAAACTTGATCAACTAAGAAGACTCTGTATAAGATCTTGGTCATCCTAGTCCAACTTATGGACTGTATCGTAAAGGCATGAAAATATTCCTTGTATATTTCGAGAGAGAAATTCTTCGTGAGTTGACGGGAAGATTAAATGGCGAACTATACAAGCTGTACCGCGACATCGATCTAGTCAGAGGGCGAATAGACACTAATAATCCGGCCAGCAGTAGAAGAGGACTTCTTTGCTATGGGTGACGCGCACAAGTAAAAGGCGATCTTAACCGACTTAGGCTAACTGGAGAGACTTGATATTTGAGGCCCAGGTTCAACCCATTATGACGTCGCATATAGAGTCACTCGGACAGAGCTTGGTGACAGAAAATATAACGGTCGTTCGATTAGCTTTAATAAACGAATCGTAGTTATGGACAATGTATGAGAAATATAAAAATGATAACGACGGATGTGAAAATGTTGCGAAAATCAGCGGGTGTAACAAAACCTAATCTTATAAGAAGAACGCGCTTCCGCGAAGGTTTCCACCTATAGTGCAGAAACTTCCGGCAGAGCAAATCAGAAGAACCGGTCCAAAAAGCTCAAGTTCCAATCGAGGCTCAAAAAAGAGGTAGGAAGAAAAATAGGCCGGCCTGTAGAATGTACAATAGAATGGTTCTTAGGTCCGCAACTTTAGCCAATTCTACAAGCGGCACGGAAGCAATCAGATAACATATTTCAGTGATTAATAAAAGGGTCGATAAAATAAATACCCGGTTGTAGTTTCTTTAAATTATGATGCACTTACCTCTTTATGTTGTTTAAGTATCCGTAACGCTGCCAGAAATGATGGAGGGCGATAAACAAGATGTTATTGAGCAACAGATGACCCACATATCGGGTATTATGAGCTGTAACTTTTTTTTTTTGTAGGATTTAATAAGGAACAAAAGTTTTTGGTGTCGCAAGCTTAGGATTTAAAATATGATAAATCAAAATGAATAGAAATATCATGTCAAGGATTTTATCTCAAATTTTCCAGAATTATAATGGAAAATGAAAAATATTATGATACATAGTATTAGGCAGTATTAGAGCCTATGATATCTAGCTAAATATATTGGTTAAACTATGTGCCTGAACGTATAGATCTTTTAGAGTCCATAAAAGTCACTCTTTGATATCGATATGAGATAGAAAAAAAATATATAAATATATACGAGCATATAATGTAAAAGAATAAATAAAAATTAAATGAAATCACAAATCTGAAAAACAAACCAAGACTAAACATTTAACAGAAGTAGGAGGACGCGTTCCTATATATGTTATGGTAGTTACATCCGTACTTTTCTTTTATCTTTTCTCGAACACATATAATTTTCGAAGATCAATGTTATTTTTATACTTCATTCCGAATTTTTTTTTGTTTGTTTATGTTGTTGTAATTTAAAATTTTTATTTTTTGGATTTTTACTGTTTGTTTGGTTTATTCTCCTTGTCATTTATCATTTTAATTTGTTTGCTATTTTCTAACACGATAATTGAATTTACTTTGTTTTTTTTTTTTGTTTTTTGTTTTTTGTTTTTTAATTATTATTATTATTATTAACATCAAACATTTACGTTATAGGTATAATGTATATTTTATGCTTCTTTTCATTTTTTTTTTTTTTTGCTTTCCTTGATTTAAAAACTATTGCTTTTTCGGTAAACAAAAAACTGAAAAACTAAATGAACAATAAATTAAAAGGGAAAAGAAAAAAATAAATATATTTTGTTGATTTTTTATATAATTTTAATTGTTAATTCCTATCTACAAGTTACAAAAAATATTCTTTTTTATACTTGTCAATTGTTGATTTTCTTCTTTTTTTTTTTATACAAAAATTGATTTTTAATGTTTTTTGTTTGCTTCTGTGTTTTTTGTTTTTGGTTTTTGGTTTTTTTTTTTTTTTTAAAGAGAAAAATTTAAAAAAAAAAAAAAGAATCGAATGTAAGTCGACGATGATTGGCACAAATATTCGAAACAATAGTTTGTGTAAGTAATAAAATTGCTATCTGATAATTTTTGTTTTTTAAACTCCATCCATCGCCGTTAGAAAAGATGTATATTTTTTTTTGTTTGTTTTTTTTGCTTTTATACACATTTATAATTAATTTTTATATATATGCATATACCTAAAAAAATTATTTCATAATAGACATTCAATTTTAAATTAGTCACTATAAATACATTTTTTTTTTGTTTTTTTTTTTAAATTTTTGTGTTTATTTTGTTAAGATTTCACAATTACTAGACGTTGGGATTATTTCTATATTAGTATGATTCTTTTTTGTTATTTTTTGTAATTTATTTTCTTTGTATAAAAAGCTATCATTATAATTTGTTTCTTCTTTCATTCGACTATAAATAATTCTACTGTTTTTTTTTTTTGTTTTTTTTTTTTAAATAATTGTATCGTCATTGTTTAAAGGGTCTTATATTTTATTTTAGGTTTTGTCTTGATAAGTGTTTTTTTTTTTTTTGTTTTTTGTTATTGTGTTTTTATTTCTTTCGTTCTTGATAAGTTTATATCCATATTAACAATTCGATTTGTTTTAGTTTTCGTTTTTGTTTTTTTGTTTTTTTGTTTTTTTTTATTAATAATTGTGCTTTTAAGATTGTTCGCATTAACGATTTTTATTTAGAGTGTGGTTGATTGCTTAGAATTGTGAACTTATGATGGTTGAGAGGGTTACAAGGGCTTCTTATGAAAAATTTATGTAAACTCGTAAAATACTTATATTGCTACAAGGTTTTTTGCTGATTTAAAATTGTCAATAATGAGTAGGAGGATTTCTTAATGTAAAACTAAATATCTATTGAAGAAAAATTAATAAACAGTAGGTTGTGAAACAGCAACTAACACCTAAAAGAAATCGTTTAAGCTCCGAAACAAGCAGTAATGTGTACGAAGGAAAGGATATGTATGTACATAGTTGATTTCAACACTGAAATTCTACTCCCAGAAAGCTTTTCTTAATTCCCTTCTTCTGATTCTACTGATTTTCTTAAAAATTCTGGAAGGCTCCTAGACCTGATAAGGTTTCATGTGCAGGTAGTTTGTACCATTAGAAAGAAGGGAGAACCGATCGTAACTCCTTCGAGTCCCTTTAGCATCAAAAGAAACCATGAGCAAAAAAGAAGTTCATGCCTTCGTGGAGCAACCGATTATCATCAAGTTTTCGGTCAAGGAAAATTAAACCGAAATTTTGCGGCGACTACAGGCACAGTTCGGGGACATCATCCTGTCAAGAGCCTGTGTACTTGTTTAGCATAAAGAATTTTCGGGAGGGCGTGAAACGGTCGAAAACGAGAGACACAATCGCCGCCCAAGGACAACATTGAGGCGGTCCAACATTTCATAGACGGAACTCACTTCGAAATCGTTGAGTAAGTGAACATCAATTACGGGAATATCCGACGGATCGTAACAGATGACTTAGGATTTCGCAAAGTGTCCGCCTACATGGATTCCATGTTTGTTATCATTATCGACATCGATTGTAAATTTCGCAAAGACTCTTCAATCGATGCCAGTAAGAAGTTGAGGTCTTTTTGAATCCCATCGTCACCTGTGATGAAACTTAGATGCACCACTACACGCCCGAGTCGAAGGCAAAAACGCGCTTGTCAGCCGGAAAGGTAATAGCGACAAATGTTTTTGATCGGGAAGGTGCTTTCCACGATCGACGCACAATTAATGCGCAATGTATCTGATCGTGACACATGTGTCAAATATTTGCACGCGTTTTATTTTTGACACTTAACCTAACAACAACAAAAAAGTTCACGCGATTCGGTCGAGTTTTTTGTTTGCAATTGGAGTATTTTGAAGAGCAAAGGACCGTCGACTTATATGGAGTGCAAAGCGGAAATAACCGAACAATTTGGAGTTAATGTTGAGATGCCCCAAGGTAGCCTTCCAGGGTCAATGCTTTTAAATGCCGTACAAAATTGTTTACTATAGAAGAATATCGATAAAGCCGAAACGAATTTTCTTTTATTCGCCGACGACAGCGTATCATAAATGACGAGATGACGGCCCATCAGGCAACACTCAGAAAGTTTGTAAGGGTATCAGAAAATAATAGCTTAGGAATCAGTCGTATCGTACAAACGCCATTTTCCGAACTCCCGATATTTATACAGAAGGCTTTATTGTCCCGAGGTTCAATAAAATTAAATCCTTGATTAGTATCATTGGGATTGATAGATTTGGGGCGGAGGGTCTCAAATTTGCCAAAGACTCAGCAATCTCTTGCGACACAAAAAAAAAAAATTACGCGTAAGCTTAACAGAAGAAGATACTAGGGCAGAGGTAACTCCAAGACATTTCAAGTTTAAATTGTACCCTGCTTGTTATAACGCAAGCGTAAGTTCTAGAAGTATCGTGTACGAAAAGCCAAGAACGCAATATTTCGAAATGTATGCATTTTAAAGACTGACGTCGCCACTTCAACCATACTCGTTCGAATCTACTTCATTTCGAAAATGTGTCAAGGAATCATCCCTTATAGTTTCTGACGCTTTTCCCATATAAAATTTCATTTTGTGGGCGCAGTGCAGTAACGGCTTATAGACTATTGAAGCATTTCCTTTCCTCGCTGGTTGTATACGGCGAAAAATCATATTCAGGCACTTTAACACCTAATATGAACCTGAGGCGCATTAACATCTTATGAGACTTGCCAAAGTCTGTATGCTTGATCGAGTTCTCACGTATGGAGATTACCGGATATACATTCATACATTCACGCATACCAGCTCCGCATGGAGAAAATGTGAAAAGTACGAAAGTACGTTTATGAATATCAGTACACAAATCCGCCGGGTACTCCTTCTGCACAGCGGAGGAATGATCCCGGGGCAAATACAAATATTCCTGCCAGAACTCGACTCGGTTTCCGGGGGCGAGAAGAATGATGCCTGTTTCGAATTCGAAAAGATATTAAGGGGTTTAAGAAACTAAGTGATCATATGCACGCTACTTGACCTTGCAGATGAATGCATACAAAATGTATGATTACGGAACCGAATAAAATAAGAAAAATTGTTATTTTGACACGTCGTTGATGGGGTTTTAAACGGAATGCCATGAGAGGAGATGCAGGAGGTGGACGGGCATGTCTGAAAATCGAACTACAAACACGAAGACTGCCATGGAGAAAACGGTTTCGGAACGAGAAACTCAGCGGAAGAAGATAAATACGCTCTTTATTAAACAAGAGCGGCATTTGATTACATACTGCAGTGGTTCTGGAATAACGTGAAAATTTAACTTTTCTGGTGAAGATCTAGGAAGTTGAAATGTTGAGCTTTATGGATTGACAATGTCTGTTTTCATTTTTTCTTATTTAAATAGTTCCAATTGTTTGTTGATGTCGAGGTTTGGGGAATGCAGTGAATAGCGCTTTGGAGAACAATTTTATGAATGTTAGCTGCTACTTGTTTTAATTTGTATTGTAATTGTCTAGAACTACTTGGTCAAGGTTCGACTGAGCTTCGTCGGTTTCATATTGGGGTGCGAATGAGGTTGTGTGGAACAGGAAATTACAATGGGAAATTGATCGCTTCCAGGTCATTTAAGACTTTCCATTTGGCACCAATGGCTAGATTAGGAGAACCGATGTAGAAATCGATGTGGATGAAAGTGGAGTGTGTGGGGGATCCGCCATTGATAAGTTGATATTCAGACTTCGTTCGGAGCGTCTTCGACGTTGTTGTCGCGTTTGTTATTTCCGGGCGGACCCCAACTAAAATTCCAGCCATGGAAATAGCCCAGTACTAGAGAGGCTTGGTATTGATGGCGAAGAACGTTTTTCAGGAGGAATGTAGCAATTTATAATTGAAAATGTACGTTTTGATGCAGTTGAGATACCAATAGCTTCACAGTCACCGGTTAGGCTGTTTAGACTGCACTGTATCTAAATCCGTAGGAGTTTAGGGATTTATTTTAGGGTATTTTACTGGTGAGGTAAGTTTCCTGTAAGGCTATTATTTTACATTGTCGAGTTTTTACCGTGTGTAAACAATTTACCTCCCATTACTACTGTTGTTTTCTTTCTAATTTTATCGCTGAAATAAAATGCAATGCTGATAAAATAAGAGGTCAACAGAATCAAATAAGGACAACTTAAAGGTGTAATACTAAATCAAAGTGAAACAAAGAACCAATAAGAAAATATAAATAAAACGATAACAAAACAAAGCAATACAACTTAAAAAAATATATATTTTCAATTTGTTTTTTTTTTTTTCGATTTGTTCTTGAGTACTCTACAGATTTTATATATTTAGTTTAAAGTTTCTTTCAGTTTTATGTTTATAATGTTATTTTACATAACAATCTTGTGAGCTTAAACGTAATTCCGTAGAAACCTTTTCTTCTCTTATATATATATATATGTATAAAAAAAAAAAAAAAGAAACGAAAATACCGGGAATATAATTTGAACGAAATAAAAGAGAATACGTAAAATTAAATAGCTTATAAACAAGGCGAGAAGACAATGGCTTTAAAGATAATCGCCATCGGTATCTTTAAAAGATCGTTCGTTTTTCGTTTATCATTTGCTGAATAACTAGCATTAAATCAACAGAATTTTTTTTTTTTAATTTGCAACCGTAGACAAAAACACTATTTTACAAAGAACAATTAAAAAGGACAAAGTATATTTATATAATATACACACATATTTAAATAATATAACAAAACAAAAATAGAAATAAAAAAAAAAAAATGAATTTCATGTCAAATCGGTGAATACGTTGTTTTTGGTAGGAATTTAACACAAGACAAAGGAACAATTTAAAAAAAATAAAAGAATAAAACAAATAGACAACAGAATAATTACACCTAAAATAAGAATTGTTATTTTAAATAAATTTAAAGGGGGGGGTAGAAAAAAAAAAAAGAAAAAAGAAATGGCTTCTGTGAGTCTATTAACTAAGGTATTTTAATTTAAGTTTTTACTTTTAATAATATTATTAGATAAAATCAGTCAATTTATGATTTAGTTATATTTAAACTTTAGTAAATATTAAATTAATCGTGTTTATAAAAATAATTATTGTAAATTTGATTTGTTTTTTTTTTTTTTTTTTTAGTTTTATTGAAAAAATATATATGTATATTTTTAGGAATAGTACATGGCCGCCTCCTTGGTTGGAATCTTGAAAAGTGAGTACACCCCTTTGCAATTTTTGGAATGTTTTTTAATTGTCTAAGGAGACATCATCTTGCAATGAGGAAGATCATCATGTCAGTTGTTTTATTTATTTTTTTATCTATAAAACACTAGTTTGTTTGTTTGTTTGTTTGTTTTTTTTTTTTTTTAACGAAAAATGTATACGCTATTTAATGATTGAATTTGCTATTTTATTTAGAAAGCAGATTTCAATGTCTTTCATGTGATATCTTGTGCATCGAAATAAAAAAAAAAAAAAAAAAAAAAAATTATGAAATAATCAGAATTGATTGTGTAAATTAGTAATGAGTAGTTAATGATGAATAGAAAACACATCACACATATCATATTCAAAATAAATTATGACTACTTTCGCATAAATATTAGACTTTAGACTTTAAATTGTATTTATGATTTTTGAGTTTAATTTAAAGTGTGTGCTTAAGTTTAGTGTCTAATGAAATTTAAAATTTGACTAAAACAATGCCAATATTGGAAAAAAATAGGGCAGATATGCCATATATATATATATAAATATATATTCGATGCGTTTGGTTTTGAGTTAATGCAACAATATTAAAATGATCGGCGGCAAGGAATATGAAACGAACAAAAAAATGTGTTCAAATATGATACATAGATTGTTGCACGAAAAAAAAAAAAAAAAAAAAACAAAAAATAATAGAAAAAGCAATAGACTCGAATAATACAAAAGATACAAGAGATAAAGCAGAGCGATTTTTAATTCTATCACATTTTATGATACAAAATGAGCATGATCAACTTATAGCCTCTTAGAAACAACATTATTTTGGAAAACAATTTCAACAGCTACAGTTCAAATTCATTTCAGTGGGTTATGCGAATTATCTTTTTCCATGCAATGTAATCTAAACTAAACAAAAATTGAGAATACACATTTTTTTTTTTTCCAAAACAACACAAGTTTTCCAGAAATAACACACTTGGATGCATTTCTAACCTGCTGCTTTAAAACACAAAAAAAAAAAAAAAAAAAAAAACAATTGCACGTGAGATTGACTTGTTTGCCTTAATAATGAAAAAGATGAAAATCTTTTTATATATGATGAGAGGGGGCGGGGGGGGGGAAAGGGATACCTTGAATTTTAAAAGTTTCCTTATATTTAAGTTTGAATTCATAAACCCCTCCAAATAAGAATTATCAAAACTTAAAATACATTTCTTTTTTTTTTTTCGTGTTATGAAATAAATAAAATCTTAGATGTGGCAAATTATTGATACGAATACAATCAGCACTTACGATAGATAACACATTGACAAACATAAAATCTGACAAATTACAAAATAAAAAAAAAAAAAAAAAAAAGATAGTAAAACTAAATAAAAATGGGTGCTAGTGCTGTTGCCAGCGGCCACTATTTATGAAAAGTTTTAACCAACAACCGACTTGTTGATACGAGAATTGTTCTCTTCTATTCTTGCTAACTACTTTCATACACAGTTATTATATATTTTTTCAATTAATTAAAGCACTAAATAATACAAATACAAAAAAGACACTAATTATTACAAAACAAAAAGAAAATAACAAATAAAATGAAGAATCAAATGAATAGAGAGGCGACTGCAGACTGGAAAGCAAAATACTCACAACAAATTCGTTTTGCTTTTGTTTCTTAATTCTATTAAAACTCATTTCACTGTTTGTATTTTGTTTGTTTGTTTTGTTTTTTTTTTTTTTTTTTTTTGTTGATTGAAAGAGTTTGAATATAGTATTATTTTAAACTCTGCGTCATCATGGTTTTAGTATTAGTTTAGTGGGGGAAATGAGAATTAAATTTAGAAACAATCCTCGTATGATAATGTTACGGTTTTGTGTGTACAATTTGTTGTTCTGTTTTCTTGTTTTTGTTTGTTTATTTATTTGTTTGTTTTTTTTTGTTTTTGTTTTAAATGTATTTTCTAAGCAGCCCTTTCCTCCCATCGTTGTATCTTCATTATTTTAGTATCTTTTTTCCTATTTATTTATTTATTTTTATTTTTTTGTTTGTATGTTTTATGTTGTTTTGTTTTGTTTTGTGTGTGTTTTACTTATTCCGCAGACATAATATTATGCACTTGTTCTAATTTAAAGGCAAGCCTTTGCTTTTGTGAGAATTCATCTTCTTCTAGGGTTACGGTCAGTTGTTCATTATATTTCACAGCATATTCATATAATTCGTGGAGGGCACAATTTGTATTAAATTCTGTTGTATGCAGCTGTAACGAGAATATATCCAACTTAGAATTTTTTGTTTTACTTCATTAACTAAAAACAAATCCATATATACTTACTCTCGATTCTTCGGCGAGCATTGCATTCATATCTTGATCTGATATGGCTGGCATTTCTCTAATATCACGATAATATCTGTCTACCCACTTTCGATACTCAGGTATATCTTTTGCGTATAATAATTTTGAGCTTGGAGAATCCTTACCTATAAACAAATCAACACCAAACAATGTTATCATATCGTACAATAAAAACAAAAACAAAAACACAAAATCAATAAATATAATATAATGTCGTATCTCACCTAATCTATGATCTGATGTGGAACATGAATCCATAAAAGTTTGAGCAACTACTGATAAGCAGGAATCAACTATGTTTGACTTATGAATATCGAAAACAAAGTTTGGATTTTTTATTAGGTTTACCCAAAATCTACACCAGAAAAAAAGACCACAAAAAAATCAATTTTTAAAAGCACATACAGTTTACGGTAGAGTTACAATACGTACCTTAATGGTAAACTATTACTCTTCCATGTGTGTACAACTTCTGGATCAGTTATGCCATGTAGCATTGCCTGGTCGTCTAAGAAGTCAAACATATATTTTATAGCCAAAGGTAATGCAGAGCCTCTGTGAGCCGTACTAAATATTGTCTCGAATAAATCATCTACAAACTTTTGCAGTGTACCCTTTGTGGCAAGCAATCGTGTTAAATAAATTTCAGACACAAGCTTATTTACACGTTCACCCTCCTTTTGTAGATCACTATCATGATGTTTTACTAAATGCCAATATTTCAGACCATTCTCGTGAATGTCATTATTTAATGGGCTACCAGCCCGACTAAACGTCGGCGATGATGATGTGTACTTTGATAGATTTAATGTTTCGTATCTAAATAAAAAAAATTTTAATAATAACACTATCTAAATCCAAGTTATTGGTACTTACTTATGAGATTTCTCATTTTTATCGGATAATATTGAGAAATTATAAATAGAACTTTGTTTCGGCACTAAACTTAGACCAGCCCCATCGGGAACTCCATAGTGTTGTAGTGTATTGAGTTTTTTCCATTCACTCTCCGTTTTCGATGTGGTGTCCTCATCATAAAGTATAACACGACCTGATGTCCCTGTGCGCCATTCTTAAAAACAATTACACATAAAAAATAAAGTACATTTCTATTGTTGTAGATGACTAAAAGAATTAACTTACCCAAGTCCAAGTCATCTTTTCTTGGTCTTTGACTGGACGGAATATTTCGATATATTGTATCGAGACATTTCTCTTTAACTTGGCCAATAGTGTCACAATCCAATACCTTCACTTGGACATTTTCCGTGTTTGTTGGCATCATTTCATTATTACAAAACATTGGCTGTTGTGTTATACTAGCAAGGACAGTCATTGCTCTGAATTCAATCAATTGTCGAATGAGTTTCTCTTCACTTAGAGAATATCGTGCTTCATGACTGCATGCATCCACTGGACCTTTATCAACTTGACCTTTGACAGCTCGAAAGAGCATATAAAGCGGTTCACCGGCGCATTCTTTTAAAAATTTATACAACAAAAATGTAAACCAAGCACTAAGCATTTTCTCAGCTACACTCTCTGTACGACGAAGTAAAAGCTTCGGATGACTTTTTCCCTCAATACACTTCTCAATTAATTCGGCCAAAAGAGTCTTCAGAATATCCGTACAATATTCAAGTTTCGATTGTAGTGTTACCATTATTAGAGAAGCAACATTTACACGTTCGCGCATCGAAAAGTAACGATTCGATTCCAGTGTCCGAATAAATAAGAGTAAAAATGTTTTACTCATTATTAGCTGTCCAAATAGACGCAATCCTTTCTCTTTACGTAGTAACTCAGGCCTTTCCCATTGCAAGACATTATGATCTTTATCATTGGGGAAAAGAATTTTCATTGCATAAGTGCGATAATCCAAAAATGGAATACCACCCGATGTAAGATCACCAGTAAGATCAGTCATTTCAGTTTGCAGCTCAGCAAATGCTTCTTTGCATTCAGCTGCTACACGCAATTCCAGTATATCCATTTGTTCTTGCATATTTCGTAGAACTCTATTTGATTCGGATGTCTTTCTTTTATACGCTACTAGTAAACAAACGAAGAACAATAGTAAAGCTATTGCTCCCACTATAACGCCAAACATGACATTCTTTCCCCAGGCTTGCATTGTATTTGGCGATGCATAGCTAAGCACTCCTATTCTGTATTCTAATGATTGGCCAATTTTAACAACCACCTCTGGTCCGTCATTAGAATCTGTCGACTCCGATGGTGGTCGACACGTTAATTGTTGTCGCGATAAAGATGTGATATTGCAAATGCCATTACCAATCATCACCAGAACATCAGTCTCCTTGCATGCGCGATCGAGATTTTTCCCATTGATTGTCAAATACTCACTTTTGTAGTATTTTACTCGATCTTCAAATCGATCATAAATTGGATTTGGATACAATTCAAATGGATTCTTATGTTTCGACGAGAGATTTTGAACTCCAATTACATTGTCCATTATAAATCCATATTCGAGTAATTCCGGATGATCAGCATCTAATACAGCCGAACCAACATCAATTACCGGTGAGTTGCAAATCATTTCAGTTGATGTTAGTACTTCGCATTCGCTGAAAAACATTTCCTGATTGTAATACACATACATGTTTGGCCTTTGAATGTAATCAAACTGGCTTCCCCTAACGGAGATCTTTATTCCTCCCGCTGGAATTCCTTTTGGTACTTTTATTATACCCGATTGACCAGAGCTAACATGATCAATTGTTGGATCTTCGACATATTTAAAATTATAATTATTGAACTCTCGTATGCCATTGTCAAAGTGCATTCGTAAGCGACCCTCAATTATGCCTGGCGATGAGCTCGTCCGACACAGAGCCTGTGTTGCATTCGTACTTAGTATTTCGCATGGTAAATGATCATTTATGTAAGATTGTATTCGACTTCCGGCATTCAAATATTTACCAATAATCATGATTTGTGTTCCGCCTGATACGGGACCAAATTTTGGACTAAAATCATCGATTTTCGGATCGACAAATTCAAAGTCAGTTTTCGATTCACCACGATAATCACCGATTTGCACCACAATCCTACCGTTTCGATATAATTGAACGCCCGGACTATCAACGGTGCATACGATTTGCTTTGTATCCACATAAAATTGCTGGAATGGCATACAGTTAATGCCAGCAATTCGTACACCTGAATAAATATCAGTAAAATTCTTTCCCAAATTTATTCCACGTATTGTAATATTGGTGCCACCTTCCCATGGGCCAGTTTTCGGTGAAAATGATTGAATTTCTGGATTGGGACAGGTTTCCATGCGATTTAGCCAATCGGTTTTGCCTTCGTTATTCTTGTTGCATTGTTCTTCAACTTCACACGAATTCGTTGAGGAACACCAACCACAGTTGTATTTTTCAGCTAGCGCAAGACACATGCCACAGCTGTCGGCCATGTCACGACACCGATATATAACAACTGTGTAAGATAGAAAAAAAAATAAAAATAAAAATAAATAAATAAAAAATAGCGAAGAATTTCTAATAGCAAATTATGCGCAAACATACCATGAATATCATGTGGATTATCCAAGGGTTTCGAACCACCCCATATCACTGCAAATGTCGCTGTTAAACTTGGTGATCTTGAAGTATACTGAAATTCCATATTGTCACAGTAGATAGTGTCACCTAACAATTGGGCATTGGACGATGTTACCCGACCCTCAATGTTAAACTGACAAACGAAACGTGTCTGCACAATAAATTGTCCAATAATGTGCACCTTGACTTTAATTGATTTACTGGTACCGGCAGCAACAAGAACTTCGCTTCCATCACCCGTCGCATTAATTGTTGGGCAAAAGCCCGGCCCAGATCGATAGCTTGGACCGATGCGCTATATAAAAAAAAAAAAAAGCCATTTCATTAGAACGATGTTTTGTATATAGAGAGATTGCCTGCAACTTACACTAACTCCTGTCACTAGAATATCATTGCGACAATTCTCCGCCGTATCATGAGTGCAACGATGTGCCTCCACACACCAATCGCATGGAAATTCTGAGGAAACACAACGCGTGCAAGATGAATGCGTACTACAGTCAAAGAATGTGAAATCTGTCGAAACCAAATCCGGGCCATTTCTTGTTCGAACTGATAGTTTTGCCGTAAAATGATCTGGAATAGTTGAACAGTTTGAATGTTGTTTAGTATTTATTTATGGAAAATTTTGTATTTTTTTTTTTTTTTGTTTTCCTTATGAACAACTTACGTCTTCCTTGCTCGATTTGGGGAAGCGTATCTGTGCGAGGTGTTGTACAGTTGACGCCATTTCGTTTTTTCGTCGCATTTGTAAATAAAGCCTTTTCTTCGATTGTAAAGGCACACATAAGATTATCTTTGAGTTGAGGTAAATGATCAATGATAAGTTCCAACTAAAACGATACATCAATTTAAAGTTAGAGTTTAATAAATTATCACATACCCCACTTATTGTATCGATTACTTACTGTTCTTGCTGTAGTTCGTTGTAATTGATGTGGTACAACACTAGTTATTGTTGTACATTTGCCAGTCTTATAGCTTACCCAGTACAAAGGATCATTCGCATCGTCTTCACAATTAGAGCGTGGACTACATTTGTTTTCGAGTGAACACCAACCGCAATACGGATCTCGAGCACCTAGACACTGTCCACATGTCATGTAATCAGAGCAATCGTATACCTTAACCTTGGAAACACCATGCCGCGACATAACGTAAATGTGTAGCTTCTGATTGTCAAAATGCATGTCACTGTTTATTGGTGAGCCAATATTAATGGGAATATTAGCATATTCGATGGCTGAACTGACAGACTCTACAACTATTTTCTTAAGGTAACCATCGGCAGTGCCGATAAATACAACCGTATAACCACTAGTACGAGTTGCAGCAACTGCTGTTAATCGTTTATTGAATATGGCAACTGGTACAGCAGCAATTGGATGTTCACCACCCAAAGGTGAATTTACATCAAGGCCACAAAAATCCTCTCCAATTGTTTGAAGTTTCTGCAAAGGAAACCAAATAATAATCAATGACTATGAGGAGTGCGGAAACGCACACAAATACGACTAATGTATAGAATAGAATTCAAACTTAATACAATCTGAACGTGTGGCTTTAATAAATATTTTCACACAGTCAGTTTCAAGGAAGAGGGCCTAGCTAACTTTGGTTATGATTAAAAAAAAAAAAAAATAATTTCCATCTACTCCTACGTATATATGAAAAATGAAAGATATATGATGACTTACCGTTGAAACACAATTCATATTGGGTGAAATAAAATCCAAGCCTCGGTTTCCGTTTCCATTAAAGCAAGATTTGATATTTTGCATGAATTTTCTGCGAATCGATTTCAATGAATATATGCACAAAGCCGAATTATCTGTTGACACATTGCCTTTCCCCTCGGAAAAGACCGCATACAATACATCATCCTGTTCGGTTATTGCTAAATTTGATGCTAGATCTGAGCCAGGCTTACCCAGAAAGCCAGCCTGCACTAAATTGTATTTGGTACCACCTTGCGCATCGATACAGTCCACTGGAATCTCTGTATACGAATAATAATTGGAGTCCTCCTGACAAATACGCACCAATTTCGTAATATACTCCTTTGGGGTGGTGTGAATGTTATGTTTCAGCTGAGTTGTGAGAAAATAGGAAAAGTGTTCTGAACTGAAACCATAAACATAGTTTACTAGGTACGATTCTCGCGCATATGAATTTATGAATATGCGAGTTCCGGTTGTTACTGCCGATGAAGCGATTTGGAACATCTTTTGATTTTCAAGACTTCGCGATGCCACAGCCGGAATCTCACTGCGATATGGTGAATTATTTGTATACGTAACACCAACGTACATTACATTTGTAACAGGCGGCTGTGGAGGACCTGGTGCTATAAATGCAACCGTTGATGAATTCGCATCGTTTGCGACCACAGCATCTGATACTTTTTGCTCGATTATACTGACATTTTGTAGATTGCGCACCGTACAAATGCCCTGGAACAATGAACCACACGAAATAAGACGTGACGTTGCCCGATCAATGAGCAGAACTTTATTAACATTGTCTGTTGGTTTGCGCACAGTTTGTGCAGGGCAATCGAGTACAGTACATTCCACTGAGTCATTTTTCGGGCCAGTTACCACCGATTCGTGCAGTTCTAGTTCTGGTGATAGTTGAAATAGGCGATTTATACCGCCTACATAGACACGTCCGGTTATTGTGTCTACAACTAGATGATTTAATGTTGTGTCGAATTCAACTTGCCGCGTTATTATGCTACTGTAGTTGTTTTTCGTTGGTGTGGATTGATTTGATATACTACTGGCGCTATTACTACTACTGCTAGGACCATTGCTGCTGGTGTTTATGTTATTGCCGCCGCTAATACCGTTACCATTAGCACTGTTGTTACATCTTGCATGTTGATATAGTGTTGCCAGCAACAAGGCGCTGATTAAAAGCCTCATGTTTCACAACATAAGTGCTGAAAAGAGAATACATAAAGTTTAATTAAAAAAATATAATACTACATATTATATGATATAAGGTGCGTATGAGTAATAGAAAGATTTGTTGCATAGAACAATATTTCATTCCATCCAAGGATGAATAAAGAATTCTTTTTCTAACGCCTCCGACTACAAAGTCTCGAGGACTTAGTTGTCTTCACGTGCCTATTCTCTGCTGGGTTTGATGATGGATAAGTAAATGGAAAGCTTATGGCGGCAATTTTGGATGATACTTCCTGGTGGAGTGCACACATTCAATTTTTTGTGGTAAATTCATAAATTCACTGATCCTATCAACCTTTACACAAGCGATTTTGTGGGATTATTTCACCATGCCGAAGCGAACAGATCAAATCTAAGATCGAGGACAGGACTACAATACGATTAAGCGATATTAAATTTGAGAAGTCAGAAGCGACGGTGCCACTTATTTTCCGCGTCACTAATGCAACCACAGACGCGCGACTCAGACTCAACTTCGACAAAGATGCCGCATACGGCAGTGCAGAGCGTCCTCATTTCAGTAGAGTGGTCGCAATATGAGGGATGTAGTTCGACAGCAGCAGAAATTTAGATTGGGAGGCTCATTCGTCGTTTTATTCGAACTCGAGATAGCCCCCCCCCTGGGTGACAAAGCCGTTATGCTTATTTTTTAAGCCATGGCCAGCTGACATAGACGGGTTTAATTTCTAGGACTTCAAATTAAGCTGCCGAAGGACATATGATAGATTAACATAAGTACTGGCTGTCAATTTGGTGGCAGGTGGCAGATTTATGTCTTAAAATATGAATACCTCACAAAGTTATAGACTTGAATAATTGAGTGCGAGTCTATGGGTCACAATGTCACACTGGTTGGAGTGTTTGTTAAAAGTAGCGATTTTTGAGTGAGTGCCCGCCGAAAAGTTTGTTCACGTTATAAAATTCGACGCAACTGGTGCAAGTGTTTCCTTCTTCCTTCCTTAAAATACTGAACTGAACCTTGTCTGAGTCCCAGGTCACCCTGGAGAGAGAGAGAGTGAGCTCAGAGGAGAGTTCAGTTGACAGTTGGGTTTCATAACTTCAGATTAAATGACTCTCCAGATAGCCGACTAACCAAACGGGTTTCCTACTGTCCCTCAGTAAGAAAGACTGCAGGTTGCTTACTGGGGTTATGATGGGACACTACACTGTCTTCGGCATAAGTGATATAAAATTCTGCGACACTTGCCGTAAAAGTGATGGCGATGTGGGGAGGCTCGCATCAACCTACAGGTGCTCGGCGCTGACGTACGCTTACTCATTTTTCTTCGAGAAATTAGGAAATTTCAGTAAAATAAACTTTCGATGAGTACCATGAACTAGTTCTTTGTCAAATTTTGGGTGGTATTCCATGATTGATTTGATTTTCGTCTCGATTATACTGTTCAATCTTTCTTTGAAAGGTTACAGGTTGTCACATCATTAACGACATCATTTATCATTCACAATCCTTCGACTATTGTATTGTATCTTACTACGAAAAGCTCTATGAACATTAACAATAAACACAAATTATTCTCAGGGTATTTTGTTCAGTTTTATTGAGGGAAATGTGACATCAAATTTGATGCTCTGATAAAGTCCTCATGGAGGGGGACTCTTTCAATTTGTCATCTTCAAAAGATTTTACAACATAAGATAGAATCTTCGCTTTGTATGAGAGTCGCACCGTCATAATGCTGCAACATTGCATCCCTTTCGATCGATATGCGTATAATCCTGACAAAGCGAACAACAAAACTACCACTAAGTAGTAGTGTGAGTATAGTTTGAAAAATGGGTACTACATAGGAATAGATATAGGTAGAGTGATCAAATTACGTGCATATCTACATATATGTACATGTACAATGCAGTACATATGCATGCATGGACATCTCTAGCGTCCCAAAAAGCCAATACGTGTAGCAACATACTCGTACAGGTTGAACTGGAGTAAAATAACACAAACAGGGTTTCAGATACTTTTCGAGGAAAGTACAGAGAATATCCTTACCGTGTGTTTACGCGAGTGATTTCCTGTAGTTAGGCGTTTTCTTTTCTCTTTTTTTTTTTTTTTTTTTTGATGTTGTTGCTACTGTTTGCCGTTTGTGTGCGCGCGCGTTTTTCATATGTGTCTAATGTGAAGCTCAACTGGTGTGCTTATCATTATAGGATACAATTGCTCATATGCTTAACTACTTTTAACACACCCCCGAATCAGAATCAAGTTGTTGCTGATATGTGAGTTATGATAGGTGCTTTTACAGGGAATAAAAAAAAAAAAAAAAAACACCAACAACACATGCTCACATTCGTACATACTCGTATAACAACACGCTTTGCTTTACATGTGCATTTTAGAAATTTGATTCTCTTCCTTAAATCCAGCATTTTCTTCTCTTTTCGACTCCCGAGGTTCCCTACCATCGTCATTTACGCTTGCTTGCTTATGTGGTGCGTGGGTGCAGGGGTTTACATTTCATATATGCACGACAGGGAAAAAAAAAATTACAGAGTATATAGGAAGGCACGGCTGAGTGAATATTTGGGAAATTTCGCAATCACAAAAGCTATCCATGTTATTAAAAATGAGCGTGACGCATAGATGACAGTATTATGTCTATACCCATACTTTGGTTTGTGGTTCTAGCTAGACAGTAACCATTTCAGGACACATCTGAAAGGAATTTCAAATGTCTAACTGAACGAGAAGGTGGATTTTCTTCAACCGCTACAGCCACCGTCTCCAAAATGTGTATGAACTTACGACTACACATTGGAATGGAATGGAAAAAACAAGCCTCGGTTTCTGGTAGTAATTAAATATCTGTCATCTTACCATTCACATTCACGTTAACTGATGGGTAAACTTGAAAAAAATATTCAGAAACAGAATGATACATAGAATATTCCATGTGGAAGGAGATCGGGCAGTCCAAACGTAAGTTAGGATCCTGAAAAAGAGGTCACGAGAGTGTGCGCTTTAATGGCTTCATTCTCCCCAGAAGCGTTTCTCTATTTAGATAGCAAAGAGCAGGCGACTCAACTACGACAGAGAGGTCGGAGTGTCTCCGGTTCAGTTCGCTACAGGGATGTTACACGGCACCAGGATGAATTTCGGTGGCTTATTGAATTAGAGGATACGCCCTCGTCGTTTCCTTCTAATTGGATGTAACGCCATTAGAGCACAAAGTCGGTTCGCTTAATTTCTAAGCCGTAGCCGGCTTACAGGTAGCATTAAGTTAACATATACATACCTACCCTGAAAATTAAAACAGTTGACGTTGCCATCTCAAATCCAACATTTTGCTTGTTAAGAAGCATTCTTAAATTGAACGCACCCAAATTTTCAGACAGATCTGTCAAATTGTTTTGTTGTGACAGCTATTTGAAACAGACACCCACGAGAATTTATGTAAAATTGAAAAAAAAAGTGAACTTTGTGTGGTCATTAAACACCAAACAAATCCAACCACCATTGCTTTGCTCAATTTTAGTGCGTCGTACTGGTACAAATGACGCCAATTGAGGTCAGCACAACAAAAATGGTCGATAAAATCCACGTTGTGATATTGGACGACGAGTGAAGGCGAGCTTCTTGAAGAGGCCACAGGCTTCTCACATGGATTAGTGATTTCTGTTTTGCGAAAATATTTGGATATTGGCTCACAATTGACAACGGGCCGTTGAGGCATTTTGTAACCGTGGACCAAACATGGATTTACTACAACACACCAGAAAGCAAGAAGCAGTCGAGACAATCCTTGTGGATCGAAGTCGAAGAAAGCCAATGGACAAGGTCGTGACGAGAGTTTTTTGGTAAAACGAACACTGGCGCCTACTATGCAGGACTGTTGGATCAATTCAACGCCGATTTGAAGTAAAAACGACCCTATTTGGATGTGAGCTGTGTGGCACGTAGCGCCGTCCTGTTCAAACCACATATCGTTGGTGTTCATATCATCCAATTCAGACCAAAAGAAGTTGGTAATCATCAACCCATAGTTCTCGCTATTGACGGTGATGGCCTGGCCAACGTCGTTCTCAAAGAAATATGAACCGATGACGCTGCCAGCCTAAAATCCACGTCAAACAGTGACTTTATCGGGATTCATTGGACGCTGTTGGATCTCATGTGGATTGGTATCGTCCCAAATTTGACAATTTTGTTTATTGACGTAATATTCATCCTATTCGCTGAAGATGATTTTTCGGTGAGCCCATTCAGCAAACACACGTCGTTGTCTATGGTCATTTACCTTCAACTCCTGGGCCAGTTGAATTTTGTACGGGTGCAGGCCCAAGCCAGGACGCAAAAATTCGCCAAGTTGTGGCTTGCGAAAGGCCGAGTTCTTGTCGACTGGCTCGGATTCTCCTGCACACTCTCACGGACAGCGTTGATGATTTCGGCAGATCTTGAGTGTCGCCGACGTACGAGTGTTGGTTTATCTTTTACTGAACCAGTGGACTCAAATTTGTCCACCATACTGCAAATAGCCCTGTCGGTAGGGCGAATATAGCCACGGCAAAATGGGCGAAGCGCGCGGAACGTTGCCCGACTAGAACAACAATTTTCCATCACTCTTTCCATATCTTCCGCCTACAGGTCCTCGCATTCTTGACGGATATTCTCTTTGAAGGCTTCAAGAGTCTGAGGCTTGTTGATATAGACTTTTAACTTCAAAAAACCCCACAAAAAGAAGTCTGGAACGATCAGGAGGTCTTGTGGGCCAGTGCAAATTGCCAAAACAAGAGATTCAGATCCAGGATGGCTTGAGCGTGGGTTACAAGAGTTTGGCGGTCAACAGCCAAAGTGTCTGCACTTTGTAAGGGAACATCTTATAGTATTTCAACAAAATTCTCTGTAAAGATAGCCGTTCGATGCCCAATTGCATGGCACGTCACGTCATCTAGACGATACTCCGGGGTCCTCTGCGACATCTTCAACCATAGCTTTCGGTATTCAGAACGGCTGCTCCGGGGCCAATCGGGGACGAGATCGAGGCCAACATCCGACATGCTATTGTCACATAATGGCGTGAACGTAGCTTCCAAATAAGCCCGAATCAATTTTAAATCTCACACCGTTCTTGTTTGTATTTAATAGATGTGATTCTATGCCTAGGCGAGCTATAGATTGCCAAGTCAAGGATATTAGTTTCTATCCGTTTTGTATAGAATTGAAATGAAATGTTGGAAGGCTATCTTAAATATTCTATCCACTGTAAGTAGTGACTAGTTGATTTAATTTCAAGTCTTTAAAGAGCGATTGCACACAGCATGACAACTGGCCGTACTAATCCTTGTAGTTAAGCCGGACGCATATGAAAATCTACTGCGTTTTCAATGTGAATGCCTGCCATGTAACCAGATATCCTTTCTTCAACTACTAGAATCAAATTCGAGTCAATTTATTGTAAAATATTCACCCACAAGGGGATAGGCATGGCATTCGTCAAATCATCCCGAAAGGATATGGCAAATCCTTTAAGTAAAAATATGAAATCAATAAACAACATCCCGAGAAAGAGGGAGGGAGGAGATACATATCAGGATATATACTCCTACATATATAGGGAGAGAGAAAAAAGAGCCTGGTTCCTTCCTTTTTCTGTATGAGGAATGATGACCTGTTGAACAAAGACATGAACATCCTGTGTGTCGTAGTAGGAAGCGATTTTAGAGCGTATAATGACCGATGTCATATTCGTGCACCATCAATGTGTATGACAGCCGATGGTATGCACCAAGATATAGGACAACCATTTGCCACCGTTACATGCATCCGTACTGTATGCTAAATCTATGGCAAGAGCACAGCCTATGTAAAATCAACTTGCAGCTAAAGCTTAAATTTAGAGAGATGAGAAGAATATATCAGTTAATCCGGGGGTAGCGTTCGCCATGCTGTCATCTGTTGGTTTAGTCAAGTAAGAAACAACAAGAACAGCCCGCTACGACTTCACAATAACGCCACCATAGCATACCAACAACCCTCCAACATGGGAGGAGAGATACAGTAGAAGTTCACTCGCTGTTTTACTTTTTTTTAGTTTTTGTTGAATAAGAGATGAGTTCGTTCTGGCATCGTCGTCGTCGCTTCAGCTATGACGTTGGGGTTTTTTTTTGTTTGTTTTTTTTTTTTCTTTCTATTTTTGGCTTCGACAGACATGAAATGGATTTGAATTTGTCAGGGCAATGAAAAGACCAACTACCGACTGATAACGTAGTGCATAAGTACCGAAACGTTTCGGTTTGCTTTGTGAAGGATAGAACGTATTACATACACTATGGGATTTTTTTTTTTGTTTTTTATCTGTATCACATTCGACGAATAGATGGGTAGCTTACTCGTATGCCTACGCAACTCAAGTAATAAAAATGGAAGCATGCAGATAGTTCAGTGAGCAGTCACTAATAGTTGAACAACACAAAAGAACAAAGTAGATTCTGACCAAAAACGCATACATACGAGTATGTATTGTATGTGCGCGCTTTTGCGAATTTTGAATAGCAACAGAATATGTGCATATGTAAAATATGTAAAGCATGGACATTTCATATTCACATAGGTCCTGCCAATTCAGTCCATGACCAGAAAATAAAGATGACTACATTTAATGACTTCCAGTCATTGTTTGAATTTAAAAGAAAATTAATTAGGTCCGTTTCAAAACCGAAAATCCTTTGAATTCTGGGTTTTTATTTGCCGCAAGAGATGGTACATAATGTGGTTCTCATTACGGCAAAAATTAAGACAAAGGAATAGGCCCTCGAAATGGACATGAAAGGAGTTCTTTCCACATTTTTCATCACATCAGCAGATTGACTATAGAGACCATTGACAATTTTTCCCAACCTCACAGTGAAAATCCATTCGATAAGCCAAAATACAGATGTAGTCAATTTACACCACTCTTCTCGTATCAAGATTCTGAAAGGGATTGGGGATTTTCCTCAATGCAGATACATGGGGGCGTCTTAAAGACATTTTGATATCCTGGAACTCCCTTCTTTCTTTCAATAGACGAAAATATGGAAGGTGATTTTCATTCTAAAGGCAGCTCAACCATGTCAATCCAAAAGACTTCAGCTCCACTAGAAACTTTTGAAAAACTGCTTTACACTCGCATACATACGTAGCAAACACCACCCAAGATCTAGCCCCAAACCAACATGTCTATACAAAAGGTATTGGCACGGAAACGGCCCTGCATGAAGTTGTCAGCACAATTGAAGAAAGTCAAGCAAATTTGAAGAGGTCAACATTTAGAATATGCGTAAAAATTAAGTGAAAGCATAATCCGTTTTGATACTTCAATAACAAGAAAAAAAAAAAAAATGATTTAATAAAATTTTGGAATTTTTCGATACACGTTTCCGTCGAACACACTGTATGTACAGTATGTATATCGTATTTTGCACGATTTGGTATTGTTTTTAATATACGTTCACGTTAATTCAATTCCATTATCTATGGTACATGTACGAGTACTAATTTTCTAGTGAAGTTATAGCACCTACAGACATCGAACACTAATATTATCAAAGGCAAAAGGATAATGGTGATTATTCTTAGAACTACCCACACATAATCTCTTCAGCTTGAATTACGACAGAATCTATACCCAATTACGACAGGTAATTGTGTGTAGGAAAGAAGGAAAAAAAAAATTAATATGAAAGGACTACCTACGATGTTCGATGTGTCATATACACACATATGAGTATGTGTTTGGGGTTTTTTTTTTTTTTTGGTATATTGTATAATACTAGAAATCCTTGAATAGAGGTTTCGTTCGTTCATTTAACATACCTAGTACTGCCGAGTGTCGCCTGCGGTAGAATCTCTGTTGGTCTCGTTAACAAAATTTCCGGAATCTGAAATAAAGAAATAATGAAATTAGTTGTTTTCTTTTCTTCTAGGATTCAATATAATATTTTGTACAGATAAAATGTTAAATTTTATAAAATATTTATATTGAAAAGCACTAAAAGCCAGTTTCACCTGTCCTATTCAAGCAAATATTGATATTAGTTGACCCCTCTTATGATTCCTTCTGAGAAAAGGACGATGGATTCTCTTCAATATTCTAACTTCGTGGCCCCACAAAGGACTAATGAACTATCGACTTACAAGCTATTGCGAGTTATATGCAATATACTCCCCATTCCTGTATGATCTTTACATCATTATTGAAAACTGACTTCGTTTGCGTTGCCCGTAGGAGCAGTACACATTTGCATAATAAAAACCGCCGAGCCAGCGGAAACAAAAGCATAATCTTATGCTTAACAAACTACTGTATGTGTATGTGTGTACGTGTATGGGTATTCCACTCAGAACCATATGAAAAAGTGAATTTCATTTGGATTTCCATAAATATGTGTACACGCTTGGTGTTTCCTCTTCTCCTACTTTCCTCGTACAGGTATGGATTTTTAAATCATTAAATTCGCATATCTTCTAATTGAGTGCACGAATTTCGATGAAACGAAGACTAAATATTAATCCAAGTAAAGGTTTGTGCTTTTGTGAAAACCCCATCTGAATTTGGTTCGTTGATTTTATGTGATGCCTGTACAAACAAACAAACACATAAAATGACAAAATTTAAATGTGTGCATTAGATTACTTTTGCAAATGGAATTTTTTTGCTGTACACCATTTCCGTCAAAGTGTGATCAAAGGACAGCCTAATTTTTGAAGAGAATGCCATCAATGTTAAACGCATGTCTAAAGCTCTGCTCAAGCAGGAAAAGCAATCAACATCCTACCCCCCCATCACTTATATTAAAGTGTCTGAAAAATCACCCCTGAAAAGAGTTAGTTCAATCGTTACAGACTGAAGTCTAATAACAAGTATTGTGCGATTTTTGAATGCTTGGCCAAAAAAATTATTTGGCTTTGACAAATAAAATATCCCAAGAACCTGAGATGTAAGATTCCGCAGATTTCGGAATAAGTGATTGCTAAATCTGGAGAATAAGGCGGATGCACTATTTTTTTTTTCTCAACAGAACTCCTGTAACTGTGTATAGGTGGTTCTAGCTGCATGGGGGCGAGCGTTATCCTGATGGAAGTAAACATGCAGCAATGATGCAGCAAGTTCTTCTTGAATCTGACACGGATCCTCCTCATCCAGTAAAGCGTCCAATTCCTCGTCTTCAAAACTTTTCGGCTTTCCGGGGCGATCTTTGTCTTCAACTCCAAAATCACCACTTTTGAACCGTTTGAACCACTCGCGGCACGTCGATTCACCAATACATTCCGCCCTTCGATTAACCAGACCTGGCCATTTCTGTTGTAGTACCGACTTTAATCTGCACAGCTGTTGACGGTAGACTCCTGCGTTAATAGTCTGGTAACAGCTCAAGACAGTAGTAACACCTAAACGGGTGAAGTCCATCTCTAGGATGTTGTGCTGATCTGTCTTCTGGACTAAGCGATTGGTGGCGAGGTTTAATGTTATTCTAAAGAACCCATTTTTCATCTTCGGCAACGATCCGGTTCAAAAACGATTCTTCGACTCTTTGTGTGGTACCAATTTTTCCCACCTTATGACTCTTCCCATATTTGTTAGGTGCCAATGTATGGTCATTGTTGCAAGTATCCTTACCGTAACAGTGGGATTTCTAGCTCAAAATTGCCATCTCTAAACTTTGCAAACCCACGTCGACACTTGGATTGAGTGAGAATACCCCTCCATATACTCGTACATTCTACCGAATATATCTCTTCCCATACATCCATTTCAAAATTCAGTTAAAAATGCTTACAATCATGTTAACACTGACGAAATAAAAAAGTTTTATTAATAGAATTCAGGTTACATTGTAAAGAATTGATTAAATATGAAAGAATACAAATTAGAACTTATCTCTCGAAATAAAAAAAAAAGTTAAAGTGACAGAAGAAGGGCTAAAAAGTCAAACAAACAAAAGAAAAAGACGCGCCATCTTCATGTCAATTTAAATAAGGTAAAGTGACGTGCGGATGTAACAGGGATGTACATAATCTTCAACAAACACAAGGAAATTTACACAACAAATGAGCAATATATCCCAAATCCTTATTTCAATAATGGTTTCAGCATTAGACTGGTTTTTGTGTATGTATTTCAGCATTAGGAGGAGTGCATATGTTACCGACCTAGGAGAGCATGTCAACCCTCTCCCCTGCCTGAGGTCACCAGAATTTGGTGTACTGTTCTTTGTGTACTGGATTCGGCCCTCGCACCGCGGTGGCTGTGGTATATTACCGGGATAAGATCCCTGCTTTGCACTAACTCTTTAGCATCAGCATGGAGAAAAGCCTCTGACGAGATAAAGCCCTATAGAAGTGTGCTCTCGTGGTACCTTTCATTGGGGTAATAAGACCCAAAGATCTGGCTATTGCTGTTGGTCATTACCCCCCTTGCAACGTGCCTTCGCATCACCTTAATCTGGAAATTTTTGAACTCTGATTCTGGTATTCTGTACAAGCTGAGATAGGTTCTAAGACACTGCCTTTCAAACACCCGAATCGTTTTTCACACACACGCCCATACGCGATGGCTGGCCTGGTATGTGCCACATAACATATGACTTCACCCTGGAGACTCGAGAGAGGGTTTGACGACTCAAAGAGTGATTATTCGCATGATTTCCGCGCATCGAATAAGAGTTGGTATCTTATCTTCGCCGAAACGATAGATAACCATGCTGCAGAAATTGTCGTGCAATAATGGATCATTATTGCGCTGCATCATCTGTTTTGAACCACATTTCAATGAGATCCATATCTTCCAATTTAGGCCACAAAAAAATTGGTTATCTTCGACCTGCACGTCTCGATAGTGACAGTTATGATGGTGAAAGCATTATTTTGCAAGAGGTTCGGGCCAATGACACGACGCCGCCGGACAGGACACCAAACTGTGGATTGTTATCTTTTCAATGCGACAATTTTGCGCGTTGACAATAGCCATTCATCGAAAATGGACCTCGTCGCTGCAGAAGATTTTCCGTGTCCACTTCCAATTCCAGTTAAGAAATGCAGTTCCTGGGTTAATTGAATTTTGTACCAATGCAGACCTACGTACCGACGCAAAATTCGCCAAGTTAAGATCTGCGAAAGGCCAAGTTCTTGGATGCGACGAGGAATTGACTGCCTCCGGTTATCCTGCAAACCCCATTAACTGCAGCAATATTTTCTGCAGATTTCATGTTTCGGTGACGTAGGGGCGCTGTTTTATTGTTTGCTGAATCAGTTAATTTGACGAATAATCGACTCCTAACCAGGACGATGGTGTGCACCGTTTTCTGCAAACCTATTCACCGAACTAATTGATTCGCATTTGTTGAGCAAACGATGAATACTCGTAATCGACTCAACAGGACGTAGCTCGAATTGAGCATTCACTTTAAAAGAAAAATTTAATTCACTGCACGGATTGCTAAACATTCTAAGTTTCCAGGATGATTTTCTTAACATTAATGGCTCTTGCATAACCTCCCAATTTGACAGCTGTAGGTTCTCTAACATGGCCGCTATACACGGTCAAATTTCGAGCACCCCTTTTGGAAAACTCGTTGATGAAACAATGATGAAACAATAAGTGAGGAGTAGAGTTTTGCTTGGAATAAAGTGAGGGAAAAATTAGGATACACGAAGGCCGTGTTGCTTTCAATGTTATGTGCAATATTCTATTGGTCGTGAACATTGCTGAGTTTGAATTGAAACAACTTCACTTCCACTGCCAATCTCCAAAACCCAATTTGAAATCATTAAAAAACGTAATTGGCTTTAGTCGTTAATGTTCAAGAAAATCGCAATGATGATATCCCATATCAACAAAGTCTGGGGTGGCACAATGTCAGATTCAAAAGTACACCCTAGTACTACATTACTCGTCCTTCTTAGGATTGATCCTGATTCCTGCATTTTAAAGCAAGTCTTTTTTTTTCATCGTCTGACAAAGCGCATCAGACCATCTCTGAGGTGTCTTTGAGAACTATTTCGTAGAGATCCTTGGTCTCATGACTAAAATTTTTATAATGTCCGTCCTCAGGACATTTTGAATCGATTTGAATTATTTGAATCACTCTGTCACATTTCGGACTACCATATACCGTCCTTCGTAAGCTTTATGAGACTGACGACGACAGATGACTGAACTCAAATAAGTGTTCCAACAAAATCAAAATCAAAGCTAAAGTACTTGTGCAATTCGAATAATTAAAAACAGAAAAATAATGAAGCTCACAATTTTCATTTAATCGTTTTAAGTTTCAACCATCCTGTGCGTAACTACGAGTATGGGTAAATGAGTGATTTTTATTTCTTGCATATGTATGCAAGAGCATTTAACATTTTCTTTTTTAATTTTTTTGTGTTGGTGGTAAGAAAATGCAATTAACCCGCGGGACAAAGCGTACAGAAGCGTTCGCAGAAATTTCTCAGGAAATAGAGAAGAATGAAATGGAAAAAAAAAACAAAATAAATAAAATAAAATAAAATAAAATAAAATAAAAATCGTGGATACCACACTGAATGAAGGGGAGGAGATGTAATAAAACCGTCTTACATACGTATAGCGACACAATACTGCAGGTACAACAGAGCTCTATTTCCTTTGTGATGAAACGCATAAACAAGAAGATCCCGGAAGATTCCACAAGGATGTTGGCATAAACAATTTAATATTTCTGGTGGCGACGGTTGGCAGTAGCATTAAATCAATTAATTAGGTACGGGTATAAAGGAAAAATAATTTGTTTCGTTGCCTCCCGACAAACACAACCACGCACTGCCATTATTACGGGTTCCAGTACAACCAGTAGCAGTTCCAGTCGCAGTAAAACTCACAACTACCACCAACCCCTGCCTACTGCTGCTCATCGTATCGTATAATACTTGGATGTACTCGTACGTTGAAAATTTCATATCCATCGCTGGCAGCGCGACTAGTAAAGTGAAATTAATGTATGTACGGAGTATGTTACTTAGAGAGCTGTTCTCTTTGACCTTATTCGGCATAGGGCGCGCAAAATATGTATGATCAGCGGTTGAGGGGCAAATAAAAAACAGATACAGACACTGATACAGATACAGATTAACTACACGAATGCAGCAAGACCAGAGGAATGTGAGAATGATAAAATACAAATAAAAATAAAATCAATTTAATTCAACAATAACTGCTATGCTATAAGGACTCTACAAGATTGTTTTCGAACGAGAGCATACAAGTGCATCCAACAAACGATGATGAATTCTACTTAAAACCTACACACCAAGCACTGCAAATATGATACATCCGTATATACGTATACGTGCGTATCTATGTAATTTTCAACAAAAGTAAAGAACAAGAAAACGATGAAAATAATAAAATTCTTCCCTCAACTTATTGTGACTCTGACTCTGACTCTGACGCTGACGCTGACTCTGACTGATAGAGAAAGAGTGGATGGCGCTGGCTGGACTCTTGGAGGTGCAGGGCTTGAAAGCCACCAGTCGCATAGAATGACTATCAATAATACAAATGATATACATAGGTGATGGTATATTGTTGATGATTATGATGGTGATGATGATTATGATGATGACGACGACGACGACGACGACAACGACAACGACGACGACTACGACGATGATGTGCACAATCAAAAAAGTACAATAAATGAAGCGAAAAATTCTACAGATTGAATACTTAAGGACGTCCTGCAAATACTCGTACACTTTCACAGCGAATCTATCGTATGCTTTTGCCTTTGGATTTTTGGAATTTTCACGTTTCGTATTTAATTGGAATGCTTTCCACTCGAATCCATTTTTTTTTTTTTTTTTAATTGAGTCCACCTTTTCCTATTGCAGAAGCTTTAAAAATAACATTCCAACGGATATTAGCAAAAAGATGATTTTAAATCCATGGAAACTTTTACACTCATGATGATGAGCGTGTGGCAAGCCTCGTTAAGTTCAAACAGGTACGCACTTTAAACTGTTTTTGCTCGTCAACATTTGGACTACAAACCGATTGGAATGTATCTCATTTCTTCCGCAACGCAAGAAATCTAGTTCTAGAGAAGAACCGTGTAGTTTCAACAATACCCCAAACTAAATTCTGCAGTCATTGTGACGGCAGTAACAACAACTTACTCGTACAATCCCGTATTTTTATTAAAAACCCAATTTCCGGTATAATCTTTTTAATAGATTCCGGTTCCGACGTCTCAGCTACATATTCCCGCATCCCAATTCCAGGATCTATCCACAAAAACCAGACTAATTCATCTTTGCAGCCAATAGTTCATCGGTCGGTCACTAAACAGGTCTGATAATAGATGTCAAAAATTCAAAACTCGCTAATGCTCTGACGAATACAATGGTTACTGGCAAGCCCACGATTCTTCGCGGTAGAGCAGACTTCAGCTTTCTTGTCAAAGACACGGCAGTGTATTATATCTTAACAAAGTGTCCTCTACCATACGCTGAAATACCACCAAACTCAAAATTGCAAGGGAGGAATTCAACTACATGGTTCAAATAGGAATTTGTCGGCCATCTTCATCTCCGCTGCATGTGAATCCTAAACAAGAAGCAAATGACTGCAGACCTTGTGGCGACTATCGTATGTTAAATACAACGACGACACTCCCACAAATACGAATACATGACTTCACTACCATCTTTCACGGCTTTCTCGAAAATTCGGGCTTACCATCATATACCAATGACGCAGGAAGACATCCTCAAAACAACAGTGATCACCCCCAGTAATTCAACATCTGAAAGAAGACATCTGGGAACCAATCGATTTTTTATTGGAAAAAAGCTGTCCCCTACACAATCTGGATATTCTGCGTTCAATTCGTGCTTACGAACCAGAAAGCGCTTACAACAGTGCTTAAAACAAAATTCAAGCACAGTCGTAGACAAAAACCGCAGTTCGACTACATAGCACAATTCACAAGCGATATACGATATGTCAAGGATTCGTTGAACATCGTCGCCGACACCCTTTCTTCTATAGATGCCGATTCGCTTGATATAATCGTCCGAGGAATCGAAAAATTAGCCAAAGCCCAAGTCGCAGATGAAGAACACGTCCATTCCATTCGTCTCAACAATTCCAGTGTGAAACTTCATATATTGAAGATACTCCTACCTGCTTCCAAACAGTCTCTTGTGGTGTGAAACATCTACCGGACAACAACAGGTCATATGGTCCGCCTTGTACTTCTGGCCAAAAATGAACCATGGTCAAAAAATTGCATTTCATGCCAGAAAGAAAAAGTGCATAGGCACATCAAATTGCCGTCGGATCGAATCAAAATCCCTGCAGGTACATTTCAGGACATTCATCTAGACATAGTGGGCAGATTCTCCAGGTACACAATGTCGATTCGGAGTATCGAATCTAATAATCCTTGATCAAGGTTCACAATTTGAGCCAAAGTCTAGCCAAGTTCTTCGAGAGAAAATACTGATGAATCTATTGGAAACAAGGAGGCAGAAAAAAGAAGACAACAAGAAACCCAGAAGCATTTTCGCTGTGATTTGGACATACAAGTGATGGAAATACTTCAGAGACAAAAGCTCGTATAACTGGCGATGCCCAATTCAGCTGATCCGCACCGATTCGACATTTCTGGGTCTTCCTCGATACTGTCCGCTACGGTAGCTATGTTTTCGTCATTTCGCACCAATTTCTGCCCGGTTGGTGGTTTAAGATCCAAAAGGATGTACTCACGCTCAAATTTTTCCACGGTTAGGTGCGCAACTAAGATGGCTCCAGCAGTAAGTGCTGGTCAATTTTGACATATCCAAAACGTCATGAACCAAGTTCAGACATATGGTAAACAAACCGTTTTGACACGATTGGTGATTTTGTTTTAGCGTCATATACTTTTGGTTGTGTGAAAATCAGACATTTTGTGGCAAATAATCGTCATTTGCGGGAAAGTGTTAATTTTCTTCTTTCATTCGTCATCCGTCCGCGTGGAGGAAGGCCAAAATTCTTCGAATACGCTGAATTGGAGGCAGTGCTCGATGAGGATTTATGACAAACGCAAGAAGAGCTTGCTTTAGCATTAGGAGTTACCCGCCACGACAACGCTCTTCCTCACGTTGCCAAACCCGTTAAATTGTACTTGGAAACGCCATATAGCCCTGATCTTTGCTCTGTCAGATTACCATCCATTTATTTCGATATTTGCAAAACTCTTTGAATGGTAAAACTTTCAATGATGATGACGCTATGAAATCGCGCTTGGTTCAATTTTGTTTGCCGATTCTAACAAATTGAGATCAAAATCTTCTTTTGGTGGATATCAGTCGAAGTGGATTGTGCTGGGTCGTCGTTTTCGATTGACGTTATTGTACTATCCATTTTTCATCACCAGTGATGATTCGTTTCAAAAAAGTGTCGGATTCATTGTGTCTAAGAAACAAATCGCAAGCGTTGATGCGCTTCGTTAAATGAAATACTTTCCAAATCATGTGGAACCTAAATATCAAGCTTTTAACATGCGATCCAACTCGATTATGGCTTTAATTTGATCATAATTCAGCTTATCTAGTCGACTGGATACATCATCTTTCAGTGAAAAATCTCCGAAACGAAATTTTTCAAACCAATTCCGGCACTGTCTTTCTTTTAAGGCTGTTAAGCTTGCGCTGCGTTCTTTCCTTTACGGAAATAAAAATTAAAATATGACGAAAATGCTGGTTTTTGCACTCCATATTAAAACTGATGCCAAACTAATACTTTTTCACAAAAATACGCGACTGACAGCTAACAAATGTCAAAAGGAAAACATATGTCATTGACAGAAATCATTCAAAAATATGACCAAAGACATCTATGATGGAAAAATCGGCAAGTATCCCTCAACAAGTGGTTTAGAACCAAAAAATTATTTTGTCCAGGTAGAATGCTGTTTTTGATCACCACTGTGTGTCAGCTGCTCAATGAAGAAAATACCTACTTATGCACTGGGTCTCAAATAACAAGCCTAACTGGAAAGGCCCAGTGACTAGCTGACAGCTTGTATAGTTCGTCGTTTAATCTTCTCCTGCTAAGCCCGTCAAGGCAAAAGGTGCCAAATATCTTACGACTGAGGCTATCTTCCTCCGTTTTTGATGGAGTCCATGCCATAAAGAACGACTGAGATGATCAGGGTCGTATATGGTAAGCCCTTACTACTCAACTGCTTTCTTAGCCTAAACAAACAGCGATTGGAAAGAGTGATTCTTCATTTTATTTCTGCTGACGTGTTGTTGGCAGAATTTATAACAGAGTCAAGGCAGACAAAGTTCCTTACTCACTCCAAATTAGAGAGCTTTCAACTGTGACGTTCAGTCCAATTCGTCGATGTTGTGTATCCCTTCTGGCTGACAGCATACACAAATACAATGATAGTTCAGTTTTAAGTAAAAAAAAAAAAAGCACTAATGGATATCAAGCAAATGCAAAGGATAGGCGGCCATATCCTTGTTCAAAAATCAGCTTATACTTTTCACATGAATGCATAAACACCATTGGTGACTTTCATTGCAAGGACTCCCAAAGAATTGCATTTAAAAGCATACGAGTACATACGCTGAAAAAGAGGGAGTTAGTAAATACACCCCCATTTAGTAATGCGAGCCAGGAAAATTCAAAATCAATGAAAAAAAAAAAAAAAAAAAAAAAAAACCAAAACCAACGTAGGAGGAATGGGGTCAGGTGTAAAAAGACCTTAAGGGCTTTTTTAACTCAACAAAATGAAAGAAGAAAATATAAGAAACAGAACAGAAGAAATGGCAAAATACCTTTTGTTAGCAATCAAGGAACAAAACACAAACAAAGTGCGGTGTACATCATGCGGTTTCAGCCACAATACAATTCTGTAAGCTTAGCAAGTCCTTATTCTAGAGAAGAGAAACAAAAAAAAAAAACAAAACCCAAACACAAACACAATACGACGGAAAATGTTATTGTCCTTGACGGTAAATTTATTGCTGTGAGAATGCTTTCAACACTAGGCAACAAGAAAATACTAAAATACTCGTAACTACGAACCGCAATGCATTAGTAATTTTCATTAACTGGTTAACAAATTTTTGAGGTTTCAAATATATTTTTGCAAATTTTTAAAATATGCATACCCGTAGCATAGGTATGCACCATGACTTGCAAACTAACAAAAAGACTAAAGAGCTACTAGGAACCAAGGGAATGGTGGAGGAGAACTATTGTACTCGTAGTTTGAAAACGAGGAGTGCTCAGGTTGAAATCAAAAACGGAGATTGCTTCGTTGGAGATGTGATGGTTTGGAATACCGAGGACACCGTAAATTACGATGAATTAATGAAGAGAATGTCAGCTACGTCTCTGTGTTTGTGTTTGAGGTGGTCTCGGTACCCTATCCCAGGGTAGTACTCGAAGAGCAAATCGAATGAAACACCGCCCATGATGAAGAGGGACCACATATTTGAGAATGGACCGGACAAGGGTAATGGTTCACATAGGGGTTGGAAAATTCGTTGGATCATCTTTTGACAAAACCAAGTGATGAGTTGATTTTAAGGACTATCTCATGAATAGGCGAGCGGAAGTCTTTCGCACATTATGCCAAGGTCACGAAGGAACTGTGGCTGGAGGAAGGAGACTGATTGGACTTACATGACAAAGTCATACGAGATTGATATATGAAGGAAATAGGAAAACCTCTCACGGTCTTCTTGAAGCAGCATAGAGTCTCGGGGTGAAGAAATAGTTTTAAAGAACTTGGTGTCGTCGGCGTAAATTGATATAAATTGATTTCTAGTTAAAATGAAAAGAAGCGTACCTAGATGGCCGCCTTCTGGGACACCAGAAGTGGCTGAAAACGGAGTTGAGACGGCCGACCTAAAGCGAACGCTATAATATCGGTTATCCAGGCGATCTAACCTTTGCTGAGATTCTCAGTAGCGTAAAAGTAGACTCGAAGTTAGAGACGATTGGAAAGGCTGTGTCTAAAATCAGAGGAACACAAAAAGAAGAGCTCTTCCTGCAGCTCAAAGAGACACTAGCCAAGACAGCTGAATTTAAAAGCGTTATGAGTAAGTAAATGTACGGACTTTCATCAATTGTACTGCCATCTCGGCATCACCTTTACGAGTAACTCTATTCTAAGTACCATCAAGTGGAGGGTCAGTGAGGAATATTCTCATAGTGACCGTCAGGCGATATTAATAGAGATCAAAGAAATGATTAGTGACAAACTATTTCAACAACAGAAAGGTGCGGTACAATTCGAAGAAAGGCGTAAAATACTACAAAATCACTGCGGGGCTCCCACAGGGATCGATCCTAGGGCCAGTGTTATGGAATATAATGTATGACGGAGTCGTATTCGAATTCGAATTTGCCGACGACATTGCCATCGTGACAGTAGCCAAATAGATTCATGAAGTGAAGGTTGGCTTATTTCCGTCGGATTGGAGCTGGTCCGCATAGCAGGTCGTAAAACCATCTTCAGATCGGTAACCAAACCATCACGTCCAATGAAACAGTTAAGTGCATTATGTTAGCACTTTAGTTTAACACATGTATAATATATGATATGTGAAAAAGGCTCGAAATTATAGGCACTAGAAGAATTCTACTTTCCAGAGTGACAACATCATTCTTTCTGTATGCCGCCCCAGCTTGGACAGAGGTACTAACAACGAAGGAGTCTAAAAGCGAACCATATCAGACGAAGTTGCCTTTTTTATAGCTGGAATGGTCCCCATTGACATTCAGCACAATATCAACGGCATCAAAACGACTAGAACTGAAGAAAACGCAGCGTCAATAACTATTTGGCAGGCCCGTTGAACTGACACAACAACCTCGAAGTGTTCTTCCTCGCTGGCAAAACCACTGCGTAATAATGTGCATAATGCTGCCAAATGTCTAGGTTTCCTCAAGCAATGTTAGAAATATTTTACCCCCCTCTGATCGGGCCTCAATATATAAGGCATTCATCCACCCAAAATTGGAGTACAATGCCCACATCTGGTCAGATGCTCCTAAAACATCTTTGCACCTGCTAGATAAGATTCAAAACTCATAGGTGATACCAATATCAGTCAATTAATTGACACCCTCGAACACAGACGTAATATCTCCTGTTTCACGTATACCCATTCGGACGCAGGTACTCTAAAATATCGTGATTCTTTCCTAAGCCGTACAACTCGCTTATGGAATGGCCTGCCGATGTCTGTATTTTCTGGTCGTTATAATTTACAAACATTTAAAACCAATGTACATCGGTACCGGATTTTTCTTCCTCCCTAAATTTCCTCCGCCCGCGCTGTGTACGAACATTTTAAGGATACATGAAGCCCTGGAGCGCGCGTTCATTATATATAAACAAAAAAAAAGCACTCAAATCAGGAGGAAAACACACGGCATGCAACAGTCACAGTTAAGGTCAGAAGAAAATTAGATGGAAATTCCCACTTTGATAACAAACGTGCAAAACGGGCTGCGAAGGATTGAAAGAATAAGACGTGCTGATGCAGCAAATATTAAAGATATAGCATAGATTGCTTACCAGCTCTATGAAATATTACAGAACAGTAGTCCAGCGGGATGAATGGTCAAAGTTTGTAGGGTGTGGTTTAGTACGTAGGCGTATTCCTGGAATATAGCAATCAAAATATAGTCCGGGCTACTGGTATCTTTGAGTGTAATCCTCAAACATTCCATGCTTCCTACTTCACTACTTGCTCATGCTTAACACTCTGTTGGGCAAGACCAGTACTGACTGATGTGCCGTCATTCGAATTCGAATTATACGACACGAAATCATCCAGATTTCTATGATTAACTATGAAAATGAGCGAGTTCGATTAAAATCGAACATAACAACGGATATTTGCCGTCCTTTGAGTTCAGGTCAAATTACTGCTTCATTAATTCGGTGACACATTTACTCCAAATAAATCATAGCAGTCAATCTAGGACGCACTGCCGAAATTTTAAGGTATGTTTACATATGGACGAGTTGATTAGCATTCCGAAGACGACAAAAAGAATACACATACATACTCGTCTATATGTAGAATGGATTTGTGTAATCATAAGGGAAAATAATGACCCAGGTTGAACAAAAGTAAACGAGACCTCAGTCGAATTAAGCAAATCCCCTCTAATTAGTTGATAATTTATTTGCAGATACCGACAAGCACTCGGTTTTTGTTTACAAACGCAACATCACATTCACATAATCGATGTGCTTGCTACCTTGCGTGGCATAGTGGGTGGCGAGATATAACCATTCTTTTATCATAGTTATCCTTCTCGAAATAAATGCACAAAACGAAGTACTTGACCATTTGTTGCTAGGGGTAGTGATAACAAAACAAAGAAACAAAACAAAACAAAACAAAACAAAAAAAAAATAAATAAAAATAAAATAACAACTCTTCAATGATAAAAGGAGCTATTATCCATACAAAGATTGGTACATATAGATAGATACCCGTACAACTACGACCAGATATGATTGTGGAAGAGCATGAAGCACAAATGAAAAATCGCTCTTACTCGTATTGTTGGGCAGGGTGGGAAGCTGGGAAACTGGGAAACTCTGGGAAACTGGGAAACGTCGTATGACAAGAAGATTAGTATTTGGTTTCATCTAAAATAAAAATAAAAATAAAAATAATAATAAAAATAATAATAATAAAAATTGTTCGTTGTTGTTTAGGCTAACAATGGGCATGTACATTATGGAAGAGGGAATTAATTTGCTCCTAATCCTCCCATAATTATTTCGAGCGGGGCAGAGCATGAAACGTATGAAAATGAAAGATCTCTGTCTGTTGTTGGAGGAAGCCAAATCTTTTGTGATTTCATGTTATTTAACTTTGAAATAAGTAGGGTAATTGAGATCCAAATTAGGCCTAGATTGGTCTTTTTTTTTTTTTTTTTTTGTATTTGGCTTCTCCCTCTCTTGGTTCCTTTCCTACATATTTGCTGTATTCGAAATTGTTTACATTTTAAAATGGATTTAAGATAAAAATAAGCTACTAATAGGCTTTTGCTTTTTGTTTAGATACATTCATATTTAGATGTACGGAGATACGAGCATGTATACAGTGTTGTGCAAAACATACCGGATTTTTCCTGAAATTTTTTTCATTGAATAATTCTAGGAAACAGGAATACCTAACTATTGAATAAGTTTATAAATAGAAGAAAAAAAACAAGCCATCATTATTTTTGCCAAAAACATACCGGATTTTCAAAACTAGCGTATTTTCTTGCTCTTTAACTTGCTGATAATGGTTTTGAGCTGCCATTTGAAGTGAGTTATAGAGTTGGCAAAACTTAAAAGGTCACTAATAAAATGGCTAAAAATAAATACAGTGGTGTGCGGATTTCATTGCAGGACTAAAACAAAAATCCATAGCCATAAAGTATAAAACGCCATCATCGACAGTGTGTGACACTATAAAAGAGTTTCGGAATGGAAAACCGGTCGCAACCATTCATTGTAGAGGCGGTCCCGGAAAAACTACACTCCAAACTGATTGGCAAATTAATTTTTGTTCTTTTTGACCAGTGAAAAAGCCTCTACTTACTGCTAAGCATCGACAAAAAAAGGTACCATTTTATTCCTATAGTATATTAAGTCCTTGATTACTTTGCTAACTTCAATTGTTTACTACAGGGTGAATGACTCTACCTCCAACTTTTTAAAATGCGAAAAATATTGGAAAATACATCAATTTTCAAATTGTATCAGTAGTTTTCAATATGTCCACCTTTGGCGCGAATAATGGTCTTGAGATGGCCGAAGAAAGCATCGCACGCTGCACGCAAGTGGCTCTGCGGTATTGCTTGTTTGAAGTGGTCCAAACTTTGGTATTTTTTAGTGACAACCTTCGCCTTCAAAATACCCCAGACAGAGAAATCCATTGCAATCCATTGTGTCGAAGAAATGAAGTGTGGAACGGTGCCGAGTCTTGTTAAAAATGTCCACGGTCTCCGACCGAAATGATTGTTTGCCCAAGGCTTCAATACTGCCTCTAAGACAGTTTCACGGTATACGATCGCATTAATTTTGACACCACGGTTCAAAAATACAAGCGGAGAGCGACCATCGGCGGTTATGGCGGCCCAAACCATCACAATCGGTGCTGCCTGCTTTCTGGTGGCCGTCCGAAGGTGTACATTTTCGAAGGACCACTCTGGCAAGTAAACTCGGTCATTGTGTTTGTTGACATACTATATTGCTCGATAACAAATTGACGACTCATCGGAAAAAAAAAACCAAATTCGGCAACTCAGCACTTTCGTGCAAGCGTAGCAACTCCTTCGTTCTTTCGACTCTAACTTTTTTCTGTTGCGGTGTAAGATCGTGTGCTTTTTGGAACTTTAATGGCTTGAGCCCAAGCTCATTTTTCAGTAGCTGTTGCATCTGTCCCACCGATATGTTTTCTTCCACTTCGCTGCGGATTTCGCCTCAATTCGAGCCTTCACTTTCCGAACCATTTCTGTCGATGTTGCTGTTTTTTTTTTTATGACCACCTCCATGGCGTTTTGCAACGCTGCCAGTATCACGGTAACGAGCTATGGTTCGAGACACAAATGATTTATTCACGTTGAGATGCTGGAGGGCTCTAACAATAGCTACTTAACACTATCACGTTTGAATTCCATCGCGGATAAAAATTTTTCAACACAACTGAGACGTAAATCGTTTAAAAGACTTGTAAATAATAAAATTATCTGTCATGTGTCAAAAATTTGAGCTCACTGTCATCAGTTCGAGTCATTCAGGGTGTAGACTGGAATTCGCAAGAAACCATTTGAATTGGTCAGCAACAAAATGGAAACTGTACTCTTTAGCGACGAGAGTAAGTTCAACTTGATTGTATTCATGTTACACGAAAGAAGGGGACACGTTGTCGTCCATCCGTGAAGCATGGAGGAGGCTCAATTATGGTGTGGGGATATTTTTCTGGTTCGGAATGTGGACCAATACACGAGATTAGTGGTATTATGGATCGTTTTTAGTGTATGGATATACTGGAATTCGTAATGCTACCATACGCTGAGGAGAAGATGCCATTGCGTTGGGTTTATCATGGCCCAAAACATCCATCAAAGTTGGTTAAGGAGTGGTTTACGCGGAAAAATGTTGACTGAGAGGGCCATTCCAACATCGAGCCATCGAAAATTTCCAGGCCATTTTAAAAAAGACGGGTAGGGTCAGAAACGTACTCATCCAAAAACGCACTTATGACGTCCCTAAAGAACGAATGAGAGAACATTCCAAAAGAAATTTTTGAGAATCTAGTCCCGTCCATGCCTATAAGATGCAAGGAGGTCTTAAAAAACAAGGGTTACTACATAAAATATTAAGTATAACGAAAATCCGGTATGTTTGGCACAACACTGTACATACTTGTAGCCTGGAATGGAATGGAAAGCGTGAATACAAGTAGCCAATCAAATATAAAGATCGAATTGAGCTTAGTTAATGTGTTTTAGTGAAATTCTTTAAATGCCTTTGTCCTATTTATTATACAATAATTTGCTAGAGGAGAGGAGATGACATCCGACATCCGACATCCGACATCCGAAATCCAAAGAAATGAAAACAAAAAAAAAAAAGAAGTAACATAGATACTTTACCATCTCCACCTACTTTTGCTTACAATGATTTTGTCCTAATAGAAACCTTACGATGATCCTTGTGGGGAAATAGAAACCACGAAAGCAATACAAGTTGGTAATGCATTTGAAATGTGAGTAGGTAAACGGATACGAATATGATCACGGGTGTAAGAAAACGAGTACGTTGGTGTTGAAAGAAATTAAAACGTTCATTACTCTCAAATCTACTTAACCCATTTGTCAGTTTAACCACCAACAGCAACATGGTTTCCTATTCCTTCCTATTGCTTGTCGTTGTCGTTGTCGTCGCTGTCGCTGTCGTATTCGTATTCGCATATTCGTATCCAATTTTGCGTTCGCATTGGTATTCACATTCGCATTCGCATTCGTATTCGCATTCGCCCTTCTTAATTTTTATAGGGTTGCGTGTTTCAATTGACAACTTCTTTAGCTTAATGATTGCATTCAGTGACAGCAGCACAGGGGTGCAGTGAAAATTTATTCGCTTCCTTTTCCATTTCGAGGGGGAGATTTCACCCAAAGTATTACAAAAAAAAAAAAAAAAAACTCTCTCACACACCCATACCTCGTACAACAGAGTCCAACACTTGTAAATTCTAAATGAAAATTCTTAAACTAATTGAATCGAATTCAAAAGTTGAAATGTAACTCCTTTAGACTTGTACGAGTAAAATATAAAAAAAAAAAACAAAAAGAAAAATTTGTCTTACTGACCCGAAAATAAATCTCCCCCCTTAAAGGAAAATGGGTGAAGGAAGAGTTTTCTTTTTTACAATTGGTCTTGAGATAGCTTTCAGAGAAGAGGAAGGTGTTTGTTTTGTTGTTGCTGGCAGCACCCCATTCCTTTTGAACTTTATTTTTACGTGTTAACGGAGGCATAATAGATTTGAAAAGGCTTCAGGACGTACTGTTCGGCAAAGTTTTTTTCTGTTTTTGTTGCGTTGCACGTTGACTATGTGAGCGGGGTGGTTTTTTTTTTTTTTTTTCTTTTTTTTTTTTTGTATGGCAACTCGCAGTTTCTTCGTTTTATCAAGGGACACTGCTAGTCACTTTTGTTTGTTTACTGACAGTCTTAGGTATCTTGCCTGTACTTTACACTCCAGTTCACCCTTTAGGGAGGTGTTTGTCGATCGATACGATACCATCGTATCAAATCATTTTCACAGAGTAAAATAGCCTTCAGAGGTCCGTTCTCCGAATTGATTGTGGCTAACACTTTTATTTTATAAAACATAACATACAACTCCGAATTTATCGGAACTGTAGTAACGCCCTTCGTAGATATCCCAGATTTTTGAATGAAAATGAATTTCACAAGGCTTGTCTTGAGGCCAGCTTAATCAGTTCTGGAGAAACCGAAACAAGTGACATCAAAAAAGGGTGTGATCGGGCGTTGGTGTGACACCTTTCCTATCGATCAATTTGGAATTGTTTTGTTTTTAACTGAGAATTGACAGTCTCATGGAAAACACAGCATCACATTCTACGCTGTCAATCCTGGTTTGTGACGACTCACAATTCTTTGGATTGCCATACGTGACCGTCATATTGCTCACAACCCTATGCGGAAGAGATTCAAATATGTGACGAACCAACTAATGGGCTCTGATAAAAATCGACACACTGTTGACGAACCTAGCAAACGTTTAAAGAACAAAAACTTTCAGATTTGCATGTGGAATGTTCGGACCATTAGCAGAGGCCTTGACTACTATCACGCAGATATCACCACGATCCAGGAAAAGCGATTTGGTTAGCCAAATAGAAGGAGAATGAAAAATTGTGACAAAAGAAACAGCGCCATATTGGACAGACTTAGGCAAGAAATTTTGAGATTCGGACATAATCACTCCTCGACAGGACATATGAGTGATGTCCGAAGCATCGGACGAAATCGTCTTAGTCGATTTTAGCGACCAGGATAGGAAAGGAAGACATCGCCTAAACGACACCACGTCTGGCAACGGACTTAGGTTTATTGACTTTGCGGCGGAACGAAATATCACTATAGCAAACACAAAGTTTCCCCATCGCATTGAACATTTTGGGATAGACGTTAGACATGTATCCAGTATTCTAACATTGACTAGGATTTCCCAAGCGCCACAACAAAGAAGAACTACTGTGAGAAGAAACAACCTAGAAAAGTTGCAACCGCAACGTATCCCGAAATCTCTTAACAACTCTTATGCCGTCGGCAATCAAGTACCGAATACCTTGCAATTCCATTCTCTGTCCTCGTGAGACTGCACTTCAAAATCAGCAAAAATTGGACCAACACTTGACTACGGACACATTTTGGCTAGCTGTCGCAACACGAGTTTACCCAGCACGTGCAACTCGTGCGTGGTATGAGCAATAAACCACTGTAACGCTCTCATCTTGTCAGAGGGACCTAAATTTTTTTGCCAGAACATTGGGAGAATGTGAAACTTATTCATAGGCGTTTTTCGCTATTGGCCGTGTTTGAACCCAAACCTTCGTACTTAGTAGTCGACGAACTTAACCACAAAAACCCAATCTGATAAAGAATTAGTCCATTGCCCTCGTACGAGCATAGGCCGCCGGACATTCACAGAGGTAGTGCTTTGCGGTGTCCTAATCATTTTCACAGGAAATGTTGCAGCCTGCAGCCTTTTCTACTGCAAGACAGCAGGAAAGCCGTCAACCTCTTACAGAAGTCGGAAAGTATTCTATTGGTGTGGGGGCAACCTGAAGGGACATGCCATCTGTAGTTATGCTCATTTGAAACTCAATTGTCGGTGGGTGGTCCTGAGAAACTCTTCCCTGAGCCTCAGTGAATTTAGCCTTTCGACAGTACGTCGCCCGCGCTGTGTGCAAACATTTCAAGGGTTAAACGGGGTGAGAAGATTTATCAAGATCTTAAGAGCAAACTTTTGTGGAAGTTTATTTCACCAGACAACCGACGCATGAGTTAGAATCCAAAGAACTCTCCTCACAAGCACCGAGTTTTTCTGTAAACTTCTGTACACTGTTAGAAAGTCGAATGACACTGAAATACAAAGGTTTGTTAGAAAAATGTATGCTGATGTTTCTAAGCACTACGCAGTTTTGACAAGATTGACTGAAAGCCGATCGTCGAACATGTCTAGGGCTGGGTGTGCTTTAAAGCAGACAGTCGCTTGATACAACAACGGATAGTAGTATAGCTACATCATCTGTGACTCAGAACTATTGAACACATTGAGCAGTGGAGACAGAACGCCACCTTGCAGGCAACGCCTGTTAACCATCATTGACTTTGATCCACAAAACTAGTGATTCATTTATGCCGGGTTTTCTAGCCGAATTACACATGCCGTCAAAAGTTGCGTTGTCTCCATGCCGTTTCTTGTCGAATGCTGGTTCAATTCTGCTTACCAGATTTTGAAGCGCACTTTCGCAGGATCTTCCGCGTTGGTAAGCATGTTGCATCTTAGACAGATGATGCATTTGTAAAGCCATCAAAATTTGCGCACACGAAGTTCGACTATTCTCTTGAAGTTTGACAATATAAACGAAGCCGGACTTATAGGTCTGAATCTATTGGCGAGCGTAAGGTTCTCTTTTCCAGTGTTGCGGTATAAAAGCTATTCGTCAGAGTTTCCAGGCCAGGCGAGCTGGTCTATATAATATAATTGGACATATGCCATCGGTGCCGGGCGACTTGAAGGAATCAATAGCATGTTTGATGGTCTCATCTGTCACCACAACCGATTAAAGATACCAGCTACGCCGTGCTGTGTCATTCAGCTCACTATCAGGAGCTGGTTCTGTTTAGGTTAAATGGAAAGTGAGTCTTGAGATGAGTTTCTTCCATACAGTAGATGGAAAGATTTAAGTATTTTATTTGCATCTATAGTCAGCGACTATAAGCTACTTTCAAGCTCGTTTTCGAATGCAAGACTGCCAATGGACTTATGCATAACCGACACACTTTCTACGATGCTTGTGGCAAAAAAATGTAACGACGATACGTCTGGTTTACCTCTGGACGCTCAGTCATCGTTCTGATACTGTTAGGCATTCAGTACCTATCTGGTGTTAAAATCGAGCGACCGATTTAAGAACACATTTTCGAGTTTTAGTGCTTTTAGAATTGGTTATACGAGTATTCAGCCACCGAGATTTGAGGCCATAAACATTCTTCTCGGATAACTTCTCTGAGGGTTATATTAAATTGTACGATCTCTTCCTGGTAACTCGTATATCGCGCCAATCGGGATGTTTTTTTTTTTTTTTTTTGTAAAATTAACATTTCATTGTAGTCGTTTACGGCAGAAGGCTCTTATTTACGATTCATCTTAACACAGGTAAATGCCTGTGTATCCCAGATTCCGTTGAAAGCATTTACAGCGCCTAGTGCTTGCGTCAGTATCAGTCCCAGGCAGGCAGGTTACCTTTCATAGCCAATTCTCTACCCAACACCCATCAACAGTTGAAAATTGGCTTTAAAGCCGCCCAGCAATCTTTTGAGCTCTCTCTCTCTTTGTTTCTTTTTTTTTTTTTTGTACTTTGAGGTACATAATTTGCAAACATTGTGTAGCGTAGGGTTTGATGAACTTTTATAAAAAGGGAAACAAGTTTCCAAGAAAAACAAAAAACAAAAAAACAAAAAAAAAAAAAAGAAGAAAGCTTCAAATTTCTGTTCGATCGAAAGGCACATAAATAAATATATATACACCCTACAAATATATATAAATGTGTGTATATAAAATAAAAGAGACGCGGCACACAATAAAATGCCATCCTGAATGAATTGTATGGTCGTATCTTACTGTATAGCCGTAGCCACCCTTAAATTCAGGATTCTCGTCAGAGCGTGGGCCCATTCATTCTTTTGCAGACGCGCTTAATATTTGCCTCGTCCTTTCTTCTCATTTCCTAATGGCGATGTAACAATTTTCTACTTATAGGCTATAGGTGCCTTTTGTTTCTTTCGTTTAATTTTCTTTATCCTTTGGGGTGGTGGCGGTGGTGGTGGTGGTGGTGGTGTCAGTGGCAATGACTATAACTACGCCTACGACTACGACGACGACGACGACTACGACGACGACTACGACTACGACGACGACGACGACGACAATGGCAATGGCGATGGTGAATTTTACGAAATTTCTCTGACTGACTTTGAAAGTCCTAAAAATAAACTTTACCAGATTGAATTCGAATAGGATACAAGTGGGTGGCCGAAAGGGTGGATGCCTTTGTGTGTAAAGTACATATATATATATATATATGTATGTATGCGTACATAGTCTCTACGGGTATGTGTGAAAATATACAATCAGACTCTCTCTCTTTTTCCTGGCAATCCTGTGTGCGCTATGCTTTAGGTAAGATTGTGGCATAAAGTGCTTAACGTCATCTGTTGGAGGGATGTTATTACATTAACGCCACATCGGACTAAAAGAATGCTCCCTCATACAATTGCTTTGAAGTGTGAGAGGGGTGAAATAAAACGGAAAGTGCTGCAGAACAAATCCGTACTTAAAACGGAGCGATTAGTTACAGTGATTGGAAAAAGTTATTTATAAAAAAAAAAAAATACAAGAGCAATGGACTTTGTTGTTTTCCCTGGATAGCAATGCAATATGTTACGCCGCAAAAATATTTACTATTGATTTTTGTTTGTGCGTACAACTAGGGAGCTGGTAATGCATTTGCAACTTAGTAAGTTGACGAAAGTTTCCTTTGGAATAGCAAACAGTTTTTTTTTTTTTTTTTTATGCATAGCATATACGGAGACGCTGAAGTGGGACCTATATACGAGTACCTACCACCTGAACAATAGGACCGGCAGCACTAAGAGGTTGCATATGTATATTTTTAAAAAAAAAAAAAAAAAAAGTGCGTCGGTTTCAAATGGAAGCACTTACTTCTACAACAGTGGGTTGAACTAAAAGGAATTTTCTGATTTCATTACAAGTTGAGGGAGTTCAAGCCACTGAGCTGTGTTTTTAACTGATCAAAGGATATCAAACTCAAATGCAAAAAAAACAATATTTTTAGAATTTCTTGCCAAGACGAGATCCTAGAGGGGAGAGACTAGAGAACAAAAAATCAGCTGGGATATGAAAGGTGGAAAAACCTTAAAATCTGTGAAACTTCAAGACAATTATGGCCGGAACCCAGCAAATCCAGAACAAGTAAGATTCTCTTGAAAGGTAGGGTTGGATTAGTTACATGCAATAATCATCTCGGGACGGGAGGATACCCTCGACTGCCTTTAAGAAGTTACAACTTCTCTGACCTCTCAGAGTTATCTGCTGTTTGATTTATGTACATCCCTTTTCAGAGAGCTTAGACCAGCTACAATTAGCAACCGCAATCCAAATCCCATTTCCTCGGGCATCACAATGGATTTGCAGAGACCTAAGCGCGATCAGATATAGGGTGCCTTCGGCTTCAGATACCAGATACCGGCAAACTTCCCTATGTATAGCCTTATTGTTTTACTCGCCTTCGATTTGGTTTGTTTGCGATGGCTCATCATGCTTAGACACTAGCGATGATTCGTCTTAAAAAAAAGATCAACCTCATTGCGTTTGAGATACATATAGCAAAAATTAATTGGTTGTGTTAAGTGAATCTCTTTCAATTGATGTGGAACCTAAATATCCCAGCCGTTCAAGGCCTTTTAATTGTACTGTGGGATGGTTTAACCCCTCTCGAACAGTCACATGACGACCTGATTTTGATTATGAATTATTTCGTTGTCCTTCCGTGGTATTGGTGTTCATTCGCTCTACATGTCCTAGTCATCTCAAGCGATTGATGCTCGTATTGAATCTTCTATCCCAAAAGACCGTCGACGCAAACAGGGCGACGGATTTTTCGCCTGAAACGACTGAAGATATTTTCATTCTTTTTCGATAGAGATCTGGGATGTTCAAAGTTTTATTTAGAGTCTCCTTAGTTGTTTGAAATAGAGCTTTACTACTGAATTGCCTTGTTAGCCCTTAGAAAAGCGATTGGCAAGGTGATTCTTCGTTTTATTTGTACTGAGGTGTTGTTGGCAGGATTGATACCAAAGCAAAGTTATAGCTGTCGGCTGTAACGTTCTGTTCAATTCGCCAATATTGGGTTTGGTTATGCTTCCATTTACCCCTAAATCGATTGTGGAAACTTCCGTTTCAATACTATTCGGTGACAGCTCACTCACTTCTGCCAATTTTATCAATTGCATAGACTTTTGAAGAACTGTGCCTCTGGTGTTCGCTTGTGAATTCCGCACAATTCCGCGTCACCTTATATAAAACCTGTCTTGTCAGTTCTCCATCGGCTACCATATTTCATACTTCTTGACTTTTTTTCCCCAGATCTGCCGGACAATGAAAGTTTAGTTGATTATGAAATTTCCTAACATGAAACCACACTGATTGGGGCCATCGGGTTATTGAGGAAGGATTTCAGGCATTCCAACAATATAATGCAGTTGAGGGGGTCTCCTTTTCTGTAGATAGGGCAAACGATGATGAGATTTCCATACATCAGGCATGCAATCTTCTTACCGGATCTGAGAAATGAGATTGTACATGGTCTCGATTTTGAGTTGGTTTTATTGGGCATGAATCGAACTATGATATTCAGTATGGTTGGGTACGTATAAATAAATAAGCAAACATACAAAAAAAAAAAAAAATGAAGGTAAATCATGTTCTTCAAAGGTGAAAAGGAGAGATATTCATTCGTACGATTACGTATCGGAACGTTGACAAATTGGAAAGGTCAATTCACTGTTGCAGTCGTAAAGTAATGTGTGCACCCGTATATTAATCTATCCTATCACAGGTGGAATTCTAAATTGAATTTCATCCTTAGAATTCATCCGGCATAAGCCATCTTCATAAGAAGAATTTCTTTACTTGTTGCAGATGTGAACATTCAGTTTCCTCCCCTAACAAATTAAATAACCTGATCAAAGCAAGTCCAACTTCGATTTTTATGCATTGTACTCGTATAAGTTTCTCTCTTTTTTTTTTTTATTTTCAGTTGTCCGTGGTTGTGGTTATATTCCAGATGAACCTGATGACCATGAATACATGATTGGGGACACATGGCGTACAAGACGTACATTGTGCCTATACAACTGATTTGTATACCGCAACCGAAACTGTATCAAAATTAAATATATCCTGTCTCTGACGCCCACTGCCCTTAATATTTATTACAGCCCTGTCACTTCAATTATTTCCAATACTCTTTCTGGCTTATCAAGGGTTTTGGAAATCACAGGTCCTAGCTGCCCAACTGCACTCATAAACGAAGTTTATGACATCTCTTTGAGCTTTGATGAGACTAAATCAACCCTGGGTTGTCTCTTGGAATTTTCAAAAGCCTTTGATTCGGTGAATCATAGCAAACTCTGTCCGAAACTTCTAGGTTCGGATTCGGAATTATCTCAGATCTTCTTACATCCTTGTCACAAATGTTAAGAAAGTATATTCATTGTTCACTCTGTTAGGCCTTAAGAGGTTAGGCCACTCTAGGATCCTGGGCTATATTCTATGAAAAAAAAAAAATCGTTCTAGAGTAAGGGCCTATCTCCAATGTTGACAACATTTATCGACGATTTAAGAATTGGCTTACTTTGGAGTACCCTAACCCATGTTAATGGAAATTGCTCTATTAGTACTAATGGTAGAAACTTGGTTTAGGACTTTATTTTTAGAAGAAATATCAGCCTTTATAACGGCGTTTAAATAAAATTGATACATTGTTTCAGTATTTAGATATCCAATTTCTAAGCCTGTTCCATTTTCATTGCCAATGTTAATTTTTGACTTTAAGGTAATTTTTCTACAAAAAATGTCTAATCAACATAACGTTTTACTTTTTTTTTTTTTCTTATGAAAGTAACAATAATAAAAAGATTTTATGATACAATAAACTTCTACCTTTGTAAACTCGATTTAATTTATATTTTTCTTGAAAAAAATCACAAAAAAACCGACTTTTACGGCCTCTAGACTGGACTAGCACCTTAAGAATCTATGAGGCAAATAGGGGCACAAACAAATCTATTTCAAAATATCCTGGCTATTTGTATAAACCTAAAAAAAATTGTATAATATTGCACATATTCCTGTTGTTTTCCTTTTTATATTTTACATTATAATTATATTTATATTTATTGTTTTTAACTTTACAATTTTATGTTTAATTTTAAGTTATACTATATAAGAATATTGTTTAAATTGTATTTTATTTAAATTAGTAGAAATATATAAGAAAAGTTTCTGTTTAACCAGAAGGATAGTGGCTTGTCATTGAACTCTCGTACAGAACTATTGGGCTGTTCAAAGTCATAAAACTTCCTATCTTTCCATTCGAGAAACTTGTAAAGACATGTGCAATCGACAGAACCTTTTAGGAGTCGACGGATGAACAGAATGTCTACTATCTCCCTGCGTTTTTCAAGGACATTCCAGAAAAGTCCTCGAAGATAAAATCTAAAAAAAAAAAACGACGTTGAAGATTCTCACTCCTGGACAAATAAGCCTGACAAAAGTGGGTCTACGCTCGGCTGGTGTACTCAAATGGAGAGCGAATGATGGTAATATACATAGTTCTTTGTATCACCGTTTGATAAAGCCAAGAGATAAGTTGGCTTTAAAGATTATCTTATCAACCATATACCAAGGTTGAGAAGAGATCGAACTAGGTGTACAAGTTGACCATGGGATCGAGATGGAGACGGGTTGCACTTACATGGATAAGGTATTCTCATTTGCCGACGTCAAGCTATAAACAATTTTTGAGGCACAAAATAGAAAACCTATCAAGGGGATCTTGAAAAAATTTGCTATTTAGGCTTAAAATACTCGAAAATGTGATCACAAATTGGAGCTCCAGGATGAAGTTTCTGAGTCGCTCCCACGGTGGCCATTTCCTCGAAATTATTTCTCATCATTAATGCCATAAAATTACGAGTATCTATCGAATAAATAAAATAGCTCGTTTCCTCAACCTTAAAGCTCTTAGAAAAAAAAAAAAAAAATACTTAAGATTGTTTGTAGTTAGAATAAAAAAGAACAGAACCTAGATGGGTTCCTTGTGGAATACTAAAGTTGGCCAAAACAAAAAAAAGCCCTGCAAGGGTGGATCTAAAGAAAACACTTTAATCCAGACAATTTGAGAAGAATTTTGCTCATTTTCTAAATTTGAGAGGATTACAAAGATTCAACAAGATTTATATTAGTTGGTCTACCATTCGGGATTCCATGTTGACTAAGGGAAACAAAAAAAAAAAAAACTTGCGACGAGAACTTAAGGCTACATATAAAATACTTTTGAAGAGTTTGTATGAGAAAGTTTAACAATGGGATGAGAAAAGATTACTCCCTTTTGATCTCTGTTCACCTTAGTTTGAAATGTATTTATAGATTTACGAGTGGCATGCAAACTTACCCCTGTAATTGAATTGTAAAATAGCAATATACCAATTAATTTGCTCCTCAAGGCCGGTGTGCTTGATAACTTGTGCACCTACAATTTATTTTTTATTTTCTTCTCCTTTCATCTAGCTTAACATCCTTTTTTTTTTTTTTTTTTGTCGTTTGAGTCTTACACTTAGTTGAGCGTAGTTTTGTTTTATTTATTTTTTTTTTTTTAAATTTTTTCTATCTATATTAACTAATTACGAGGAAACAATAAAATTTATCTGTCGAGTATTACAGTTAATAAAAGTAATTTTTTTGTGCGATAGATACAATCGGTAATCAACGAACAAGTAAATAATTGAACTGGAAAGAGAAAAGAAAAAAAACGTTATTAGTTGTGTTACTGTAATCAAGGTAGAAAGTGAAATAAGAAAAAGTTTGGTTTTTTTTTTTTTTTAACTGGTGATTAAATAAGTAGCAGCGCTTTGCGTCACTGGGAATCAACCGAAATACCTCACCCAAAGCGGTAGAAACAATAATAATAATTCAGTGTGCATTTTAGGTATGTAAATATGTGTACATTCGTTACGAGTATACTCGTATGAATTTATCTACAGATCTTCAAAGATTCATGAGATTCACCTCTCTGTTCTGTCGCTAAATTAATTCGTCAGCTTACTCGTAATGCTTTGAATAACGAGTTAGTTATTGAAACGATGACTACTCACATTGGCCGTGTTTTGGCTTCAGATTGTTCTGAATGAAGATACTTTTAGAGGGGGGGACAAGTGGCAATAAACTACAGCAAATTCAATTCCGACAAGCGTTTTATTTTTATTTTTTTATTTTTTTTTTTGAGGATTTTGCATGCACACACAATACTTGCCAACAAATGAGATGCCACTTAAAGATTTAGCTCTCCAATTTACTGCTCTTATATCGGATCTTATTGGCTTGAATGCAGTTCAGTTGTAGGTTTGCCTGGCAATTTGTCACATATCGATGAGGCGTGATGACGCCTTTTCTTTTGGTTGATTGTCAGGAAGTTTGAAATAAGTAAGGTCCCCCTCATCGGTTGGGCATCCGGTCGACAGTCATCAGAATTATTGAATAAACTCGAGTGGTATTTACATCCAATGCATGAGGTACTAAGCGATTTTACACCATGATAGCAAAGGAGGACACGGCACACACCATATCTGGCAACGCACTAGACTTATTGATTTTGCAGCTTGACGAAATATCAATATAGCAAGCCATGGTACATGGCGGTCTCCGGATCATGAAACGCCAAATCAACACGTCTTCAGTATTCTGGACGTCCGAATGTTCCGGCCAGCCAAAATTGACTCGGATCACCAACTTCTTGCAGCCAAAGAACGAATGCAAATTTCACAAGCTAGATCTTGTATTCGATCGATCAAATCGTTACCCACCATATTTTCATCGATTTGAAGAAAAGTTGGATAAATATTATGGGGCTAATCCTCCGTCAGATTACACCGCCAAATATTGGTTTCGAGTGTTTCGTGGTGGCCGTAACTCCACTTCCGATCAAGTCGGCAGCGGCAGGCCCTCCGATGCGGTTACAGAGGATAATGTCAAAAAAATACATGAAATGGTGTTGGCTTAGTGTGCGCTTACGACATATTTTGGGCAATATTCTGCATATGGGTGCCGCGAATGACCAAAAAACACGAAGGCGAGAGCACTTCGAAAGTGTGCTTGGACTTGCTGATGCGGAATCGGGCGGACTTTTGGCGTCGATTGGTAACTGGATTTGGATCCCTCGGGCTATTATCTCTTCCCAAACCTCAAAAGATGGCTCATCAATAAAAAAAAATTCAGCTCACGCGAAGAAATCATCAACGCCAAGGAGGAGTATTTTGCAGACCTTCCGGAAAATTACTTTTCGGACGGGATCAAGAAGTTGGAAAATCGCTAGACTATATTGAATAAAAAAATTTTTTTAATTCCCAAGGCAGTCACTTTTCACTCCATCTAGTAGGAGCAATCCATTAACGATTTGGCTAAGATCCTCATTAACAAGCAGAGATGGTTCATCAAGCTAGTAAAAGCGTTTGCCTAGATGAAGTTGTACACTATCTGCATATACATGTACAAAAGTGTGAGCATAGACTAATAAGAGATCATTGATAAACATGCAGAATAATATTGGACCAAGAATTGACCCTTGTGGAACTCCTTGAACTAAAACTTTCAATGAAGAGGACTTATCGCCAGAAGTGACTCTCTAGAATTTACTTGATAAATAGCTGCCAAAATGTTGTGAAAGCCTTCGATAGGCTAGGAAAGCTTGAGAGAAATGCTTATATTTGTCTCTTCAAGACTTTTTCGAAGACTTTCGATAGACAAGGTAGGATCCTGATTATTCTGAAGTCAGAGGGGAGGAACTGGTGTTTGTGTGTTTTGGAGAAAAGTTGCCACATCACAATGCAGAATTTAAAATTGTGAGTAAGATGGGCTATAATTTGGGCCAAAATAAGTTTAATACATCGTATGGGTATTTGTAAATTATAGAACAATAAATCAAAAATAATTGTATGCCTGGATATTTGTCCAAATATGTTAACTATGTAGGTGATGTCCTGCAGACGACTTAAGACTTCCATATTTTCAACAAAGAACGCAGCAAAACCAACTTTTCAACAATCTACGCGGCGACTATAAAAAATGAAAGAAAAACTTAGTTACAAGTTACAATAGTTAAGAAGTCAAAATTTGGCCTGTTTCAGTGATACACCCGTAGAAAGATCAAGCAAACACAAATACCACGGCAAGAAGGCTCGTCTCGAATATTCTTTTCAGAATCGAGGTGGATATATCGGAGTTTTAATTAATTTGTCACTGAGACTTCATAAATTATACGTGTTGTCAGATGGAAGATGGAAGAGACAAATATTCGCTCTAAAATGCACATTTCCACTGAATCAAAGGGCTCCTCCAAGCACCTTGAGATACCATACACCATAATTCCCAGCTTGTGTTCGTGTGCGTATATTAAATAATTCTTTAACTCTCATTATGAGCCATAGCACAAAGTCTTTAAACATTTTTTCTTATCAAATATTGCGTTAAAACACATTACCGTTACAAGCATGACAAATCGCCGGCGCCAAACGACAGACCAAAGGGAATTTTTCTGCGTTAAAAATGAAAATAAAACAAATCCGCACATTTTACCTTATTCTACAAAACTCCTAAACAACCGCATGACGCAGAAATGACAAATCGTAAATTATTTACTCGACTAAGAATTATAAGATTTTTCATTAAAAATTGAGACAGAGTTTATTAGTTAACAATGTGATCGAAAAGCGAAACGAAAACCTCCATTTACACTATCTGAAGCCGAACGAATGACGTCGTAGTGTGAGAACAGCGAGATATTAAGCCGGAACTAGACGACAATGTAATGTAAAAATAAAAAATAAAAAAAAAATTAAAAAAAAATATGGACAATCATGCAGTGCGACCGTCAATAGTAGCGATACGGATAGATTCAAGTAACTGGAAAAAAATACAAATATTCCATTTAAATCACGTAAGCAACGATGATATAATTTTGATAATTTCTTTAACACAAACACATTTTTATGAAGAGAGAAAGGAAATCACAACGGACATGACATTCTGAAGTCGAAACTATCCAACCCTTGACAGCTTGAGATAACTAATCACACACAATTCATAACAGAAGAAAGACTAGTTTTGTTTCGTTGCGGATAAGACTCAATGTTTTCGATTCTATGACAAAAAGATACACTTTAAAAAAAATAAAAAAGAAAAAGAAAAACCTCGAAGACGACAACTCGACAAGGAAACACTTGATTCAAACAAACGAAAAAAAAAATTTATTTAAATAATACCCAACTGTTGTTGGCTGCGGTTGAAATCCAAGTGACCGGGGATGTTACACATTCAAGATCATGCGAGGACGAATCACCACGCACATATACTCGTACATGCATTATCCTTTGTTGGTGTGCACAGAATTCGGATGGTGTGTTGATGCACATGCACTGTAACTTGTAACAGCAACTGCATGACCGAAGTGGGTGGCTGGGTGGCTGTGTGGCCGTAGCTGAAGTGATAGTGTATTGGCTTTCAAATCGGACGGTTCGGCGTTTAATGCCAACGACGCATGAAAGACGTCCATTTTCCGGCACCTACAACCACGTAAGGTGAGTGGTTGCCTAGAATACAACATGTCCAATTACGCTAATAATTTAGGCTCCCAATTAAATGTTGAATGTCACCCAAGAAGCGAAATAGCCACTGACCCCCAACATTTTTTTTATCTTTTTGTGACAAGCTGAACAAGTGCTCAGTTATTTTCAGAGCAGTCATGCCCTCTACTCTAACCTCCTTCTACGCGGCGTATCGAACTTGTCGAGTTGTAGCGGCTGAGTAAAGTCAATGACTCTCAAGAAGTCCCCTAATTGATTTCTGAAACTAAGATCAAGATGTCAATACGACCCGTGCCTAGGATCTGCCTGACTGAGGGTACAGTATCTATAAAAAAAATAGCTCAGCCGTAAACAAAGTATTCGGATACCTTATTTGTATACAGCGAATCTCTGTACAGATGGACTTTCGTTTCTTTTCTACTCATAGAGGTACCATAAGGAATCTAATTTGAAATGGCTCCTGCAACGAGCAAAACCCCAAACTCCCAAGGAGGGGGAAGAATGTGGCAAGCCAACTTCATCCACCCCTAGCAGCAGCAAATTTTTAGCACACCATGGTCTTCCTATTGCTACTAAAACTCCTCCCTCAAAAGAGGAATCAGAGGCTCAGCCGCGTCGGCAATCCCATCCAAGGTGCTCTACATATGACGCCGAAATGCCGCACTCACAACATCCTAAAAGACGGATTACCCACTTTTCCCTCCAAGCACCAGACATCGTTCGAAAAAAATCGTGCTGGCCCAGAACCAAAAGCACCAAAACCGCCGCAGGACCTCCCAACGTCACATCTTTGAGGTCTTTAAGTGAAGTCCTATAAGACGCAATCGATAAAAACGACGTCGACGGTTCAATTTACCCAGGAAGTTGGTCAAGTTAAAGCTTTCGGGTAGTTTCTTGGCCATTCTCATCACAAGTGACCGTGACTGCTACCAAGACCACGTCAAGCTTATCATTTGTGTCTTGATCTTTTTATGGAAAAAACATAACTGGATTAGGAGACGCCTGGCCGGGTGCAAAGCTCAAGGCTGTAACTAAGGAGAATATCCGAGACCATTTCCTAAAATGGACACCGACAACTCAAATCTTTCCGAGGGATGGTTCCCAACCGACGACGGTCTCCACCTCTGACAGCGTGCCGAAAATGGAAACGGACGACGAATCAAAAAGAGTTACTTTACGATCAGAGGATGAAGATGAGCTTTTGGGCACATTTTGAGAATCGGAGGACTCGAATGACATTGTAGTGGAGGTTTCTCTGGTTGATTACTAAATAGCAATGATGCTACAGTTTCTCCAGATTAACCTCCATCACTGTGCCTATCCAAAGACGCAGACGACATCATCCTAATCCAGGAACCATGGATTTTAGAAGCCTTGGGACACCTGAATACGTTCCGCTCTATACAAAAGACAAAGATCAGATCAGAACTTGTAAATTAGAGAAATGTAGCCTTAATGTATTCTTAGTTCGTAATCTCAGTGACCCCCGACTACGGAGACCTACTGGCTGGCATCGACATATCTTGGCCATGCATATGTGGCTCTCCCCCTGTCCAACGCACATCACACGGCATGGGGCAGTATCGACACTAATGATAGAGGTGAGTAATTTTTTGATTATATTATAGATAGATGGATGGATGGATAGATGAATACACTTGTTCAGATCCCAGATCCATCCAATTCAGTCTGATGATGGTCCTCTAGAAGAATGCTTTTAAAAATGAAAGTCACGGATGCTTCCTGATCTTTTATTCAACCTTGAGACAAGAAAAAGACGCATTGGTAGACATCAGCACTGAGATCGCTGAGAAACACCTGCAGGAAATAGTTCAGCCAAACAACAACCACCAGAAGGGTGACGCATTGGGACTCATACAAGGAATCCAATGACTTCTAGAAGTCATTCTGTGGCAAAATAACATCTCTACCAACTTTAGGATGCTTAGGTGGACACCAACTTTCCAGATAGCTCCGTATTCACTCATTAGGACTAACCTGGTCTGGGCGCTTCATAGCTTTAAATCACACACACCGGATGGTATAATACCTGCCGAGCTACAAATGTCCTCGGATATCATCCGGCCAACGCTAATAAATATCATGAGGTGTTGCTGTTTTCATTTTCAAAGCCGGGAAAATGTTCTAATGCTGTCCCAAAGAACCTCACACCTACATGTCTACCATCTTCCCTTCTGAAAACTCTAGAACGATGTAGAATTGATTCACGACTTATCATACCAACTGTAAAGATGTCTTCAACAACGTCAAGACATCCGCAATCGAAACTGCGCTGTCAACTCTGAAGGTAGATAACTCACTTGGGGAGTTGCTCAGTGGGTATTCTACTAAAAGATATTTCAGCAGAGGTCCGTCGCGTCGCAAGTCGGATGCAGTCAACTGCAGCAAACTAAACAAAGTCCAAAGGACAGCCTTACGTACTAATACCTCCGATATTTTCAGCAGGCAAGTGGCTGTTAATGCAGCTATTCGCCTTAAAGCAATTACACACTGAACAAATAAACTACGTATTTTGCAACACTAATATCCTTAACACACTACGAATCCTTGCAGAGAACATCGACTACATTACGCCCAACATTGGTTTGGCATCCTCTCTAGATCCTTCTGGGAGGAAAAGACGACAAGTCTATCTATTTCCCTACAGATGGATCCAAGCGGGGTTGGTGGCGGTGTTTTCTCTCCTTTCACCTACAACAACACTGTAGCGTGTTCTAAGACAGAATCCGCATTTTTTCAGGTAGTCAGCCCGCTATCAAGTCCCTGGACTTAGTCTCACAAAATTCCCTTGATTCCTTGATTAACTCTTAGGGAGATGGCAGAGCAGTTCAAAGTTATTCCAAAAAAAAAAAGCAGTACAGTGAGTAACAGAATGAATGGTTAACAATTAATATCAAATAATTAACAAACAAAAAAAAAAAAAAAACTAACAATGACAATACTAAACACTCAATGAAAACAAAGAAAACATTAAAGCCTACCATATTTTGCTTCGGTTCTTTATCACCATTCTCGCAGCTTCGAGATCTACCATACACTCGCATGCGTACACTCATCTATGTAGACATTCAACACTTAGTCATTCGGAAATCTACGATCCACAATTAAAATATTCAATGATCTACGCCATCGTCTAACTATCAACCATTTAATCATCAAAACGGTCTTTTTTTTTGGTTTTTTATTTTTGTTTAAACATCGCATTCTTAACAAAACGGGTTCACCGCTTATAACCAAACTAGCTACTCGTATACATTCAATCTTAACCAAACGGAACAGCAACAAAAAGAAAACAAAGGAAGAGAGATAGAGAAGAGAATAGAAGAGAGAGAGAGAGAGAAAAACAAAAAATTAAAACCCGTCAGATAGATAAAACAATTAGGCGGTCGCTCAAAATATCACAAAATCATTTCCCTGCTGCTGTTTCCACTTAAGGCTTAGTCAACAGAGCGATTTTCGACAAAAAAAAAAAAAAATTCAAAATCTACCCCCCCCTTCGATATGTGTAGTCGTATTCGTATGAGTTGTTATGTTTATTGACTGACATGACTACGAGCATTAAAGCGATAGGATAACATTGACCTATGTACACCCGAAACGATAAACACACAAATGAACTGCATACAGAGAGACTTACGACTTACGAGCATCCATAAAATATCTACTAAACGCAGTACTCAATATTTTTGACTTTCATCATAGAAATTCTACCCAAGTGACGATGGACCGACCATCTGCTGTGATAATATTCAATTATACATACATACATACCCATCTATCTGGATATGCGTTAAGCAGTGAATAGCCTGAGAACGATGTTTAAACACCAGTGACATCGTAGCGAAAGTGCGAGCATGCGACCAACAACCGGCAAATTATGTAAACATGTGGCAAATATTATGCGAGATATTTTGATTTTAAATAAAACACACTTCGGTTATTGTATTCAACGGAAAGTGATATCTGCCACAGATCGACTGAGATTATCATTGTCACCAGTCCAGTTCAGTCCAGTTGCGAATGTGCCTCATCATTTTCGTATACTCGTACATATAACGAGTGTGCAAAAATTTGAAAGTCTAAATGTACGAACAAACGCAACGATACGAGTAGTGCTGCTGAACAAGCACCGATAAGCGTAGAAAGCTTAGAAAGTTGCACAAAGGTTTCATGCTTGCATATCAGCCATAAAAAAAAAAAAATTAAAAAAGAGCACAAGACTGCTTCACACAAGATAGCACAACAGCAAGGGTTTTTATTCTTGTGGATGCTACTTCACAGGGTTTTCAAGGGCTCCTTGATGAAAGAACAAGTGTGACTTTGGTCAAATGTGACCCATTTTGCATCACTTTTTGAAGGATTGCTTCTGAAGTTGATCTTAAGTTGTGCGAGGGACTCTGGTTTATTGGCGGAGTTAAATCTGCTGATCGTGGTGGCTAGTCAAAATCACAATTTTTTTTTGAAAACAATTGATATGGAAACAGCTTTATTTAAGGTGGAGCTACAGTCTGCGATGTACCTGGGCTTCAACCAAAAAGTGTCTTCAGCCAGCCCGATTTATAACTAGATGCCTCCAGTTTTGCATGATAAGTTGGTTGAGGCCCCCTTCCATTTGCGTGCGCGTGCGCTCGACATGATCCAGCCACTCCCGTCATTGGACCACCACTGTTTTGGCTAAATCAATGTGGGTTTACATCCCCTACAGTTCGCAGGGGATGCGAACCCTCAAGCCAAATGCACCCTCATCCATTTTAGATAAAGTTCATGCCTCTGCGCGCCTGACTTTCGTTGGCTTTGCTGATGTCTTCTTAGGCCAAAGAAGCAGCGATTGGCAAAATTTTATTTTTCGCTCTTGTCGTTGTCTGAATTGATAGCGGAGTCTAGGTACACAAAGTCCTAATCTACCTCAAAATTGGGGTGTTGGGTGTCCTTTCTTGTTGACAGCATATACTTGGTCTTGCCCTCATTGACCGTTAAAGCCATCTTCGCCGCCTCCGCTTTCACAATACTTGCGAAAGCGTCGATGACCTCACGCTGCTTTCATCCGACCAAAAAATATGTTTTTTTTTTTAAAAAAGAACTTAACACTCAAGTGGGTATGAATACACTTATAACGCCTCAGCATGTGTTAAACTTTTTAAACTTTAAAAATGGAATAGAGAGAGAAAAAAAGAAGTTTTGGCTCAGTGGTTATTTCGCAGTGGCATCCAACATTTAATGGGGAGACTAAATTCTTAGTGGAAGTTGGCTTGATGTTGATTTCTAGTCAACTACTCAACTGAAAAAATGAATGTCTTTCGAGCGAGGCTGGGATTCGAACACCGAACCTTCCGAATTAGAAGCCAGTCCACTACCACTTGAGCCACGACCGCTCGTATGCGAGTAATTGAACAGACTTTTAACAAATTGAGCTTTGAACTATTCTTTCAAGAACGCTTTGACACAAAAGTCTCGTTGAGGCCTTTACCGGCTTTGATGGAGTAGCGTACATTCTTTGGCAGATATGCCAAAACTAGAAATTGTTTTAAATACCCCGGTCTTTAAATCTGCTATCATACGCGGCCTTAAAATCGATGAATAGGTAGTCTGTATCAATTTGGAGTTTCCAAGTGTTTTCCAAGAACTGCCGTAGTATGAAAATTTGGTTTAGCTGCATGAGCTTGCCGGCACTCGTCCAAGGGTTTCGTTATAATGACCGAGTCTTCGTGCTGACATCTTAAGATGTGGGGGATATCCCTTACAGTGCTTGGTTGTACAACAAGGTAATGATCCAAGTCGATGTTGGCCCCTTGGAACGTTTGTATATGCACAATACTGAGAGGAGCGCCTTATGTCGATCGCAAAGTGCTCAATCTAATTGACGGCTGAATGCCGTAATACCAAAGATGCCCTCTCATCCTAGCTTTACATTGAAATCACCGATGACGATTTTTATGTCATAACTTGGACCCTATTCGTAGGTGTTGTCCAAGAGCTCGTAGAAGCTATCTATGGTGTCGTAATCTTTTGCTTGCTTGCACTTTGTTTTTAAGAATTTATCACTTTATCTCAGAGTATATTCTGAAATGAGCTTTAGAACCTGTTTGCATAAGACTCAAGTGGACACTCCGCTCCAAAAACATGACACTGACTACCAACCAGTTGGCCAAATGTCATAATGTCCTCAGCTCTTTCTGCCTTTCGAAGTCCTGCGAAAAGATCACACTCGCATGGAGACAAAGCATTTCAACGCTGGCGAAAAACGACACAGATGACAGATAAACGACAGAATTTACGGAATCCACAAAAAACTGAGAAGCTGCTCATAACACGCAGATGGTCTTGAATGACATCCAACAGACCGGAGTCCTGCAACCAACATGCCTCTCCAGATCGATCTCTAGCTGCCTCCAGTTACGCACACCAAGTTGCCTGAATTCCCCTTGCAATGTCGTGCAGCACTTTAGGTGAGATTTTCATATACTGATTTGCATACGTTCTATCTGATCTAGCCATATTCGTTATACCTTCTACTCCACACTCCGTCAACGGAGACGGGGCCACTCAAAGCAACTAAGAGACCTTTTATCGGGCTTTGCTACCTTCTTAGGCCATAGAAACAACGTTCAATTTCCGCACTCATGTGATTAGGACAGAACGTCACAATCCAGAGCTATAATTTCAAGATAGTAAGGGACTATGTCTTTACATCAATCGCTTGAGATAGCTAGGACATGTTGAGTGAATGGAAATCAATGCCCCGGCCCGAAGAGTCTTCGCAATAGAGAAAGACTTCGCAGTAGAAAGGAACCTCAACCAACTTGCGAGTGCCCAACTGGAAGTAGTTAGCTAAGGATCGGACTAACTCTAGGGACGTATTAGTTGAGGCCCTGTATGACTACCACGGCTTTTCTGGACATGCCTAACTAAATTTGAGAAGCACATAAATTGTAACCAACTGTGCTATCGCAAAAATTCAGAAATAAATCTATCTATCCTCTTATCGCATGTACTACAGAGGACTTATTGAAAATCTTCATGTAGAAACAGTGATTGTGGTCGTTCTTCGGACTAGCTTTTCAATTTTCCAATTGTCCGAAGAACAACAAACCCATTATCAACAAGAAAGGCGAAAAGAAAACGAATCCCAAAGCACGCAAAATTCGAACTTTGGACACACAGTGATCACATACATAAAACATTTGCGTATGCATACGAGTATCTCACATCGGATACTCTATTAAAACTTTGTCTCCATATGATCGTTGCAATTTAACATATCTAGTATCTAGTTTGGCTAATTGAAATATATTAGCGATTTGCATTTCTATAGCGTGCGACACCGACTGCGACATTGGAGGCTGGCAATTAACCAATTGTCATGAATATTTACTCGTACAGCTCCTACTAACAGAGGATCTCAACATTGAGGGCCACAACTGTGTTTAGCTCGAATTTAAAATTCGGTCACTTTGACAATAGTGAAGCTGAAATGATGAACTGCTTGAGAAACCATAGTAGAGGATAATCCCATTCCCATACAATGAAGCGTAGCCTCTAATTTTTATATGATTTAGACGATATCATCGTAGCAAGCGAAATGCACTTGAAGTGCATCGTCACGATCAATTACTCATCAAGGCACAAAGCCACTGCACAACTGAATCTTTCAGTATTGCTGACAATTTCAATGACACAATGGTTTAATACAATAAATGAGTGTGTCTTTTGTTGTAGATTTGGAGCGTATCCAAGAAATACGTATTCGTAAATGCCTGAAACAGCAATATGAAAACCTCTAAGTACCTACGTCATCCAAATATATATTGTATGTTAGATGATAAAGAAATCTTTTTTCGAAAAGCTAATACCTACCTATTACTAATTGAATAAATAATAGCGAAATATCTGTTTTCAATTGAGAATACCAGCAGGTTGAAGTCACAGCTGTTCTATGAGTCATAAGATGATAACATTCGTTCAACGAAGATAATTTTAGCGAAAAAATATATTGTAATAGGTAGGAATGAGTACGCGCTTGCCTAATGAAATGCAAGTGGTTGTTTGTTTTCAAAATTGTCCATCCATAAACATTAGGGGATTACTAAGAAGCTCAATATTAATTCCGGTCAAGCTGATGATAATCCCTCTCAAGGAGAGTACAAGAGCTTAAACCAGAATCTGATTCTGAATCGGATTCTGAATCGGATTTCTTTGTTATAGAGCAGTTTCGTAGTACACAAACGCGGACAAACACACACACGAATATGTGTATACGAATGTAGGTAGGATACACAACAAATCGACACTTGACATTTTAGGGTAAAAAAGACACATTCCACACTTTCCAAAGCGACATCGACAAGGGGATGGTTTGCCTTTCTTTCAATTTGATTCGTAGCTTGAGTTGCTCTTGGGACTTGGGGTTTGAGTAATTCCTGACGTATACATATTTGTTTTGCGACAAAGCAAACTGTTGCAACTTTTAAATAGATCTGTTTTTAACAATGCACAAAATAAAAAAAATGCATGTGTGGGCGTGATAAGCCTAATATTCCATACCATCCACCATCCGCCATCACCCAACACTCTCTCGAATTCTATTCTAAAAAAAAAAAAAAGCAAAAAAAAACGTGAGGACAACTTGTAATACATACTATACATGTTACATACATACATATGTATACGTACTCGTAAATTTCACGGAGAAAAATCCTTCGAATGCGCCGAATCTGGATTTTGTGCTCAGAGCTCAGCGCTGGCTATGGCCGGTTCATAGCTCATATCTCAGGTTTGGGCTCGCATCTCCCTTTTTTGTCGGTTGGTCGCATAAACGCACCCAAGCACCCAAGCACACACACAAACACATTCATAGAATTCCGTAGTAATGCGAAACATCCTTTAATGTCATTCTATGCCGGTCTCTCGAATTTGAATTTTATTACTTTTTTCCTGTAAGTGGGTGTTTTCTCAAAGACCCACAAGGAAGACGAAGTGCTCTCTTGTGTGCACCATCGCCCACCCCCTGTCCAACCAACATGGACGTGTTTCGATTTCTATGTGTAAATTTGTGTGCGGATTATTTTCTGTTTGAAATGTGATTACAAACTAAATTTTGAGGACGACCATGTCATGGTTGGTTTTTTTTTTTTTCACAGAAAAATTCGTCAACCTGCACATTTTCCGCTTAGCACTCGTAGTCAAACATTATATTGAGGTTGAGTGCTTCTTCCCTTCCTCCCTTGCTACTTTTCCGAAAAGCTAAGAAAGAGAGTAGCTAGCCAAAGTTGACACCATGGAATTTGGACGGTACTCCATCGGTAAATACGGGTATGACACAACACAGGACACCTACATACATAGTAATGATGAGAAAAATCCCAATCTGTAGGACTAGGTAGGTAGGTATACCTACTACTACTACTACCAAGGAGTAATGATTCGATGCCACCCCGCCCAAATTGACCCCTCATCCGACAATTGCAAAGAAATTCTCCGTTTCCTGTGTGTTTCTGATTTCTGATTGAGTAAGTACGAGTACAGTATGTGAGACCGAAATGAAGACCCATCTGAAAAAAAAAAGGAGTTTGACTAATTTTAACATTTACTCATATCAGTTGTTATCCCAGTTTGCAGCGATGCCCTTTCAAGGTCTCGGTTTCCGTCTCAACTCTGCAAAGTACAGCAGTTTAAACCGGTTCTTTTGTGTGTGCGCGCGTCCTAACATGTGCCAACGAAATCAATCTTGCCCACCAATTGGTTATGAAATCTAAAATGATTCATCCGAAGGGGCATACGTTGGTTGCGCGCATATGCATTCTCAACTTAAAGCTGATAAAAATAAATTTACTTCTTATGCACGAGTACATTACATAGTATTGCTGTTTGTCCTTTGTGATAATTTAATTGCGTTGTTTAGGAACAGGTTGTTGCCACCGAAGATACAGAGACAGAAGCACCAGAATTGGAGAGGGCGACCAGCTTAACGGATATTAATAATAATTAAATTAGTCACAGACAGAGGAAGTAAGTGCATAGCCTACGCGTTACCTACTTAATCCTTCGATAACAACAAAAACAACAACAAGATTGTTGCTTGCTTTTGGATGGTGTACTTACGTACCAACGAGTACTTGTCACATTTGTGTCGCTACTCGAATTCCAAAGCTGGCGCCAAGGCCAGTTGAACATTTTCATTTCACATCACATCGCTAAATTACTTAGATACTACTTGACTCGTATTTTCTTCGCCATTTGGAGTGTCGCATGGAAGGTGTAAAATCTAAACTGGACTTTCGAGTAATAGACATGATGTTCAAGTCCAAATGACCTGAGTTTGGATCCGTTTTAAAGCACGGTTAATGATTGTTTCTTAGCATGCACTTCCTCCAACCGAACAAAAAAAAAAAAAAAAAAAAAAAACCGGTACACACTCGACGGTATGAGTTTTATTATTCCCGGAACTTTACCAATTCGTTCCCGTTGCCGTTCGTCATGGTTGCGGCACTAATTTTGATGTGGACAAGTTGTGAATCTAGAAACAATTCGAGACTCTTCACAAATCTGAGATACTATGCATCAGAATTGTCCATATTTCTTGATTTGTTAACATTTTAAGCTGCGAGTACATTGGATATACAGGTGAGTTTGCTAACATTAGAGACGGAAATGTACGTACATACCTTACGGAGTGGGGCAGAATCCAATCGAAATGGAAATCTCAAACTTCTAATTCTTGAATTTGTGGCCAAACAAAGGCCGGAATTTTACCATAATTGGGAGGTGGGAATACAAATTTCTTGAATTTACCAGAGACCCTATAATTGACAAAAATCATTTAGAAACAGGCCAATGGGAATAACAATTAATAAATAAACATAATTTCATCAACTTGCTGTTGCATACAACTTATCTGTATCTACATATACATATGTATGTATGTATTTATGGGTCTAATTCAACTCCTAATCCACCCATGAGAGAAGAAAAGAAGGAAAAAAAGATGTTTAAGCGTTCCGGAGGCATTTTTAACTCACGCCTCCGAGCTGGTCGTGGTGTTGCTTCGGCATCAGCCAGGAATTCCTTCCCTTTGTCTAGACATTTCATCATTACAATTGCTTGCAATTAACGTGAAGCCAAACACACGGAATGCAACCAAAAATAAAGAGGCAAACAGGATTCAAGACGAATTCCGGAGGATTTTTGTCGGTTTCGCTGGTTTTTGGTTTTTTTTTTTTTTCAATTTTTTTTTTTTTTGTTTTTTGTGTTTGCGCTGACCTCGCCTGTTTAAGAGATTTTAAAAAGCCCACTACATGCACACACTCACACAGGCTCATGCTCAATCACACAGTGGTCTCGTTCACTCGCATAGATAATCACGCACTTTACCAGAGAGAGGTAGCATAATGTTTTCTTTTGAATTCTGATTTGTCTCTATGGGTTGGTTGGATTTTTATTTGTTCATTTTCAATTTTAAATTTCAAATATTTTGTGTACAAACCTAGAGGTGTTTTCGGGATTGATGTTGAGTATTCGAATTTTCGAATTTTCAAATTCGACTATTCGTATTCGGATTCGTATTCACACGATGCTGCAGCAGAATTGCACTTGGTTTTGGCTTTGCATTCAAGCAGCACACACAGCGAGTTGACAACTTTTTCAACGCACTCTCACGCGGTTTTGCTGGCTTGCACACTTTCTAATAATTACTGTGTGTATGTGTGTTCATAGATGATGGGTGTGTGCGTGTTCATGCGTTGTATGGGTATAAATTCTCATTCTGATTTACATCACACGAATTTTCGCATTCTTAATTGTCGCACCACACACACAGTCAGAGCCAACGATTTTTGACAATTTTTTTAATTTTTTTTTTTTGAATTTGAATTGATGAAATTCGGACACGATTGATTGACACCGAAATCAGCCAGTAAACACGAAAATTCCCCGAAAGAAAAAAACAAAAAAAAAAACAACAACAAAAGAGCGACCAACGAAAAAATAAAATAAAACAAAACTCACACACACGCAAAACTCACAAATCCTACGAATCTACACCTCTACGAAACGGACACAAAGCACTTTTTTCCTCTAAATTCCACTTGCATTCCACTCACATTCCACACACAACTCTGGTCTTTTCTTTCTTTTTTTCTTTTTTTTTTTCTGCTCTTCCCTTCGATTCGTAAGTGAAGTTACACCCGATTTTGGCTTTTTCTTTTTCAATGGATTTCTAATTATTTATTTTTGTAATAGATTTATTTATTTTCTTTTGATTTATTAACGCTGGACGTTATTAATAAAAATGTACGCAAACTTTTGGGAGAGGGAAACAAGAGAACGAACGAGAACCAAAATACTATATTCACAAACCCCTATTGAGACGAAGCACTCCGTTTGCAGTTGATAACCGGACTGAGATGACAAAATCCCATAGAGCAGTGGGTTTTCTCGATTTCGATATCACGCAGCATACACTATATATTGCTCTGGATAGGCTGTCTCTGCCTGTGACTGTGAGAGAGCGATGCGATGCTTGTATGGTTGGTGTTTTACTCTTTGCATGAAATGGTGCGTGCGAGTAATGTGCTATATGATGATGAGTTGGTTCCAACCGCTGTCATTAGTGATGCCATCCCATGCAATATGTATTTCGTACTTTTTTTTCTTTTTATTTTTATTTTTTTTAAATGAAATCCTTATTTTTAAGCAGTGGACGGAGCTCATCACGGAAAACCCAAGATCCCAGATGAACGAATTTTTTTTCAATGACAGGCCCAAAATTCGAAAGGCCGGGTTCGTGTGAGCGATGTGAAATCGACTGTCTTGAGTTCTCCTGCATGCTCTCACGGACAGCGGCGATGTTTTAGGCAGATCTTGCGTTTCGTCGACATACCAGTGGACTCAAATTTATCCACCACATTGCGAATAGTCCTCTCGGTAGGACGATTATTGTGACTGTTGGAAAGTGGTTAGATCGGATCTGTGAAAATTCATGGATAGAACGAGATTGATCCATTCTGTGGCCTCCAAACATTCCGTATGTTATCCAATGGACTCTTATTTATGGGGACGGATAAAGTTAACGACTTTCGTTCGGATCCCAGGCCCTTGATGCAGATATCATCGCCCTCCAGGAAGTGCCATGGAATGGGCCATCTGAAGGCTTCACTGTAGAAATGTTTTGTAACTTTGACAGTCGGCTTAAGTAAGCACGTCTTGGAAACGTCATTTTAGTGCAATTTCAACCATGAATAACTTTACCGGTTGGATTACGCGAGTAGCGTCATTCGAATGACTGAAACTGAGCCGGATGTTTGGGAGCGAATTCTGATGACCGGCGAGGCTAAATTTCACCCTCTTTGTAGGGTGTGTCGCTTCTGGGGAACCGATAATCCTCACATAATTCATGAAAAATCATTGAACGATGGAAAATGGTTGTTTGGGCCTGTAATTGCCTTAATTACGGCCAATGGCGTCCACAAATACGTGAAAGAGGTCTACAAGACTAAATGAAAACTCGCGACATTACGAAATCGATTGTTTTTGTTTACTTAAAGATGATAAACCTTTCTATACTGAAACTCCAGACAAGCGAACGTCTTACCACAATCCGCATCAAGGCTAAATTAGCTAGTACATTAAGCCTATATTGTCTCATACACCTACGGAACACAAGGACGATGCCACCAAAGAATGTTTCGACGGGTACCCCGTCAAATCATTTGAGCAATATCCGAAGCATTCGTATGGTGTTAAAATCGTACTAGATGCCACCAACACCTGAGCAGAAATAAAACGAAGAATCGCTCTTGCCAATCGCTGTTTCTTTGGGCTAATAAAGGCCCTATCCCGAAAAACTAAGGAGATTCTACATATATAAGATCTATCGAAAGCGGATAAAGATATACTCAGTCGTGTCGAGAGTAAAATCCTGCGAAAACAACATCCACCTAGATCAGAAAATTGCGCATCAGTCGCCTGAGATGGTTCAGACTTGGAGGACACCAATGCTCTGGCCTGCAGAGTCTTCGAATAGGGACAACACAGTAGAGAAAGACTTCGCTTTAGGTGACACGCACAAGCAGAAGGGCACCTCAGCCGACTTGGAGTGCGCAACTGGAGCCAGTTGGGGCCCAGGTTCACCTCAACATTGATTCGGGTGTTACTAACCTTTAACGCAGATCAAAATGTCATCATCATCTTCAATCCCATTTCTGCAGTGAAATCTTCGTTCCAACTCCTTTTCTTACTAATTTACTGCTGATTTAAAAGAAAAGAGGACAGGAAAATTCAAGAATTTATTGAACCTCTTATAACAGGCCTGCCCCTTAAAAGTAAAAACAAATGGTTGGAAAAAGATATCCGATCACCAACCTCCCTCATTCACACAATTTATCTCACTCTAACCAACAGAAGTGTAATTGCTTGAAAGTGTTTCCCTGTCAGGGTTGCCGTTAAGCACTATTTAATAGTATTAAAAAGAATGGCACTTAGTATGTGATATCCACCAAGGCTGCCTTGTGGAAGGCGCATCCTAGACGTCCAATTTTCGACCACTATCTCGAGCAATTCGGAGCATTTCGAGGGGGCGTTTATCACTCGAACAATGCTGTGCTCCAAAGCGTTTATCAGCATAAACTAGTGACTTTAGTAGTAGTTAGTGACGTAGAAAATAACCTCTTGACGAGTCATTTCCTTGCTAAATCATGTTTTTAGTAAAGCAATGTTTTCGTTGGTAATATGGGGTTCAGCTCCATCCTGTGGGCAGTATTGTTTTCCACAAATACGGGTACATCAACCATTTTCGTTTTTAATTTTGAATTTGCTTGCGCCTTTGCCTGATAAGTAGCTTTCCTTGCTGTATTGCTTGATGGCAAACTCATTCGAGTTGAATTGAGAAATAAAAGGGAAGTCCTTGAGTAGAAAGCAAAAGGGATAGCGGGAAATGACGAATGAGAAAAGGGTTAGTTCTGAGGAGTTCTGAGTCAATGCGCTTTTTTTGCAATAGATGTACTCGTATGTCAAATGTTTTTGACACTTCGAAAAACAAAAAAACTTTGTCGCGATTCGGTCGAGTTTTGTGCTTGCAATTGTGGTTCGAGCATATTGGCTGTATTTTGCTCTATTACTTCAAAACGGGGAAGAAAGCAACCGAGGCAAGAAAAAAGTTGCGTAAACCTTACAGCAGGAATATCATCGAAAAAAGGGGGTGCCATAACTGGTTCGTCCGATTCCATGATGGAGATTTTTCAGTTGAAGGCGCCTTCTAGATTGACGATGATAAAATCAAAGCATAAGCATCCCATGGTTTGGAGCTTGCTACTGCTCTAAAAGGGTTTGAAATTGCCTGGCTTCATTAAGAAGCTCGATATTTGGGTACCGCGTGGGTGGAAAGAAATTCTTCTTTGAGATCAACTCGCCAAACGCGAAGAAAAGGATCCATACTTGAAGCCTCCAAAATGTCAAGCGAAAAAAAATTTAGTGTATGCGAGATGAAGCATCGGAAAGGCAAGCAAAGGCAGACTTCCATCAAAAGAAGGTGATGTAGTCAATTTGATGGGATTGGAAGGGACCAGTCTTTTATGTGCTGCTTACTAAAAACAAAACGATCAATTCCGATGTCTACTGTGAACAGCAGTTTCGATAGTGAAGGACCTTTAAAATTGACCGTCTGAACGTAGAGACATGGTCGAGCATAATTTATCATGGCGTTGAAAGCGAGTTCTAATCTTCTAGAAGATAGCGAAACAAGAGAACTGTAGACTAAAGACAATAGCTTATTTACGGTACTATCATAGTAGAGATTTTATCAATTTTAGACGAATGTTTATTGGAGTGTAGTAAGCAGAAATCCACAGCATGGACCGACGTGGACATGGACAACTGTAAGACGGTTATTTAAAAAAAGATTTCAAGACTTTTTACCGTGTCAAAGGAAGAAATCTTCCCTCTAAATAAGTAAACATCCGGGTATTCGTCAACAATCGCGATGTTCATGTCTATCGGTAAGCATAGGAACTTTTTGGGATTAGGTAGAAAACCATTCGAGTCTGCCCTGAGGTTTATTGCCTTTAAGTCCTCATTCCGATTTGTGACCGTCCATATTTTGAAGATCATCCACATATAGGTATATCGTAGTATGTTTAGAAACGAAGAGCAGAGGTCCAAGGATTGAGCCTTATGGGACGCCCTTACAAAGCCCCAGCATGGTAGAAACATCTCCGTTTGAGGAAACTTGTTGAAATCTTTCGCTGAGATAATTCCGAATCCGAACCTAGAAGTTTCGGACAGAGTTTGCTCAGATCCGGTAAGAAGATTGCATGCCTGATGAATGGAAATCTCATCATCGTTTGCTCTATCTAGAGAATAGGAGACCCCCTCAACTGCATATTGTTGGAACGTCTGAAACCCTTCCTAACTAGTTTTTAGATCCCTGCCAAGCTCGTCCGTCTGTGAAGGTTGATGATGGAGAGCCGAAACCTTGGATGCCAAAAAAAGGTTTTGGACAAGGTGACGCGAAATTGCGCGGAGCTCACAGAGTGACAGTCCTTCGGCAGAAGTCAGCGTGCTGTCACCAAACAGTTCGCTAGGACTGAAACGGAAGTTGCTTTTTGCCCTGTTTGCGTTGACGGACTTTGGAGTAGAAGATTCAACGACGAACTATACGAGCATCAATCGCTTGAGATAACTAGAACATGTAGAGCGAATGGACACCACCAGTAGAGGAAGTCTTCACGTTAGGTGGCGCGCACAAGCATAAAGGGACCCCAACTGTCTTGCAGGGTAACTGATAACTGGATCGAGTTGGCTGAGTACCTAGCTAACAGCGGAAGAGTCTCTTAAGTGAGCGCGATCTTCGTAGTGTCCCATACAATATCTTTGTCTTCCCTCGGCGGAAAAAAAAAAAAAAAACAATGCCACAATCCATATTTAGTATAATTTATTATACGATATAATATGTTTAAACAAAATATGAAATAAAAAACACTAAAGTTTGTTTGTTTGGAGCAAAAATTAAAATAACAATAAAGTTCTCATCGGAACAGCTTACGATAACACAAGTTGAAAACTCTTTATGATAATCAATTTATTCAGTAAATATGTCAATGTAAGTGTATATAACATATGTGTGTATTTAATTGTCTTTAAAAGGATTTCTTTAATTTCATTGTTTAATTTAATTAAATTGTTTAAATACGTAATTTCACACAGAGATATAACAACTCCTCTACAATTAAGTGTGCTTGCCTACAAAACGATTAGGTATATGATGAGTGCGTTCCATTATATTATATATAAGATACTCGTATATATATAAATAAATAAATAAGCGTCACGTAAGATTCTAACCGCCAGACTGACGGACGGACAGACAGACAGACAGACGGACAAACGGACAGACGGACTGACGGATATTAATCATTTTATAAACAATCATTGAGAAGAGCAGCCGGAGTGAGATAGAGAAAAAGAAAGAGATAGATAGAGAGAGAGAGAGAGAGAGAGCATCATTGAGAGGGATGAAAGATAAAAGTCAGAAGAAGAGAGAAAGAGAATGACAGAGAGGGAGAGAAAAAAAAAAAACACTCAACTTATATGCTTATTTATGTATTGTATACGCGTTACCCTTGCAATATTAGCCCTTGATTTGGAATTTAAAAGTCCGAATAGGGAAGACTAGCGGTCAATTTAGGACCAACCGGCAATGGACGATAGGGTTCTGATTTTCTACCGCCCCAACCGCGTGCGGCGACATTAAAATTCTGACAGTGCGACAAATCGACTGATGATACTCTAGAGCTATTTGATTGCTGTGAGCTCTCATTATAGGCACCGGAACCACCACCATAAGGTGTATAGGGCTTATAATCTTGACCAGAATATTGTTGAGATGGCGGCCGAGATGAAACTGGTGTGGTATAATTAGACCCATACGAAGGCACATGATTATTGGGTGAACCCACTGGGTAAGTAGATTTCGGATGGGCATTAATGGCACTACTTGAGAACGGTACAGGCGAAGCATTACGTACATTACCCGGTACAGTTGGAACGGCTAATGGTCGTGATTGATATGAAGCTTGATAGTTTGGTGGTGATGAAGTGTCGGGTTGTTCGAATTTAGCAAGTTTGTCGTAAGATAAGGGCGATGGATTGAAATTGACAGGAGTCGGTTGAGCTGTTGGCTGTTGTTGTTGATAAATTGATGGGGCCCAGGATTGTTGCTTTGGTGGTTGACTCCTCAATTGTGGTTGTGGTGATTGTGGTTGATAATATGGAGCTGCACCAGCTGCTAGTTTCGTCACTGGGAAAGAAGAATACGGTTTGGTATCTTCTGGAGCTTGATAGCTAGATGCCGGCTGATAGATGGGAAATCCACTTTTGGGTATATAATTTGATGCTACCGGTGGAGGAGCATAGCTCTCAAGTGGTATTTCCTTTGGCACATATAGCTCTGAAATGATCAAAATTTGAATATATCAAGAAATCCGTTTACAATCGAAAAAAAAAAAAAAAAAAAAAAAAACCCCAAAAAAAAAATGGAATACTCGTAACAACATGCAAATGACTTGGGAGGATGAATTGAAATCTAATCATAGATACGGGAGTTAGTAAGGCATTGATAACAATGATAAATGGGAAGCAAAAGCAAAGCATTCACCGTTTAAAGTTAAATGAGTGTTGTGTTAGCCAAGTTTTGCAGGCAGAAACTGTGTTTATGTCTTGCCTTGTTGCTGGTTCTTTTCGTCGTCCTCATCTTGTGTTACGCGTTTGAATTGATATCTATCTTCTTGAATTTGTATTTTTTGCTGACATTCGGAATCATTGATGTCGGTTTGGTCTTTTGAAGGATTCTCTTCGGTCTCCTCCGAAGAAATGTGGAGTACTTTTGGCTTTTTAGCTATCGGTTTGATAATGTTTTGATTTTCGGCAGCTAATTTTTCGGCCGCTGATTGTTGTTCGAATGTCGAAATTAGATCTTTTACAGGAACTTTAATATAATCATCGTCCTCTTCGTCCTTTTCTTTGTCCGTATTGGTGGTAGCAGGTATTTCTTGATTATTGCTTTCGTTTGTGTTTATGTTCTTTATAGCAATATCAATATTTTGACTCCTACCGCCATCTGGTGGGGGAGGTTGCCGTTCCTGTTGTATTATAATTTTCTGTTGATGCTCTTGCTGAATTGTTAAAATTTCTTGCTTATGACTTTTATATTCGGAAAATTGTTGATATCTCTGGTGTTGCTGCTGAAGCATTTCACGTCTTTCAACATTCTCAAGTGCTGTTTGAAGCTCTTGTATAGCACTATCATATCCTAGCAGGGAATTTTTAGCATCCGATACAATTAGTTCCGGTGATTTAACAAGACATTTGGTTAGCTCATGTTGATGCTGTTGAATTGGTAGGGCTAGTTTGGTTTTCTCCATTAGACGAATTATTTCATCTTCATCGTTTCGGATGAGTTCCTCGCATTTTCTAGCTGCACTGGATACCTCGTCGATTTTATTATGGACCTCAAGTTGTTGTTCCTCAATTGTTGCTGTTGTGCTTGCTGCAGAAGCGTTAAATGAAGCAAAAGCCGATGATGACAGTGATAGCAAATCTGCTTTTTAATTTTTAAATTTGCAAATGAAATGATGAAATAATAGATGAATAGATAGAGTGCATGAATGACGAAAGAAAATAGAGATAACTTTTTAAAAAAAAAAAATTACTAGTTTAAAATAATATTACAGAATGTATTAACAAGCTTAAACACGGTGGAGAATTCAGAAAATCTATATCACTTTTGAATATCAAGGGTCCTGCAAACGAAATGGTTGGAATGAAGACAGGTAGATCGATCTAGTCCATTCAGTCAAGAAATGTGGATTTTATAACGACCTAGACGTACTAAAAATGTGCATGCAAATCTCACCTTCTCATCAACTGGATAACATTTTACTAAAACGTTTTTAAAATAAAAAGAGCCTTTGGTATGTCCTTAAAATGTTTGCACACAACATTTGTTTGGACGAAGGAATATTAAAAAATCAAAAAAATAGAGATACCAATGCACGTTGGTTTTGAATGTTCGCAGGTTACAATGATTATGAATATGCGGAAAAGAAAACACTTTTAGTGAACGATTCTCCGTCAATAAACCTTAAGTGGATAGAAATATTAATATCAGAACTCTAAGATTTCTGGGTGCGAGTCTTATGGTTCACACTGAGTGAATGTTTCGACCAAAAACTATATTGAAAGGTTATGATGCCGAATCGAACTGCAACATGGAAATGGTGCAAATCTTGACTTCACTATATTCCTTATTTATTAGGGAAGCGAGGGCCCAAATTTTGTCGGCAAACACAAGATTCAGATAGATTTTCATTCATTCCATGCTATCAAAAAACAAGGAAGCACCGACTCTTGCTGACTCTTTTTCGTGAAAGAAATCAGAGAAGAACCAAACGAAACCGACATTAGAGAAGAAGCAGGTCACAAAATCATGTTCTAACATTGTGAAGGAACTCAGCAGGAAGGATATTAAGAAAGAAAATTCTAAAAAAAAATCAGGAAGCTGAGTGCTTCCAAAGACAAATCCTATTTTAGTACCTACACGTCAATGACAAAAATCAGTCCTTGTAAGCAAAACAGCTATAGAAATTGCATCACAAAAGTTGTACCTAGACCCTGGCTTTGAATTGGAACTTTAGAACATGTTCCATCTAAAAAATTTGTGACACACTAAGGAAGAGGTTCAATGTCCTGGATAATAAATTGCGAAAAATATCTGTAAATCGGACACCTAACCAGTCAGAGTTGTTTTGTTTTACTTTATAAAATCAAAAACGTCACGTAAAACTGTAACAATTAGTGATTGATCTAGTTCTAGATGATCTAGATCAAGGGCGTAATACAAGGAAACTTCATAGACTAGTGAAAAAAAGTATTTAACATGGTTCTGAGATTACGCACGAAGTGGTATTGATCTATTCACAGTGATGTGAGTGAGCCTGATGGGGTAATTGGATTTTGCTCGCGCTTTTTTTGTTCTTATATCGAAATGTCGTGCAAATCTTGCAATAAGAAAGTTGATAAATTAGAAATTAAAGTCAAATTTTCTGACTGTCAATCTTTTCTTCACGCTTCATGTAGAAAATTAGAGGCTAGCGATCTGGAATACATGAAGGAAAATAACAAACATTTTCGTTGCACCAGCTGTACGGTTCGCCGCCGCGGATCTCTTTCGGGCACCTCAGTTCCATCTTGTTTCGGTGTATCATCGAAGAATATTAAAATGTTTGCACACAACTCGGTCGAAGGAAACTTGGGGGGGAAAAAAAAAGAGAGGTACCTGTGTACATTGGTCTTAAATGTTTGCAAATTATAACGAGTGTGATTCATATAGATTGTTATAGCACAGTGGTAGTGCAGATCTTATAAAACATAGGACTGGACTAAAATTCAAGATTCAAAACAGATTGCCATTGGTAAAAAAGGAAAAAAGCTACTCTACAAGCCTGTAAAAGTGTTTGTCGAATTCAAACCTGCATTGCAAGTGCTATCAAGACTCAATTCGAGATTCTAATTTAATTTAAAAAAAAAATTCAAAACAAATAAATGTAGCTTACGATCTTACCTTTAGGCAAAGCAACAGTTGGTGCCTTCCATCCTTGTGGTATACTGGGCTTATATGCCAAATCGCGTTGATTAAAGTAACCAGATATCTTTGGTTGAGCTTGATGAACTGGAACTGGCGCTGGTGCTGGCGCTTGAGCCTGCTTCTGAAATGTATAAATATTTTAAATCAATAAAATTCTCAATCGCTATGAAAGGTAAAAAGTGTAGGCGAGAGGCAGAATTTAAAGTAGTAAGTAATAAAGATGTTTAGAATTATGACAGAGAGATAGTTTTGTTTGTTTGTTCATACTTGGATTGGTGTCGGTGTAACGGATAATTGTGGTGGCTGTTGATATTCATAGGTTCCATATTGTGGATGTTGTCCACCATATAAATCATATGGGGCATGTTTGTTTACCTCTTCGAAGGCATTACTGGCCGAGCCTGTCTCTAAAGCAGCCTCCCACGGTGATTTAACAATTTTCAAACTTGGTTGACTGTATTTATCTTGAATTTGATCTTGTTGCATATTTAGCTGGACACGATGTATACCAACATCAGAATATGCTGGTACCATGCTCGGTGAAGTTGGCTTATAAGGTTGATGATCGGGTACACCCGATGGACTCTGTGTGCCAGCATTAGTCTCATCAACGATCCATTTTTCGGCTTTCCTGCGACGTTTAGCGAAGAGTTCAGCGCCTGATCTCCCAGCAAAGATAGTTGATGTTGTAAAGTAAATTGTATTAGTAATTTTCCAAATGAATTTTAAATAAATTGATGGAAAACTGATGAAAAACTAATGAAAATGAATGAAAAGAACAAGAATACGAATATAAGGCAAAAGAGAGCTCTTCAATGAGCTCAAAGCTTGAAGCACTTAAGCCGATGACGCATGAAGTGATGTGCTAATTGAATTATATAAATGAAACATACATATGAATGCATGAATATATTACCCCCGTATATTTAGATATATTTAAAATCCGTTCTAGCTTTACCAATTAATTTATACATAGTACTTATTGATTGAATAGAATTCTAACTTTTTTTTTATTGGTCCTTTCGTGCTGTCTATTCTAATTCTAAAAGGGGATAAGTGCCTTTTTACTTTTCCTCAGCACTTCGTTCCACGATAATTTATCTTGCAAAAAAAACAAAAAAAAAGAAGTAAAACATCACTGGTTTCCTAAACCAAGAAGGCCCGATCTTTTCGATTTGTCACCTTACACACCTAGATAAACAAAGAGGACATCCTGGCTGAGTTCTAGATTTTTTAAGAAAATGGTTTGAAAAAGCCCATCTTGTTAGCTTCTTCGATTTTTGGTTCTGGGCTTAAGTTAGTTGACTACCAAACAAGAGGATTTGGGTTCAACTCCCAGGCTATACACAAAAAAAAATTGATTAAAACGTCTGGCTATGAAAAAGTCCCTCATTCTCTCGGCGTTCAGAGTCGACAAAATGCTATAGGCCTATCTTTTTCCGCTCATACAAAGGAGATGCCAAGAAGAGAATAATTGGAAAGGTTAGGCCTTGGTCGATAGTGGATAGGTATGTACATTTTTGTTTTCTAATCCAAATATTACTATTTCAAAAATTATGCATGTTTAAAGCTCTGATTCGAAAACATGTCAATCTATTGTATTATAGTGTACTCGGTAACCAGGGTTGTTATAACTTTTCTGCTATTTTTCCATTATCAATAGTGTTTCAGTTGCTGGAATGTATTGTGTAAAATAGCCTGTGTTTGCTCCAGCAAGCTTGAGTATTTTCAAATCGGCAGTTAAGTCTAAAATTGTAAGTTATTCTCTCAAAATTGTATAAAATAGTTGAGAAAAAAACATCAAAAAATTTTTTAGGTTGTATTTGTTATTTATAGTGCCTTTTTGGAATATTTTTTAGAGTTGTAAATCGATGAAATGGTCTTCTTGTTTCGAAACTGATACGAGTATTTCATTTCCTAACTAAACACAGGGTGAAACTACTGATATTTGGAGGGGGGGAAAGAGTGTTTTTTTTTTACTATAATTTTTCAAAACTTTAATTGATTCGTAGGGATGGTAAAAATTTTAAAGCTTAGTGTTCCCGTGAGTTGAATTTTAATTTTATGTTGCTGCAGGGCTTTGTGGATAAGACCTTATGCTAGACTTTTGTTCCAAATTTTGAAATGCTGTTCTTTTTGTGCCGAAGTCTTCTGATTTCTGTTTTTTTTTTTTTTAAATGTTTTTTTTTTTTTTTATCTACTAATTTTTAATATTAGAAACTACGGCGAATTGGTGGTTTGGGATACACATATACATAAAACATAAATTTGTAGGGAGATTACCTTTGCCTTTTGGAGCATTAAGAGCTGTAACCAATTCAGCGCATTTATCTGGAGACAAAAGTCCCGTCTCGCTTAATGGCTCACGTACTGAATTAAAATCTCGAACTTGACCACGAGGATTCATAACTAATTTCAAGGGTACCTTATCATAACGATTTCTCGAATCGTATTCATTCTCCTTGCTTTCCTCAAAGTATTCCTGAGTTTCTGCTTGACCTAAGAGACATTTCTTACGTTTTGTTTTTCGATTTGTATATTCTAACACAGATTAAAACCACGTTTCCATGCAAACAAATTGATTGAGGCCCGTCCATCTTTTATATAAGAAGTCAAGATCGCAATTATTTTTGAATGTCAGATTTTCTAAACTTTGGGGCGGCTTCGAATATAAGATTTTGAGGGGATTTATTTTTGAACTGTCGAAGATACGAGCATGATTTGCTATATGTTACGAGTGTTTAATTTTTTTGCTTTGACAGAGAATAGAAGTATCTTTCTTGAAAATATTGATTTCACTCGAAAATTCATCAATCAGGTAATTCAAACGAAAACGAGACGTACTTCTAGAAAATGACATATGACATGTGCCATGTTCTCATATGTCATCTCAGTAGAAAATCCACATGCAAGATTCGTTTTCTATTGAATTTTTGAATTAACAGATTCTTGAGATCAGCCTTTGGAAAAGAATATTTATTCTTCCACTCATTACACATAAATCAAATACTGTCCGATAAGGAGCAAGGAAGACATACGCCACCTGATGCTACATATATTAGGTGGAATAAACTGTCAGCCTTTACTAGAACTGGTCTGGATCGGTTGCTGTCAAAGTCGACGCTTTCATTGTTGCTCGGTTTGAGTCATAACATCGGCAAGAAAAAGTAAAAAAAAAAAAACAAATACAAAATTTAACACATTTCTTAAAGAAAATATGAGCATTTGGTATGGATCGGTATCCCTCTGTTGAAAACACTCTTCAAACATTCGTCAGATGGGTTTTTAATTTTTTTTGATTTGTTTACGTTGGAAGTTTTTCACACCAAATTCTTTTATTAACATTTGATAAAGACGAGTAGTAGTAGAGAGTGAAAAGTGACCTCCTTGACCGCCAGAATGCGCTGCTACTGCAAAAAAGGTTATGGTGCCTTGAAGTCCGTTCATATTTAGGCAGACATGCCAAATTTCAGTTCGATACTGTCTTTAGTTTTGTTTTGACAGCTAATTGTTGTTGACGATTTTCGTTCTCCCATAAAACATTATTCTTTGAGGGGCAAAACGGCGAAGGAAACAAAAGAAAAGTTGGATAAATATTATGGGGCTAACGCTCCGTCAGATTACACCGTCAAATATTGGTTTCGAGAGTTTCGTGGTGGCCGCAACTCCACTACCGATCAAGTCGGCAGCGGCAGGAACTCCGATGCGGTTACAGAGGACAATGTCAAAAAAATACATGAAATGGTGTTGGTTGAGCGGAAAGTGAAGGTGAGCGCACACGCCATATTTTGGGCAATATTCTGCATATGAAAAAGTTATCCTGCCGCTGGGTGCCGCTGGGTGCCGCGAATGACCAAAAACACGAACGTGACAGCACATCGAAAGAGTGTTTGGACTTGGTGATGCGGAATCGGGCAGACTTTTGGCGTCGATTGGTAACTGGATTTAGATCCCTCGGACTATTATCTCTTCCCAAACTTCAAAAGATGGCTCATCAATAAAAAAAAATTCAGCTCACGCGAAGAAATCATCAACGCCACGGAGGAGTATTTTGCAGACCTTCCGGAAAATTACTTTTCGGACGGGATCAAGAAGTTGGAAAAGGGGACTATATTGAATAATATTGGGTCTATAACTTAAAATTCGTGCAATTTGCTAAGAGATGGCGTAACTTGTATTATTCCATTGGAACATGCGTCATTTCAGTATATGTCATTCATTTGAAGCGTAAACAACAATAATTTTTTTTTTCACTCAAATATGTCGAACTTTGTGCCTGAAAAACTGCTGCCGAAAGTCATCGTATTTTGGTGGAAATTTATGGTGAACATGCGCTAGCTGAGCGAATATGCTAAAAGTGATTTGCACGATTTAAAAGTGGTGATTTTGGCTTGTAAGACGATGAACGTCTTGGGCAGCCAAAAAAAGTTTGGAAATGAAGAACTGGAAGCATTACTCTATGAAGATTGTTGCCAAACACAAGAAGAGCTCGCAGAATCTTTGAATGTCAGCTGGATATATTCAAAAGCAAAAAGAAATTGGGTTCCACATGAACTCAAGCCGAGAGACGTCGAAAGGCGGTTTTGCATGTCCGAAATGCTGCTGGAACGCCACAAAACGAAGTCATTTTTGCATCGGATGAAAAATGGATCCATTACGACAACCCAAAGCGCAAAAAATCATATGTGAAACCCGGCCAATCAGCCAAATCAACGGCAAAGCCGAATATCCATAGCGCGAAGGTAATGCTCTGTATTTGGTGGGATCAGATGGGTGTGCTGTATTATGAGCTGCTAAAACCGGGTGAAACCATCAATGGACAACGCTACCGAACACAATTAATCCATTTGAAGAGAGCAGTGGCCGAAAAACGCCCGGAATATGCGACCAGATACGAGTCAATACGCCTTATAGCCCAGATCTTGCCCCTTCTGACTACCATTTGTTCCGGTCGATGCAGAACGCCCTCACTGAAATACGGTTCACATCAGAGCAGAATATCAAAAATTGGCTTAATTCATTTTTGGCTACCAAGCCGGCGCTGTTCTTTTAGGATGGGATCCACAAATTGCCAGAAAAATGGGAAAAAGTCATACTTTGAATAATACTATTGTACATGTTTTTACTTAAATAAACGTTTAAATTTTGAAAAAAATTAAGTTATATACCCAATATAAAAAAAAAAAAAAAAAAAACCTTTAAACAAAAAAAAATTTTTTTTAATTCCCAAGGAGGTCACTTTTCACTTTCCATAAAATCAGCAATTGAATCCATATCATCAAGCAGGCGAGATCAAATCAAGTATTTGAAACACAAAGTACTCGTATATGAGAGTGTGTGTTTATTGATGCAGCTGTGGATGGACCAACCAAAATTGTTTGCAAGAATCCGCAGCAGACCACTACTATTCGCATGCATAAGTATGAACATCTAACCTTTACCTGAGCCTTCGTGTACCCATTTGACAGATCGCTTTTTACGATTTACGTACATCGACTGACCTTTAGATTGTTGATTACTAATATCACTTAGCGAATGCGATATCCTTCTCGCAAGCGCAACTTGATCCTCGACAGTCGGATGAAGGTTGGGCGAGTAAAATGCCGACGATGCATAGAGTTTTCCTGTCAACAAACCATTTATTTAATTTTTTGTTTTGTTTTTTTGTTTTTTTTAAATAAGGAACAACAAATTGGGATTCTAAAATATTTTGTAAAAAAATTTTTTTTTTTTTACAAGTGGTTGTTGCTGTTTTTGTTGCTGTTGCATATATACGAGTATATACAAGTATATATATATTTTTTTTAATTTTATTATTTGCAAGACATGCTCATTCATTAATTACAAAATGTGGAAATAGATTTACGAGTATACGACTAGGTATGCAACGTATGGTGCTTAATCAATTTTACACAAAAGTTTTCAAACAAAAATAAATTTATTGCTTTCCGTTTGAATTCTAATTTTGCATCGTGGTTTTTTTGATTTTCTAGAGAAAAATCTTTTGTTATATATTTTTTATTTTTTTTTCACGAGTACGAGTATAAGACTTTTACCGGATTAGAAAATACGACGAACAAGTAGGATTACGAATACACGGATATGGATATGGATATGGATATGGATACGGATGCATAAAATGAGTTTTTTTTTTTTTTTTATGAAACGAGAAAATAGTTTTTTTTTTTTTTAGTAGCTTTTTTTGATAAAATGTCATATTTTGGCAGCGCAACTTTTATAAAAAAAAAAAAAATGAATACTGAATTAATGATTGACTGAAAATGATATTTTGTTAATTGAATTAGTTTATACACAACTGAGTGAAAAAAAAAAAAAAAAGTGAGTGTATGCAAAAACACACAACACCATAATAATAATAAACAACCACAATCACAACTACAACCGCAAGGAATCCCTATTTGTGTGTACCAAAATGTTGGAAATTTTTCATCATCAATAGATACTTACGATTTTTTGGCAAAATTTCTTCAGCATCTGTGGCTGGTGTAAAGATTTTCTGCAAATCGACTCTTTTGGAAATAGTTGATGATGACTCCTGAGACGCAAGAAAGAAAATACTTATTTGTTGTGTGTGGTGATTACAACAATTTTCAATTTTTTTTTTTTTTGCCAATGTGTTTTGGTTTTTTTGTATTTTTTTTTTTTTTAAAAAAAAAAAAACTATTGTAATTGCACACCTTGGTTTTTTGCCAAATCTGTTTACTTAAATCGGTTAGAAATTCACGTTTGGCGGGATCATGCCGATCGCTCGGTTTGAAGCCACGCTTTTTCTCTACAACACAATTGCCCATTGATCGTGACTTTTGGATTGTACTGTAGTATCGCTCATAACCGGGCAGGCCACCATCTGATGATATATTTAGAGAACTGACACTTTTTTGCATGGTTTTTCTTTTAGTTTTTTTTCGAATTTTTTCCTTAATTTCGATGCACTCTAATAACAACTAACTCTACTGTGTGTGTGGTTTTTTTTTAGTTTTAAAAAATTCGTTTCGATTTCGGTGTTGTCAAAAAAATTGCCAAAAAGTGTTTTTTTTTTTGTGGAAAAAAAAAAAGAAATTTATAAAATTTAATCGGGGGCAACAAAAAAAAAAAAAAAAAAAAATTACTCGCGCGAATAATTCGCTAACTACTCCAAAAGAAATAACAAACAAAGCAACAAAAAACCTACAATTAACCTCAAACACACACTAAAATAATCTGCGTACAGCTTTTAGTCTTTGTAAGAAAAAGAGTTCAAATTCAAAATAAATAGTGTTCGGTTGGAAAAAAAAAAATAAAAAAAAAATTTAGAAACAAAAAAAAAAAATAATAATAACCACTACATTAGCAATGGGCTCTCGTCGCCAAGTCAAAAACGAATCTCCTTTGGCGTTTACTTTTGTGTTTTGTGGTATTTTTTTCGGCCTTTTTTTTTTTTTTTCGAGATCAAGAAATAGCAATCACACATACATTGATTGCAAATATAAGAGGGAGAGCAATGAATATAACATACTATAGAATATTTAACAAATTTTCAACTAGAAGATTTGAAAAGAAATCTTTGAGATGCGCGAGCGCACTCACAATTCGATTATTTAATTTGCTCATCGTCGATTTTTCATTTCATTTTAGTCAGAGTTGCGAGCGTTTTTCGCTTTCATTTCATGATTTCATAACGTGGGAATTACGAGAATATACCATATACCATATACCATATACCATATACCGTATACCATATAGTATATTTTATTTTTATTTGTTTTTTTTTTCTTTCTACTTTTTGCGAAAATAGCATACAAAGGCGACAATCGACGTAAGAACATTAATTTTACGAGCATTATTTTAATAGAGCAAAAAACAACATTTGCTCTTAAAATTTTATCAATTTGATTTTGTTTTCAGCTTCTAATTGAATCGAATATTTGGCATGTTTCCATGTTTCCATGTGTCAGTGTTTGTTGTTTATTATTTGAATTTTTAACAAGGTACTGACAACGGTTTATCGGTTGTTAGTTTTCCAACTCATAACGACCCTGGAACTTCTTGGCCATCCTGATGGCATCCAGTCTTTTGAAATTAGCTCATACATATATGTATGTAGTATGTACTATGTAAATATTAACATAAACACCTTTATGTATGTACCTATACCAAGTGTTATGGTATATGTTATAGATACATTTTGCTTTCATTGATTTGATTTAAATTGTCCCAGATAGTCTAACCTATTATTAAACATGCTGGCAATTCCGGTGCTACTGATGAATCGAATTGTACTCGTTCATCGTTTATCGTTGGACATTTTGGCGATTTATTTTTAGTTTTAGAGGAACCAATTTATTTGTAGAAGATCTTTTACATATTGGAAAGACTCCCAATTAACCGATACCAATTGAGCATACTTCGTATATTTGTAATTACTTAGGTGTGGTTGAAATTCATTGGACTAAATAAAATTTCAACCGTCTACCTGAGTGGATAAGGATGCGCATGTATGAAACAGGTGCAGCTGTGCTAACGAATTACAGAGTTTTTCTCTTTCATCAATGTCTAATTTCGTGCACTGAAACTGGATTTGTGAACTCAACAACATTTCGTGGTTCTTCCACAATTTTGCAAAAAAAAAATGGATCAAGTCAACCATGTTTGAGAAAATCCATTTGTATGCTAACGTTACTGTCGATAGCTACTTCTATAACTTGGAGATAGTCCAGTAATTGCTCAACTCCAACAGATCTCTCTTGGGCTTTACGTGTACTCCTCTCTGTGAGGATTTAATTTTACATCAAGGATAAGCCTTGTCATCGCTTTTTCCCGGGGGACACCACCGTGGGGCGCTCCCAGTGTTCCGATTTGAGTTATGTTTTTTTTTTTTTTTTTTGTTAAGTTGGTAAATCTGTTGTTGACATTCCCTCTAAATCTTAGCGTCATAGCTTGACATTTGCAAAAATTACGTAGCCAAGAGTACATCTATCAATTTGCAACAACAAACTTGTGCTGAATTTTGCGTCAAAAACGGATTTAATGGTGCGCGAACGTTGGAAATGTTGGAAAAGTGTTTCGGCAACGTATCTCTAAAGAAAACGGTCATTTACCAGTGACACGAGCAGTTAAAAAGTGGTCGTGAGTCAATCGAAGATGATGAACGCAGTGGCAGACCATCGACCTCGAAAACCGACGAAAACATTGATCGAAGTAAAAGAAAGAGAGATAGCGGAACACTTGAACATTTCCTATGGATCCGTCCAAGACATTTTCGTTAATGATTTGGGTTTCCGTCGTGTAGCAGCAAAATTGGTGCCAAAAGACCTCAATTTCATGCAAAAAGGAGATGATTTACGAGACTGAATCCGATCCCACATTCATCAAAAGGATCATTACTGGAGACGAGACGTGGGTTTATGAGTACGACACCCAATCCAGTCATCAGGCAAGTGAATGGCGTTCATCAAATGAGCCGAGACCAAAAAACCCACGTCGTTTTCAGTCAAAAAAGAAGGCAATGCTCACGGTTTTCATGGATTACAACGGTGTAGTGTATCGTGAATTTTTGGCCCAAAGGCCAGGCCATTATGAGCCGTTTGCGTGAAGCTATTCTCCGAAATAGACCAGAATTGTGGGCAGAAAACTCGTGAATTTTGCACCGTCGCACACTGCCATCATTATTCGTAAGCCACCGAATTCACCTGATTTGGCTCCCTGTGATTTCTTTCTGTTCAATTGCACTACGGGGAGCGCGTTTCAGCAACCGAGAGGAAGTAATGGAAAAATCGCATTAAGCACAGATGGACATACCGAAAACCGAATATAAAAAAATGTTTCGAGGATTGGATCAAGCGCTGGCATAAGTGTGTTGCAGTCGATTTGGATTACTTTGAATATGAGCCGAGGCCGATCTAAAACTTTTGCTAATCGTAGGATCACAGTACTTATTGCAACTCTACATGGGGGTCGCAATCAACTGGAGGACCCTTCTTGCGATTTTAGGTTTAAACCACAGCTATCGTGACGCACTTATTAGAGGGTCTACCTCTTCATGTCAGGCCCGGACCGAAGTCCGGAGTGCTCCTGACTCCAATGGTAATGTGACTTAAGTCGTGGTATGGACTACCGGTGAGGTGTAGCAACCTTCAGAAGCGTTAAATTCAGAAAATTGCTTTGCCACCGTCATTGCGTTATTGGGCTAAACTCCACCAATGAGATCTTGATCCAAAATAGCAATGGGTTCAAATCTATATAATTTGTCGTCGAGTACTGAACGCGGTATCATTATGAGAAAGAGATCTCTTCGTCGTTGAATTCTAACTCATAAATCTGAGATAAATCTGGTTAAATTTGTCGACTACTACATCAACTCGTTTGGGTTCAACTCTTTGGGCAGATAAAGTTTCGGAAGTGGAAATATCTGCTTGTGAAAGTCTCTAATACCCTTTCGTTGTTACATAAAGCGATTTTGTGCACCATTAAAATATTTGCGGCGAAAGAAAATTGGAGAAAACCGAAACAGAGTGTGTATGATATACGTAGGTTTTGAATGTTTAGCGGATTGCACTGACTGGGAAATAAAAAAGTTCGGCATTTCATAAGCGAGTTATACTGCTTAGCAAAGAATCATGATATTTAGAGTGTGTCAAAAAGTGGGCTTGTATGTAAAACCATGAGCATTCGTAGCGAGACTGTTGCTACTGCTGAAGATTTTGGAGGGGCGCATTTTTACTAGTAATTTCATTCGAGCACTCGTGGTAAAAATAGCGTGTTTCAAGGTGCTCAGAGGAGCAACTGACCAGATGTGGGTCCACTTTGGGCAAACAAAAAATGCCTTGCATGTTGAAATCAAATCGAAGAGGGCGAATATTGCTTACATCGGAAACCTTGATATTTGGCAATATTGCTACTTATAGAGATTGGAGTCGTACCTCTGTTTTTTTTGGATAAAATGCGCACTGACAGCAAAATATATGAATGATCCTCAAATGAAGCGCTATCATCTCCAAATTGGATCGACTATAGTCAATAGCAACCTAACCTACAAGAAAGGACGTATTTCTTGAGAAGCTTCCCCGAGAGATAAGCTTTTGAATGCAGGTTGTATTGCACTTCATCGCTAAATGTCCAATATTAATATTATAGAATTTAGATGCAAATTTTTTTAGAGCGGTGTACCTATTGTAGATTCTGAGGAATCAATTCGAATCCTGAGGCCATGTTTGGGACTTTCTATACAGTCTTACATTAAATGCACTAGACTATAAGAAGCACATCAACTCGTCATCTTTTAACAAAAGATTTGATTATGCGCCCGTCACACTTGGCCCGATGAAAACCCACGAGATTGTCGAGAAACCGATGCAGCCTTAAACAGTCACTTTTTGGTGTGGTTTTTAAGCTGGGCCGATTGTTTTTTCTAAAAATGGTGCCAGACCATTTGATAACTAACTTTAAACTAAAATATTTAAAACTTGTCGGAGGAGATTTCCTCAGTTATGTCTTATGTAACTCCCATGCGCCTTATTTAAGGTCTGCATCCCAAAATGCATCATCAGTTAAGCCGACCCGATTGAATTTATATATAAAAAAAAAAAAAAAAAATACAAAAAAAATTTTCTAGAAAATCCGCAAAAGCATTTTATAAATTATAATTAGCATTAAGCAAGATTCTTAAGTTATATCAGCAAACACATCAAAAAAAAAAGTGAAATCAGGATATGTGTGATTCTATGTACAGTGTTAGATAATGTATTTATGAAATATTTGAATGAAAATGATATGTGTACCTCTAAGTTTTCCTTCCATGTTGGTAAGGACATGGATCTATGCTCCTTTGGTGCTGCATAATTAGGAGTATGACTCTCCTTAATTGTTGTCTTACTCGATCGTATCATACGGAAACCATCATTTTCCTAAGTATTGGTTTTATATATATGCATGTATATATATTTTTAATTTTATCTGATATACATAGACACAAAAATTCATTAGAAAAAAAAAAAAAAAAAAAAAAAACGACGTGACCAAGTTACCTAACATATACTGTCATCTAGAAGTAAAATTGATTTAGCGGTTTAGTCCTTAATTTACCATATACTTATTTTTTTTTTCCTAACACGTCTGAAGGTAAATACGGTAGCTTAGAGTGAGACGAAAGATATTAGGTTGAAGAAAAAGTATCGGGCGCTTTTCCGTTTACTTGACTTTGAAGTGTCAGATCACCATCTGTCAACAATTTTTTTTTTGTTTGACAATTGACAGAAGAGCGGATTATTGATGATCAAATCAATTTTGATTGGTGCGTTGTAAGAAAATTTATTTGAAAGTCAAAATGAGTAAATTTTCTGAGAAAATCCAGCATTTTCTACATGTCATCCATCCAAGTCAAAAAATATAAGAAGCCAGAATTGTGTTGTGTTTCATCAAGACAACACCAGACCACGCACATGTTTGATGACACAGCAAAAATTCAAAGACCTTGCCTCAATAAGATTTGATGTATTCGCCGTAGAGTCCTGACATTTCACTATCAGATAACCATTTATTCCGATCTCTACAATCCACTCTTGGCTTCAAACGAGGCATGTGAGAATCATGTGACTTAAAGAGTTTTAACAAGAAATTCCAAAAATTTAATCATTTCCTTGATTAAATTGGTTCAATAAAATTAATTTCGAGTATATAAAAAAAAAACTGTTTACTAAAAACGCCCAATACTTTCCCCCAAACGAGTGTTATTCCTCGGATGTTATCGATGCTACGAGTAATATACGAAAACAATTTTCCACAATCCATAGCTAACATCTTTAATTCAATTGATTGAAATTTAATTTCAACTACAATTAAATCTAAAAACTAATTCAATTGATTGAATTTGAATATAAGAAACCGGGGCCAATGATTAAAGTTGAAAGTATAATCGCCGTTTTCAATCGTCTACTACAATTAGTTTAATTGAATTGAAGTTACTGGTTCAATTGCAATTAGACAACTAAATTTACACTACAGTATATCTGTCACAATTAATTCGCCGCGTACGAAGTGTGTCCGAATAGATTTTGAAAAATGAACTACCTATGTCAGAGTCTTGGTCTTAAGTGTTCGTAAATTATAATGACAGGGATGTGCAGAGCTTGGTACGGATCTGCTTAGAGTTTTATGTATATGATTAATTGTTATCAGTGTATGATTTTTTTATTTTTTTTTTATTTTTCATTTTTAATCTCAAGTCAAAATAGTATCAAGTTGCGTCAAAACAAGTGCCAGTTTGAAATGTAACAGTGTTCAGTTTGTTGACATCGTGCATGGGGCTCTAATTCACACATTCAATAAAACAAATTGAAATCGAAGTTATGTATTTCAACTGAGCCTACTACAAGCTGATGCTGATATATGGATCTCAGTTAACGTGTGCTTTGAGACCACGTTTTTTTTTTTTGTTTTTTTGTTTTTGTTGACAGATATTTAGTAAGAATTAAGCAGAAATGAAGCACTTGCATGCCTCTCATGTATATTGAAATATGAAATTTAAAAAGAACTTACCTCGACTTCATAGCTTTCATTCTTTCGGGTGTAACCGCTATCGGAGTGTGATTCTTCGGTTGTTGAGGACTTTGAAACGATTGGGGGCTGTTGCTGTGGCTGAATTGGATAAAGGGGTGCCTGCCGACCTATAGGTGCCTGCTGTTGTTGCTGCTGTTGTTGGAGTTGTTGAGCCAACCGTTGTTGCTGCTGAATCTGTTGAGCCAAACGTTGCTGTTCCTCAAGAAGTCGCTGTTGCTGTTGCTGTTGCTGTTGCTGAATCCTGTACTGCTGCTGCTGCTGCTGCTGTTGCTCCTGTTGCTGAACATCTTCCTGTTCGATAACACGATCGATATCCGATATTATTTCCTTTAACGTATTGTTTATATTATCCTGATTATTGTTGAGTGTACTGCTGTTATTAGCTGTTAAATTTGTTATGCTGTAAGCAAATTGCTGAAAGCCTACCTGTCGTTGCCTCTGCTGTTCTGCAACTGCTGGTTGAGGAACTGCTGCTGGTGCTGGTGCTGGTGCAGGAGCTGGTGCAGGAGCTGGTGCTGCTACTGGTGCTGGTGCTGGTGCTGGCTCTGGTACTGGTACCGGAGCTGGTTCCGGAGCTGATACAGGTGCTGGTGCCTGCACTTGTTCCGGCTCATCAACGGTGCTTGTTACCTGCTGGGGCGATAGTTTTATTGATTGAGTTTCTTCAGTTATAGTGTCAATATCAGTTTTCGTTTTATTTGTAATTGGTTGTGATTGTTCCTGTTGTATAGTGTCAGTGTTTTCTGTTTGGGGAGTTTTTGCGCTTTGTGCCCGTTCTACTGCCACTGATTCAGATGCTACAACTTGACTCTTTTCTTCTTCTTCATCGTCATCTTCTTCTTCTTCCTCTTCTTCCTCTTCCTCCTCTTCTTGTTCTTTTTCTACTACTTTTTCAACGATAGTTTCTTGTTTTTTCGAAACCACTACTTCTTCGGGCTTCTTACCACCATCAACGGTTACTTTAGTTTCAGTTGTAGTCTGACCATCAGGTTGTGTTGTCGTTGTTATTGTTTTCACCGTTTTTGTAGTAGTAGTTGGCTTTTTAAGAACAAGCGTTTCAGTGATCTCAACCTCTTCACCACTTTCGTCACCTTCAACAACTTCAATGACCTCCTCTTCGATATCTTCGTCATCTTCGGCGGGTTCTTCTGCCTGTGGCTTACTGCCTGAGATGACTTTTTTTGTAACAACCACTTTGGTGGTAGTTGTTGTACTACCATCATTACCATCATCATCAGGGCAATCTTCTACAGTCACGTTTGTAGTTGTTGATTCTACTGATCTTTCTTGTTGAGGCTTGACAACTTTTGTGGTTGTTGTGGTCGTTGTTGTGGTGCCACCATTCTGAACAACTTCCTAATGTTTTCAGATATCATGTACGAGTACATTTTTTTTTATGAATTTTGGGCATTTAAGTGTGTCAATCACAAAAGACGATTTGGTTTTTATTCGTAAAATAAAGATAGAAATAAATAAAAAATTGAGATTGAGATTATATTGTAGGATGTAGCTGAATATTGATGTTTAAGATAGTTAGCGCAAGATATTGCAGCAAAAGCAATTTTTCCAAAATAAATTTTTGTTTACAAAAACTAAATGGCAAAGCAGATAAGCAAGAAGATGTTTGTAAAAGATTTAGATTGAACGACAGAAAATTCGAGATACTTTTAGTTATCATTTGCTAGATTCACAAATTTTTTTAATCCATGGATAGAGATGTACATACACACATAGGTATTTTCCTTCATTATACATACATACATATATATGGTCTTGTGTCAGTAAGACTCAGTTAATTAAAGCTGTCACAAACATGTGTTAGATGCACGTACAAACTAAGGGTTATGTCTAGTCCATCCAACATGCAATCAAGGAGCAATTCGAAAATTTGAATTATGGATAAGGAATCAACTTCTTTCTCCTTCTCAATCATCCCCTACTACGTCAAGTCGCCAGTCGAGAATTTTCAACTCTTTTCAATTTGAGTTTCGAACAAGCTTCGTAAATTTTGAATACCCTAAGGATGACTAAGGATCTTGGTCTAACGGATTCGATTAGTGCCAAAATTAAAGTCGCTGGATTATCTTATTTTTAGCTCAACGGAGACGTCAGTAAGCAAAAATTGCCTTATTTGAGATGAGAACAATCCGCAAATGACCCTTCAGAGACCACAGCTGGTGGCATCGGCGACGGCCCTTATTTCTTTTAAAAAAGAGGCAAGACCAGGCATGGTGCCGGATACAGAAAGATGATCAATGAAAAGTGTGGGACCAACCAATGGACGACTTCTGTGGTCAAAAACAGCGATACGCTTTGTAATTGACAGTCGAGAGTATTAGAAGCGCTCGATCCAGGAAGTAGAAAGTTGGTACTTTAGGAACACTGTTGGAAAGTTTAACAAAAATACACCAATGTAACAAGACACAAACCAAGACCTTTAGAGATAAACAACGAAATCATATCGTACGTTAGCTCGAGTAGCTTAAAGAAATTCCATGTAAACCAAACTTGCCTCGATCGGCCTACATGCGCAATAGATGGTCAAATGTTGCTCAGAATTACGCTTAGAGTGAAGGCTACAGAAATCGCCACAAACTATCAAAAATTACCATTGGGGAAATATCATAGTTCCAGCTATGGGACTGACGCTTGACCAGTATGGTTGCAACCTTGAGCATCGGTTCTAGAAGGGTTACTTTCGGTATTTACTCTGACAAATAATATGTGCTATACGATTGCACAAAGCTTTGGTTTGATGTAGAGACATGACATGTTGTAATAACTCGTTTGTAAGCTATACTCGTAGCGTCGATTTTTGTTGGGGGTCCTGATCCAAAAATTCTACAATGAGCAAGCACCGTAAGCAAGAAATCCTCTGTATATTATGGCCCGATTAGAAAAGGATAAGTTTAAGGACACCTAGATACAGCTGCAATAACTGACACACACACCGAGAATTGGATAGGAAAAATCATATAATATACTCGTCTAATTAAAAAAAAGTATCAGAAACAGAATGGAGCCCTGCGGCATGCCAGCATTTATTTTGTGTAAATCGGACTTAAAATCCAAGGCAACTTATTGAAGAAGTATTTTTGCCAGATTGGTGAAGTCTTTTTCCGGTGAGATATGTCATCCAATCATCAGTGGGTCTGTCGTTATGAAAACCGTACTAGCATTACCATGTCAATGATATTTTTTCGTGTATTGAGGATTTGAACTACCCCGGAATGAAAGTACTTAAATGCATTCGTTTTCCACAGGCTTGGAAGGAATCCTTAAAAGCGGGATTGATGAAACAATGTGCCATGCAGCAAACTGCAAGATGCAGCCTGGACACTTGAAGTATGGGTTGAAATGGAGCGACGGAGAAAAGCGCGCTGTTCCTAAGTTCCATTGCAGAAAGAGAGTAAATTTTGCTCAGCAGCAAAAGGTGGAAGTGAAACGTCCTACAGTCGTCACCAGTCGTCATTCCTCAAATTACCCAGGTCCAAATGGTGGCAGGTAGAGGAAAAATGGTACAAAGGTTTTTTCGTAGGCTTCAGTGCCCAAAGCACCGGAAGCTGCATCCGACATGCTAGTCATCTTGCTGATTTTTAAGTGCTTTTTTGTTTTTTTTTTTTATTGTCATGTGAGATGTAGTTCGTCCGCCAAGAATTCTGCATATGTGAGGATACAAGAATACCAGTCAGATGCCACATCAAACTCGTTGAAAATCGATTTGCTCTCTAGTTTGGGTCTTTGTTCCATTTGAGAAACTAGGAAAATAGTTCATCTCAAGAAAAGAAAAGTAATAAAACTTTTCCTATTTTTTCTTGTTTTTTTTTTTTAAATGTGTGCTTAAATATAGCGTCATTGTTGTTTATCTAGTTGTGGGGTGTATACGATAACATGATGTCTAAAATGTTAATTTTGCACAAACTATATAAAAAAAAAAAAAAATTTAAGAACCAAAGCAACTATTTTTAGCATATTCTCATCGTTGTCGACATCTATTTGCACTAATTTTTCCTCTTCAAGCATTTAGTTTTAACGCAATTTACAATACAGAGTATCTGTATCTTGGCAAGCAGTCAACAAGCAAGAAAAGAATTTTTATTTCTTCAGCAGGGAAAAAAGCCAACAATTTCGAATTTTTTTTTTTGTTTGTTTTTTTTTTTTCTAATAAAATTTGTGGTTTTACTAAAAATATTTAGTGCAGTGGGGTTAGTATATAAACAAATATAAAAAAATTAACACGATAGTTTTTGTTTTTTTGTTTTTTTTTTTTGTTTTTTTGTATTTCCTGTGCCATGGAACATTATACAGGATCATACTGTGCAGACGCCGATAGTTTATATAAAATCAAAGTAAAATTATTTTTAAAAAAAAATCTATATGACATTAAATTAAACATTAAAACAATATTTTGTTAGATTTTCGATAGATAAAATTGAGAATTAAGCTAGGCATGTTCTAGTTTGTAAATGTATCTGTTTGTTTTAGTTTGAGGTAGTCACTCATCTAGTGCGACAATTGCACTTGAATACTTTTGTTGGTAATCTTGATATTTGAAAAGGAATTTCAAAAGTCTTCAATCTTCAATTTTTCATGAAACTGGGTAAGGTAGGGCACATAGAATTAACACACATGCAGTTGGAAAACTGAGAAACAACAGAGTGAATATTCAAAAAGGATCGCTATTGGCAAAAAATGTCTTCTCGCCAAAATTTCGAGACCAGTCTGTAATATTGGAGGTACGAGTACTCCTACACTTCGGTCCTTATCACAGCAATAAGGCTTTTTATACTTTGGATCGTCAGTATTATGAAGCGGAATTTCTCAAAATTTCCAGCAAATATGAATCCTTTAGTCCAAAGAGTCTCTATCTATTTAAAAGTAGATTTGCCAAAACGATGACTTCTTCATATCAGGTGCTAGATGAAATTACAAGTTGGGTTTTCGAAGGCGTTCTTTGAACAGAATTGGAAATAGGCAGATATAAAAGAGACCTATGTCACAGAGTGACTACGGAGAGCAAATAACAGGCATATTCGAAACGAAAGTATAATCCTTAATAGTCGCTTTAGTAGCCGCAAGGATTTCTAAAATGTTGGACTTGAGAAGTGTTTTGTTATCTTTCACATAAGCATAGGAGACAGAGTAGTTCCAAAGCCTGCCATTAAATTCTTGGGCAAATTGTGCATTAAGGACTTTATACCCTCTCCACTCACTGAGTTATTCGTCCTGTAATTTGTCTGCATAGAGAGCAGCACAGCAAGAAAATAAGGGATTAGTTCAAAAACACACGTTTCCACTTGCAAATGTGCGCTTTCCAAAATGCTGGTGACGTCAAAAATATCCTTTTCATTTTTCGGTGCGAATCTAACTCAGCATGGAAATACATGTATAAATTCCAGATGTTTGTATGTGCCAAATGCATCTTTTGACAGCTACTTCCAGAAATTTCAGACATTTTCGACGCGCAGTTTTTAGTTGACAGTCGTTTGAGTGAGTGTTTTTTGTGAAAATGCAAAAAATTGAGTATCGAGCTGTTATAAAATTTTTGGTTTTGAAAGGCAATACTCTGTGTATGGGGACTCTGCACCATCATTTACCACAGTGAAATTTTGGCCAGCTGAATTTAAACGTGGCCGTAAGACTTTGGGAGATGATGAACGTTCGGGACGTCCGAAAACTGAAACCACTGGCGATAACATTGCTAAAGTTCACCAAATGGTGTTAGACGACCGCCGAATTAAAATGAGAGAGATAGAAGATATTAGATTTAGGCATGAGAAAGCTGTCCGCGCGTTGGCTGCCGCGTTTGCTTACGTTAGACCGAAAACGTATTCGAATGAACATTTCCAACGCTCTGTTGGCGCAGTTTAGGCACAATAAATCCGAGTTTTGGTCAATTCAGTGGACAAAACAATGGACTGTTTTTTCGGGGCTGGGAAAGTGATGGCGACTGTTTCTTTTTTTTGGGATAGTAAAGGAGTTATCTTAATCGATTATCAGGAAAGACCATTACAGGAGCATACTATGCATCATTACTTGCCAAGTTGAAGGCAAAAATTGTGGAAAAACGGCCACATTTGCAGAAAAAGAAAATCCTGTGTCATCAAGACAACGCGCCGACTCACAACTCAGCGGGGTTGCCATGGCGAAAATCCATGAATTACGATTTGAACTGCTTGACCATCCGCCTTATTCATCAGATCTAGCCCCAAGCGACTTCTTTTTGTTCCCTCATCTAAAAACTGCTCTCGTAGGACAGAGATTTTCATCAAATGAGGAGGCAATCACCTTCGTGAACAATTATTTTGCAGAGAAAAACACCAAATACTATTTGGACGGGTTAGAGAGATGGGAGCTACAAATTTTGAGAAAAAATGTCATGTCATGTCATCCCTTCTGTTTAGAGAATTCTTAAGCTCTCCTGAAGGTTAGAGCTCTCAATTAGTCAAGACTCTCCAGTGAACTGTCAACAAATTTGAGTAGCAAATCCGAGTTCTAAATGTTGGGATCAAGTGTTGCCAGTCTCATTTGTTTTTTTTTTTAGGCAGATTTATGCTCCAAAATCGTCGTTACTGCCATTATTTTAAGCGCTCAAAAATAAGACAACATTTTCGAATACAAACATTCACCATGTAGTTAAAGCATTCAAAGAAAACATCATGTGGCTTACTAGACAATTAATAGTTTTTATTAGATTTTCCAACTCGGTTACAAATTTAAACACAAATAGCAAATAAAAAAAAAAAAGAAATTAAAAAAAAAAAAAACAAAGACAAACTTATAACGAAAACCACGACAACAAAAGCAAACAAATTACAATTTCGATTGGGCTATGTAAATTAAAACAGTGATTAACAAAACAAACAATTTTCTTTCTTATTCTTGTGCTTTCACTTAAGATAATTCTACATATTATATATGTATGTATATATTATGTGTACGTTTATAATTTTAACAATTAAATAAAATTTGTATTGTGGGGTGAATGGAGGTGGAATTTTATTCTTTACATTTACTTCAGTGTTACAATTTCAATGACAAAAAAAAAATTTAATAAAAAGGATAAGTGCGGCATTTTTGATGCTCATGCTACATCCCTACAATTTTACTTATAACATCCTGCCGGCCCATCCATCGCCATGGAAATAGATACAATAAATTCCACAAAATTGCCTGAATTTAAATTACGAGTATCTCTCGGGTTAAGTGAGGATGAAAGCAACTTTCAAATGAAAAAGTGCAAAAGTTTACATAAAAACGGTGTGTACGGTTTTATGAAATTCAAGATTAGGAGTTTTATGTACTCATCATTGGATGTTGGAAGAATAATAAGGAATACACTTGATTACGTAGGATTGAGAAAATTTTACGAATATTGTGATTTGTGTAAATGTATGGTATTTCTTTGTAAGTTCAGTGTTTGTTAGTGTATTGATAAAATATAATAAAATACAAGTTATAGGCATATAAGATACGAGTATTTGAGTAAAGCTCATAGTATGGTCGTCCTTAAAAATCAGCATCTTCGACAATTTCAATCGATTGAATACTCTTGCTTTGAAGAGATGAACTGGACGAGGACACTAATTGCCTGGTTGATGACGATGTTGAACTCACCGACACGGACGACATAACGGATTTTTTAATTACTTGTGAGGATTCCTGTGCAACACTCTGCTGAATTGACTGCTCCACGGATTTCTCAAGACTTTTCTCACTGCTAATTGCTTGCTGCATTGTTCCAGATGCAATTATCTGAAAAAAGGAGTTTTTTTTGTTTTTTTTTTTTTTCTTTTTTCGTTTTCTGTTCAAAATTTTTTTTGATGTGTTTTGGGATCCATTTTTTTGAAAATATCCACCAAAATAAAAATTTGGAAGGGGGGTAGGTGTAATATACATTTTCGGTGGATTTTTTTTTTTTTTTTTTTGGCAAACATGCTGGGGAAAATACTTTATATACAGTTTAGAAAAATATGGTTTTTTTTTTTTTACACAGCCAGCCAATGAAGTATACGACTGGACCAATGACAAACAAAATATCATATTTTCGATTTTCGGAGTTAAACACAATTACACAAATACAAAGAATGCAGTCTACAAAGTTAACATACATTGAGAGCATGATTAATATGAGTACTCGTAAATGTAATACTCCTTGAGATAGAAATGTGCCTAGGGAAATTTGTCATAATTCAGCAACGCCTTTATATCTTACAGTTTAGACAAAAATTGATCAGGCATTGTTTCACGGGTTTATTACTCCAAACGTGTGAGTAGATACTCTAGTTCTAATTTTTTATTTTTTTTTTTTTTTTTTGAGATATCCTTCAAAAATCCTATTCACTGAGTATTAAGTCAACATGCAGTTCCTCATGTCAGTGAAATGTCCAAAATTCAAAAAAAAAACTTCAAAAATACCATTCAAAAAGTGGTACCATTATTTAAAATTTTTTTTTACAAAAATTAGGTCAAGAACATGAAAAATATTAATTAACAAGTCATGCAATTTAAAATTTTAGTTTTTTTCTTTCTTAAAAATACTTGTACAAGCAAACACTCGCAAGAAATTGATAGAATTTGAACATGTTACTTTTTTTTTTTTTTTTTTCTTAAAAGTATTTAATACAAGTGTATAAGCTTTTGGGACGAAATATGTAACATACCTGTTTAGAGCTCTCAGAAACGGATGTTGAGCTCTTGGAAACTCCAGTTTCAGAACCAACTTCTGCAACTTCCATTTTAATTTCGATCCTCTTTAGATTATTTTCTATGTCAACTATGTCGTTTATCGTTCAATTTTCAGTCACCTATAAAAGAAATTAGTATTTTTTTTTTTAAATACAGAAAACATCAAAGATACACAAATCTTACTATTCGTAATGTAATTTATTTTTGTCGCACTTAGATAGTAAGGAAGGCGATGAGCTAGATATTCAAACTTCAACTGATTGTTCGTGCAAATATTCAGGTAAAATATCGAAAAACAACAAAAAAAAAAAATTAAATAAATAAATCACTAAGTAAAAATGTCAATCAATATGTTCCGCCACCGTTGAGCAATCTCAAAAATAAACTTTTTACCAAACCGACAGTCAGAATAAGTGTTTTGTGTTCTGCCTTCTGTTTTGTTTAAAGGAATTATTTCGAGGAAAAATGCGTGTGAAAACACTGAAACACTATGGCAAACAAATAAGAACTGTATTACACGCTTAATTTTTTCCTCATATACTTTCGGTATCAAATTAAAAGAGATTGTCCAAAAGCTATTTTAAAACAATACAAGTATGTGAACATGCTCGAAAAACCGAAAAACCGGGGTGACCATGCCCGAATTCAGTGCAAAGGAAATATTTTCCAAACATGACGTTGACAGTTGGATTTTAACATTGCCGCTGTCACACATCTGTGCATTTTGTTTTGTTTTTTTTTTTTTTTTTTTTTTTTTATACACTGGGGTGCAAAAATCGAACGACGGAATGTTCTAGCTGATTTGGTGGCCTTTGAATATATATATATTTTTTTTTTAAATTCAGCGAAATGTGCAATTATTAATCTCTTGAGCCCGGGGGGCCAACGTTCAAATTTTCAACATTAGCACCTATATTGTTTAAGACGCAAAGCAATAGATGGAGATTGTTTAGTTTATAATATTTCTTTTTCTGACTATCAAATATAATGACCATGAACATGAATAATTATCAGCGATTTACCCAAACCAAACATATCTAGCTCATCGCAGGAGGTCAGGTATTGTATATTCTTATTCTAATTATTCTTAATGACTATAATTATTGATTTTTATGGCCTGTAAGAGCTATCATATTTGATTGCAATGACGTCCAAATAAGTAGTAAGAAAGAATCTCTATTGAAACAGACAACATACAGTATGCCGTCGAAGAATTCATTTAGAGACTAAGTGAATGGCGGGTTTCTTGTGCTACAGAGCAGGATAAGCCTGAGTTAGCTGCTCCGAAATGCAACCTCGGATACGGTAGGCTAATTTGATTCTATCGTATTCTGCACCGTGAAGATCCACCTACACAAAAATAAGAAAGAAGTCAGATTTACGCAGTTTGAAATGGGGTTCATGTGGTGCAAGATGAACAACTCATCAACAAAATCGAGCCGTCAGTTGCGACATAGGCCTGGCTTCGTGATCCACAAAAATCACCTTAGCGTCGAAGTAGAAACATACTTCCTATGCCATTCATGCCATAGGAGTATCACATTTAAAACTCCAACTTCTCTTGCTCTAGAAGAATGAAAAGATGAGTTAGAAGCTCAGTATCTTGCAAAAATAATATGTCAGTGTCAGATAAAAAAAAAGGGAAGCACCACCATTTAGGAACCGATAAAACCATCACTCGCCAACCGAACGATGACGAGGGTCCCATAGAGCACATCAAAATAGTGTGTGACCACTTGTAGAAACACGATATTTTCTACCTAACAAGAGTGCCGAGGCAACGTGTTCCAGAATATGAGCTGTATCTTTCAGAGGTTATGGTATTAAATGTTTATTTTTACATAACTTAACACTCAAGAGGAGTACAGGAGAACATACACTTCGTTCTCGGCTACGATTTAGTCACACTATTTTATGGAATATAGATGTCAAAGACAGGGGTAACTTTATCATTCTATCGTCAAGAAAACTTTGGGCTTTGTTTCTTTTAAAAACTCATTTAGTTTTGAAATTAATGAATTTCATAATCAAAGTATTGGCCATCGTTAGCTATGATTATTTTTCTTCTAATTGATGAACTCCGCGTCAATACCACTGCTCGTAATTTGCGGTCAACCATTCATCAATCAAATTTGTCACTTCTTCGTAAGAATGAAAATGCTGTCCCGAAAGTCCGACCTGCATCGATCGAAACATGTACGAGTAGTAATCAGAAGGAACCATGTCTGGTGAATACGGTGGGTTGGGTAGGACTTCTTAATTAATATTTGCTAAATATTGGGTATATTCTAGTCGTTGGCGATGGCGATCCCCAGTAATCCAGTTTCACTAGGTTTTATTAGTTCTAAGTTCATCATCCCCTTCTGGTCCCACCAAATACAAAGCATAACCTTCTTTTCGTGGATATTACGTATTGGTTGCAAGGTTGATGTTTTTCCCTGATTCGAAATAGATCCACCTTTCATCCCCAGTAACAATTCGATACAGAAAGCCTTTTATTTAGCGCCGATCAAGCAAAATTTCTGAAATTGTTTTCCGTCTTTTGATAGAACTCTTTTGATGGAACTCATTTTCCTCATTTTTGGATCTTTTCCAGGGCCTTTAAACGTTGTACGATTAACTTTCAATGCTTGCAACTCTGCATCTTCGAACAAATCAAAGTTTACAAGTCCTTTGAATTGGAGCATGTTCACCACAAACTTCCATTAACAATCGATGACAACAAAAATACCATAATTGTATCATGGACACAAACCACATGTATTGTAGTACACAGCTATGATTCAACTTTAAATTCACTTCATACTACCATATTCCTACCCAGCCTGGTCTTCAGAAACTTCCTGAAGACGTACTTGCCACATCTACATAAAATAAATTTTTTACAAATATCCTGTTATCCTGTCTCCCAAAGCAGATCGTAACATGATGACCTCTGATGGAAAATTTGTGGACTTTCCAACAAAGGTAGAGTCAAATAAAAAAGGGTCAAAACTTCTAGAATTCGTAAAATTTTTCATAAAAAAACCAAAAACTGCTAGCAATCTAGTAAAACTAGTTTTGGTCTTGAACAAACTTCAGTCCAAAAACTGATTGGATAAACTGACATCTACTGAAATTTAAAAATCCACCAACATCTGCATTTGATCTACGAGTATATGATTGAACACTTAGGATCGATTAGACCGTGTTCCTTTTTTTTTATAAATCCTAAAAAGACAGTTTCTCGAAATGCGTGCTGAAAGGAAAAGCTTGCATGTCTTGTTGATGGAAAATATATTGCGCCTCGCGGAATGTGTCTCTAACATTATCGAAGTAGTGGTCACACTATCAGTTTCTCCTTGAATATTTGTCAACGTGCCGCTTAGGCTTGCAACATTTGCTTAATAGTTTGACTTGTAAGAAATAAATGTAATTCAAAGCAGCTCATGCGATGAGATCCAATGGATCTCGAGCTTTCTCTTGCTCGATACTATTCATTCAGATTTAAGTTCCAGAAGGTCCCTGTCTGTACACTTTACCACCCGAATGATTGCAAGTAGCTCGAGCTAATTTACGAGTACTGCGATTTGGTCAAACGAGCGTGTCTCAGTTTTGCCTGGAATATTCTAATATCAGCGATTTTGTCGACACCTGATTGTTTGTTGTCATTTTATCTACATCACTGTCCCTGCCCTGAGTACTATTCTATGACGCTGAAGCTTGAATACGATCGAATGAGGTCAATACTGCAGAAGATGTCCTCGCTATATGTCCATTTGTAAATGGTACACGCATGTATCAAAGTTAGGTATGTTTCAACCAATTTTTGAGTTCACAACTTGATGTAGAAAGTTGAAGGCCAAGTGAGTATGTATATACTCGTACTAAACAAATAATTCTCTTTAACTAAAATTAACCAAATGCTGTTATATAATACAATAATTTTTTTTTTTGGAATTTTCCTATGCCACCTATAGCGTCGCTTCGCATTTGCCGTCGTGCCGCAAACATTCACGCCTCGTTTTTGCATTTTGTGTTTATTACTTGCTAAAGACAATATGTACATAGGTCTTGGTGGTGTTGTTTTGCCTGCTGCTGCACAATGCGCCTCTGGCAATATATACAATATACATATATAATTTTTTTTTTTAGAAAAAGTATCTCTTTTTTTTTTTTTAATTAATCACAAGATGATTTTAAATAGAATGTACCGCTGATAAACTAAACAAATGTGAGCGGATACTGGGTGAGATGTTATTTATTTTTTTTTTTTTTTTTGTTTTTGGCAAACAAAGTCTTTGACACAATGCCAACATTTGCACCGTATTTACAAAAATCTATTTGCTTTTTGGTAAATTAAATAAAAAAAAAAAACAAAATAAATGTTTGCTCTGCAAGCACATTCAAACCAAAAATTGAATCAAATTGATAAAACTTTGTGAAATGGCATTTTAATTTGAAAGGAATCTCTTTCACAATTTTAATCACTAATTTAATTAGAACAAAATAATCAAAAAATCCTGAACGCGGAATGAAAGAAAATAACATAATCTTTCGATTGGAATTTGAAATGCGAAAAATCACTTTCAGGGCAAGTGTTCGTATGCTCTAAGCCTTGTGGATAAATCTTAACTGGTCATTGCTCACTCAAATATGATACTACCCTCAATCCTCAGGGCCACAATAAGAAGGTCATATTCCCAGGGTGTAAATTTTTCCTCATCTTCTAGCGAATCCTCATTGTAATAAAAGGATCATCGAGACCGCTCCAGAATAAAGAACCGGAAGCCAAAACTGAGAACAGATAGCTCCATCCCATCCAAAATTTAGCTCGATGCGAGAGAGGGGAGCACACGTGGAGCTGAACCCATCATATCTAGAACTACCAGCTCAGTGGAAATGGCTAAAGAGCCTCAAAAATAAAAGTCTAAGAGCTCAAAAGTCAGCCAGTCCGCCGGGGAAGAGAAAAATCCTGGCAGTTCTGCAAGCATCCTACAATGGTCTTAAATTCCAGATAGGGAAATGCCAGCATTCACATTGAAAATGGAAATTTTCTGTGTGTATGGGCATGTAAGAGGGTTGTCTGAAAAGTTTCCGAACAAAGATACAAAACATTTTTTCTCTACACACTTCTCCCAACGATGCTCCCATTTCTCTAACCCGTCCAAATAGTACTTGGTGTTTTTCTCTGCAAAATAATTGTTCACAAAGGTGATTGCCTCCTCATTTGACGAAAATCTCTGTCCTCCGAGCGCACGTTTTTAGATGAGGGAACAAAAAGAAGTCGCTTGGGGCTAGATCTGGTGAATAACACGGATGGTGAAGCAGTTCAAACCATAATTCATGGATTTTCGCCATGGCAACCGCTGAGTTGTGAGACGGCGCGTTGTCTTGGTGAAACAGGATTTCTGCCTTCAGCTTGGCAAGGCTGCTATCCCAAAAAAAAAAACAGTCACCATCACTTTCCCAGCCCCGAAAAAACAGTTTTAGCTTTTTTTTTGGAGCCGGCTCGCCCTTTGCAGTCCACAGTTTTGACTGAATTTTTATTTCGGCCGTATAATGGTGTATCCAAGTTAAATCGGCGCCAAAACTTGGATTTCTTGCGTCTAAATTGCGCCAACAGAGCATTGGAAATGTGCATTCGAACACGTTTTTGGTCTAACGTAAGCAAACGTCACTCTTCAGTATTTAGAAATCAATTCAAAAGAGTTTTGAGAGAAAACGCCAAACAGAGTGGAGATAGCTACTATATTGTCTGGCCGCCAAGTTGCCCAATTCAGAACCAAACTTCGAAGATGTTGTCTTGGGAAACAAATTCGATACGACCAAACACAGCATGTTGCAGGTATTGAGCCTTAACGTCTACCACATCCAGTAACTAAGAAGTTGACTGCTAAGCATTCACTTCTAACCGCCATTGCCATGGTGGTAAAACCCTGTCATCTCACAAGCCTTGTCCAAGTACTGCATCTGTATGCAATCATCTACTCGTATGTCGGTTGCGGAGAACATGGTAACGAAATGCCTGAAGTGCTTTGTGATTTCCCGAGTCAGTGGAAATCGACGGTGCCACTAAATCAGTCATGAAATATGCAGCTCTTTTTGCTGCATTAACATGCTCCGGCATTACTCCTCTTGAGTGTTAAGGTCTTTAAAAAAAAAAAAAACTCCATCCATGCTGGCTTCTGGCTTCGTGAAATTTATGCCCATCTCGCTGAAATGCCTGACGATTCTGGTTACCCAGGCTACCCGGGTGCCCGTTTGGGCTCCGGTCGTGGTAAGTGCCTTGGGTAATCTAGAACGTGAAGACTTTGTTTTTATTCTACACATTCACAGATCCCGTCACTTTTACTACACTTGGGTATTGTACAAGTATCCTGGCGCTTAGACAAGAAGCTGCCAAAACGCAAGCACACGGGCGTACCCTAGATGATTTCTATGACAAGAATTTTGTCGAATTTGTGCCACTTAAAAGCAAAGTTAAGGAAATCCTACAAGGTGAGGAACATATTTTTGAAATTGTACAGCTCGTCCTCAAGGACGATTTCCTAAAACAGAACCTCTTACTAGCCATACGATCGTTTCTGCAGTCGGTATTCTGAGGAACATAATTGTCTTTCCCGATATAGCTCGTCATTCAGTCGGAGAACATCCTGTCGAGGATGGTGAAGCCAGTACAAGGACGGCTTCTACTGAACCATGATAGAGAGCATCTAGTTCCACCCCAACAGCGACAATGGAGATTTGTCTGGAACTTTTCGGCAACCGGCCAATTTCGAAAAACGCCGATATCACTTGGCCTCATCGCTCCCCAGATTTGACGATGATTGATTTCTATTTGTGGGGCTTATATGAATTGAATATTCGTGCAGCAATTACAAATTTGAAACCAGAAACGTTGCGTGCCATAACGCAAAACCCCTAAATAACAGCGATTATTTGTCAGGAACAAAATGGAGAGCTTTTACGTATGTATTTCACATAAGTCAGTCAGCCTCAGAATTGTCCCCTATCGCTGTCCGTCTTCGGTCTCAGAATTTAGCACTTGCTGGGCAATAAGTAAACTTCCTTCGTTGACCCGGACCATTCTTCAAACAAATTACGTCGTAGACTCTAGACTCTATGCTAATCATTCATAGTTTTACAAAATAGACAAAAAGTCCTTGACGATTCAAACATAATGAATGTAGTTCCTGATATTTTCTATTTAGACATTTGACGACTTTTGATATCTATCCTAAAACAATGTACCAAATCAATAGAATAAGTTTTCTTGGCAAAACACCATTGAATTTCCCAGTGTACCAGCCTCAAGTACAGTCATGCATTTGTGTATAAAGATTTCGTTGAGTAAAATTAAATTAACGACTTCTGCCGGCCTGTTGGTCGCGCGCAAATTTGCCCCAAGTATTAGAAGACGCAAATCTAATTGAAAACTATCCACGTTCCTTCACAGATATATCCTCTCCTCTGGTTCTAGTCTATCAGCACCGTGCCCAAATACACAAACACCATTTGTGCTAATTGAAAATGACTAGAGATACAAGTCCGAATATAAATCACGGCACCATCGTACATAGATACGTAGTCGATTTTCGAAATATTAGGACGCGTGCTATGCCTAATATTTCTTTTGAAAACATTAACAATCCGCAGTCGGATGTTGATAAACGAAGTCCAACTATGCACTTATGGGGGTTTTGGCATCCACTACGAAGAATATATGAAATGTATCTGACCGATTTCGATGGTTTACTTATGAATATTTGCCTAAGAATCCACAGACAGGCAGTTTTTCATCATTGAAATTGTTGTGTTTCATCTAACACATGTAGAAGAATGTTTGAGAATTATTCGAGATATGAGTTTGCATAGTCATTATAAAAGATTTGATGTCTTGAGAAATTGCAATTCAATTTTATTCTGGCAAATATTGAGATCTTCACCGAAGATGCCGCCAGTGAATACAAATCTTATTTGTTTTCGAATTTATGTGCGCAATTGTTTTTGGCTTAGTGCAATATATTCAAATTGAATTGATGGATGGATTGAAAGATGTGGAATCAGCAAGAGCCATAAACTTGTATCTAACTACATGTTCAACAGCGGAATGATTTTTTTTTTAAGCATAGAATTAGTTCTCGTCTTTCGAAGAAATAGTCCTCTGTGAAACTTCAACAAGCAGTCATTATTGATGAATTTCACATGTCTTGCTGACTTTGGAAAAATTGTCCATTCTCGGTATGAATTTCCATAGTGATCCAAAGTACATTGCTACCTCAGTCCTCTGGATGTACACTGCCATAGCCCATAGTTCATGGTGGTGGTGATCCTCCTTAAAAAAAACAAAAAGCCTACAACGTCACAAAACTAGAATAGTCCAACGAACAGCTGATAATGGGACCACTGGTGCGCTAAAATCGAGCCCGACAAGAACTCTCAACTTGCTACCCAGACTCAGAGAATCTGGCTTCTTATCCCCGATACCCTATGGTCACAATAAAGCTCCTGATCTGTTGCCTAGGGATCTGGCTTCGCCCATAACTGACTACTGACTACATGATACTTAAACTCAATTTGAATAATGATGGTAATACCAAATATCGATCTTCACCGACGGCTCCAAGATAGAAACCGCCTTCCAGAATCTTCGAGTGGCCTGTAGCATACTTAGCCTCAGCTCCATTCCCATAAACAATATAGGAATCTTTATTGACTGGTACCATCTAAGCGCTTCACTCAACCACTTCATCCTCTAGACCCCGGCACCGCATACTTGGCAAACCTTTTTTTTAAAAACTTGTCAGAAATTTCTGGCATAAAATTCTGCAACATTATTAACTTTCCGAACTCCACAAGATGGATCTGATAAGTCAGAGTGGACCTGGAATTCAATGCCACCTAAAGCCATTATATTACCTCGAAATATGGCCTGATGTCATGCCATAAAAATTAGAAAAATTGCTAGGGTCCATTCATCACGTAGTCTTTCATCAGACCATATTTCTCAGAAAAGGAACCAAATTTTGGTTCCGAAGACCTAAATATTGTAGAAGAGAGTCTAAAAGTCCGTTGCAATTGGAGCCGTGGTTCTCGTGGTTAATTTCATCGATTTCATAGAAAAACAGAAGAAATATATTTTCTGACACTTTTTAAGCACATTGCAATGCAACAAGACCAAATAGTAAATATGTAGGACCGACTAGGCTGAATTGTTGTGCCATAAATTTCGTTGCCTATTGCAGCAATTCGAGGTCAAATTTTCTCACAATACTTTTTCACACTGTTTTTCACTGTCAAGATATCTTGAATGACAGCGCAACAGTTGGTTGAAATGCTCTGGGGCAGTTTTAACGAAAATATATTATTGGTATTAGGGTTGGAATCTATCTACTAGTAGACTGTTTTAAATTTATTCCTTAGGTAAGCAGTTTATTTTTTGAATGGCTAAGTTATTTTGCCTCGATTTTCTCTGAAACATTTATTTGAATGACCTTGTACACATTTCTTTTCATCCAAAATATCATAGACGTATTTGATTATAATCGCAGCACTCACAGTTGCACGGTCAATGTACTTTAACGTATCACTAGGATTTATTGTCGCGAAACTATTTTAAAATTTAAAAATGTATTTTTATTGTTTGTTTATTGGCAAGAATTTATTTGCAATAAAAATTGTTGGACAAGTAAATTGTATGAATTAAGAATTGTAGATTTATTGCTGTCAGATTTTTTATAACGTCTACAGCATGTAAAGAAAAGGCAAATGAGCTTTTGAAAATGGAACCCTTAAGACCCTATTATCGAATGGAAAAAGACCATGTCAAGGCCGCAAAAACCCAGCCGAATCCGGCAATGATGAACAAGAGAACATATTAGTAGAATCAAAGTCGGTCCGTACATGGTATAACGGCGCCGATGACCATTAGACTTTGACAAGGTAAATGCATGCTCCTGGATCTGAAGGCCAACTCGCCGGACCTTGCATGTAGATCTCCTCAACAATTCACTACATACGAGTACCAAATTTCCACATTACGGCTAACCTTCGTTACCTATTTTAAGACCAGCTTATGGTCGTCGACCGTGCAACTCGCTTATGGAATGCCCTGTTGAGCTCTTTATTTCTTAGCCATTATAATCTTCAAACATTTAAAACCAACGAACATCGGCAGCCTCTCTTTCCTCGCTAATCTTCTTTCGCTGTGTGCAAGCAGATTATAGGAAAACAAAAAAATAAAAATAAACAGGTCCACCCTGGATTGAAGTGCCTTATTGAGTAAGTAGAGTACATAGAAAAAAAACAGCCGTGAAGCCTTCGTGAGTTTTAAAGCGGAAGTGGTTAAAATGTGTCCGCATGCTTTTATTAGGAAAGGTCACACATCACCAACGGCATGGCCAGAACTTCACCATTTGGAGCGGTAATTTTGAGTTAAGAACGTAGAAATCGTTAGACCGTTATCACCCCGGTCGTGCTCTATGGCGCAGATGTTTGGATTTTATCGAGAACAAGTAAACAACCACTTGAACGTGCCGAGAGAAAGATACTGCGAGTGGTTTTCGGTCCAGTTTGTATTGACGGGGAATAGAGAAGGAGATGTAACCAAGAACTGAATGGACTATACAGCAGCGGTATCGGTCTAGTCAGGCGTCTTCAGATCCAATGTCTGAAATAGCTGGCCCATGGTGACCATGGTTTCCTCCGATCTTCGATTTTTACCATTGCGTAGCAGAAAAGAAGCGGCAACTAACTTGGAGTGCGGCAGGGATAATTAGCGCGCGCTCAAGCGATTTGAGTACCCTTAAAATGTTTGTACACAGCGCGAGCGAGAAATATCGATGTACATTGGTCTTAAATGTTTGCTAGTTATAATGAGTAGCAAATAGAGAGCTTGGAGAGCGAGTTGTACGGCGAATCATGATATTTCAGAGTACGTCCGAAAGGCGCCTTGACGGTATACTGATGAGCATTCATTCATTCATGAGCACGACAAAACAACGTGAGACAGGTGTTCGAGGGTGTCAATAGACTGACTGATATTACTATCACCTACGATTTTGTATCCTATCTAGCATGTGTAAAGTTATTTTAGTGAGGGTGAGAGATCTTGCTAACCGGAGAGGTTTGTTGTTTGAGGCCCAGATTCTTCCTGATGGGGTTTTGATGGATGCAAACATAAATCATGATATTTTGTGTGATACTCGTACATTCTTTCATCAGATGAACCGTCTGCCACATTATACTTAGATCCCGTATTTCGGTAGGAATTAACTCATCCCACATGAAGTAGTCTCTTGGATAGAGTGGTAGATGTTTGCTTAGCACTTGTTGATTTTAAGATTGAAAAAGTCATCAGTGAACATTAGAAGTAGTTAAGATGAGATTAATGTCATTAGTCGTTAAGATAAAAATGATAGGTCGAAGGTGACAACCTTGAGGAACACCATAATGTGATCGGATATGGAGGATCGGAAAATGACTATGTACTCAACTACGGAAGGAATTCCTAGCAGACTATGCCTACGAATAGTTTGAGTGTGTAAGAGAGTTTTTTTTGGGACTCCAAAACTATTGACTTCGGCTTAACTTCCTATTTATTGATAGGCGCATGTAGTATGCGTGTAGTATAGGTAAGTGCTTTGTACTTTTCTCAAAGGATTTTTGAGAAACACAAAACTCAAACCAAATATTGAGAGTAAAGATCCGGGGTGTATGAATTTGACTATGAAAATACACTGATGAGGCATTCGTAGTTTAATGAGATTCTCGAAACAAGTCCAAGTTGCACTATGTTAAGATGTTGTGGTAAGCTCAAAATTTTGCTTGAATGAGCGCGCTTCACTGAAAAAAAAAAATATAAAAAGATCTAGAGCATATGGAGGCCCTTTTTCGACAAGTTAAGAGTCAGTGTTTAACAGTACAATTTACATGGAATGAAGTTGTATGAAAGAAGCAAAATGGTGCAGCTCATAAATCCAAGTTTGCAAAATGATGGCACAGTTTCACTAGAAAAGTGCCAAAGCTATGTTTTCCAGAGGTATATGTACCCATGAACCTACACACACGGATTTGCTTTTTCAAAGCAACAAAATATTTCATTGATGTCAGAGTGTGTTCAAAATATTCTTAAATAAAGCAAAACAAATATCCACAGCGCCGAATTTATTGCGCGGGCATGGCCAACAATTTATTGTCACGCATAAAAATAATTCGCAGTATCCAATTTCATTTTGTTTTTTTTTTTATTTTTTAAAAAAAAAAATTATTTTATAATTTAGATTTATCTCTTCTCCAAGCACTTACCAATAAAATATCAGTGGGGGCTTTGATTTAAAATCCAGAAGTTATCAATTAAAAAGTTTGTTTTCTTTTCGGCACAAATCTACTCGTAAATCGCGATCTCTTTAAATAAAAAAAAAGATAAACACAATTTCTTTTCTATTTTTTTTTTTTTGTGTTTTTTTTTTTCTTAAAAAAACATAGGCTTTTTGGATGCACTTTATTACACCGAAGCTAAAAAAAAATTCACTGAAAAATTAGAAAAAAAAAAACAAAAAAGATATCAGAGCTTGAGAATATTGCACGCACTATAATAAAACATTAACAAAAAAATCTATATGCACTTTTATTTTTATTACTAATATACGTAATCGGTTTTTTTCTTTTTTCTATTGTTTTAAAAAAAAAAAAAATCCTTTTACCTTTTTTAAACGGTTATAATTGAAGATATTTTTTTTTGTCCAAAAATAAAAAAAAAAAAAAAAGTTTATTTATGCTTTGATTCGTTAAGCGGTCAACTGTAGACTAATGTTAGGGAATTTGCACTAAAATTTTGACTGAAAATCATGTGTGGGCATAGGAAAATGTGTGTGTGTTTTTTTTTTCTATTTTTTTTTTCGTTTTCTTAATTATTTTTGGTGCTTTTCTTTTACATAAATTCGGTTACTTTTTGCTTGAATTTTCGGGTGTAGAGTTATTTTAAATAAATCCACCGCGCTGCTCGAGTTCTACTATCTAGCACTGTATGCTACGGTATACACACCATATACTCGTACGCAATATGTATTTTCCGAATGGCGGCGAGATAGACACGAAAAGAGTCGGGCATAAGAGAATAGGGAAAAGCAAAAAAAAAAAAAAAAAAAAATTAACGAAATTGAGAAAAACATTTCCCGCCGAAGTTCGTGGTGATCCTGCTGTGCCTCTAGTCGATCTATAAAATATAAATTTAGACACAATAGCGGCCTTCGAAACGAACATGGAGTTGTTTTTGAATGCACCTTTTCAAAATCAAAATCAATTTTCTACAGCCATCCTGAAATTGTCGAGAGAAAGAACAAAGTCTTGGTCAATTTTGTAGTTGTTTTCAGCACCTGAGCCGACGTATAATTTCAGTCCGAATCGCCCCAACTTCAGCCTAATATCCACCTATTCTCCCCTAAGAAGAAGCAAGTGTTTTGCATTTGCATCCTTAGAACCAGAGAATTTAGGCCTCTTTATTCTGGAGCTAAGAATTATCTAATTATTCTTTCCGTCATTCAACCTCTTACCTCGGCTGGAACCTGGGCATCTTTTCTGTTTTGGACCGGATTTTCCGACGACCTACCTCAAACACCGCAAAACCGACTGGTTTGCTCAAAGTTTTTCTAAAATTGCGGTCTCTTCCGCAAATGCGGAATCATGTTTTGCGATACCCACTGAAATAGCATTTTCGCCCAAAGGTGGTAGAACGGCGGTCATGTACAATAAACCTTTTCTATCACAAAATACGTTCTAAACCACAACACACTGACTTTATGTGGCACGTCAACATCGCAATTCCTTGGTCGTTAACGATAGAGTCTTACTACGGTTCGGATAAACCTGGCCCTAAACGGGTGAACAAGTATCGGGATCTGCTGTTAGCCCGATCCCGATCGGTTGTGGTCCCCTTCCATCCACCTAAGGATTCGTAGCTTCTGGGGGCCGGGGCAATCACGTCCAATCACTCTACATGTCCTGGCGACTTATATACAATTTTCTGACCAGGTCAATGTCCCCGATGTCATGTCACGTTGTTGACGAAGGGTTTCAGACAATATGGCAGATAAGATCTTCTATAGAATGTTGTATTTGGCGCAGTTGATGGGGACACCCTTCGTGCAAACGAAGCTGAAAATCCATTCATCTGACATCTTCTGACTACATCTGAAAAATGAATGAAAACGACAGAGCTCAAGTGCTTCAATTTTTCACACTTTAACATAATGGCTATCTATAAAGGACTCTAACTAATTCTGATTCGTAACCCATTATATATCGCCTTTTTTTCAATTATGAGGAGTCGCCTGAAGGGCTAAAATTTTAGCTATAAACTCTCTGGTTATCATTCTTATATATGTATATACGTCTCGGGTACATTTTGAGATCTTAGCGCCGTACAACTCGCTTATTTCCTAGTCATTATTACCTTCAAACATTTAAAACCAACGAACATCGGCAGCCTCTCTTTTCATCCTCCCTAATTTTCCTTCGCCCGCGCGTTGTGTGCAAACATTTTAAGGGTACTAAAAAAAATAATCGATGAGCATAGTAAGCAGATCTTTCGAAGCGTCGCGATGCTTCTCAAGTATGATCCATACATTTTTAATCGCGTCATATGTGGACTTGCGTCGCAAAAAGCCGCATTGACTGCCATGGAGATTAATAATATTGCACTGTCAACTGTCTGGAACTCTCTCGTATATTTTCAAAGCATGTGACTTTAGTTTTTTGCCTTTGCCCATATGCAGTGGAACAAATAGCTCTCCTTCACATGGCAAAGTATCCGATCGACTTTCATCAAATTTATCATCAACGATAATTGGGGAAATGATTTTTGGGTACATTAGCGTTGATGAATTAGAGGACACCCTCGATATGGTATACCTCGGTGGATTTCTGATCCGGTCCGACTGCTTGAACCTGTTTCGTTCTTTTTACTGCTCGAAGGGAATGGTATTGCATGGGAGTTCTTCGTTAAGTACTACTTCCATGTATTGACAATTTCGTTAACATGTGTCCCGGCTTGTCTTGATGCAGCAATCTTAAAAATATTACCTCGTTTGCTTCTGCACCTCTAGTATCATGGATGCAAGTAACCCCGGATGGTGGTTTCCTTCGTGCCCAAATCCAAGGGGAGATTGACTCTTCAACTTAGAAGAGCTGCAGTTCGGGCATTTTCCACCACTCTATGCCAACCCAAGTGAATGGTGACGAATGTGTCAAATCAATATGTCGATATGATTCCCAGCATTTTTAGCTACTAAATGGAATGAGTTCATCGTTGTGTAAGCCTATTTCCACTCTGATTCGTGGAAGATAGGAGTTTTCGATAGCGAAGCTAATGACCAGAATAAGTGCTAAAGCAGTTCTGGACTGAAAAAATATTGGTTCCCACCTAATCTTTGTATGGAAGCGAAGACAGCAAACCTATCGACCTATTGGAATTTTTCATGTCTGGTCGTAAGAGAAATCCAAAAAACACCATTTTTGGAGACTGTTTTTCCTACTTTCCGAGAGGTTGTAGAGGTTCTCTTTGATCAAGACCCTAGCCTCCAATGGGCATACATTTAATGATTTTGTTTCTTAGCTACTTTTGAATGCATATCGTGGCCAGTCAACCACTTACCTGGCTTTCATTCATAAAGAGTTTATTGGCTCTCCGCGAACGATGTTCGATTCTCAGTGGATACTGGAGTAACTTTTCAAGGGCCTATGACCGTACAAGGAAATGTGATCGCATCTACTAAATCTACATAAAGTTTCAATTTTCTTTTTGATAAGGAATTAAGTGAACCTTGAACTGCCTCTCAAAAATTTACAAGAGGTGTTTCCAGAGGGGAATTTTACAAAAGATTAATCGGGATTCAGTGCTCGTTTAAAAGAAAAGCTACTTCGTTGAGAATGTGAGTAAAAATTACACAAAACCGACTGCCTTTTGCATCCCACTTTTTCCGGAATCCGAAAAGGTTCTCAAGATATATGGTAAGTCATTAGTTATGAAACGCCATTAAAATATTTAGCAAATAGCAAAACTCGACGTTATATCAGTTTTGAACCAGACACCATATAGGGACAAGTATGAGATACCTACTCACTAAGCAGGACCTTCATATTGCTGTCACGATGTAGTTGACAATGTGTCTACGTATTTTTTCCACTGTGGCCATACGGAATAAATTTATCTTTGTGGTGCTAAAGTGTCAGTATCTGAGGTCTATTTGGATGATATCACCAGCGAATGGAACTGAGACAATAACCAGGTCAATAATATTAAATCGGCGGCCTTGACTAAAGCATGTTGGATAGAAGGTATTTTTTTATATTAAGCTGATTATACCAAGTCCCTCATAAAAATGGGTGTGTTAGCCAAACAGCCACCCAGGTCTAGAACGTGCTTATAAAATGTATGAGCTTCAGAAACATCTGTGAAGAAAGGTACAGATGGACAGGATACTCTTGTAAGCATACATACTTGAGACTACACATTCTGTGCAGCCCTCGAGTCGATTTTCACTAAACCTTGTACTTCAGTGTCGACTTACACTGAATAACCTGACAAATCAGGAGCAAAAGGAGTGAGACATATTGATCTGATATTTTGGAGTGGTACCGGTCGTTTCGGACGGTCAACTACAAGCAAGATCATGAGGAATTATGCAAGACTTAATAAAAAGACCAAGAACAAATCCAGTCTGCAAAGGGGTTGATACAAAAACACTACAACTATACCATATGACACAAACACACTTTCTGCCCTCAAAGACGTCCGATTTTCGATGCCTAGACTGTCTACTTGAGCTGTACATTTCGGAGAATATATTTTTAAAATGGAAATTATGTATTTGGTACGCATCTTTTGAAAAACAAAGTTTCCGTAATGGATCCCAATGATGAAAATGTTGATTTTAAAATTTCGAGACTACGAGATACTCAACTCTTTCCCCAACAAAATAGTGGACAATTGAAATTCCCATTCATCCGAATGAGTATAAATTCCAAATTGAATATCCACAATATAACATACATACAGTATGCTTGCAAGTTGTTCTAAAATTTTTATTTATAGTTTCTAAATAGACAAGGGTTGTATCCGTACAGATTCGAGTGAAACGAAACCAAAAAAAAACAAAAAAAACTACTTTTCCTCGATGCACAATCTCTTGCCAAACATTCAAGCTACGCTAAATATCTTTTCCCTTTTTTTTTTTTTTTGTTTTTTGGCCCCGTGACAATACATGACGTTATTGTATTTCAGATAGAAAAAATATCTTTTAGTTTTTTTTTTTGTTCACAAAACTTTATTTCATTCGAAACTTGCGTAATTCATAGTTTCTTGCCTCCGTGTTTCGTAATAAATTTTTCAAAAATCAAAAAAAAAAAAAGAAAAAAAAGAAACACAGCATAGAAATCAGTGACGAGGAGGTTTTGAAAAGAAAGAAAAAAAAATTTAACACATTGAAAACATCAGGTAAATGACACCTGTTGGACGATGTGCCGGTAGGTGGTTGGCCGAAATTTTATTTTGGCTTGACTTTTTCAGAATGTCTTTAAAAATGCGGGCAGCGTCTTTCAATTTGATGAAAAGAGAGTCGAAACTGTTTGAATTTTTCAATGATTTTCGGGCTTACGGGTTCGAGCTGACATCACTTTCCATTTGAGCATACCTCTGAAGACGTATATTGGCTTCTGAGTCCAAAAACAAAACTTAGTTTTCGAGTTCAAGATGATGCCTGCTTCCATACGTGGTGTTATATCTGGGGGTCAAAATATCGACAAAATATACCATATTTCTGCCGCGTAGTGACGGGTTATTTGCCTCTTCTCATGATGCTAATACTTCGCTTATTAACAAAAATATTTAACCTTTTGCCTTATTTTTCCAAACATCTCGAATCTTAGCTATAGCCTGCCTTCAGTACATTGTCCTACTCCATACCGCTGTACACCACGAAAGTATCCATGCTTCATGAGATCTTGTATAAAATCTTGTGTATTGCTCGAAAGAAGGCATTGTCATCTAGTTACTTTCTTATATCATAAAAACAGCGATTGGCAACAGTTATATTGTAATCTAATCTCAATTCCTTGTTGTGCCCAAGGCGTCTTCCATGTTTGTCCTTCCTTATAACATCATATAATTTTGTCTTGCTTTCATCGACTGACAGACCCATATTTAATAACCGGCGGATTCCTATCGTAACATACGTACTCTGCTCACTTGTAGGACCGACTTGAGAAAATATTGACTGCCGTTTTTCAAAGTAACGCCTTCAGGGCTCTTTAACAAATTAATCATTAGACGACCTTTGTATCTGAAAGAATCAATGCTTTTTCGAGAAAAAAAAAAACACTTTGACCTTGATGGATTGCCCCACAAAAAATTATTCTCAAACCCCAAAAATTTACTCACATCAGTGTGCGTTCTTATTTTAAGAAATTTCAATAAAAAAAAAAAAAAAATCTTTTGGAATGACCATGACGAAAGAATAGAGCTTGTATCGCCATGTTTCATAAAAAAAAAAAAATATACCCATTCGAGTAACTCATATGCTGAGGGCGGACATACAAAATATATGACGATAGGCTAATTGACAAAAAAAAAACAATTAATTATAAATTAGTTTTTTATTTAAGTAACAATTAAACAAATAAAATAAGAAATATGTTGTGGCACTTGGTACAGATCCACGTGGAAATAAAAACGGATTATCCAGTTTATTTTTTGTTTTGACTTTTGAGGCAGTTTTCAATGTCATTTCGGATTAACCTGTCTGCGAAGTCCGTGTTTCTGTGTTTGAACATTGCTAGCTGCTTATTCTCTTGTTTATTCCTAATTTTTGATTTATTGTTTTTTCTTTGAATAAATTGTCGGATCAGCCTTAGTGTTTGCTTGCACTCCTATAAGATCTTCATTGGAATGACGTCCCATTGGAGTGGTAGCGGTAGCGGGATAACTACATTGCAGAGCAGTGTGACATACTCATTTTGGGGTAAAATCAGAGTTCCAGAGACAGCGGCATAATTTCCAATTTCAAAGTCGTTGTCGTCATCAGGCGATATACCCAGTCATACCCACATCGTCGATTGAATTTGAGCCAAACAGATTCAGCCGTGCGGTATGTCGAACCATTATCTGGAACAGACAGATTTGTCTTCATTAATCACAATCCGTCAGGCCTTTGTCCATTCATCAGCAAAATGGTCTCATCTTCGGATATACATAGAATCGGACCGAGAACACTTCCTTGCGGTACGCCGGGTAAATTGCGAAAATCTATTCACGCTATACCTTGTTTGTATACTTGTATATTATATACATAGGCTTAAAACCAACGCTTGTTGAAATTAAAATTTCAAGCCATCTTGCCACTTCTTGTCAAACCAGCCACCAAGAAATACGACTGAGCAAATCTTTCATTTTCTTCAACAAGTCGATGAAGGAGTAACCATCAATAACCAACAGTATACGCTTAAGTATCATAGTATCCTCTTAAAAATATTAGATGCAAGTGAAATCGGTCAATAAGACTTCTTGACATTATGACTTCGGCAACTTTCCACTGATTCGGAACGTATTTTACGCCCCACGGACGATTTTGTTGCCATTCGTTAAGAGCTTTTCAGGTTCGGGATGAACTTGGACCTTAGCTAGCAATCATATCACGTTAGCTCGATTCTTAGCTACCTGCATCTAATTGCGCATTCCAAGTCAGTTAAGTTCCCTTTTTTTTTTTTATATAATTTGAGCGCGCTCAAGGGATTTAAGTACCCTTAAATCAGGGAGGATGGAAAGAGAGGTACCGGTGAACGTTGGTTTTAAATGTTTGAAGGTTATAATGACTAGGAAATAAAGAGCTAGGCAAGGCATTCCATAAGCGAGTTGTACGGCTTAGGAACGAATCGCGATATTTTAGAGTGAGCTTGAGGGTATACTGATGAGCATTCATAGCGAGACGGGTGTTACGGTTAAAAGTTTGAAGGGGCGGAATGCTACTGGCGATTTCTATGGAGCACTGGTGGTGGAAATAGCGATAAAACAGAGTAAGACACGAGACATTACTTCGGTGTTTGAGAGTGTCAATTGATTGACTGATATTAGTATCACCTATGAGTTTTATCGCACGATTTTGGATCCTATCTAGCAGGTGCAGGGATGTTTTGGGCGTACTCGACCAGATGTGGGCATTGTACTCCGATTTCAGGCGGATAAACCCCTTATATATTGAGGCCAGATCAGAGGGGGTAAAGTATTTCTTACATCTTTGGCAGCGTTTTTGACGACACCGAATATGTGATTATTCCAACGCAAGTTGTCATTGACACAGATACTGAGAATGGAAAGTTTATCGGTTTCGATGATGCAAGTGCCATCCATGGATAATGGCTGGGTGTTAAAATTTCGCTTTAACGACAGCAGACAGCATTGTGTTTTGGAAGCATTAAATTCCACTCTGTTGATAGTTCCACAATTGGTTATGCTGTTGACATTGGAATTTAATGAGCTCAACATACGCTGCCGTTCTCATTCTACTGCCGAAGAGCAGGGACGTTAGTTCGGGAATGAATATGAAAAGCAGAGAGTACTGTAAAGGAGTATATTGGATTGATAAAAATTAAAAAGAGTGCTCACTACACATCGCTAGGTCTTCCTCTAAAGGGTTTCCCCTTGGGTTTAAATTTGAAAAATCTGCAGACCGGAACATTGGTGCCCCATTCACTCTATGTTGCGTTGCCATCCTGATGTGCCGTTCTTTAACTAAGTTGATGTCGCTGTAGAGTTCGTATAGTTCGTCGTAGGTTCTTCTCCTCATCCCTCAACCTAAACGGGACCGAATATCTTACGAAGAATTTCTCTCGAAACGACCGATTCACACTTTTTTTACAAAAACAATAAATCAACTCAAGTGGAGTTTACTTTTTGTAGAACCCGTGTCCTTCACGTGGACATTTTGATCCATAGGGAAACTGCATATAGTCTGTGAACGGTGCTACTTTTTGTAAAGTATTCTCTTTGATTTCAATGAATCAGCAACCATTGTCCCAATTCCCTGGGTAGATTTCACCTTGCTCATCATTGAATTGGAAAGCCTGTACCACACGTAGAATTCTGCTTACCATCGATGATGAAGGATCCACGGAATGGCACATAAGATTCCTCGTCCAAAACGCTATAATCCGGGCGATTTTCATCGATCCAACGATCCAAGACCAATTTACTTGCGTGAGATATTAATCCATACCAAATGCGTGAAATGAGAATCTGTTGAGCAGGCAATCACTTGAGAGCAATTCCTTTACACAGTCAGAGAACAGCACAACGTATTTTGACTTGCAGTACTTTAGGGAGATCTCCTTGAAGGCACCGTTGACGACAGCGGTTCCGGTGAATTTGGGAGTTGGCTTCTGTAATTGTGGCATCTTGTTGACTAGTGACTAATGCGTATGTGCACCCAAAACAACGACGGTGAAAAGAACGCTGTGGCTAGAGGCCACATACGTTTCAGCACAGTAAAGTAGGACCAGGATGATCAAGGTATCTTGCGTCCCTAGCCCAAAGAAACAGCGACTAGTAAGAGTTAGTCTTCCTAGAAATACGGAGGTATTGTTGGTAGAATTGATAGCAGAGGCTATAGTCGACGACTGGAGAATGGATGGTCGAAGCTTTCATTGATTTTCATAACATGGCAGACGAAGGAATCAATATGGTGAGGTATTTTTGACAGTATGTTGGCCTGTATGTCGATTTGCCGGAGCCTCATACACAGTACCTTTTTGTGAAGAGCGCTTAGAGCTCCGGTAGCTGTGTTTTGTATTAAAGATACCGCCGATACATTTTTGCAGATTTTCGTCCTTTTCTCAAGCAAACCTCTCACTGGACAGTACAAAGATGAAAAGGTAAGGAAGACTCTTTAAAGTACAAGGATAATCCCCCGATCCACCTTTTGCATTTTCCAATGGATAATGGCATGATAGTCCCTAAAGCCTTTTATATTTGCACATGATCCTTTTTTCACATGAGTTCGGAGATCAAGCAGACCTCAATCTGGCTTAGTATTGCCTCTGGCGGCAATTATTTTCGTGATGTAATCTCAATATGTCCGCAAGAGAAGACCGCAAAACTTGGTCATTTTTAGCGAGCTGCTAGGCAAATGCTCTTTTCCATTTATGCTTGCTACGAATGTTTGTAGGAAAAATTCACCATCATCTCGTCAGTAAAAAGAATAATTTTCTTTTATTATTCGTTTTTGTGTTTTTTGTTTTCTTTTGTTTTTGTTTTTTTTTTTTACAATACAAATTATAAATACTATAACTCCCAAACAGAACATCCTTTTAAGTGCTTTTTTTTTTTTTTTGGTTTTTTTGTGGTTTTCTTGTTTCGATTTTTTCTCTTTTTTCAAATGAAATTTTCCTCTAAAAGTGTTAAATATAAAATAACAAAAAAAAAAAAAAAAACAAAAAAAAAACAAAGTGAAAAACTTAACAATATTATATATAATACACAATTAATGAACCCCGGGTTCAGCTATCCTAAAAGTTTATATCTTGGCTCTGCTATGTGGCGTTCGAATGTGGACGTAGTGGAATTACATTGTTTTTATTTATTTTATTTTTTATTTGTTGTTTTGTTTTTTTTGTTTTTTTTTTAAACAATACTTTCCCGACACGAATATATTCGTTTATTTGCATCCTTGTTTTTTTTTTTTTTTGAAGATCAGTGTTTTTTTTTTTTTGTTTTTTCTTAATTAGATAGAATGCCATTGAAGTTTGGCAAGGGGTAGAAGAAAGAAAGGAAAACAAAGAGAAGTGTGGAGGAATAAGACTTTGGGATTAGGAACTAATGATGTTTCTGTTGTTCATTGGCCTCCATAGCACGGAATGTCCAATTGCCTTGTCCATTGAACTCAAGAATGTGAGTGTGGAAACGCCTGCAGGATAAAATAAAAAAAAATTAAAAATATTCTCAATTTTCGAAAAGATTAAAAAAAGCCGCATCTCACCATAAAGTGGGCCTATGTGTTATGGTTAAGAGAGTGATTCCCATACTTTTGGCAATTTCATAGATGGAACTTTCAACGTCAATTGAAACAGCACTCGTGCACTCATCCAGTAGAGCATATTTTGGCCTAGAAATGTAAAATAGAAAATTAGTTTGAATAAAAAACAGATTTGTTTCCGGTCGTACTTGTGATAGAAAAGTCGTGCAACAGCCATTCGTTGTTTTTCACCACCCGATAGAATATCCTTCCAATCTCGTACAACATCAAAGCTATCCCTAAAAGAGCAAATTTGAATTTGTTATAGTTCGATTTATATGCGGGTGACAATAGCGTTGTTCATTACCTTTGGGCAATATGCTCTAAGCAAACCTTCTTTAAAATTTCCTTCAATTGAAATTCATCTACACCCTTTTTGATCATGTCATCTCTGGTATCAGGATAAATGATCTGATCACATAAGCTTCCAATAGACATATACGGTCTCTGTGGTATGTAAAACATGCATGGTTTGCCTTCGATTGGCCGAGGAATATGTAATTCTCCAGCATAAATTGGCCAGAGACCACTTAGAATGCGAAATAAACTAGATTTGCCACATCCATTTGGGCCGGTAATAAGCAAATGCATACCGGGATCAATATGAAGTGTTAAACTTGGTACAACAACATCACAATTTGGCGTAACTACCGGCACTCCATTTAACATAATTGACATGCGTTCACTGTCTGTATAAATAATTTTACCCTTCGCAATGGGACGATCATTGCGATATTCAATAATGCCTTGCGTATCGTTTTGTGGATCCACAGTAACCGTTGTTTTGGTATAGATACCCTGAGCTGTCTCTTCGAAAACCTCTAACATACCAGCCACTCGATAAGTGTAACCAGCCAAAGCGACGATTTCCTTGTAAGATGACATCAAACGCTCAATGGCATCAGCAGCAGAGATTAAAAGATTTCTAGCTGTCGTTAGGTACTGTGTTCGTTCACTTATTGAACTGTCTGTGGTACTTGCTCTTCCGCTTGCATCTACAATTACAATTATTTATTAGTTAGATTAGTTTCCAAAACATAAAAACTTACCAGATTTTGGCTTAGCCGCAGATGTAAGAATTGGCAAAGATACCATTACCATGCCGGTGCCTGACCATAGATATTTCATAAAGAATTGCTCCAACATCACAAACCACAATCGCTGTGTAAAGATTGTATTCATTTGGTTCACCAATCGGTTATAAGCTTGACGTAGTTGTGAAAGTTCCACCTTAAACAAAAATATTGTGTTACGCATTTAAAAAAGACGACTGTGACATGTTTGCCATGATTTAGTGAGAGTCCAGCATTTGGAAAGACAATAATCAACGACTTTGTCAGGCCTATGTTCAGATAGAGGTTCAACCTATTATGGACGGCAATCCGCAAGACTATTCAGATGAACAACGCAGGTAGTCTGTTAAAAGAAAACTGCGATGCTGTGTAATCTTTCGACTCAGTGTCATATTGTTTGTCTTGTCATATTGTGGACAGAGGGAGAGAGAGAGGTATTCCTCTGATATAAGGTCTACTAGCTTTACCCGCGCCGACATCCAACTTTGTTCCATCTGCAATATTGCAGTGTCAAAATTCTTCACCTAAAGCCGCTGTGATAGACTGATGATTAGGAATATTTATTCAGACCTTACAATAGCTGCCATATGATATGGACAATAAGCTTACAAAGTTCAAAGTCGACGAGATCGATTAGTCAATATGAAAAGTTTTGTTCAAAACTAGTGGTCCCGCTTATCTGGTGTGGAAAATGACAAAGCAAATAGCATAGTGAGTGCAAGATAATCGTATCAAATTGCGTTTAGCGTTTTGATAATGTCATTCTGAAATGAGAATGAGATCAAAGACCGGTGGTCCCACTCATCTTTTTCACATATCTTTTTCAGTTGGCTTACTACCTGCTTTCTTCTTCTACTTCTACTTTCTATTGTCACTCTAAAGGGTGTTTTGGTTTTGAAATGTTTGAGAATATGGACAACAAACCCAGTGCATGTTTTTAAGACTGCGGACTCTTTTTTTAAAAACTGATAGATACACTGTCTGATCACTCACAAGTCGAATTGATCAACTTTCTACGAGTCTCAAATGCGCTCTTGTTAAATAAGTGTGTCAGTGAAGGTTAGTAGGTGAGGTGAGATTCTCAGTGACAGCCTGTAGACAATCCTTTCATGACGTTCATAATTCCTTGAGCGTGCGTTTATTATAAAAAAAAAAAAAAAACCAAGAGAATGTCTTTCGTGAAAGTCTGATTGAAACATCAATAAACCTTCGACTTAGCCTTGACCCTAATTGATAGATTTTTCGTATCTTCTGATTGTCTTTGTCTTTGACCCTACATAATAAAACTTTGTAAAACAGTGCCTCCTACCTTATGTCCACCGTAAAAGGCTATTTCTTCGGCATTTGTGATGATCCGCGAATGAATGTGTCTTAAGTAGCCATAACGATTTGCCTCTTCCGACACTAGTTGCCCAAATTTCGGTGAAACAACTCGAAGGATATGTGCAGTTAAAGATATAACACAAACCGAAAGTGCTGGACCTATTTATAAACCAAAAAAAAAAACACATATATATATATATAAAAATCGATCAGACTGCAAATAGATTTACCCGAAAAGATATTAGCCTTCATTTTCTGTGAGGATCGCATTAGAGCGAATCCAATGAGCATTAAGTCAAAGCATGGCTTTGTCAAACTACTGTATAAGTGTGCAATTGATGTTGCAAATACTGATATGTCTTCAGTTAGTCTATAAATAAAAGTTATTATTAAATTAAATTAATTCAGTTAATCCGCCAGACATAACATACCTATGATCGGCATTTTCAATACGACCATCCAAATTTGAAACCCGATAATAATTTTGATTCTTAAAATACAATCGATACGAATGCCTTACCAGTCTTGTTCTACAATAAGTTAATTAATTAATTAATCTCTCTATCTTTGGAAGTGATACCTTAAATCCAATAACACTCACCTGAAAGCCAGAGCTAATTTACTCTCTAGATACCTTATCATTGAATTGATAAACGTGGCTGGTATTGCAATGCCAAACCATTTTAATAGCATCAAAGCAAATTGTTTAACATCTTTTCGCACTATAAACTTGACAATGGCACCTTCTAATGCTGCAACATAAATGCTGAGGAAGGTACGCGACACCAAACAAACTGTATGTACTCCCAACAGACCGGTTTCATAGCACAATGGCCTTGGTATCATAATCTTGAGCAATTGTTGTAATTGAGCAATAAATTCCCAATTAAGACCGGGCAATACTTCATTCTTTTTCTTTGATGCCACCAGAAGTTTCTCAGCTTCGGCAAATTTTGAGTCTTCATCACTAAAGATCGTCTGTTGTTCGTCCTTTGTCTCAGGTATAAGTTTATTATTGTTTCCCTTGTATTTTCCATTTTGAGTAGCCCGGTCTTTTCTTGGTGACTTACCTGTTTCTCCTGTTCTTACTTTTCCTCCAGTAGTATTGGTGAAATTCTTCTTTATCATGGGATATGTCATTTTAACGGTATAGGCAAAGATGGCAGCACCAACCAATACTTGGCTGAAGCCCTGGGTTGTATAACCAAGTTCTTCATACTTCTGGAGAGCCTGATCATAGTATTTCGATAAGACGGTCATAGTTTTATTTAATAAATTGGTTCTAGTCCTTTCCAGAGCTTAAAGTGATTCGTTTATTTAATGTTCCTTTTGTTGTTCTTTGTTTTATTTTCTTAAGTAGTTTCGTCTATGTAGATGTAAGTTTTGTAGGTTCTAGTTTTTCGATGTATAAGGAATACGCATTGTTTAGAGATGTAAGCCTTTTTAAGTATCCACGAAGGATGGTAAAGAGCTGCAATGACAGATAAAGCATTTATTGTTATAAGTTTCTGTTTGAATTCAATTTTGTTCAGGATTTAAGTACACCAAAAGGGGGGCGGTCTTCATGGAGCTAAAAATCAAGGCAAGTCTTATGGTAATAGAATTTAGAATTATTTCGATTAGGACTATAAACTACCAGCTTGATGGTGTTATAAAATTTGAGACAATATGTGATCAACTCTCGGTCTAACATATGGACGTACAGGACGGAGCTTTTTGGGACTTCAGCGCCGACATCGCTGGGAGAACACTCTACACATGATCAATTGTGATGCACAGAATCCATTTGTCAAAAAGAGGCCATGTCTTCCGACTTATAGATTTCATGGCAACTCGCAATGAGCAGATAAGTGACACTTCGAGTATTTACTCTCACAAACATCGCTCGGATTTACTTGGACCGAGGAAACCAACTATACGCTTTCTTTGTAGACTTTAAGGCGGCTTTTGACTCCATCGATAGAAGATCACTATTTCTTAAACTCAGCAATATAGGAGTCTCAACAAAAGTTCCCGGACGGGAATATCTTGTCTAATCGGTTCCAAATAAACTCTGGAGTAAAGCAAGGATGTCTTTTGAGTTCTCTTCTGTTTTCAATATTTTTGGATGCCTCTTGAGGGATTTCCTATAAAAAAAAAAGACGACATCGTAATTTTCGCAGAAACCCCAAACATGCTCCAAATTATGATTAACAAGCAGCAAATCCAAAGTCTTGATTTTTCGAAATGCTTGGAGGCGTCACGAAAGAAATGAAAAATGGAACTGGATGTAGTCAATGAATACAAATACCTCGGAGTTCTGGTCACCTCACAGGCTTAAAGGATGCCTGCTAGAGAAACTGAAAGAATCGAAACGTGCGATTAATTGCAACTGGAAAGGAATTCTGGGGAAAAGGAATGTTGCACCAAGTGTGAAGTACAAGATGAGGTCAATAATGTGCTATGCAGCACAAATGTGGGGAGCTTGGCATTTCGAAGAGGTAGAAAAACTTCAAAGATACTTCCTTAAGAGGCTGCCTGAAAATACACCAACTTACATATTACATCTGGTAACTGGACTACCAACGCTACGCTTAGACTGCACTTCCTCTATATTAGAAAAGTTTTTACTCAACCAAATCATCGTCTTCCCCCCAAGGCTCAGCCAAGAACACAATGTGCCCTTGCACGAACTAATCGCAAATGAAACAAACTGGGAGAGCACACTGAACGAAATGCTTAAAAAAAATCCACTACGCAACACGGGAGCTTTTCAAGATGCAAAGTCAAGCATGAACTTGGGGAAAACAGCTACTTTAATGACCGGAACAGCGTAAAGTCCATCTCAACAATATGCAAAGCCAGAGGCGAACTTTTCCACCTGAACTATATGCCATACAGAAACAACGGAGGAGACAAATGTACTCGTACACTGTCCAATCTGGGAATGAAGGAGGATGCCCGGCATTTTATTGGAACGTGTCCCATACTAAATTCAATCAGGAGATCCTTTTGGGGAGAAAACGACCCATCGGCATGACAAGGTTAGGCGATAATTTCACGTCGTTAAACACAGAAGACAATTTTATCCGATAAACGTCGAGCGGACAAATAAGAGAAATTGGTTCTCCCCAAGGATTCAACCAGGTGATGTTTCCTGATGTCTTCTTCCAAAGAGCCTTAGTTCCGTGACCACATATTTTCGCTCAACTAACTTTAGTATGCCGTCAACGCGATAAATGTGCCAGAGTAGCACATGACAGTTTTTTATGTGCCATAAAATCAGGACCAGAATTGTACAAACAAACAACACCATACAACGCTGGCAGCGTATGCTCTTATACGTGTAAATCGCGCTGAAAAATTTCCATCTTTCAATTATCAAAACAACGAAACAGGGCTCTCAAACCAACCAACCAACCAACAGTCAAAAAGAAGTTAATTATAGAAAACAAAAAATTAAATATAAATGCCAACAACTGAGCATACTCATAATTATCGTGATTAATTACTGGTAGAACGTATTCGTATCTTTTAAATGTTGCATTTAAAACTCATATCCATACTCATTGACCCTGACATTGTGGTGATGTAAGTTATGGTATATGGTATAAAATTTTATTGTGCAGTGTTTCTTTTTTTTTTTTTTTTATGTTTTTTTTATAAATATGAATTAACTGAAAAAATAAGTACGGCCCGGTTCCCATTTAGACGATGTCCGGGGTCACATGACGTTCCATTACGTAAGTTTGACATCGCCGTGTGTATTTTTTTTTTTTTTTTTTTTTTGGCAACAACATTACCGTGTTTTGCAACAAAAGGAGATAGTGCACAATTTGTTTTCTTTTTAAACGAACACTTAACTGATTTATGAAGGACACTCGAGAAATTTGTTTAGATCTTTGTTATGCTAGGCTTTGGGATAGTTAATGTGACAATAAGTTGGTCGTTATCGATCGCGGTGCGATTGTCATCAGCAACAGTATTGTTGAAGTGTAACTGTGATGCTGTCTAAATCCAAATTAATATACACATAGTTGTTGATTCTGTCGCAAGTCGCAAATGGCTTGGAAAAATATGGCAGTCTTGCAATAGGCCGGTATTCTTTTTAAAGACAAGAATGAGGAAGAGGTGATAATAGGGCAAACTCATTTTAATGAAAACCGGATGCATACCATCTAACATCTAACCCAAAAGCTTTGAATTTAACTGCAAGAATAGCTTGAAGAACATCTGTTTGTTCAACTCTCGCGACTTCAAAATCATACCACCTTGTTCAAAAAGTTCCCGGACCACACCACCGTGTGGCGTTCCTATTGTCCCGATTTGAGTTCGGTTTTTTTTGTTAAGTTGGTAAATCTGTTGTTGACATTTCCTCCAAATCTTAGCATCATAGCTTGACATTTGCAAAAGTTACGTAGCCAAGAGTACATCTAACTCTGTGTGTGGGTTGGCGATTTTTTACAATTTTAGAAATGGGTTTCAATTTGCAACAACGAACTTGGACTCAATGGTGCGCGAATGTTGGAAAAGTGTTTCGGCAACGATTCTCTAAAGAAAACAGTCGTTTACCAGTAGCACGAGCAGTTCAAAAGTGCTAGTGAGTCAATCGAAGATGATGAACGCAGTGGCAGACCATCGACATCGAAAACCGACGAAAACATTGATCGAAGTAAAAGGAAGAGAAATAGAAGAGGACTTCAACATTGCCTATGGATCCGTCCAAGACATTTTGGGTTTCCGTCATATAGCAGCAAAGTTGGTGCCAAAAGACCTCAATTTCATGTAAAAAAGAAACCGTGTTGACGTCGCAAAAGAGATGATTTGCGAGGCTGAATCCGATCCCACATTCATCAAAAGGATCATTACTGGAGACGAGACGTGGCCGTGAGTTTATGAGTACGACATGCGATCCAGACATCAGACAAGTGAATGGCATTCACCAAATGAGCTGAGACCAAAAAAACCCACGTCGTTTTCAGTCAAAAAAGAAGGCAACGGTGTAGTGCATCATGAATTTTTGGCCAGAAGGCCAGAGTATTATTTGGGCGTTATGAGACGTTTGCGTGAAGCAATTCGCCGAAAGAAACCAGAATTATGGGCACCGTCGCACAGTGCCATCATTATTCGTAATTTTTTGACGAAAAATGCAACAAATACCATCCAACAGCCACCGAATTCACCTGATTTGAATACTGTGATTCCAGAAAGATATGCTGCGATCCTATTGCTCAGCCTACCTTTTAGAATAGTAACAAATACAACATGGATCGTAATCATCCCATGGACTATCTATCGTCTACCCAGGATAGATCGATCTTACTCTAAAGAGATTATCACTTGAAAATTACTCTCGAAGGCTTCCATGTCAAACCGAATTTAGAATCAGAGGAATTCGCTGCAAACCAACTACAAAGGTTGTTCAGAATATGAACGGTAGCCTCGTGTCTAGCCAGGAAAAATTCCTGCAGATCGCCCATTCCATGGTGAAACATAGACTTGCATCCTGATTGCTATATTGCTGTTTTGATAGCTTCACTGCTTAACACTCTCAATACCGCTGATGTCTACGTTTAGGCATATGCAGAAAAGTTGTAGCTGTAGTGTCTGTTGGAACTTACCTAGCGACTGAAGTGCAGGTAGACGTAGACGTGATCACCGTTTGGTTTACTAGGACACAACTGGATCACTAGAGATAAAATCACCAATTACCTTGATCAGAGGAAAGTTTTTCAGAACCCGAACATGCGTTAGGACCTTCCATTTATAGCTGGGTCTCAAATGCGAAAATTGCAGAATTGCAATTATTACCCTGCAGGGTGATAGCAAGGCTATTGCGTCAAGCACTTTGCTGGTGTTTTGCAAGTATATACAGCTCAAAAATGGAACAATGTCTCGTTGTCACAACAGAGCGTCCCTAAGATGAGCCTATCTGACAATGATTTCAGTAGAGACCCAGAGATAATAAAGAAGAAAGCCCGGATTAAGGCAGTACATGACTCTCATGTTCATGATCGAGTGTTTGCCTTACGTCCCAGTGGTGGTTCCCGGACATGAACTTGTGCGAAACTTTGTGCATGTGACTAAATTTTAATCAGTTTAGACTTTCTTGTGATCTGATGCAGAAATTGTCTCTCAGATGTTCGTAGCAAGAAACTCGCTTAAGGGATGTCATAAGAAAAGAAAACTAAAAGCCAACATATCCATTGCTTATGGCATCCATTGGGCTCGGATGTCATTGATTGTTGACGACTCTGTAAAACGAAGAAAGGACAACGATTTTCGGAACGTAATCTAATGGAATCCATCCAGCACTAAATAATGGATGTCACTAATATTCAGTACTCGGTTGGATGAAAAACTATGAACTCCTAGCGAGAACGTAAGAGCCCAATATTTTAAAATTGCTGGTCATACTATCTTTGAGAAAGAAAACCAATGGTACGTAAGGTAATAAATGGTTCTTAAGCAATAAAAAATAAACCTTTTCCTATATCTCGTTCCTCTCCAATAAACAATATCATAAACAAACAACATTGAGAAGAAAAAAAGCGAACAATTCCAACATTTAGATTGTAACTTCAACTAAACGTGAAGTAATACTCGTGCACTACGAGCAAATAATAATAGTATAGCGCTATGATCAGATACGCTCCAGAAACCCTCTTTCCAAACACGGTTCTATCGCTATGAAAATTTTAAATTAAAAATCGAAACTCGAAGCATAATATCTTTTCAGTTGCCTAGTCATATTCATAAGCTCATACATGGACTATCTGTATGGTAACATGCTATTAGTTGTATCCAATAGTTGCACTGGTAATTGCAATCATGTTTCATCGTATCCAATGGAGGAAGAAATGTTCGATGTTTTTTTCACATCCGATTTGCTTTGCATTGGTTTTAGTGTGATTACTTCCATCAGTAACTTGTCGAAAACTTGTCATTCAAGTAATAAGAAATAGCCAATTTAGCAACAAGCTAATCTAGCCAACACAGCTTCAGTTTCTGGCCTCCAGCTTGCAGCGGCGCGTCAAACCATGAAAGTGGAATTGGCTCACGCTACAAGTAGTATCTATATTCAATCTCACGACAACGATTCGTCTTTCAAGTACGTACGAATATTTGTGAAGCCATGCCAAGTCGATCCAAAATGCAATAAGACATGGAAACGAGTTAAAACCATGTATCTCGACCAACTTAACGTCTGGCTATTCGCATTTCGATGCTGGATGGTGAATTGCAAAAGCACAGACCATGTCTTGTCTCCTTAATAAAAAAAAATACAAAAAAAAATAAGTTGATGTGGATGCAGTTTTTTTTTTTGTTTTTTTTTGTCTGTCTTGCAATTACAAAAATTTGCGGTTTGTAAGTATCATATTAGCAGCTTTTTTATGGGCCCTATAAGTGAACGGAACCCCGTCACCAATGGAGCTAGTGATTACTTCTCAAAATCAGGTTTGCACACTGTGAAAACTTTGACATTCATTGTGGTGTCGTAAGTTTAACTCTTGGTTAAGACTAGTGGCCCAACATCTTGCTGTGTACTCGTAAAGTGAGTATAAAATTTGAAGTGGCAATAAAATCATTGTACACACCATGGACAGAAAAAAAATAGTGCACGGAAGGAAAGGCAAAAAAAAAAAATCTATCCAGTTTCGATCATACTCGTAACTTGCCTTGAAGAACCACCAACTCTGGAAAACCTACATAAATAGATAGATGCATAGAAACGGATTCTCAATTGAGAAAGGCCTGTCCGGTTTTCGATTTCGGTATGTGGATGTCTTATTTTTATTGCACATGGCATTAAAATTTCATCACTTTGCAGGCATTAAGAAATTACAGATGCCTGTACCGTGACGTGCAACTATCACAAATGGTTGCAGAGGATAAGAATTTCGAGGCAGTAAGTGATCGCCTTAATAGACAGAAAATGTGCTCTCGTTAAGGAAAAAAACCGCATTTAGACAACACTGTTTGAAAAAAAATTCGCAAAGCTTTTTCGGATCAGGTATTCTCTTTATATTCCTACAGCGTCAGCACTGTGAAACCCAATGCATTTTTGGAGATATTCAATGCGGGGATAGAGAGAATATTACATTGTCCAAATGTCTAGAAGACTCCTAGGGTAGCTAGTATCAGAACATTTTTGCCCCTAATACCACCTTGATCAAAAAGTTCCCGGGGGACACCACCGTGTGGCGCTCTCATTGTTCCGACTTGAGTTCGGTTTTTTTTTTGCTGAGTTGGTAAATCTGTTGTTGACATTCCCTCTAAATTTTAGCGTCATAGCTTGACATTTGCAAAAGTTACGTAGCCAAGAGTACATCCATCAATTTGCAACTGTACTGAATTTTGCGTCAAAAACGGATTTAATGGTGCGCGAACGTTGAAAAAGTGTTTCGGCAACGATTCTCTGAACAAAACGGTCGTTTACCAGTGTCACGAGCGGATTCAAAAGTGGTCGTGAATCAATCGAAGATGATGAACGCAGTGGCCGACCATCGACATCGAAAACCGACGAAAACATTGATCGAAGTAAAAGAAAGAGAAATAGCGGAGGTCTTGAACATTGCCTATGGATCCGTCCAAGACATTTTGGGTTTCCGTCGTATAGCAGCAAAGTTGATGCCAAAGGACCTCAATTTCATGCAAAAAAGAGACCGTGTTGACGTCGCAAAAGAGATGAGTTACGAGGCTGAATCCGATCTCACATTCATCAAAAGGATCATTACTGGAGACGAGACGTGGCCATGGGTTTATGAGTACGACAAGCGATCCAGACATCAGACAAGTGAATGGCATTCACCAAATGAGCTGAGACCAAAAAAACCACGTCGTTTTCAGTCAAAAAAGAAGGCAATGCTCACGGTTTTCATGGATTACAACGGTGTAGTGCATCATGAATTTTTGCCAGAAGGCCAGACAGTAAATAAAGAGTGTTACGAGTATTTGGGCGTTATGAGACCAGAATTGTGGGCAAAATACTCGTGATTTTTGCAACAAATCCCATCCAACAGCCATCGAATTCACCTGATTTGGTGGCTCCCTGTGACTTCTTTCTGTTCAATCGAGTTAAAAAACCACACTACGGGGAACGCGTTTCAGCAGTCGCGCCGAGAGGAAGTAATCGAAAAATCGCAGGAAGCACTGATGGACATAACGAAAACCGAATAAAAAAAAATGTTTCAAGGATTGGATCAAGCGCCGGCATAAGTGTGCTGCAGTCGATGGGGATTATAGATTTCGATGAATAAACTTGTATTTCCAATTTTTTGAATACATTCCGGGAACTTTTTGAAGCTAGTATATTCGAGATCACTTAACGCTGTTTTTTTGGATTTGCTTTTCATGGTCTCTTTCGGCTACCTTCATAAGGGAGGTTCTGTCTTCTTATTTCCTTATTTCTTCTCTCTACCGACCCACCGCTGCACCTCTCATACCTCCAATGAACCGATCTTGTATATCCTGTCGAAAGTTAAATTCTAACCTCACCACTTTCGATCTCAACCTCTGCACCACCCACATGTAGATCTCCTTCACGGTTATCCATAATTTTAAGTTTCAGTTTCTCAAGTCGCAGTTCTAAGTCTTTGTCAGAGCTGAAAGTTGGAATTGTTGATCCTGTACTGTATCACGAATTGGACTGACTTGTTCTTCAATAAAAAAAAATATGAGATCAACTTTTAAGGCATGAGATCAACTTTTTTTAAAAAAAAAAAACATTCAAAACTTATTTTAGTTATGGAAAATATTCGTCCTTAAAGTGTAACATGTTCGAGTTCTCACTTAAATCCAAGAGAATAAATATTTAACGATCAAAAACTAAATGTTCAACTAAACTCTTAAAACATCTGTTAGAATGGTTAAAACTTAACAATTAATTTATCGATGTCCTTTGTTGTTTGTTTTTTGGTTTTTTTTTTTTTCTTAAATATCATCGATAGCTTGTTAAACAAATCATATTCCTTAAAACAGAAATGATTCATTGAAATACTTATAAATGAAATTTAATTGTTATTAACTCACAGATACTTTGAACTTTGCGCCGTAGTAGTTAGCAATCACTTGAAATTTCACTTGACACAATCACGCATAACAATATCAAGCATCACATATTAACACCAGCAACACCAGCAACATCAATAACAATAATAGCTAATCAACAATCAACTTTGATGACAACAACAAAAAAAAAAAAAAAAAAAACAAAAAACAAAAAACGAATGCAACTCTGTTTCAATTGCAGATGGTCATACAACAAAGATACAATTCGTGTACTCGTACTTATACTTTCTATTCGTAGATTCGAAAATCAGCGGTTAAAATTGGTAAATCGAAAATTCAAAATCGAGACTACGAGTATGTGCCTTATTGCTGGCGGCGAAGATAAGGCACACGTTCTTAGCTCTCTCGCGTCTTAGGGCGTAATAAAACTCGATTAACTTGTGCAAATCCACAATACCTTTCAAAGACTTTGTACGTCTGCAAATGTGATTTGCGTTCCGCAATCCGATTATTATTAATTTGCCTGGATTGGATTATCAATGCCTGTGATAAAGATTTCACAAATACGTACTTCTACCTACCTGGCCTGCCAGATAAATAGGCAGCGTAAATATGACTGCGAGTATGTTGAAATACCCAAATGAATGTGTTGTACTTCGTATTCACAATAGAGTGACGTAAAGTCAAGATTAAGGAACTACACAAAGAAAAGAACGCTGTATACAAGCTGAAATCAAATGGATTTTCCAAAGGTCAAAATATGGTTTTTTTTTTTTTTTGTTTCCGACTGCACATAAGCACCTAATCAGTGATCGGGAAAGTCTAATCAACAGATGATAATCTAGTAAAATATAAAACAAAAAAGAAAAAAAAACATTTTTTATTTAGGGTACAACGTGGCTTGCGGAAGCTTGTCGGTCTTTGAACGGTCGATTTGGAACGCATTGCGTTCTTCTGATGTTAAAAGATGGAATTTTACAAAAAACTGATAATACTGCTCCAAATGAGATTTCATGCGCCGATCGAAGGAGTAACTTCTGTGTATCTGCACGTGTTGGCAGCTTACAATGGACCTTATTCTATCTAATCTACATTGTAGTTGGCTATAATCTTCAAGTTCTCATACTTTTGGTTGGACTTTACTTTCTGTTGGTTTTTTTTTTTTTGATAGATTCGGGGTGCTAGAATCTGAACGTCCGACAACGGACTTATTCGGATCGCCTTTAAATTAGGATGAGGTACAATCACCATTGTGAATCCAATGTATAGTGTTACACCTCGACTAAGTTCAACGATCAAATAGGAATTGGAGGTTCCAAAAAAATCATCCTTAAACACGTCATGGAAGCGCAAGGAAACAGAAATAAAAACGGTGAGTGGCTTATCAGTTGCTTATTGACTAATAGACAGCGTACACCGAACCAGATAGACCAGATTGCCATTATGCGGTGAGCACCATCTTCTGGTAGATGAAGTACCAACACTCTGACTATACCAACAAACTTCTGGATCGCAAAGTGCTATTCAGGAACGTTTCTTTGTCCATCGTAAGCGCTTCAGTGATAAAGTGCCCACAATATCAGCATCCACCATGTCAACGCCGAGTATCTACAGCCTGATAGTGTGGTCTTCAGGATGTTGTATCACCTACATGCCCGGCATACTTAACTGCTTAGAAAAGGAATAGTGCCCCAGTGCCCCAGTGCCCCAGTGCCCCATTAGAACGTCAGTAAGCAGACTGCAGTGTTTATTACTGAGGAGCAGCAGGGAGGACGCTGACCTCTTAAAGAAATCGAGAACATGGAGAGCCATGCCATTTGCAGTTGTGCTCATATATACTCATAGCGTCGGTCGTGAAACTCCGATATTATAAACATAAGCAATTGGGCACCTATCAGCAAATTTCGTCATCATCAGTTTCGTGTCGTTAAAGCCATTATCCATGAATGGAACTTGCATCGTCGAAACCGGAAAATGCTTGCAAAATGTCTACGTTTCCTCAAATGATCTAACATACAATGCCCAGATCAGGTCAGGTGCGCCTAAAACATCTCTGCACCTGCTAGACAGAATTCAAAATCGTACCAATATTACACAGTCAATTGACACCCTCGAACACCGACATAATGTCTACTGTCTTACTTTGTTGTATTGCAAATTTTCACCACCACTGCTCCACCGAAATTGCCAATAGAATACCGCACCATCAAACTATTAACCATAATATCTGTCTCATTATGAATGCTCATCAGTGTACCCCGAAGCTAATTTTCGGACTTATGGAATACCCTACTCTCTATTCCGTAACCATTACAACTTTCATACATTTAAAACCAATGTACATCGGTACCTCTCCGTTTCTTTCGCCCGCGCTGTGTGCGAACCATTCCAGCAAACCACAAGTCCTCAGTTTTGGACAGAGTTACAGAATCACAGCTTAAGAATGAACTTGAAAGCATATTACATTGTTCTCAAGTTCAAAGTTATGAGTGATTTTTTTTTGTTCGTCAATATTGCAACGAACCAGATATGCGTATACCTACAGATACGTAAAACGAACCTTCGGCCTTATTATGAATGCAAATGTACTTCAGTCGATTGTTTTTCTGTTCACCTAAGAGAGCTTTACATCATCAAACATCAAACGGTCTTTGAAGCGAGCATTTTTACATCTACAAGTTGTATACAATTATTTCCTTTTCTTAATTAGAGTGCACAAGGTTATTTCCACTCAAAACTTAGATGCGTAATTGAATATGAATATAAAACAATGTATTATTTTTTGTTTATAATTTACGCGTGCTTAAGGGATTTAAGTACGCTTAAAATGCTTCCACAGAGCACGGGCGAGGAAAATCAGGGAGAATATTAAAAGAGATATCGATGAACGTTGGTTTTAAATGTTTGAAGGTTAATGAGTAAGGAAATACGAGTAAAGAGTTAAGCAGTACGTCCGAAAGTGGGCTTGAGCGTATACTGATGAGTCCGGGAACGAATATGAAAAGCTGAGAGTACTATCGTCAGCAAAAAGGAATATATTGGATTAGAATTAGCAGACAAGAGATCGTTGAAGAAAATTTAAAAGAGTGTTGGAGAAAGAACGGAGCCCTGGGGCATACCAGCTTTTTATTTTGTGTCTAATTTACACTAATAATTTAGTCTCCCCATTAAATGTTGGATGCCACCCAAGGAGCGAAATAACCACTGAGCCCAAAAAGTGAGATCTGTGAGAATGAATCAGAACTGTTCGATCATGTAGTTAACGCATATCCTAAGTCTTTCAGTGATCGGCAGATAGGTACAAAAGACCCAGCAAAAACAATTCTTCTATCTAAAGCCTTACTTCCTTACTTAAGGCAGCTCTGAAGTCCGGGGTGGATCTGGGCCTCTATTAACAAGCACCTCCAGCCAGGTCGATCTTTAGCTAGCTGCCTCGAATTCTGCACTCTTCTGACTAAGACGATGTCGTTCTTCTGGACAAGCTCGTACAGTTTGTCGTTGCATCTCCGCTATTCACAGTCTATGCAGGCGTGACCGAAGGTACTCTCATCCATTTTTGATAAAGTCCATGCCTCTACGTCATAGGACAGGATTGGAATTATTAGGACTTTGCTAATCAATTGCCTCTACTGTTAGCAGAGGCTAGATAGTCAGAGTCCTTAATACCTCAAAGTTATATCTGTCGAGGGCGAGGTTCTGTCGGTTTTGCGGTGTCCTCTCTTGTTGACAGCATGTACTTGGTCTTACCCTCGCTCATTTTTGCCACTTCCGTTTCTATACTCGAAAAAGTGCCACTGGCATCACGCTACTTTCTTTCCTATCATTGATGGTCTTCAATACTTGATGCTGACGGGATAGGACCTCTTAAAAGATAAATGGAGACGCGATCGGAAAAGGATTTAGCGATCTCAGGTATTAGATATTCGAAGATTTTACCTCCAAGTGAGGGTAACCATCGGGACTCATACAGACTTATAAGTGTAAGTGCCGACCAGCAGGCAAAAATAGTAGGAACAGCAGATGAATTCTCAAGATGGAATCAAGCTTGGAAAAGAGATGGTGGCGGATGAGACCGCAATAGACCAACGGGCTACCAGCTTCAGTCTAACCGACCCCTCATTCTAGTAGTATCTATGATGGAACTGGCCGGAGTAACTGCCTGACCATTGATTAAATCTATTGTTACGAAGCAACAACAATCCTCGGATACTGACGGATCTACTGTCGGCAACCACTGCAAACGAAATAAGCACAACGAGCTCCGGATCTGAACGCGGAATGATAGATCTCTTAATAGGCCCTGGACTGTCCCAAAGCAGATGTCACCAGCATCTAAGGATTGCGATGGAATGGGGGGACAAAAAGAGGATGAAAAACTGCAGCATCTACTATTTAGATTCGGATTTGTTGTAAGAGGCAGATAACGATTTTTTACTTATCCAAAAATTCACTTATTCACGATTCCCTGCATAAGGGTGAATCATGCCTAAAATAGGGGATGACAGCGATGAAAAATTGACTCTGCAATAATATGGAACGGAAAAGGTCATGGACCAAATTATGTTCTTCATCCAAAGACGTTCATCAAAAACGTTCAGGGCATGAACTGATTATTCACAGGGCATAGATCGCACATCTCTTTGAAGGCTCGGCAGAAGTTGGTGCAATTTGGATGGGATGTAGACGATTTAATCTCGTCTCTGTAGGACTCCCTTAAGCTGCCTTGACCGCTATACTCTTACAAAATTTTTACAGAATTTAAAAAAAAAATTTGAAAACATTAGGAAATCTCATGCCTGTCAAAATAAGGGCATAGATCAAATGCAATCATAAGCAGAATTAATCACCAAAACCAAAAACTATGTCGAGCGGACGCATGAACCCGGTAAGACGTCCGACGACTTTACATTCGACATCAACACGTGTGTAAAACATTTCCTCCATAATTTACGTTTTTAATCGTCAGTGACCGCAAGAGGCACCCGATACAATAACATGGGATTTGATTTGAACTACGTTAAGCCCTCATACCAGTTCATTATCTGACTAATTTTACATTCGCAAATGTATCTATAGCTGTAGCTTTAACTGAGGCGATATCTCGCCTAACAAGAAACAGCTTTTAATGTCCGGTTTAATCGACATTAGCATTGAAATAAACTTTAGAACGTTCGAATATACTCATTTAACTCAAATACTCGCACGAATAATCGTACATCTATTTAATGGTTAAAAGTTCAATTAAAACTGTGTCGCTAGTCGCTAGTCACTTGTCGTTTATCGCTTTGTATGAGTATGACTCTACTCACATCGGTGCTCGTTAGTTGCCATCAGAATGGAAGTCTGATGCGATAATAAAGCTAAGTGAGCGGTATCGGTAAATAACTTGCTCCAGACCATACAAGTAGCTATTACAAAGAATATCAGCAATTATAGCGAGTTTATTTGTTCTGGGCTTGCGTCTTTGATACGTTGTTTACAGAAGAGCGTCAAAGTTCAGATTGTTTTTCAACTTTACTTGTCGGAAAAATCGACTCATTAATTATGATACTGCAGTTCTACATGATTGAAGATGCTAATTGAAAGAAAGTTCATTGAAAATTATTAGGAATACATTTTCTGGTTATGAACTCATCCATACATACGTTGATTTACGAGGAGTAAGTTGAAAGATTAACTTGTATCATCATCAGTTCTGCATTACTCAATCGAATGGTGACAATCTTTATCAATCGATCAAATTGAATAGAGAATAATTGAATTTCAGAGCATTCGCCAGTTGGAATTAGGTGTTAAGGACAGCAGATCAGATTACTTATTTAATGTGTAAAGCTGCCATGGAAGGCCACGATGTGCCATCAGCGGACTTAGCCTTAAGTCTTCATCCATCTTCAGATCTTCCTTCGCTTTTAAAGACGGGTGAGGCCTATCTGAAACTTCCGCCAATTTCAGTATCAGGATGCCTTGTATTTGTTATGACTTTGAGTAATCCAACTCTACATGCCATTTAGGCTTAAATCAAAGTCACCATGATGCTTCCACCTCTATCAAGACCGGCTGGAATCAAAGTCCCAGAGACTATTAGCTCCTGGTGCCCTAAAAAAATTTAGCTGGTCAAACGTCCAGTTGCAATTGAAAAGCCGAAGCCTGTTATAAAGTTGGGACGAAGTATCAGGCATGTTCTTCCAACCGCTATCAGGCTAGTAACTGGAGCTCTTCACTTGTTTTTAGTCCTTGTCAGTTTGTCACTATCGATTATCCAATTTACCTGCCAGCAAACAAAAAAAAAATGCAAACGCTGAGAAGCCGTCGAATATTAAAAATGTTGCACTGGTATCCCTATTCAAACTTTAGCGCTTCAATAGTCGGAAATGCCACAAAATAAGACAGATTTGTGGGTACATCCAATGTGGATAAATTACTCTTCTGGATTAAAAAAGATATATGATATGGTTCGTATATAATTAGTTGCAACGAAAAATAAGAATTTCTGTGATTTTCTGGCCTTTAAGTCTCTATTTTGCTCCTAAAATATCTTAAGGGCTTACCACATACATGTTGTAGTGAATTTTGTACAAGTAATTAAAAAGATAAAGATGGATTGCAACTTACCTTACTTTGTAAACCTTAGTCCGCTGGATGGCATGAATTGGAGTTTTGCACTCATTGCATCTGCACAAATAAGTCATTTCATTTTGTCTGTCTGGAAGTGCATAAAGGAAGTCGTTTTAATATATTCGGCTTAATTGTATGATGTTAAGTAAGGTTAAGGCTTATTTAGGAAAATTCGAAAACCGATGGAAATTGGCTACCATTTAATAGGACGGTGCTTTTATCGGGAACGAATATAAAAAGCAGAGAGTACTGTCATCAGCAAAGGAATATATTGGATTAGAAGTAGCTGACAAGAGATCGTTAGAAAAAATTAAAAAGAGTGTCGGAGATAAAACAGAGCCCTGGGGCACACCAGCATTTATTTTGTGAATATCAGACTTGAAACCGTCCAAGACAACTTGAATTGAACGTTCTGAAGAGTAATTTCTAATCCATTTTCGACAGAAGAGCGTGATGCCAAACTCTGTCAAATGCCTTAGAAATATCAAGTGCAACTATCTTGCTTTCGCCAGATTGATGTACGCTTTGGTTCCACTTTTCGGTGAGACATGCCATCAAATCGCCCGTGTTTATCAGCGTTTCCATGACCTTAGCGAGAAGGAACGTAAGTGCAATGGGTCTGTAGGAGGAAAGAGAAGAAGATTCGCCTTTTTTAGGGATGGGCTGGACAAATGCTGTTTTCCATCTGCTCGGAAAGGATGAAGATGAAAAAGTTTACGCAGTGATTTTGCCAGCGTGGAAGAACACCTCTTCAGAAGAAGGGGAGATATACCAACTGCACCAGCGGATTTATGTGTGTTGAGATCTTTAAGTACTCTTGCTAATACATGAGTGCGAAAATGGATTCGTCCCATTGAAGATTCGACGCACTCAAGTGTAGACGGGGATAAAGCACAATCTGGGAGTATTGAGCTAGTCGCAAAGTGTGCAGCAAGCAGATTGACCTTGTCCAAAGAGCAGACAGCTGGAATGTCATTGGAAATGAGCGTTGGGATGGAGGACAGTATTTTGCACACGTTGCAGTCATTTCTGGCTCGTTGCGTTGTTTTTTTTAGGACCGAAAAAAACAATTCTCTAACCCTGACAGCCTCTTTACAGCTAGAGTCGTACCATGCCTTTAGGAATAAAGCATCTCATGGTATCTGTGATCATATCAGCAGCGGCATCCATGTCGTTATCGAGGTAACATAACGACCAGTTAAAATTTCTAAAGAAATTGTTAAGTCATTGCCATTGCCAGCGCTTCTATTCACAGTTGAGATTCACGTGACCAGATGTTTAGGAAGCATTAGTCTTCAGAATGCAGGCAAATCAAACAAATACTCCCTGGCGTCTTGAAGGGAGCTCTGCAAACTGCCACCAAAAATGCATACTATGCATGCTGTACGAGTACTCCTACTCTATGGAACCGCATAGAAAACTTAGTGGACAACACGGAAGCTAATCACCTACTCGTAACTGCATTATTTTTAAATTTCCGTGTAGTCAAGGCGGGTATCTCCTACTAAACAATCAGACACTGATTGGAGGCTCAGTACAAATTTGTTCTCAAACTAACACTATCAAGAGTTTTCAACTTCTCGATGGGGAAATTGATAAATCAAGTAAAATTAGTCTGCTTTAGATACACTATAACTGGCTATGACGATTAAAACGATGTACATGTAGTATGTACGAGTAAAAATGTCTAATCAGATTCTCAGTAATCAAATCATCGTAGAAGGCACCTCAAAAAGAGCGTGTCATCTATGAACTTTAAACTGTTTTTCGATTCCAATTCAATTCCTCGTTGCTATCTCATAGCATACAAAATACAAAAACGACGTTTTTTTTTTTTTTTTGAGTATCAAATCTTTTAAAACTTAATAAAAACCTAACATAAATATCTGATGAATGGCAATAAACCAAGTTCTAATCGGTTAAGATAACCACTCATAAACTAATACAGGATAATCTAGCCAGGAAGCCAATTATATACCTACCAGCGAGCGCTCTCACTTATTAACTCTTTGGAAGAAATATTTGAAAATCACAAGTATGCACGGACATATGTACATATACGAGACCTGATAAGTGTTCAAAATTAGCTGATAATGAGTTTTTTTTTTATGAAAAACTTCAAGTGACGGTCTTATCAAACATCAACTTCTGAAATATACTCGTATGTTATGTATGAAAATTACCCCAAAATGCCATTAAGTTTTTTTTTTTTCCAAATTCAAATTCATTAATCGTAAAAATATGATACTTGGGTACTACAATAGAAAATCTAACTATCTAACTATGACGCAAATCAAGATAAAAGAAATCGGCATGCTACCGTAAAGTAGCATGGGTTCTTTGTTCTTTCTACCTTCAGATTTATCTACTCGGAAAAATATGGCACGTGATCACAATGACCAGAGAAATGTAACTGGTCAAACTATAAAATACGATAATGTCTCAAAGGTAGTAACAATTTTTGGTCATTCTCCATCCGAAAGATCATTTAAGATGTCGCCTCTTTGGACAACACTGTCAGAATGTGCTTTGTCCCCGCCAATGCGTCGAATCTTCATTAGGACGAATCCATAGAAATCAACATAATTTCTAAGAACTTCACTACTCAAATGCTCTTGTTCTCAATATTACAGAGTCCCACTGCGTTTGGCTTTGTCATCAATCCTACTCTTCAGGATACTTTCCGAAGGGTTGTTCAATTCAAGTTATCTTGGATGGTTTCAAATTTGATATTCACAAAATAAATGCTGGTGTGCCGCAGGGCTCCGTATTATCTCCGACACTCTTTTTAATTTTCATCAGCGATCTCTTTTCTACTACTTCTAATCCAATATATTCCTTTGCTGACGACAGTACTCTCTGCTTTTCATATTCGTTTCCGGACTCACTAAATTCCGATATAAACAGCATCACTTAACTGGGGAACCACCAACAGAGTGGAACTTAATGCTTCCAAAATACGATGATGTCTGCTGTCGTTAAAACGTGCCTCGTTGAATCAGAAAAACATTTCATTCTCGTCCTATTCAATATTCGTATTATACCCAGATTTTTCGTAAACTCAACGTATTCGATGGTATTATCCCCAAGCTTTAGATTTCGCTGAGGCAGAGGTCACTCTTTGAGGCCCAATTTTGTATAGCACTTTGGTCAGCATTTACAAGAATGGCAGATACATCATATGATGTTTCCGACTTAAAATAATTTGAACATTGTCGGCACACATCTGCGCTAGAAACTCGTTCACGTGCAAAGTGAAGAGAACTGGTCCTAGAATGGAACTCCGTGGTGCACCGCTATTAACAAGAAGAAAGCTTGACATTTTGTTGTTAGCCACCAGCAAGGAACTAGTATTGTTGATTCCCAAGAGAATTTATAGCGTTTCCTAAATTTCCTAGGTGGAAGGCTTTTGAAAAATCAAAAAGAGTTCAAAATCAACAACAGCACAGTTTTGCAGCGTCTACAGCGACACCAAATCAGAAAACCAAAAACAGAATTATACTTAACAATTACCATTTCTTCGACCTAAGAACCTAATTTAGTAATTAGACCTTCTCGAGAAATTCTAAGGAGACACTCTATGTGAGACTTTTATCATCCCAGTCCTCCTGCTCTATGAATCAGAAACGTGAAATTTAAAGAAGGCAGTTGCAGGTATTTTTGACTAATAGCCTAAGATGGCTGGGGCCACAAAAGTCTTCGATTTCTATCCCAAGACACAACGCAGTAGAGGAGTGCCGTCTTATTTATTGCGTTTAGAACGATTTTGAAATCCGTAACTGAAGATAGTTAGCAAAAGACAAATGCATTGGTTTGGACTGAAGCATGATCTAAGTTTTCGTAAGTAAAGTGATGCGCGAGTGAGAATATGCCAACCTAATTTCCATTCTCAAATTTTTGCAGGTAAGCGGACCTACCTCGCTAAAGCTAAGGGCAAGTGAACTACTCTTTGGTTTTTCATTCATACCTTCATGTAGTTCATATTCATTGAACGCACTGTTTCGTAGCGTTCGACGGAACTGATAAGCCTTGAACTGTTCCATGAACTTCATTAGGTTTTTGACGCGTTTGAAATTGATAAATGTCTAGCCTCCGACTGATGATTACCGGTTTTAGATAATTCATATCTAATATTCTAATTACTCAACTGCCAGCAGCTTGATAAGTCTTTTTTTTTTTTTTTTTTGAATTAAAATTTGGTTGACTTCCTGCAGATTATCAATTGGGGAGCCCGCAAGAATCCCACCATTCACATCCACATGCTACTTACTTTTGAATTGAGCGACATTTTAATTAACTGATGGCTAGTTCATAAAAATTTCCAGCTTAAGCTAATTGTCGTTACTTAATTATGAGCCATATACATGTATAAAAGATACGATACGAGTGAATTCGGAATCACTCACAGACGTGACAAACCCAAAGAAACCCAGATTATTTGTTCTCGAAGTGTACGGGTATTCTGAGTATTTTGGGATGACTTGACGTGTCTCGTTTCTAGTTTCTTGCTTTGTTTTCCGGGTAACGATATCAACAGATAAACGAGCTCTTTTTCGCTTTCAATGACATGTCATTTCTGCGTAAAGTAATCGCGGACATCATATCATTGCTCGCTTTCAGATCAGTTTGATTAGGCAATGCCAAAAGAAAGCATAAAAATCGAATTGAACGATGGCAGCATCAAAGACAAAGTCAAATGGGTTAAGGACAATTTGGAGCAAGCTGTACAAGTAACCAATATATTTGGTCAAGATGAAGTAGTCGAACCGTTGACACATAGAGAAATTTCCCCGCAAGGCCTCACAAGTGCCGGTCAGCAGAGCTACCATCATCGTACCGATATCAACAAGAAGATCTATCGCATCGGAGCTGGAATCCTTACTAAGGATGACAGGGTCATCCAGGACAATGCGTCAACTGAATACGATTTCTGGCACGAGCGTAAACAACAAATCTCTTTTAGCCGTACTTCTTCCGAAGCAATCAAGCGAAAGTTCATCGATACTTCGTCATGGTCGCTTCCAGTCTGCCGCCGACGAATTGACATTAATGCACCACTCAAGAAGGATCGTATCAAAGAAGATCAAGCTGCCACTACTGCTGATCAGCACTGTTTACATGGGATCCATGCAGACTCTGCAGAAGCCGTTTGTAAAAATGCCCAAGCCTTCTTGCATGCTTGCCAGTGATGACACCTATGATAGCGCTGACATATTTTCTATTGTATTTTGAAAGATCAAACTGTTGAGGGATTCAGATTCAGTTCTGATCAAATTTGTTTGTTGGTCCAATAGTCTTCTTCTATCAGCATTCAGCTATACTATTAGTTTGCTCGTAGCTATTGGTATACCGATGATACCTTGTCATGTCTTGCATTCGCCAGATTGATGTACGCTTTGGTTCGAATTTTCAGTGAGACATGCCATGAAATCACCAGTGTTGCTACGAAAACCGTACTGCCGGTCATTGAGAAGTTTTCGTGTTTCCAGATATTTCATCAGCTGACGGTTTATCAGTGTTTCCACGATCTTGCTAGGAGAGGAGAGAAAAAGACTCATCTGGACAAATGCTGTTTTTCATCTGCGCGGAAAATATCCCGAAGAGTAAGGATTGATGACAAAGCTTACGCGGTGATTTTTTCAGCGCGGAAGAACACCTATTCAGAAGAATGGGAGATACCATATAACCGGAATGAGTCCTATATTTTGAGGCTGAAGTTGGGCGCCATCTGTCAAGTGCTATCTTTGATTTTTACTATAAAAAAAAATATTGAGCAGAATTTGTTTGGAGTTTTGTGTTGCAAAAGGAATTTTTTGTTGGGACGCGTTGAAAATGTTGGAGGAGGCAATATGCGTTCAAAGAGGGCCGCAAAGTTGTTAAAAACTTGCCGATTTGTCTATGTTTAGATCTTTAAGGACTCTTTCACAGGTGTGAAAGTGGATTCATCCTATTGCAAATTCGACGCGCTCAAGTGTGGCCGGGGACAAAGCACAATCTGACAGTGTTGTCCAAAGAGCTGACAGCTGGAATGTCATTATAAATGAACGTTGGTATGCAGGATGTCATTCCTAGGTCGGTTGAACTTTTTCATTGGTCTTGTAGCACCGAAAAAAAACATTTCTCTAACCCTGACAGCCTCTTTTTAAAGCTCGAGTCGTACCACGCCTTTTCTTTTGGTTTGATACTCTCCATCCAATGAAGCATAAACGACCTTATTCCAAAGGGAATAGTGTCTGTTGTGGCATCATTATGGAGGATAGGATATCTGTAGGATATTTTTTTTTAGCAGGATCCCATCAAGGTACTTCATGTATGTTAAATACCATTTTCTTCAAGCTTGTAAGTAAACTGCTGTTCATCGTCACTTTTCTTCCTCAAAAAAGGCGATTGCTACCAACTGTTCGGAGATCTCAAGAAACGTTAGGTTTCGCATAAAATAATAATAGGAACTTGAGTATTAGCATCAGAACAGCCCATAGTGTCATATATAGGTAGATACCGAGAGAAGCTAATGGTTATATTGCCTTCAAAGGTTAAAGGGAAATTTTGGAATGCAGCTGGTTAGAATAAAAATATCTACATCTCCCTACTGAAAGACAAAGTTTATGTCTTTAAGCAAATGATGGATTGGAAGACTCTACCTTCCAATATGTCAGATAGAGCATCAACAGTGAATAGGCCCAATCAACCTTGAGCAATACTCCTGGTAGCATGATGAATGCGTTCGATTGCCATAGCCAAAGTCAAGAAAAATCAATCTGAAATGCAGGCTGCTGTGTCTTCTCTTACAGATGATCTTAACGAATTCTAAACAATTAAAATATTCAATAACAACATAACTGACAAGGGAGTCTTTGGCGATGATAAACAAGACATTGTGCTCCATATTTAATCACACATTTTGCGCCTCCAATTAGCATGAAATATTTCAGCAAAAAAGAATGAATTACTACTGCTAATAGAGAAGACCTTGTCGAAATCTATCATAGCTAAAGCACTAACTCTGTAAGCGTGACTAAACGTTTGTCAATTTGTTTGTTTTGTTTTTCTTTACAGCAAGTCATTCAGGAAACAAGTAAGACTTACTTATGTTCTTGAGAGGCTTCCATGAGAATAAGGTGGATTGGGAAAAATCATATGGCATGACACATCGTCTTAGTAAGTTCAGCAAGAGAACTAAAAGTCAGTTAGCCCTAGTTATCGTGGCATGCCAGAGCTAGTTTCAGTGGCAAAATATCCAATAAATACTCAAGGTGTACCAGTACGAGTACATATGTACATACGTCTGTATGTACATAAGTTTGTATGTTTATATGCAAATTTCTTTGTTCTTCTACCATCCGTAATCGTCATGCTGGTGCTCGTAGGCTCATAATTACAAGTGGCAACAACTGAGTATCGAAAATTATATCAAAGCGCTCATGCAAATAGAAATACCTACATGCTCGTAAGATTGAAATTATAAAAATAAATAAGCGTCAAGCGGCAGCGGCAGCAGCAGCGGCAATACACGATACACCACCACTCACTCATCACCATGACCCTCCTCAAGCGATGGTGACCTTAAATATTGTACAATGTACATTCTACCTCACCGCAGGCGTCGTTACCTCTTCCGCCGCCCACCCATCGGCTGATAGTTCCATAGGTAGCACATGAAATTTTTTGTTTATTTAATTTTTACTTTTCTGCTCGATTCGATAACGATGGCGGCGCGTGGTAAAGGCGGCGGCGATGGCGGTGGCGGTTGCGGACCTCCGTACACCGATAGAATGAATAAGTAGAACATAAACTTGAAACCTTAAAAATTAAACAAAAATGCACGAATAGGTAGATACATGCACTCATAGTTGGATAGTGTAGCATGAAAGGAAGCCTTAAACCAAAAGAGACTTGCAACTATGATTTAAGTATAACTCGCGCATCTATGTTATTTACAATGCATACATACTCGTAAACTACAGCCAGGAAAGTTAGGATGGATGGAGTGACGGGTCAGGAAAACAGCTGCTACCAAAAGGACGAATGAGAATTTGTGTTCAAAGGACTGTTTTGTTTTTTAAATTGGCATTCGTCCAACATATGTATTTGTATATTTTTGTTTCGGTTTTTTTTTTGTTTTTTTTGTTTTTTTTTTTCTATTACCTTGTCATACAGCATTGACAACTGCTTTTTGCCTCCCCCCCCCAAAAAAAAAAAAAAGGAGAGTGGCAAACCACCAAAGCCGATTGGAAAGAGTTTACGCAGACGATTGACGATTAAGAATCGCGTCCACGTCCAACACCCAAAAGGGTGCTGCTTCGATTCGATATATCGATGACAAAGGATCAAATTTCGGATGCAGATACTCGGTAAGCCTCCAAGTGACTAATCAAACTACAAATGACACACGAAATAACACCCTTTTTTCTCAAAACCACACACAGGGTATCTTTTATTTTTCAATTGTTTTCAGTGCTTTTTTTTTTTTTTTTTTTCTCTATTTTTCTTCTGGCTTTTGCTTTTCTTTTGCACTGGCACCGTCTGTGTTCACCGCCCCCGCAAACACAACTACACAGAGATAACAGACTTCTATTAGATTTTTTTTTTTATTTTTTATTTTTTTTTTTCTATTTTTGTTTTTTCCTAATTTCTATAGAATTACACAAAAATCCTTTAAAGAACAACTGACATGATGCAGGGTTGTCAGAGATACAGTGTCGCTTTGATAGCACTGATAGGTAGCGTGTAAACATTGGATTGGTAATTTCCTTTAAGAACAATGAGCAAAACACAAAACAAACGAAAACAAATACAAAAAAAAAAATAATAATAATAATAATCAATGAAACTGAAACTGAAACTGAAACAACAAACTCGCTGGCCACAAAAAAAAAAAAAAAAAAAAAAATCAAAACAAAGCAGAGTAGCACAAGACGACAAAACGTACGTTGGAAACACTTCTGCACTTAATCGTTACGGCGACTGCACTAAATACTTAGCCAGAGCCACTAGAGTGATAGTCAAAGTCTTATGGCTGGGACGCTGGGGAGCAAAAAGTCGCACTGCCGTTGAAGGGGATAAAAAAATTTTTAAGTGCCTGCGGGTTGGGGTCGGGTAGTGTTTGGGCGCTGGTAAAGAGTGATTAATTTCATAAAAAAAAAAAAAAAACCAAAAAAAATAAAAATAATGTGAAAAAAGCGCTTTCAACACATACAACCAGATGGTATAGTATCTACAATGAGAAGGAGATGGCTAGAGTCGGTGATAATTGAAAAAAACTTAAAGCACAAAGCTTAAAGTGGATGGACAGATGGGATTAGAAAATTCCCCTCGGTTTGTTGGAAAATTCCCTTTTCGTGGGATTTTTATTAATTCATTTGATGTCAATACAGTAAGATAGTACATCTTATAAGACATAAAAAATACAAGCTATCTAGAAATATTTGCCATATGTAGTATAAATGATAAGTTACAACTCTGTCGTGGAACTCTGTAAAACTTTCCTCTAAGCCTCCTCACATACATATAGTGGATGTGTGTTCCATAAGCGGATGGCACTGACGAAGAACTATCGCTCAGAAGTAAGGCAGGGGCCGACGCGGATGTATTAGTTTCAGAGATATGTTGGAGGATCCAAAGTGTAGTCGTTCAAAAAGGCTACATTTTAGGTTGGCACTTCTTCAAAAATTTCTGAATTTTTTCAGAAAATTAGAAATACAAGTTTATTCATCTAGGTCTGTATTGTCCCCTTCAGAGTAATCCCCATCGACTGCAACACACTTATGGCAGCGCTTGATCCAATCCTCGAAACATTTTTTATATTCGGTTTTCGGTATGTCCATCCGTGCATAATGCGATTTTTCCATTACTTCCTCTCGGCGTGGCTGCTGAAACGCGTTTCCCGTAGTGTGGTTTTTTAACTCGATGGAACAGAAAGAAGTCACAGGGAGCCACCAAATCAGGTGAATTCGGTGGCTGTTGGATGGTATTTATTGCATTTTTCGTCAAGAAATTTCGAATATTGATGGCACTGTGCGACGGTGCGTTATCATGGTGCAAAAACCACGAGTTTTTTGCCCACAATTCTGGTCTCATAACGCCCAAATACTCGTAACACTCTTTGTTTACTGTCTGGCCCTCTGGCAAAAATTCATGATGCACTACACCGTTGTAATCCATGAAAACCGTGAGCATTGCCTTCTTTTTTGACTGAAAACGACGTGGGTTTTTTTGGTATCGGCTCATTTGGTGAATGCCATTCACTTGTCTGATGTCTGGATCGCATGTCGTACTCATAAACCCACGGCCTCGTCTGGTCTCCAGTAATGACCCTTTTGATGAATGTGGCATCGGATTCAGCCTCGCAAATCATCTCTTTTGCGACGTCAACACAGTCTCTTTTTTGCATGAAATTGAGGTCTTTTGGCATCAACTTTGCTTGGACGGATTCATAAGCAATGTTCAAGTCCTCCGCTATCTCTCTTTCTTTTACTTCGATCAGTGTTTTCGTCGGTTTTCGACGTCGATGGTCTGCCACTGCATTCATCATTTTCGATTGACTTACGACCACTTTTGAACCGCTCGTGCCACTGGTAAATGACCGGTTTCATTAGAGAATCGTTGCCGAAACACTTTTCCAACATTCGCGCACCATTGAGTCCAAGTTCGTTGTTGCAAATTAAAATCCATTTCTAAAATTCTAAAAAATCGCTAACACATACACAGAGATAGATGTACTCTTGGCTACGTAACTTTTGCAAATTTCCAGCTATGACGCTAAGATTTAGAGGGAATGTCAACAACAGATTTACCAACTTAACAAAAAAAACCAAACTCAAATCGGAACAATGGGATCGCCACACGGTGGTGTAGTTCGGGAACTTTTTGATCAAGGTGGTATAACAGTTTCGGCTTAATGTCTGTTGGTTACATAGGCAACAGTGCGCCACTTGTCCATCGCAAAGCAACATGTGCATATAAGAGGAAAAAGTTGGTTCAATGGGGTCGACGGTTACACATCCAATACTCGTAGTGTCACCTAAATAAATAAGTGTGTAATTTTCCTTCGCAGCAAATCGAAAGTCCTTTCGATATAAAAACTTAGTCAATCGATGGTTTTTATTTATTTTTTTACCGTTATTCGTAATTTAAAAAAAATAAAAAAAAAATCCCTCCACACTGAAGACTTAGTTGGCCGAAGTTAGAAGCTTTTTCGTGAAAACCAATTATTCCGGATGAGATATAGTCATCTGCTTCGCCTGGTTTTGCCTGGTTTTGCGATGGCCCGCAAAGATATCATGGAAACCTGACAGCTGAAGTTCGTTCGAGTTGTAAAAAAAAAAAAAATAAAAACAGTTTGTAATATGTGAATCTTCAATGTGTCCTTGTAGGTATTCTTTTTTTTTGCAAAATTTAATTGGTTACAACAGGAATATGCGCCTGCTTGTGAGCGAACTTCAAGGTTCCCCTTTTCATTAAATAACATATGTACGCTTCGATTTAATAACTTTTCACTTTATTTTAAATTATTTATCGCTGCTGGTAGATTGACAGTGTTAGTTAACACTAAAGCAGTTGATGGCATGCTAGTTGCTCCCACGACATTTAATAATTGTCTTCCATTTATGGCGTACCGAAATTGTTGTTGCGAGGTAAATTTCAATTAAAAACCAGAATAAGAAAGAGCTAGTGAAGCCAGATGTATCTAGATCAAGTATGGACTAGTGTATTATTTTGGTGGATTGCTCATTGCTGCCCTATTGGACCAATATATCTAAAACCTTGTTGTACTCATTTGATGTGTAGGTTAGTCCAAATACCTACTGTTACCAGCATCAGATACATGAGGCTTCCTACTACTTCACGAAAAGGAAAAAGATGCTGAACAATGTGTACTCGTATCATCAGAAGAAAGGTCCAACCTAATATTCACTTCACATGAGATAATTAGATTGGTTTAAGAATATCGATCCATCTGCATCGTACCGAGGGATAAACATTTAAATATTTAGCCTTTATCCTTGCGCAGTGAATGGATACGAATGGCACGAAAACACCGCAAATATTGTGGCAGAGCATGCCGCTTTAACATGACAATCTTTCGTTTAGATACAACATACTCAGCATGGCCTCACTATCGAGGCGACCTGTAGAATGGGACTAAAGTCCGCGAATTTAGCTAAATCCCGAAACGGCGCAGTAGCAATTCAGCCATGTACGAGTACATAGGTAAAATACGTAGCATTGCTTACTTAGTTACTTAAGATTGCGCTATAGTCCGGAAAGAACCTGAGCCGCAACCAACAAGCTTTTCCAGCATACTCGATTTTTAGTTAGCTGCCTACAGTTTCGCACGCTAGGTTGATTGAGGAAGGGAATCCTCTTGCGTGCGCCACCTGAGTCCCGGTCTTCCTCTACTGCGCTGTCCTTCGGAGGTGGATTCGACGATTTTTCGTACCGTAACGTTAGTGTCCATCCGCTCTACATGTCTCAGCCAGTTTTGTCGTTGAATCTTATTTCTTGCGGCTAAGTCACATCTCATCTCATCCTGTACGCACTGAAAATCACCCAAAGAATTTTCCTCTCAAAGCAGCCAAGAGCACCCTTAAACCGTCTTAATTGAATTAAATTCCTAAAATCGAAATTGCAATGATATTGCAATAAATATTGCAGCTTTCACAAAAAAATTTTAAATTCTGGAATATGGATGCATTTGCAGTCGCCCTGCTCGAGGAGCAAAATCCGATATCTGGATTTCGGGGAATGTGGAATATTTGCAGGCAGATAAATGGGTATCAAGTATCTTATGAATGTGTGCGCGAGTATATGAAGGCTTTGCCTTTGGAAGCTTTGCTTTCGTGGTTGGTTACTGACTAACATGGGATACAATTTTAACTCATAGATGGCACTGTAAACAATGAGATATATGTTAAGAAGATATCTTTAAGCAGTTTCGTATATTGCCAAATCCTTTAAAAAAGGACACTTTGCGAAACTAAGGTCGGACTGATGTCTTTATGTGGCTACTAGAAGGATGATTTCCCGGGATTTCTCTCAATATCTTGCTGTTTAGTAGCAGAAAATTAGAACAATTAACAGGGGACGTGTAACCGGACAGAATTGCAGAATTGCAGACAGTTTATTCAATAAAATGATGAGGAGCCTAACCTTTGCAACAACTACCGATCAGGAAAGCTAATGTTGCATATCATGAAAATATATGATTGAGTCCTAGAAAGTCGACAACGCAATATTATAGAATTCTATGGCAATCGACGATGCCTTATGGGAGTCAGGTCGACATATGATGTGATTCAAAGCCTACGAATGATGATGCAGTAACATTGTGACGCTTCGAAAAATCTGCATATACTAGTCATCATCAGTTTGAAAAAAGTATTCGATTAAGCTCTCACAGTGTACGCGAGACGCATTTAAAAATGGTACGCGTTATGTAGGATGCAATTAAAAGAACAGACCTTAGGTGAACGGTTGAACCAACATGTCAGGCGACCAAACAAATCTGGCCAAAGCTGGTTCTGAATCGGTCTAAGAGTTTGATCTTTCTAAATAGATAGAATAGTTGCCACTGTCTTATGGGCAAATATGCAAGAAGAAGCAGTATGGACGAGGAGAAAGGGGAGACAATCCTCCTCCTCCCAAAGAAGAAAACTTCACTTAGGAGCTTTCTTCTAGAATGACTTCTAAAAAAGATACAATAGACGTTAATAGTCGATCAAATCCACATGGAATCACAATGGGCTAATAGGCCTAAGTGGGTTGGTCGCGCACCAGTACGGGACACCCATCCAGCTTTCGGAACCGCATTAAAATGGAGCACCCTGCAGAGATCTTTATTTCCTGACCATTATAAGCTTCAAACATTCAAAACGAACGTAAATCGGTACCTCTCCTTCTTTCCTTCGCCCGTGATTGAACATTTTAAGGGCACCCTAACCCCTTGAGCGTGCTCTAATTGAAAAAAAAAAAACAAGTACCATCCAGGATTCAAAAAATGCAACAGTAATGCCACTAGCGAATACACAAACATTTTATGACAGTATAAGTGAATACACGAACCAAAAAAGCTTTTATGTGTGCTACTCGCAACGGTTACGAACATGCAGGAGTTCTGTAAAGGGAATTTAATCAAAGGATACATATACATACAATATTTGCTTATTTTCGTAAGTCGTGTTACCACCAATTATCCTTCCATTTATAGCTTTTGCAGGTGGAAAGTTGTGCAACCACTAAGCAGTAGGAATGGTTGAAGTCATCGGTAAGAAAAAAATCCTCAGTTTCAAACGTTGCTAACTAGATGACAGCAATTTGAAACTCTCTTTTTGGGACTCTAATTTGTGAATTAGAAGTTTTCTTTAAAAAAAAAAAAACCAATTGGAGAGAATAGGGTGGATCTAGTTGGATTAAAAATTTACAAAATTGAACAGAAATTTTCCTAAAGTTGGATATTTGAATCATTGTGTACAGATTCGACTGCTGTTGGATGGGATTAATAAAACTCAAGTGCAGGTGTTTTTATTTTTCTTTTACTGAAGGATCTTTATTGTAATTGTAATTCTTATTAAATAATAAATAAGTACTTATTAAATAGTATAATATATAATATATTATATATTTTTTTTGTTTTTTCTTTATATTATAGTACACAAAAGTTTGAGTTTTTATGAAACTGCTTGACATTTATTTTAATTAGTTATATACACATATACATATTTATGTATATATATATATAAAAAGTTTCTTTTTTTTTGAATTTTCTTCCTCAAAATTTGTTATGTCTTCTATCAGATTCTACAAAAGATTTTCTCCAAAAATTCCAAATAAACTAAAAACATTTTTCGTTTTGGTTTAGTTTTTTTTTTTTTTTTGTTGTTTTGTTGACTCTGTATTGTGTTTTAGCTTATATTTAATTTTTCTGTTTGTTTTAAGAAAAATAATACATTCAAAATAAACTGGAGATACACATAAGATTTGCCATTGATAAAATTTAATATGAAGTTTTTGTTTTTTTGTTTTTTTTTTATGTTTTCAAAATTTTTTTTTCCCAATAAATAGGCTTAGCAGGAACTTAAAAAAAAAAAAAAAAAAAAAAAAATATACATACATACAGGTATATAGGGAACAGAGGAAGAAAAAACGTACAGGAGACTCAATTCAATACATTCAGTCTGTAGTTAATTATTATAGTTTCCTCTTCTCTTTTTTTTTTTTCCATAATTTCCATTTAGTTAAATTTTTCTTATATATTTTTTGTTCAACTTAGAGTAAATTTTTTCAACATTTTCTTTTTTTTTTTTTTTTTAAAAATGAATTTAATTTCCACGAGCGTTGGTTTTTCTTTTTTTTGTTTGGTTTTTTTTTTTTTTTTGTTTTTTAATATATCAATAAAAATATTAACAAAATTGTTTTCTTTTATTTTTCTCACTTGTTGTTTGGTTTTGTTTTTTTTTTTTGTTTTTTGTTTTTTTTTTGTTTTTGCTTATGAAAATATCTACAATTAATTTGCTATTTGTTTTTAAATATAAATTTTGCTTTTTATATACCTTCGAAAAAATAATTTCACAATTCTGTGCAAAATATATGTTTAATTCATTTTACTACAATATTCAGTTTGGTTTTTTTGTTTTTTTTGTTTTTTTGTTTTTGTTTTTGTTTTTGTTTTTCTTCTTTGTTTCATCGTTTTAATCTTGCATAAATTTTCTTTATTGCACAAATAATTTAAGTTAGATTTGGAAATTAAATTAATTTATCATAGGCGTTCACTCATCGTTCATTCAAAATTTAAAACTAAACTAAAAATTAAATGAAAAAAAAATAGAAAAACAGAAAAACAGGAAAACAGAGAAAAAAAAAATTGTTTATTAAAAGTAAACAAATTTATATAGGTATATTTATTTTAGTCTATTAGTAAAAATTTTCTTTTTCGATTCCTATTTATTTAGTTTTTGTTTTTTCTTACATAAGATAAATTTCTTATAACTTAAATTAAATAGTGTGGAATTAATAGGAAGTACTTTGTATTGAACAAAATAATAAAAAAAATATAGAAAACATATTACATATATTATTGTTTATCATCTTAGACAATTGCACAAATAAAAATAAAAATAATAATATTAACAAATTGCACCTTTAATTTTATTTCAGTTTAGTAGATTTCTTTTTATTGTATTTCTGTATAATTTTATTAATTTTTTTTTGTTTTTTTTTTCAATTTACATACATTTTAATTGAAACAGTTGATATTGCTTTTTCTTATTTTTTTACAATAAGTATATGTATTTGTATGAATTCGTATATGCTCATTGCGATGGCTAAAGTAAATTGAATTATATTTAAAAATCTATTTCATGTTTTTCAAATTTTATTAAGTTAAGTTTTGGATTGTTGTTTTTTTTTTTTTGTTTTTTAATTGCGCCACAAAAATTAAGCAAAGTGAGAATTTTCAAATAATAAGTTACGAATTTGAAGCTAATGTTAGTTTCATCCATGCCACAGATAGTCTGTTAGAGTGGCTTGGGAAAGGGCTTTCGAATTTAATAGAACCTTGCCTGCAAATACTCTTTTTTTTTTTGTCCAAAATTTGTAATAAAAATTTAAAAGATAATTCAACTTAATTGTGAGGCGAGGAAACATCCATCGAATAAAATTATAAAATTGTGTTCTTCATTGTTTTTTTTGTTTTGGTTAAATTTCAAAAGTGGAACTTGTTTGGTTGTTCGAAATGAAAAAGAAATTTTTTTTATTAATTGTGTGTTGGAATATGTTTTTTTTTTTTTTCTTGAATTTTCCCGGACGAAAATGGTTTGTTTTTTTTTGTTGTTTTTTTGTTGTTTATAATATAATAATAATTTGTTTTTTTCTGGTTGGTTTCCTTAAGTGCATAACTGCTGTGCTGTAGTTTTGTTTTTTTTTTTTTTTTTGTTTTTTTGTTAAATCGTTTCATACTCTCCTTTTTCATAAAATTTTTTTTTTTATTTATTTCATCTTGATGTTGATCACTGTAGTCGTAGTTTTGTTTGTTTTCTTTTGGTATTTTTGTTTTTTTTTGTAATTTTCATCTACCAAGTATAATAATCGGTTGAAGTTTGGTATTTTTATAGTTACATATTGTTTTTGTTTTCCTTTGACGTGTATTTTGATTTTTGTTTTTGTGTTTTTTTTTTTTTGTTTATTTTATAAGTATATACTTAATAATAGGGGTTTTTGAATATTTACTAAGCAAATAACATTTAATGATGTTATAACTATATGGGTTAATTATTTTTGTTTATATATATATATATATATATTTATATACATATATATATTACATCAAAACAGTCTATTGTATAATTAGTTTTTTGTTTTTATTTTATTTGTTTTTTTATAAAAGATGTGAAAAGATTGACTTGTATAATTATATATATATCATTTCATAATTTTTTTTTTTTTATCTTGGGCAAAACGCTTAAATCAATTCATCATTATGCGTGTGATAATAAAATTGTTTTTAGATTTAAAATGTCTATTAACTTGTTTGCCAATTGATTTGAATGATTTTTTTTATTTTTTTTTTTAAATAGGAAACACAACAGAAAGTAACTAGATTATGGTTGGATTTATTTTTATTGAATTACTTAAGTACATCTATGTATGAGATTATAGTAAGACTTATTTATTTTTATAGACATTTGTGAAAATTTTTGATCTATTATATTTTTGGCGAAATTTTGAAACAAAAATTCATTTACTCTCGAAAATAAATTGAAGGTATTCTTTAATTTTTAGATAAATTAATGAAGCTATATGAAATATTCCAAATCAATAATTGTTCTTTATTTTATAGTCTTTTAAATGAAAAAAAAAAAAAAATACAACAACAACAAAAAGTTAGCGTAAAGTTAGCTGATACATATTATGTATATTGCATTCATAGATATATATGATTTTAATTTTATGTTTGATTTGAATTGAATTTTAATTAAGTCATGAAACTATGTTCTATTTGAGAGGAAGAAATCAGATTTCAATGATTTAGTGTTATTTGTTTTTTTTTTTTTTTTTGTTTTCTGTATATATATAGTTTTGTTTTTTTTTTTTGGTTTAAATATTAATGTTTGTATTTTGTATTGCTTATAAAATTAAAATCAATATAACTTAGAATGATTTAAAATTGAATTAATATTGGTGAAATATATTTGTTTAACATGGTCACTGAGGTTACCATGCGTTTGGGCTATTGCTGGTAGAGTAAAATAAATAAATTACAAAACAAAAACAGAAAATATGTAGAAAAAAAAAAAAACAAAAAAAAAAAAAATTCAACAATCAAATAAAAATGTTGTATTCTAATAGTTTTGTATAAGAGTTTTTTTTTTTTTTTTTTTGTTTTTTTTTTGAATTATTTATTTATAAGTGTGTATGTATTGTAGTTGAGTGTCATGTAAGGGAAAAAATACGAAATATTTCTATTTGATTTTTCTCCTTACATGAGTTTGGGCTATTGCAACTGATTTTATTTTGTTTTTTTGTTTGTTTTGTTTTGTTTTGGTTTTGGTTTTGGTTTTTATTTGGGCTATTTCATTTTTATATATGCTGTTAAATTTAAAATAGAAAAAAGTTGTTTGTTTTAATTATTTTGTGTGTGACACATGCGATTTTGATAGTGTGCATGTGTTTTTTGGGCTATTGCAACTTAGTTCTTTCTTTTTTTTTTGTTTTTGTTTTTGTTTTCTGTTTTTCTTTTCTTTTTGTTTTTATGGTTTCTTTTTTATCTTTTTTATGCTTTTATCTATTAAGTTTAATTTGAATGAAAATAATAGAAAAAAAAAAATAAAAATAAAATACAATTATTATGGCTGTTGATTGGGTGTATCCTTTATCTGAAAATGCGTAGTTTGCTTCTTGATTTTTCTTCTTCTTATTTATGTTTATATTTTCACTTTATATTGTAATACAAGTTGAACTTGTTTTTCGGGCTATTGCAATTGAGTTTATTGAGTTTATAAATTCTTTTATTTATCTCTTATAACATTTCTTCTTTTCTTATAGTTGGTTTTGTTTTTGTACAAGTATTTACTTTATTTTATTGTTTTGTTTGTTTTTTTTTTTTCTTTTATATTTCCATCATCATTAAATGCATTGCTGTCGCATTATATTTGTTTTGTTTTTTTTGTTTTCGGTTTTTTGATTGGTTTTATTTTTTCTCTCTTAATTAGTTGACTTGTTTATTGATTTTTGTTTGTTTGTTTGTTTGTTTGTTTTTTTTTTTTTCGGTTACCTATTCTTATTCTAATGACTAAAAAGTTAATAGTAAATAAAAATTCAATAAGCAATGATTTATTTAAACTAAATCGTAATCAAATAAATTGCTAATTTTATTTACAAAATTAAATTGTATATGGCTATTATTTCTACAATAACAAGTGAAATTAAAAATTTTACATGAATGTTATATGTATCTACTGGAAGGGTAGAACATTTTTTATAAAAAAAAAAAATTATTAAATTAAAAAAAAAAAATATATATAAAGAACAAAAACACATATCTAGATTGTAACAATTTATTCCTATTGTAATTATATTGTATGTATTTGATTATAGTTATTTAAACACACGTCATATGTAAATAGTCGAGGACTGTTTCATAATGTTAATTGTCTCATTTTATGAAACAACCTCTCAGAAGTTTCGTTTTTGTTTTAATGTATTTTTGTTTTGTTTTTTTTTTATTTATCATTGAAAATTGGTTTTTGTATGCGTATTTAATTGAAATACGTTTTTCGTTATATCTAGCATGTAATAGGTATACATATATTTATTATAATATTTTATTATTATTTATATATAATATTTATTACAAACATGTGATGGGGAGCCAGCTGACAATGATATATTATTGTTCTACGATTTTGTTGAATTTTTTTTTTTTCTTTTTATTTTCCATTTTGTTTTTGTATCGTTTCGAATATGATAGTTGGAACAATAATACACAATTCAACTGGTTTGGCATTTAAAGGATACTTGTAGGGGATCTATTGAAAAATAAAAATTTAAAACTTGTTATCTGTATTTTTCTTCGAAATATGTTATTATGTATTGCCAAATATAAACTTTTGCTTTCTGTATTTGTTGTTTAAGTCGATTTATTTAGTATTATGTTAATTAGTTCTCAGATCGAGTTATAAAAACAAAATGCATTTAAATCAAATGAATTTATTATTTATTTTCAAAAGCGAACAAAGGATGTTTAAATATTTGTTTATTTATTTATTTATTTATTTTTTATTCTTAATTATTATGTTTGTTTTATAATTTGAATATTATGAAGTTTTTTTTTTTTTTTATTATTATCATTATTATTTAAACTGTTATAAAGTTTCTTATTATTATCTTTCAAGACGGGCTTCTAGTTGGAAAATTACTTCTCTAAATGATACGAAGAGCCATGCACGTGATTTCACATGAAAAAAACTTAAAACATTATCCTTGAAGAGGTTGGAATTTTCAATTATTTTCATAAATGAATTTGATGAGCAGAACTACCCTTAGACGAAAGTCACCTTGTAATTTTAAGATTTGAAAATCAAAGAGAAAATTTTCCTACCCAATCTGAGTCGTACTCTCTAGTTTCTTGAATTTCAAAGCGTAGTCTGTTCTCATCTCATCAATCTGTCCTCAAGTTGAATGTAACGCAAAGGTGTGCTTTGAGATACCTTGGAAAAGAGCTCTAAACTGTGACGAAAACCGCAATTGTAGGAATGGTATCCTATTTATGTCCATTCAATATTAACGTTTTCATAAGAAAGTGAATTATTTACCCTCGGTCGTCTTCTACGTTGGACATCAAAGTTGGTTTACGTTGTTGGTTTACAGTTGAATGTTGACATTTAGGGAATTTCGTAATACCATATCTACTTCCATCAATTTCAAGGACATAATTTGATCTGGGACCACAGAACGTCCGGAAACGCTAAGTTTAATAAACTGGTGATTTTAAACCATCATTCTTAATAAGAATCTTCCAATCGATCTTTATAAAATCTATTTAGTTGTGTAGGTATTATCTTAGAGACCGAATGAGAAAAGGCTGATTTTGGATTTTGGATTTTAGATTTGCACTTCAGCAAGCTCATGGACAGTTTGAAGGAGAGCAGACCAAATCCTGATTATATGTCTAATTCATGTCTTCATAAATAAAAAATTTGTAACAATAATTTTGTGAAATATAGAAATCAACGGTACTACGAAAAAATATTTCCTAGAGTCCTAACATTTATTTAAAGTAAAATAAAATATGAAACTTTGAATCTGGGAAGAAGGATATACTTTTTAAATCGTTTGTCCTTTTGGCAGAAGCCAAAAATCCGGTGTAAGTCATGTCTATTTTTAACCAAGGCACTTTTCAATTTTTATTAATTCATTTAAAAATTAAGAACAAATATACAAATATACAAAAAAACAAAGTCGTCATCGAAATGATTCAAAAAAAAAACACTAAAACGATACGATTCAGTATAAATGCATCTATTTATGTGTACGAATATTTTAAAGGAATAAAGGTGCTGCCTCCATTTGACGAATACTGCTGAACTCTTGGCCATTTGTCCTTTTTCTAATTTTAATCTACTAATTAACACCTTTCATGCGAATGTTTACAGGACTAATTGTTGTTACCTGTTACCAAGGGCTGTTTCTCTATAAGTCACTATATAATGTAAAATACCGGTATTAGGAAAAATCGTTTTTTTTTTTAAAAAAAAAACACTTGCGACAAGATTTTCCGAAATTTCTCGATAGAGTACAGAATCGTATCTGAAAACTTGGGTTACCATAAGTTCTGTGTCCGTTGAGTCAGAAAACAGCAAATGTGTGAAGAATTTTTACAGCAAATTGTGAATGCAGATGAAACTTGGGTCAAAGTCAAAGCAATGGATGCACTGCACACTCATTCACCAAATAAGCTAAAAAAAATTCAAACAAACTTTTTCCTATTGAAAAGGCATATTGTTGATCGAGTTTATGGAACCCGGAAACACAATAAATGCAGCAGTTTACTGTGAAACTCTACATAAGTTGAGAAGAGCGATCCAGAACAAAAGACAACGTATGACCACACACTACTGCATGCACAAAAACTTTAGTAGAGCAGTTCAATTGGGATATTTTTAATCACCCTTCCTACAGTCCGGATTTGGCACAAAGTGATTATCACCTTTTCCCAAAATTGAAATCATCCATGAGGAACTTATGAACACTGGCGGTGACATTTTTTAAGAAGGGTATACAAAAGTTCGTCCCACGTTACCAAGAATATATAGATTTCGGTTGATTTTGGAATAGCCCTCGTATTACAAAATATCAAGTGAAATGTATCTCCAATTTATTGCCTACAGCGACGCAACAGTAAGGATTAAAGGAAGTAATTTCAAGGCTAATAGAGAAATACTTACCCAATAATCAAGGAATATTAAGAGAGACAAGAAATATATGGCTTCTACGCAACAATATGTTAAGGAGCTAACTCGCTGGATGGAGGAGTACGAGTAATAAACCTGCAAGTCCCACCTAGATCTAATGAAGAAGTACACATCGTACTATGATTTCGTCCAAACAAGTGAAGTAAAAAACAAGCCTCTAAAAAATACTCGTACACAAATACTGTAAGGACCTACGGGCTTTTCTGACTGAAGGATTGAAGAGAATTTTTTTTCAAATGTAACAAATGCCCAAAGCAATCGACACAACGAAGAGTCGTCATTTCAGCAGTAAAAGATTTGCCATGTCGTATTTTTCGGACTTTTACAAATGTTGCAATAAATATAAATATAAATATAAAAATAAATATAAGAAAAATACTCGACAAACCAGAAATGAGCGCCGGATTTTGTTAGAGTTCCTTTTCAGATGATGCAGCAAAATTATTAAGAAAATAATAGAAAAGAAGAGCTCAGCTTAAAACCAGATCAGGGACACAAAAATTTAACCCATCTCCTATTATACCGTCAAGTAGGAATAAATCAGCCTAGACCTATGGGGCAGATTCAAAAAATATACCATACCACCTTGATCAAAAAGTTCCCGGGGGACAGTACCGTGTAGCGCTGCTATTTTTCCAATTTGAGTTCTGTTTTGTTTGTTAAGTTGGTAAATCTGTTGCAGACATTCCCTCAAATCTTAGCGTCATAGCTTGAAATTTGCAAAAATCACGTAGCCAAGAGTACTATACATCCATCTCCGTGTGTGTTGGCGATTTTTTAAAATTTTAGAAAATGATTTAAATTTGCGCAAAAAAACGGATTTAATGGTGCGCGTATGTTGGAAAAGTGTTTCGGCAATGATTCTCTAAAGAAAGCGATCGTTTACCAGTGGCAAGGTCGGGTTCAAAAGTGGTCTTAAGTCAATCGAAGATGATGAACGCAGTGGCAGACCATCGACATCGAAAACCGACGAAAACATTGATCGAAGTAAAAGAAAGAGAGATAGCGGAGGACTTGAACATTGCCTATGGATCCGTCCAAGCAAAGTTGATGCCAAAGGACCTCAATTTCATGCAAAAAAGAGACCGTGTTGACGTCGCAAAAGAGATGATTTGCGAGGCTGAATTCGATCATCAAAAGGATCATTTACTGGAGACGAGACGTGGCCGCGGGTTTATGAGTACGACATGCGATCCAGACATCAGACAAGTGAATGGTATTCACAAAATGAGCTGAGACCAAAAAAACCACGTCGTTTTCAGTCAACAAAGAAGGCGATGCTCACGGTTTTCATGGATTACAACGGTGTAGTGCATTGTGAATTTTTGGCCAGAAGGCCAGAGTATTATTTGGGCGTTATGAGACGTTTGCGTGTAGCAATTCGCCGAAAGAGACCAGAATTGTGGGCAGAAAACTCGTGAATTTTGCAAAATGCCACAAATACCATCCAACAGCCACCGAATTCACCGAATTTGGCTCCCTGTGACTTCTTTTTGTTCAATCGAGTTAAAGAACCAAGCGTTTTAGCAGCCGAGAGGAAGTAATGGAAAAAATCGCAGGAAACACTGATGGACATATCGAAAACCGAATAAAAAAAATGTTTCGAGGATTGGATCAAGCGCTGCCATAAGTGTATTGCAGTCGATGGGGATTACTCTGAAGGGGACAATATAGATTTAGATGAATAAACTTGTATTTCAAATTTTCTGAATACATTCCGGGAACTTTTTGATCAAAGTAGTATACCGCTGTACAGAGCATTGAGAAACGAGAAGATACGAGTAAACGTAATATGTATGTTAAACGTTTCAGCAATAAATAGCCCGTCTCTATTTGATGTTGATAAAACTTTTGTTAATTAATTTTATTTATTTATTTTATATATATTATATTGTTTATGGCCGAAATAGTTAATTTTTTAAATTTGTCACATCATTTGGTTTGCTTTGAAATTTTCATCTAAAATGTATGTTCTCACAGTGATTTCATGCAATGGCAGAAGAAATCTAAACGAGATAATTTACGTACTCGTATGTGGGAACGCATTCCGAAATAAATGTCATTTTAGGCATTGTGATCAACATGTACGTGGTATCCAATATATTTAGCTAACTAATGTTGGTATTCAGTATTCAGCTAAATATTTAACCAGAAACCGGTGAATTAAATATTTGTTTTTTCTTCTTCTTTTTTTTTTGTCGAAATAAAAAAGAAAAAAAAAACCAAAAAAAAAGATCAATAATGCCATATTGTGCAATGCAACTGGGGGAAAAAAAAAAGTTCATCATTGCCAACAAGATGTTTTGTTCACTTTTTTTATTTCTTCATTTCATTTATTTATTAATAAATAATTTGTTTGTTAGTTCTCTGACATTTGAATTGATTCGTCCTTTTTTATACCAAAATTAAGGGGGAAAAAAAAAAAAAACTTAGATATTCACTGCACAACATAGATAGAGTGTATATTTCAAGAGGCCATGAAATATACTGCACTTTGAGATTTTTCTGTTGAAGCGAATTATTTGCAAAATTTTCCGGGAAAATGGAAAATTCCTACATATGTACATATACTCGTATTTGTATATATATATGTATGTATATGCTTTGTCATTTTATTTAGAGTTTAAAAAGAAACAACAATTCGTAGTGAAACAGAAAAGATAGAATTTATTGTAAAACAAAAACACTGGTGTTGAATTTGTGTGTGACAATATATGTTTTCTGTTTTTTTTTTTTTGTTTTTTGATCTATGATTTTTAGATAGTTATTTTGTTCGGTTTTGTTTTTTTTTTGTTTGTTAAAGAAAAACAAAAACTTTCAACTGAAAAAATTAATTTCGAATTTTGTGTATACTTTTTGTTTGTTTTTTTTTGTTTTTGGAATTTTCTTGTTTTTGAAGATTTTATTTGAATTTTCGACGTTTCTTCACTGTGGGGTAGATATTATTATTATTTAAAGGGTAATTGATTGTTTTGTTATTTATTTATTCCGAGAAAATAAATTCAAAAAAAAAAAAAAAAAGGAAAAAAACAAAAAAACAAATTGAAAAATGAAAATAGATATTTTTTTGTTTATACATTTTATGTATTTTGAAATTTTGTGTACAATTAAGGAAACGAAAAGATTAAATTTGCGATGAGGTTAGGGGTTTGATGAGAAACTTTTCATCGTTTTCATGGGTTTGGGGTGTTTTTCTTTTCTTTTTTTTTCTTTTTTTTTATCAATTATCATCCTACATCATCGCAGTGCGCACTCCTTTCTCACAATCATTGTTATTTTTGTTTTGTTTTGTTTTGTTTTTTTTTTTTTTGTTAATAAGCAAAAAAGTGTTGAGGTTTGAAATTCTTTTCTTTTCTTTTTTTTTTTTCCTGATTAAATTTTTATCCTTTTCATCGCGCCAACAAATTAACTACACAAAAAAATAAATTTGTATAATTTATTTGAAATTTTCCTTATAAAGCTAATTTGTATTTAAGTGTTTGTTGTTTTGTTTTTTGTTTTTTTTGTTTTTTTATGTTTTGTGGAATTTTTCATATTAGTGGGTACAGATAAACGCACGTATATACAGACATAAAACGTTCTTCATACTGTTTGTTCCTAGGCACACACATCACGCAGTCAGAAATTCATAATCATGCATACAGTCACAAGCACACATTAGTTTATTTATATTTTATGTTATATTATATATATATATATATATATTTATTCTTAATAGTTGTTTTGCTATTTGTTATTGAATTTTATGTTTGCTGAGTTGTCTGTGTTTTTTTTTTTTGTTTTTACTTTGAGCTCAGATCAATTTGTAAACAAAATGTTTTATTTATTTGTTATACATATATACATATGTTTGTATGTATTTCAAAATTATTATTATTATCAATTACTCTCTTGGGTTTTCATTTTCACTATTACTCGTAATTCTTCCTGATCAAATTTCTTTTGTCGTTCAGTTTTACTATGCCGCATACGATTTCAAACCAATTTCTCTCTTTATGCAAAATATTATACATAGAATACATATCCAATGGATATGCGAATAATTAGCAGAATTCCCTCACCAGTTGATGGACAAAATTTTAACAAAATTCCCTGTTGGTTCCAACAATCTTACATAGATAATAAAATAAAAGTGTTTAATATTCCCCATCCAATTAAACGATAACAATATAAAACAAAAAAAATAAAAAATTCTATATTAAAAATTAATAATTACCTGATGTCAAATTATCAGTCTCATCAAAAAATATGGTTACAAAAAAAAAAGAAAAAAAATCCATTAAAAAGCAACCCCCCTTTTCGAAAAAGTGAGAATCAACAAGAAGGAACATTTCTCCAAGCACGAATTTTCAGCTAGGTTATTGCCTGGGGAATAAATTTAACACAAAGCCAAAAAAAAAAAAACACCACAAATATACATATCACATTAAAATTAAAATTAAATCGATTAAATGTATTTGCAAATCAACTAGAGAGAATACTGCTTGAGAGTAAGCCCTCTGCTGCAACTTTTAACTTTCTTTCATTCTATGTAGAATCTATGTACACTTTTCTTTGCTTATGAATAGGTTTTAATGTGTAGCGTAGTACTTATTTACAAACGTCTATTCTGAGAAAAAAAAAAAAATAAATTATAAACTAAAAATTCATATTTTTGTTTTTTTTTGTTTTTGTTGTTTCTGAACGCAGTGTTCTGTTTTAGGTTTTTTTTTTTTTTTTACTGTGCCCCGGCGGCGGTGGCACATATGCTGTCGTCATTGAACGCTCAGAAGAAACTAAAATTTCATGGATTTCCACCATGCTGCTGTTGCTGTTGTTGCTGCTGTTGTTGTTGCTGTTGTTGTTGCTGTTGTTGTTGTTGCTGTTGTTGTTGCTGTTGTTGCTGACTGACAGCTGCTGCCGCGGCAGCAACAACTCCATTATTACTAGCAACACTTAGAAAATTCAAAGCTCTAGCATCATTATGTAATCGCAATGCTTGTTCTAATCGATGTTCTTGTAAACGAATAGCTTCACTTAAATCTGGGCTAACCTGTGATTGGTGCTGCTGTTGCTGTTGTTGCGATTGTTGCGTTGATTGTTGTTGGGCCTGTTGCTGCTGAGTAATGGCGTTACCACTTCCCGGCGTTTGAGGCTGCGGTGGATGTTGTTGCTGTTGCTGTGTTTGTGTATTACCCGCACTATTGTTTGTCGAATTGTTGAGGGCACCATTATTTGCTGGATTACTTGTCTGAACGGATGGATCGACCGAAGGGGCTTGACTGAATGGTACTCCTGGGCCATTATTTAGACGGCTATTTGCCGCGAGATCATTGTTAACCGTCACACCACCGCCATTATTATTGGACGCTGCTACCGATACGGCTAATCGAATTGCTGCTTCAGCTTGAGATCGTAAAATCGCCTCGGCCTGTTGCATACGTAGAGCTGCTTCCGGAGAATTCTGCTGATGATGCTGATGATGATGATGATGATGCTGATGATGATGGCCACTTTGATGTGAAATCGGATCGACGCCCATGCTAGAACGCATCATTGAATCGGCTGCCATTGAAACACGCATCGCATTCATTGCTGCAACTGCTGTAGCTGCTGTATCTGCATTAGTAAGTGCCGATGGTGAAGATGATATCACTGGGCCATTTCCAGTGCCTGATTGGCCCGTTGTACCCATTCCACCATTGCCTACGCCCGTCACACCAACATTACCCGCAACATTGCCAACGCTATTAACTTGCTGATTCATGCGCATTGCCGCTGCTAAATTTACAACAGCAGCCTGAACAACAGCACCAGCGCTAGTGGTATCAACAATTGCACCTGGTGATCCCATACCACCGGGCACTCCACCATTTCCGCCACCCGTTTGTGAGACAATACCAGCTGCTGCAGCTGCCATTAACGACATCCGATTCGCGTGTAAATCATCAACTCCATACTGTGAGTGCAGATGATTGCCATGATTAGATCGTAGAATATCACTTAGCTTACTGTTGCAATTGTTATTGTTGTTATTATTGAGAATACCAGAACCGGGATCAGAGCCAGCCGATGAAAGTCGACCATTTGAGGAACATTCGGAATTTGCCGATGGCGAAGGACACATTGAATTTGAACCGCCACCGCCTCCATCACCGCTACCCGGTCCACCCATTGGTAGTAAACCCGAACCGGAAGCGGATACAGCAAGTGTTGCTGCTAAAATTGAATCACGTTCTCGACGTTCAGCTGCCGCTCGCGAAAGGACATATTGTGCGGCAAATTGATGTTTGGGATCCATTCTCATATGCTCCATATGCGTTAGAAGGCCTTCAAAAACAGAAAAAAAAAAAAACAAAACAAAACAAAAATACAACAAAGGAAATAAAACCAAGAACAAAACGAAACAAACAAAAAAAAAAAAAAAAAACATTGTAAAACTTACCATTTTCGTGTGTGAACACAGCCTGACATACAGAACAGGGCCACATCCTTAGGCTGGTGGTTAATTGTGACGTCTCTGGATGGCATGCCAAATGCTTTCGCAGTGATCCCTCATTTACATAATGCTTACCGCACACCGGACACGGATGATTTGCCGTTCTACGTTTCGCTAGGTAGGGATCAGTGGATTGTAAACAAGCTGTACCAAGATTTTCGGCAAACGGATATGTTTTTTTAACAGAAAATGAGCATGTTTTCGAAGATATTGTTGTTGTTGATAGTGTTGATGGAGTTGATGGAGGTGGTAAGGGTGGTGGTGTTGAATTTAATTGATTGATGATTTCATTTTTGAGTGGAAAATCGGGGGTAAATGGAGTTGGAACGAAGTTAGTTAAATCGAATGTTACAGGAGGAACAGGAGTGAAAAAAGAGAGAGAGAGAAACAAATTGTTTATGGTTAATGCGAGCAGCCACAGTTGGTTTTTCGATTTTTTTTTTTAGTAAATACCCCCAAAACAAAAAAAAAACACAAAAAAAACATTTAATACGCCCAAGTAAATTTGTTTACTATTGCTATTGTCTTTTATTTGTCAGAGACTCAAATCTGTTAGTTTCAGAAGGCTTTTTGATTGATTTTGTAGATACACAAGCCCCAGTGGGCTGAGCTCAATAAGGTCCTTCACATCAAGATCTCAGAGGCAAATTTTGGCCAAATTTTTTACAATTTTACAATTGAACTCGATTGTTCTTCAAAGTCACATTTGGACGTTCTATTGTTTAAATATCGAATAAACAATAAACTTCCAATAAACCCAATTAATTCGAAGGACATTTCCAAAAAAAAAAAACGCCCAGCTTACCTTTAGTATCCACAAATAACCAACAAATAGACGTTACTCTGTATTTAAATTGTAACCAAATAGCCAACCCAATGGAAATGAAAACAAACACAAAATAAAAAATTCGAATAAAGCGACACCACCAATTAAAGTGTTACCAAAGCAACTGTAAACAGTTTTTTTTTTAAATAAATGAAATCCCAAAATTTTTGTAAAAATTAGTTTTTTTCGAAATTGATACTTACTAGCTACACCGGAGGCATTCGGATCCTTGTGGGTATGCTTCATATGCTCCATTAGAGCTTCGCCGCCCAAAAATAATTTATGACAAATGGGGCATGAGGTCGCATTTGGTCCGCCAATAAGTGCCGCATGCTGCTGCAAGACACCAAGATGCAGCTGTAGCTCCTGCATTTTTTGTGGGTTTTGCATTTTTTGTTTATGATTTACAAATTTTGTGATTTTGGTTTTTTGGTTTTTTGTTTTTGTTTTTTTTTTTTCGAAAACCATTTTTAGTTTTTTTTTCGAATGAAAGAGTGAATGATTTTTGTTTTGTTTTTTTTTTTTTGTAATTTGTTTTTGCAACCAGGCACCAGGTAGTAAGCAATAAAATGATTAAGTTGGGAATCGGTAAAATAAATAGTTTTTTTGTTACTTAACGGTAAGAAATCGAGTTTTATGTAATTTTTTTTAAATTTTTTGTCATAATATACAAATGTTTATAAAGAATAAAAATAAGTAAAAAAATTAAAACAATAAAATTTAATATTGAAAGTTGCTCTCAAGGACGTTAGAGAAGATTACTTTCGTTTTTCTTTTAAGACGTTCCTTCTGGCCAACATTGAGTTGAAGAAAGTGACTCCGAGGCATAAACTGAAGGCCGTTGTCATTTTTTTACACTACGGATCAATTCGAGGTGTCGTTGTATACATGTACTCGTATTCTGTTTAGCAATAGATACTTTTACAATTCCACAATAAGTCATTGATGGAGCATTAAAGAATCATAGTATTAATACTCGTAGTTAATCGGCAATTAAAATACACAACGATGACCACAGAATTGTTAATAAATCCCCCATGCCACCCAAATAGACAGAGCAAACACACTTCTCCACACTGCTCTGACATGCTTATCTATTGTACAAAATAAACTTCAAATTTACAAACGAGAAAACGCTGAAAAGAGTAGGACTGCAGTAGGACTAACTGAAGACCACTCTCAATGAATCTAACAACGGGGAATACTCGGCATTGTAACAAGGAGCATTCCCAAAAATGCCCCTCGTCTAGGCACATGAGCAATGTCCGAAGTATGACGTTAAAATCGTCTAGTACGCTAGGATAGGAAAGGAGGACATCTTTGGTAAGCATAGCCTATACGACACCACGTCTGGCAACGGACTTAGACGAAATATCATTATAGCGATCATGAAACGCTTCATCAAATTGCTCATTTTGCCGTCTGGACGCCTGAACCTCCCAGGCAGCCAATATTGACTCGAATCACCACTATGTTGTAGCCAAGGTACTTGTATGTATGTGCATTTTCCCAAAAGCAACAACTAAAAAAGAACTACTGTGAGAAGATATAACGTAGGAAAAATGCAATCGCAAGAGACCGCCAGCTTCTTCGCCGAACGCATATTCCGAGATCTATCTAATAATTCCTATGCCGCCAGCATCAATTACCGAAGACCACGTGCCATTACTAACGCAGCAACTAGTGTGTTGGATTTCACTTGACCACCACTGGTTTGATAAAAAAACACATTCAGCTAATCAAGACTGCTACATACCGGCGCTGCAACGAAAAACTTGATGTGCTCCTAAGCTCTACGAGCAGAAGAGACAGGCAGAACTGTAGCTTCTCCAGAAGAGCACGAGAGCCGCTCGATCGAAGATATTGAGTAAAAAGTTAAAAAGAACGTGTCAAGGCAAGAAGACCCGTACAGAAACCTGTACAGCTGAAGAACGATATCTTGTAGTAGAGTCACAGTCGGTGATGAGAATATGGAAAAAGGTTTTTCTGCGATGATAATCAAAACTTCCGTCCACCTGATCAGAACGAAGTAAGGATAGCAATATCACTGACTTATTCTTACCTTAAACGTTGTTAAATTTAGGCAATACTCTTATGTAAAATTAAGATTACGGTTCAAGAATAAAGAAATACAGTTCTAGTCCCACTCTACGGCGCTTAAGCACGGACCCTCTCGAAAGCGGATGAAGCTATCCTCAATTGTGCCGAGAGAAAAGTCCTTCGAAAAATACTTGGTCTCATTTGCGTATGGAGGAGAAGATTCAACTTCGAACTATACAAGCTGCACGGCGACATCAATTTGGTCAGAAATTTGTGAACGGGTCGCCTGAGATGGTTAGGACAAGTAGAAGCAATGGACACCAATGCTGCGACCAACCACTTTACGTGCCGCGCTGATGGAATGCCCTTTATTTTCTAGTCATTATAACTTTCATACATTTAAAACCAACGTAAATCGGTACCTCGGTTTGTTTGCTGTATGATTGTCCTTCGCCGGCAATGCGTGCAATTATTTTAAGGGTACTCCAACCCTTTGTAGTAGGGGACCTCAACCGACTTGGAGTGATCAACTGGAGGCAGTTAGCTTCTTTTTTTTTAAAAAAAAAAGGAACTTAACACTCAAGTGGGTATGAATACACTTATAATGAGAGAGAGAGATAGAAAGATTAATGGGGAGACTAAATTCTTAGTGGAAATTGGCTTATTGTTAATTTATAGTCAACTACTTATCTTCCTTGATTTTTGTTAATTGAAAAAAAATGAATGTCATTCGGTTGCGGGATTCGAACACCGAACCTTGCGATTGAAAGCCAGTCCACTACCACGGCCACAGCCGCGAACAGTAGCACCACCTGTTGGTCAAATGATACGACGGTGAATCAATGAGTTTTGTATTTTTCGGCGTAGTGGTGACTACTAAATCACTGTGGTCCCGGCATTAATAGAGAAAATTGTAATCTTTGTCTAGGACTGTTAAGTGCGTGATTTCTATTTTTGTCTAAACAAACATTAGGGCTGTCTAGTTCAAGGGAACTCTGCTTAGGTAAGTTTGTGTAAGGGTGACTTTTTTTGATTATTTATTTCAGGCAGTAACCTACATCCGCTTTATTATCAGCCATCTCATCTCATCATATTTATACACATGGATAGAGGTATAGAAATTTTTTTGGAGAATCAAGATCCTCTCAGGGAGTCCAATTGCAATAGTCACCCTGCAGAATATCACATAAGAGGGACTAGTTCTCCTTCTCAGAATTTCATATGAGAAGCTTATCAAAGAACTGACGACAGCGGAGGCTACCACAAATTAATCCGATTACGTGAAAGTATACAGAAACTCAATGATTTATTTTTTTTCAAGAATCAGGCAGGTTTAACGATTTCAAATTGAAGTCGTTAACAGAACATCAATTAAATTAAATACCAGTCAAAGCTGGAATTGTTGGTACGAGTAAGTTGTACAGCATATATCAAAGCCATAACAATCGACATAGTCGCACAACTTTATTCCACAACGTCTGCGGTTGCTTGTACTATAATTAGTTATACGTGCTGCGTGCATTTTCCAGCAACCCTTTCGTCCACTTTTAATTATCCCACCTTTTCACCCGTCTCGCACCAATTTTCTCAATTTTCTCTTATCTTTTCAGTATAAATCACGCAAACTGCACCCGGGACAACGTCCTAAAAGCTCCCCATTGCGACCGTAACGATTTACTAGAAAAATTCAACGAAAAAAAAAAGGATACAAATGTGAAAAAATCAGGTGTCTGTATACAAAGTACTCCACTCCCCGCCGCCGATGACATTCAAAAATCTGAACGTCTCGGCGGTCTTCGGTCTTCGGTCTTCGGTCTTCGGTCTTCCCATGGGTGAGGAAAAATCTTGAAGAAAAAATAAACAAAAAAAAAAAATTCCCATTAGCAGTAAAAAGTGAAGAGAAAAAATGTGACCAAGGAACGACAAGGACACTCAGATGAAGTATCGGTTTTTCTCTTTGCGTTGCTATTCCAACTTAGCATCTGTTGAGATGTCGAAAGGATTCACTGGTACATAATGTTGATGAATGTTTCCGTACATCATCATTTGTTCAGCTATTGTTCTTAGCATGAGCTTATGGGGAGATTGTTGTTGGTCAAACTTTTCCTGTAATTGTGTGTAGCAATTCAGTTTCTATAGCCTTGATGGCCGCGACGTGGAGTGTCCTTTCGGATACTTTTTTTTTTTGTTTTTTTTTTTTTTTCCTCCAGCCAGATGTTAAACACCTTTTGCTTTGTTATGGACTTCGCTCGGTCCAGCTTTTATGTAAATAATTACTTGAAGTGAAGCTGACGATGGAAGTGGATCGTGGTATACTTGGTTTACTTGAAGGACAAGAAATCGCAGCACAGTGTTATAAGAAACGCGTTTCATTCCGGAGTGAATGAGATACGATGAGTTAAGCTGTTTTTTTTTGTTGTTTGCTATAATCAAAGTTAGTCGCAATTTAATTATGTTTAAGTAAGCGTACGGTGTGCTTAAGTGAAAGTAAGTGACGTCGCAATTCGCAAGTCCTGGTCAATTTATGTTAAGTGTTGTGACAATTGAGAGTTATTTGAGAGAAATTTTTCCCACAAGGATTACTTTGCTCAAGCCAATTGTATGAGATTTTTCTGAGACATTTCGATACACATATTTTATGTATGTATACTTGTAGCTATAAACTGTTTTTCATAAGATTATTTTGGCATGTTTTTTTGCAAAACTGAGCAGAGTGTACAAAGGCATATGACAAGTAGGTTTCCTGGGTGATTTGTTATTAATATGTGGTTGTCCAAAGCACATTGCCTAGAAACGGTTCCGGACGTAATTCGTTGCCTCAGAAGATTTCCTGCGGATGCTAGTAAGCGTTAAGTATTTACAAACACACAGAAGGAACTCCCAAGAATCCTAGACAAGACAAGACAAGGTCAAGCTACAAAAGTCACAAAAGTCATATTCGTTACTCTACAGTTTTATTTAGAAAATTCTCGTTGGTAATTCAGACTTGAAAACCACAAGCGTCTGAGATCAGAAGCAGTTCCTATTCTTTTTCATAACTAGAACTAGATATTGGGCCAGATTCCTTATTAATCTGTAGAACATATTGCATAATTGTCAAGGATTTCACAGCGCTCAGTTTATCATCTCTTCGAGTGGCTTTTAAACGAGTTTTTATTTTTGGATAAATTTTATTGTGCCAAAACAAAAAATGTTGGGAAATACATCAATTTTCAAATTGCATCAATAGTTTTCAATATTTCCACCTTTGGCGCGAATAATGGCCTTGAGACGGCCGAAGAAAGCATCGCACGCTGCACGCAAGTGGCTCTGCGATATTTTTGCCCATTCCCGTCGAAGTGCTTGTTTGAGGTGGTCCAAACTTTGGTATTTTTTAGTGCCAACCTTCGCCTTCAAAATACCCCAGACAGAGAAATCCATTGCAATCCATTGTGTCGAAGAAATGTCCATGGTCTCCGACCGAAATGATTTTTTGCCCAAGGCCTCAATACTGCCTCTAAGACAGTTTGACAGTATACGATCGCATTAATTTTGACGCCACGGTCCAAAAATACGAGCGGAGAGCGACCATCGGCGATTATGGCGGCCAAAACCATCACCATCGGTGCTGCCTGCTTTCTGGTGGCCGTTCGAAGGTGTACATTTTCGAAGGACACCTCTCTGGCAAGTAAACTCGGTTATTTTGTTTGTTGACACATTGCTCGATAACAAATGACGACTCATTGGAAAAAAACCCAAATTCGGCAAGTCACCACTTTCGTGCAAGCGTAGCAACTCCTACGCTCTTTCGACTCTAACTTTTTTCTGTTGCAGTGTAAGATCGTGTGCTTTTTGGAACTTCAATGGCTTGAGCTCAAGCTCATTTTTCAGTATGTGTTGCATCCGTTCCAACGATATGTTGAGCTCACGAGTCATTTTTCTTCCACTTCGATGCGAATTTCGCTCAAGTCGAGCCTTCACTTTCCGAACCATTTCTGCCGATGTTGCTGTTTTTTTTTATGACCACCTCCATGGCGTTTTGCAACGCGAGACACAAATGATTTCTTCACATTCAGGTGCTGGAGGGCTCTAACTATAGCTACTTTACACTATCACGTTTGAATTCCATCGCGGATAAAAATTTTTCAACACAACTGAGACGCAAATCGTTTAAAAGGCTTGTAGATAATAAAATCATCTGTCATGTGTCAAAATTTGAGCTCACTGTCATGAAGGGTTTGGAAATTATAGCAGTCTGAAGTTGGTTGCAGTTGGAGTCATTCAGGGTGTAAACTTACGGAAGTTTTTCGGAAACTGCGACACATGAAAACCTAAGATCTCACAATACTCACATACCTGGCAGAACTCAGTGGACTGTAACCGGTGCGATCGTCAGTATTGGCAACAGAAGCTGCCAAAAAGGAAACTCAACCGACTTGGAGTGCGCAACTGAAGGGAGTTAGCTAAGCATCGAGCTAAGTGGAAAGGCTTGTTAGTTGAGGCCCAGATTCACCCCAAACTGTAGCGCCATACTCTATATACGTACCCACATTGCGTCGAATGTCTAGGTTAAGGGCTAAATAATAAAACGACCTACCATATATTTATTCCTGCTAAATCGCCCCGCGTTCCCTTGTCTATGTGAATTCCATTGTAAGGTCTGAGTATCTTGCTCTTGATCCATATATAGAACTTAAAAATTCCAACTCCATAACACGAACACTTTGCACTGCACAAAAAAACAAATAGACTTTAATGTGAAACAATCCAAATTCTCGTTTTTAAGATCCCGTCATCAAACCCCTGATGCTGCAGTCATGTCTTATATCTTATAATTCTTTCGATGAGCATTTAAAAAAAAAAAAAACTGAAAACTGAAAACTTTTGCACTCATAAAACCATAAAAAAGTTCCCTTGAATATTGCCCAACTTTAAGTTGGTAGGAAATCCTTTTGGCTTCCATCCCGACCCCACATAATCAACCCCCCCAAAATGTCAACCCTTTTCGGCAGAATCCACTTAAAAATGAAAATAATATAATCATTCAAAAGGAAGAGAAACAAAATGGTAAAATGGTAAAAATAATCATAACAGAAGGACCCAGAAGTACATACACACACGTATCCATCTATATTTGTATATTTTCCTTTTTTGCCGTTGTTAGATGAGAGTCGATGACGATAATCTTTTTAATTTTTTTTTTTTTTGTTTTTTTTGTACGTTTCCTTTGTTTTGGGTATTTTTGTTTTTTTTTGTGCGCTTCGGTTTATCATCTCTGACTAATTTTGAATACATCTATCTTAGTCATCAAAGGAGCGGGGTGACTGACTGTCCGTCTAGCTGTCTGGAAGTGTGTCTGGGATTTGTGTGTTTTTTTTTTTTTTTTTTTTTCTGTTGCCTCCTCGAGTCCGATTTGGATTCCGAGTCTCATTCTGAATCTGATTCTGACAGAATCAGAATCGTCCTGGTCCTGTTGTACTTTTTTGTTGGCCCTTTTAGGGAAAAATCCTCTCTGACACTGGATCTCTCATGATAACAGGTAAGTTCTGGCAGAATGTAAAAATGCTTCTATTGATAAATTGAAACGCTACCCTTCTGCTTATTTGTAGGTAGGTCCTTCAAGGGTTATTAAAAAGGATATTAAATGAAAAGAGGCTAGAGAATGGACACCATGGGACAACAGATATCGTAGTCAATATCCTTTAATACGCTTGCGGCGGGGGAATACCCTTCAAAATCTTCGCCGGTATTGTTTTACTTGTGTGTAATTTTTTTTTTTTTTTTTTTTCTGCTTCTGCTTTTACGATTGTGCAGGATAACTTGTTGCTCCACTTAAAAGGAGAACGCTGTTGTTGGGGTTTGTTTTGTTTTTTTTTTTTTTTCTTCTTCATAATTTAAAATTTAATTCGTGGCAATGCCAAATGTTTCTTTTGTTCGATCTGAATCGTTGGCAGGAGTACTCTTTTTTTATGACTTAAGGCCATGCTATTTTGTAATTAAAGAATTATTCGACATCGAATGAATGAACCCAGCGGCTTAACCGCTTTTGGGTGCTTTGAATATGTGCTCTTATTTACATGTGCCACATTAAAGATTCAGCTAGCAGTAAAGACGAAGAATCTCTTTAGGGAAGGACATTCATATTCTACTTAGACTATACACCTCAACCATGTATACATGAAAGCGAAAATCGCAAAAACGACGATGTCCTTTCATAGATGTCCTCTCCTTAATTTAAAAAGGCATTAAGCTCTGCATATTGAATGATGTTTTTGTGAGACAATTCGAAGGAAAGGTGAGCATTGGATCAAGGTTCTGTCATGTCCACGCTTAGTGTACTGCCACAAACAAAAACATGTCTTAGAAGAACCTATGCTAGCAAGCGATATTGACCTCTAAAAATGGCCAGGCTACGGTTGTTAATGAAAACTAAACTGAGTTGTTCGAAGGGTTCCAAATTAGGTGCAATTCTGTAGACTCAGCAAAAAATGCAGATGCAGATACGGACTTCATTCAGTCGCTCTTACCAGTCTAGAGAAAAAGTGTCAAAGATTGGAAATTTTTTTCTTTTTAGCTGCTACAATAGGCAAGTCATAGCCGACGGTTTCCTTCTGAATGTTTACCAGCGAAGGATCTTCAATCTGTGATTAACCCTCCAAAGATGTCACAAAATTCCTCTATTCAGAGGATGTTCGACATCGAGAATCTTGTAGAACTTGTAGATTTTGTAGATTATCGTGTCAAATTCATGTGGAACACCCCCTCCTGAAGAACTATCATTATTGAGTTATGTCCGTGGATGGCCGAATCGTTGGACAGTCCGATCCAAACAATACTTCTAGGATATTGGGTCTAGAGACTCAACATCATTTGAGAAAATCGTCAGAGCTTATACTTGGTGTGCCAGAGCTAAATTGGACACGGTAAGGTGAAGTCTTTGAGATCTCTTATAGAGACGACTCCTCAATCCAGGCAGTTCATCACACACATATAAGATTCGCGTTAATTCAGGTTGACATAATCTACTTAGTTTTCGTGTCACGAAGGTCGGTACAATACCGTTTCACTAGACTATCCTGTAGAATTCAACACGTTCAGTCCTTTGGTCCTGGTAACGTTTCTTGTTATTTGTCATGACTCCGATCAACTGACCTTTGCAGTGCACACTAGCTGTATTCATACCACGTGTAGCCCTAATATTTTCAAAAAAAAAAAATACCCTTGGAGTCCAATAAAATATCTACTATTAAGAAGCCCCACGAATAGCCATAAATATTGCGAGAATCGACTTGAGAGAGGATCTTGTCTTTTCTAAACAATTTAACATTGTCTGTTCCAGAGTTAGTTTTCGCAGCAACATATCTATGTTCACACTAAAGAGTGAGCCTCAGCAATAGAGTCAGGTTTGAAAAGTGTAAGAAAATCATTTTAAAAGCCGCATACCTTGATGACATACCAGCTGAACTGTTGACTATTAAAAGGAGATCCTCTGATCTAAGACAATTATAGAGGTACATACCATATATGCATGTATAATGTCGTTCAATACTTTGGAGTAGAAACGTTACCAGTTTCAGGGAACTTTATGTAAAGTATCCTCCAAAAAGTTGCAGACAATCTTGCCAACATTCAGCATTAAGAAATAAATAAGCCAACAAACAGTCCTATATATCCAACACTAGTCGACTTGACCACGAACATTTTTTTCGAATCTACATGCAAAAATCTTCCTCTCAACTTCTATTACCAAAACGTAAGAGGACTGCATTCTAAACTTCATGGTGTTTTGCGTTAATCTCATGCTCCGCCATTTGATTTCTACGCCCTGACTTAAACAGAAAATGACAAGAGTTATTCCCTCTTTCTTTCAATGTTGTTCGGGATGATGACGGCACATCCCTTATGATTGACTCAGCTTTGATTCCTCTCGCGTTGCTTTGTGTCAGTTAAAATAACACTTAGATCCTTCTACATTCTTCCGGACCAACTTATTGAACTCTACCAACTCCTCAGTATAGTGTGGCCCCCTATCGCTTTCATTCTCCTTTTCTTTTTTTTTCTTTTTCCACAACTCTCCCTTTCAGTCGCCTCCTCCTAAAATTACAATTTTCACAAAGCTGAGTTCCTTTTCCAATTTTTACAGAGAAATATTCAAATCGATTTCTTTTTTTTACATCCACCAACTCTAAAATACTATCTAGGGGTACATATCGTCATCTCCAAGGATTTCTCAAACAATCATTTACCAATAACTTTGTCCTACCAGATACCTGTTACTAACCTCTTTCTAACTCAAAATTTCGATCCAGTTGTTATTGATGAAATGTTCCAAAACTTAAAGATGAATTTCCACCCGGTCCAAATGGTCTGTCCGCCGTTTTTTCGACCATCCCTTATACAGGGAGAATTGGAAGTCCTCCCGATACATAGAAAGGAATCAAACAATGCAGTCGCATACCTAAACTCTTTGAAAGGATTTTATACGAAGCTTTAAACTTCAAGTGCAAGTCGTTTATTTCGCCTGGTTTTCTGAAAGGCAGATTCACTACCACAAACCTAATTAAATTCGTGTCCTTTGCGTTCGCAGCCTTAAAAAATGGCAAAGATATCAATTGATCCACTTCAAATTATATGAGGTTACACAAGGCAGCCATATAGTTCCTCTTCTTTTCATTCTTACTATTAACGATCTTCAGAGAGTCACTCCCTCTGCCTTTACACTGTTTTACCAAAATGAAGTGAAGGTGAAAAAGCACCACACAAATCAACAATTGGCTAAATATTTCCCCAGCGACCAATGTGGGAAAAGAGCCATGAATTTCAGGGCAACATACTCGTAAACCACCGATTTTAAAGCCACGTACGACAGTATTCATCGAGGTAGCCTCTGTAATGCAATGGCATCCAATTAGAAAGTCAAGCCATCAAGACTTTACCAGAATTTTGGCTAGGTGACATCTGTGATGTGACTGCTTCAATCTTGTTTTAGAACAGATAGGTGGCGGGTGAGAACTGTTTTCGTCAGACCAACCCAGCTGTTGGAATATGGGACAAAGTTTCCTATTACACAAATGTGACATGTTTCTCCCATGTAATGATCTTGTGCCATTTCAAAGGCTGTCCGATTTGGCATTTATTTTCTAATCAGCTTTAAGAAAAATCCCTAAGGATTCTCCTCTGTAGTCGCTTAAACATAGTAGGTATCTACATATGACTTCGAAGAAAGGACTAAAAATCCCTTGGAGGTAGAATGGAAGCATCCGAAGCGTGAAGAGGAACTAGTGGTCCTTAAAGGCGCACTTATGTAAGTAAAAACCGACTTTGGGCAGCTTGAAATTGAGAAATGACACCATGAAGGTGGCTGGAGCTAAGCTCGTGAAATTCCTTGTAATTAAAATCTGGGCTTTACTGACATTTTTATAAGATTCAACTTAAATATAAAACAAATACCACGAAGCACTAAAATTGTAAGGAACATTTGAGAATAAATTTTCCCAGCATTTACATTGAATACGAGTATCCAAGACTCAACAATACGAGTGGACTAGCCATTTTGTAATTTGATACATTTATTACACCCCTCCAATAATTGAACTTCGATGCCGGAACCATTCAAAGTTCAATACCACCATCGGCCAGTGGTACTCCATACGAAACGTCCTTCCTTCTCTTCGTTGTTACCCTTAAGCCAGCCCAAACAGTGTCAGTCGAGTCCATTTTTGCACACTTGTCCAAATCGATTCGCTTGCGAACCACACATACCTCATACCAAATTGTATACATAAGGGGAAGCATTCAGGCGGAACCCCCTATATTCCTATCCTTATCCATATCCATATCCATATCCCTATTCCTATACCAAACAAAGTCCATGTCCATGTCATTAGCACACACACTCTTTAATAGTATATAACTTAAATTTGTACGTACACTTTTCGAAATCATTTAGCGAATACGATGGCGCAGAAAAGGTGTACAAGCCGAGGTACGTGTAAGGCACATTCACTGCTGAACCTGCTTACGTACGAGACGACCTCTTGTGTCTGAACTATACGTATGTAGACGGTATGTGCTCAGTCTCACCCTCATCACATTGCGATAATATAATTTATGTTGACACACCCCCAAATTTTTGTCCAGACATACGGGCATTTTGAATATCAATACCAGGGGCCGGCAAAAAGGCAAAAACAAAAAAAGGAACCTACCACCAACAACAACTGCCACGACAATGCGACATTTATCCGTATTCGTATCCGTAAGGATCTACAATAATTTGCCGTGTCCACTTTGAAAGCAACTACAAAATTTTCCATTACCACAAAAAACAAAATTAAAAATAAAAAATAAAAACTTAATTAAGTAAATAATACAAAATTATTCAATAAATTAATTTCTTAATTTTTTTTGAATAATAATTAAGAAGAAAATTGTAATAGAATGTGGGGAACTGATTAAACTGACCTTGGAGGTGTGTGTCCTTAAGCTGGATTCCGTTGCGAAGCCTTTGCCGCAAATATTACAATGAAAAGGACGATTCTTTGCACGCTCCACCTGAGCGTCGTGATTTCGTAAATGCTGTTGTAGATTTGATAGCTGGATAAATGCACGTCCACAATCTGGTAAATGGCACTTGTAGGGTCGTTCACCTGAAAATCCATACAAAAGTAAGCGTTAATAAATGTTTTATCCTTTTTTTTCTTTTTTTCTTTTTTTTTTGTTGAAAAACTTCTCAAGTAAAAATTGTAGGAGGTAGGACTGGATTTCGCATGACATAAACAAATGGGGGGGGGGGGGGGGGGGGGCTGGGTTTATCGTGTCGTGTTTGATTAAATCGATAACAGAGTGACGGAAATACAATTAATTTTAAATTCAACGTCACTTGTGGCAGTGCAATGAGAAAACAATTAAGACAAAGTAGGGTGGATTTCTGGCATGAGCCATTGTTTATTAGCTCTTATGTTTATGTGGTTTCATGAGCATACTATTGCCATGGAATTACTTTCAAGATCAAGAAGAAGAAGGTATCAAGTAATTGACGTAATCCTCTCTAAACGGAACAGGGTACGACTTTTTGCAGAAATTTAAGAATTAGAAAAACTTCCGAAGATCACCCCCTCCATAGTAATAAATAAGACTAATTTGAAGGCATCTAGTGTATTGAAAAAGGTTAAAATCGACTATTGAGTTCAATGTGCCGCATGCAAATTTTGTGAGGTTCAAAATCCTGTTGGTGGAATTGAACTCGACAAGATAATCGGGCTTGGTTAGGTAATAACACAAGAGTTCTTATAGACAGAACATTGCTGCCGGGTGATGATTCTCTCATATTTCATAACAATAATTGTTGCCATCAAGACGGAGCACTATCTTCACTGCTATGGTGGGTGCATTTTAGTCGACTGGCTCTGCGACGCTTCCAACAGTTCCAAAATATGTACGAGTACATAGCTATTTTGTCGATCTTGCAAAAGACTCTTGATGATTGCTACACAACATAAAGTTGTTATTCACTCCGCCAGCGTCACCATTCGAATTGTCAAAGTAAATTCTACCGGCTTTGTTCTCATTTCCGGAAAGTTACCATCTACTCCAAGGTATTCCCAAGTTTGTTAGATAATCTTTTTTATAAAATAACTAAGCCGACAGAGATTCAAATTCCCTCGGAGCCGGAGTCTTGTTATCCGTTCGTTGTGGAGAGACAATTCTTACTTGCATCACTCATCCCGCTGTAATCTTCGAACTCGCGTTTTCTGGCCTTATTAGTACGTCAATTCGTTTCTGCTCTTCGAAGTCGTCCAAGAAACACATCTGCACGCGACTGTGTTGTTCTTGTCGACCGATGGAACAAAATGCCGAATTGGGCAACTAGGCGCCCAGACAATGTAGTAGCTATCACCACTCTGTTTGGTGATTTCTCACAAAACTTTTAGAATTGTCGGGATCTATTGAGAGACTGTCGTTCTTTCCCGCGCTCTGCCGCGGGATCTGTTACACCATACATTTAAAATGACTCGACCATTCTAGTAGTAATAATGAAATCAATTATCTAGCATGCTTTCTCTTTCTATCAACCTGATCCATTACGGCGAAAGACAGCGATGAAAAGAGAAAACAAACATCTGATTGTGCATATATGCTCGTTTAAGCGAAATTGGTTGTATTGGCAAATGCAGTGTAAAATGTCGCTTCTCCTACTAAATGTCTGCCTGTTCTTCCCATATGCAATGCCAGTATGACGATTACTTAATATCACCCACAGACAGCTTGGCACATTTCAGTTTTGAGAACTACGAATATGTGCTGGGTTAGTTCAACAGCATTAAAGCTCAGATTATAACATTTTCTAGTCCTTCCTCCGAAGAGCTGTACACGACGAAAATGATGGAAAAAAATCGAAAAACTAGAGCTGTAATCGATTTATTGTAACATAAATCACCTTCTCCCCAAATAGTGATCACCGTTGCAGCCAAATCTTGTCCGGATATTAGACTGTAATTTCAATTCTTACACGTCCATACTAGATGGAGTGGAAAGTGACCTCCTTGGGAATTAAAAGATTTTTTTTATTTTTAAATGTTTTTCTATATTATTCAGCCCCCTTTTAGTTTGATACACTCAGTCCAGCGATTTTCCAACTTCTTGATCCCGTCCGAAAAGTAATTTTCCGGAAGGTCTGTAAAATACTCCTCCGTAGCGTTGATGATTTCATCGTGTGAGCTGAATAGAGATAATAGTCCGAGGGATCCAAATCCAGTTACCAATCGATGCCAAAAGTCCACCCGATTCCGCATCAAACACTCTTTCGAAATGCTCTTGCGTTCGTGTTTTTGGTCATTCACGGCACCCAGCAGCAGGATAACTTTTCCATATGCAGAATATTGCCTAAAATATGGCGTGTGCGCTCAGTACTAATCTTTGTGGTATCTGCTAGCTCGCGCACCTTCACTTTCCGGTCAGCCAACACCATTTCATATATTTTTTTGACATTGTCCACAGTAACCGCATCGGAGGGCCTGCCCCTGCGGACTTGATCGGTAGTGGAGTTGCTGCCACCACGAAACTCTCGAAACCAATATTTGACGGTGTAATCTCACGGAGCATTAGCCCCATAATATTTATCCAACATTTCTTTTGTTTCCTTCGCCGTTTTGCCTCTCAAAAAATAATGTTTTATGAGAGAACGAAAATCGTATTTTGTCCATACTCAACATGATGTCAAACACGTCAACAACAATTAGCTGTCAAAAAAAAACTAAGGACAGAATCGCACTGAAATTTGGCATGTCTGCCTAAATATGAACAGACTTGAAGGCACCATAACCTTTTTTTGCAGTAGCAGCGCATTCTGGCGGTCAAGGAGGTCACTTTTCACTCCATACTGGATGGATATGTCAACTTTATGATTTTTTCTCTTTTGACATTTAATAGCTGTCATTTTAAGCTTACTTTAGATGCAAATAGAACATAATTTTGCTTACATCTGTTAGTTCAGTGTCAATGGAGTGTAGAAGCGACCATTTTTTGCCATAGTCTTCCTTTTAATTCCCATAAAGGCAAGAAAGCTACTGAGGCTCACAGAGAGATATATGAAGAAGAGATTATAGTGTTGACTGCTTATCTGGACGCACATAAAAGACTTGGTTCAAGGAATAGTGTTTTGGAAATTTTTCATGGAAAGATGAGCAACATGATGACCAGATTAAGTCATACAGATTGTCATATGTAAATATAAGTATATATATATATATCTTTCAATCCCACGCTTGTATGGCCAGACACTTAAAGATTACAACTACTTGAGTTCGTTTTACAATTCATAAGCAAGACATTTTACGGTTGAGATGTTACAATTAAAATACGATTTTTTGACATATTTTTTAGGAAAACTGTTTGTTGGAATTTCGTTGAAAATTTGTGGAACAGCTACAGCATATTTTCTGTGCCTATACTCGTACCGTCGTCTTCGTGTGTTGACTACTTGTTGTGTTATCGTATTTGAAAATTGACAATATCTTCAGCTTACGGAGTTGGTCAACTCAAAGGAAGTGTCTGCTTTCATTGCTATATCGTCGTTGCATTTGGAAGCTGTTATGAATGGAATTTATCCTTAACAGCTGCGGTGCGTTGCCCAATGAACGTGCCAGAAAAAAATGGCAGAAAGTCATAGAACGAAATGGAAAATATACAATTGATTAAAGTTTATTCTCTTTATGAAAGAAAAAAAGTTTTATGCGACACTGAAAACCGAAATCCATTTTTCTGCATCTGGATGATGCTACATATTTGACGAAATGCCTTCTTCCACTTACAAACCTGGCAGAACAGATTCGAATTATGTAACTTGTTGTGTCAAGGATAAATTTTCTTCCAAAAGCAATTTTTTTTATAAAATTCAAATGAGATTAATCCGGGCAAGATGGCGATCGATTACAACTCTAGTTTTCACATTTTTTCAATTATTTTCTTCGGGTACAGCTTTTCGGAGGAAGGACTAGAAAGTATTATAATCTGAGCTTTAATGCTGTTGAACTAACCCAGCACATATTCGTAGTTCTCAAAACTGAAATGTGCCAAGCTGTCTGTGGGTGATATTAAGTAATCGTCATACTGGCATTGCATATGGGAAGAGCAGGCAGACATTTAGTAGGAGAAGCGACATTTTACACTGCATTTGCCAATACAACCAATTTCGCTTAAACGAGCATATATGCACAATCAGATGTTTGTTTTCTCTTTTCATCGCTGGCTTTCGCCGTAATGGATCAGGTTTATAGAAAGAGAAAGCATGCCATACTTCACTATTTAGAAATCAATTCTACGAGGTTTGAGAGAAAACGCCAATCGGAGTGGAGATAGCTACTACATTTTCTGGGCGCCTAGTTGTCCAATTCGGCATTTTGCTCCGTGCTTTGCTTTTGCTCGGATCGCCTCGACTTGAAGAAGTAGAATTTTTTTCGTCCGACTGACCCCAGGATCGATCTGTAACTCTGGAGTTTTTCGTATTTTTATTTTCTCAACAAGGCAAATTTTTTCGTAGATTTTACCGGCGTGACAAACTCTGTCTACACATATGTAACTATGGCACTCACTTAATCCTTATTAGTTTAATTATGTAATTCAACCCTACTGAAATATTTTTCATCAAATTCTACAGCAGAAGGCCCAGTAATACATACAAAAGAAAAGAAGACAACAAAAAAAAAAAACAAAACAAACGACAACAGTAACAACAACAACAAAAAAAAAAAAAAAGAAATACACAAAAGACCAAAACACTTAACCAAATGTCCACCGCATAACCGCAACACGCCACTTGTTACTCAATCGCTTTTAAATTGCCTTGCGTTTCTCGATGTAGACAATAGGCATTTGAGGCGTTTTGTAACAATTTAAGGACGAACAAAAAACCAAAAAAAAAAACAAGAAAAAAAGAATCCTTCATCTCCTTTAATGGTCTCCCCGTCATCATCATTATTATCATTAACAACATCGATGGGAAGACACTCTCGAACTTGGTACTCGAAACACCGAACGGTAAACGGGTGAAACCCCTTTTTTTTCGCGTCGTATTCCCCAAACAAAAATTCACAAAAGGACTAGCAACCAGCGAAAAAAAAATAAGAAAAAAAAAACGATTAATTACACGTTACAACAATTTACACGGTCAGTTACACTCATCAGCCTGATGTGACATGATCCTTTTTTATCCCCGTGTTTTATTTTTCATTTTTCCTTTTTTTTTTTTTTTTTTCAACCACCGCGCCGACCATCATACTCATAGGTATGTTGGTACGAATATAATACTAGTCCTGTAGTCCTTGTCGACGGAAAAAATAAATTGAGAATATTATCCTTGGGGAATGTTTGGTCAAACACAAAAAAAAAAACAAAAAAAAAAAAAAAGGGTTGACAGTAAGTACCTCTGTAAGTAAACGCGACCGAGGAGGAATTGATTTGCGCTTGCTAGAGCACGGGGGGAAGGGGGGGGGGACTTAATGCACCAGGTGCTTTTTCAGGAGAATAATAATTTTACGCATATGCAATGCAACAGCAACACTTTTTGCACAACGCATATGTTCACTTACGATCGACTCGTGCAAATGATAGGAAAAGGAATTATCCTTGCGTTGCAATTGCAATTGGCATTCGAATTTTTGAATGCCCTTTCCTCTTTAGTAACGAAGACAACACACGGTTTAACTAACAAAAGGGGGCCTCCTCGATTAAGCCCAGATAACATCGCGCTGGTCAGTTTGCTACGTAAATGGCAAGTGTAAACGAGATCTTAATCCCAAAAGGCGACACTGTTTAAAGGGATGTTTAACAAAGTGGTAGGGGGCTTTTTTTTTGGTGTTTTTTTTTTTTGGTCGATTTTTGAAGTAACTGTATCGACTTCCGCGTTTGTAGCGCACATGCTGTCCAACCAGGTGTTTCAATCTTATCCATTCGTTTCCTGGTTAACCCTTTTCTCATGTTATGCTCAAACCAAACCAGACTCCCTGTCACAGTTACACACGTGTATGCTCGATTGTATAACTTGTACGATGATGAATTATACATAAGTACTATGGGATTGTGACAAAAAACAAAAACCAAAATGTATTCTCTCTTCTCCCTGACCCACATCCATGATGGCACAAAGGATATCCTTAATCCTTTGGCGGTGTGCGTGTCCTCACTTTTGGGGGTATTGTCCTCGTGATGACCTACATTTCGGACGGCCGTTTTCTGTATGCAAAATCAATGGGTTAAATAGCTCTTCTATCGTTTGTCCTGAATTTCCTCATTAAGTCTGAAGGAATGCTGTCCATCTTGTAAATGTTAGTAGATACTCGTACTCATCCATTCGTCGTCAGTACTCATTAGATTTTTACAATCATAATTCTGTTAGAAAAAAATATTAATTTCTCTTCGTTTGTCTGTCTGTTTGTCCCTGTTGCTAGTCGCAACCGTTTCTACTTACTAGCTTTGGGATAAAAAAAAAAAAATTTAAATTAAAAAATCATAACCTCTACAAGGACGACAACAAACAAAAAAAAAAAAAAACAAAAATGCAAAAATTACAAGAAGAACATGATTATATGAAAAATTAAATAAGAATCTGTTTGGCTCTGCCAGTGATGGGTAGAGAGCACATCTTTTACTCTACACTTTGCACAGGACAGTAGGTAATTTAATGAATATTTTTTTAGTTGGACGTTGATCCTCCTGCTAATGGCAGAGGACTAAGACTAGCGCATAGACAGTGTGATGCTTAATGGAATAATCCTTGGATGCAGTGACGACTTTTTGAATTAAGATTACAATTTTTGATTGCTCCAGACAGAGAGGGAAAGTACAAATTAGTTATCAAGTCCTTGACAAATGGATAAAAGCAAACATTTTGTATGCACTTAGACAGAGGGCAGAATGATGTTTTCTCAACTGAAAATATCCTTACTGATTGTCATGTCATAACTGCCACTGGTACTCGTTGACTTTTCTTCTTTTTTTTTTCGTTTTTTTGTTCTGTCTTCCTTCAACCTCATTAGCCTCATTCTCTTTAAATTTGCAATTATTTGCAAGTTCGTCATCGTTCATCACACCCGATTGAATCGAAACGTTTCTTTAGTAGCTTTGGGCGTTTCATCTTTAAAGAGAGCACCAGGCCAGACTGGTTTTTCCACTAAAAAAAAAAAAAATTTGAAATCGAAAAAAAACCCCAAAAAAAAATACGAATCCGAGTGAAACTAGTTTTTGATTGAATAAAATAGAGCGGAAGTGTAAAAATACTTCAATTGTGATAATTCTTATTGTTCAGATTTTTCAAAGTGTTAAATGACACTAAGGGTGATGCAAATGCGAAGAAAAAATATAAATTCTTAAATCAGGATCTTAGGGAAGTAATCGTGAAGCAATCCTGCTGGCATTTGCGAGTATCCAAATGATTACACAAATGATTTTACCTACTCGTGTGTACACATACTACTGGCAGTGTCGCCTGTCCCTCTATATATATATCAGCCGGAACTTGGTGAAGACTACCTATTCACATTGGCCTTGGCCATTGGACTAAGTATAGTGTCTTTGGATCATGAACTGAGCATCTATCAAGTCAGTAAGAGCCTTGAATATTCCTCTTAAACAGAAGGCATAATATTAGAAGGAAGCTATAGTACATAGTCCTATTCAGAAGGTGCAATTGACGATAACGAATTTTAGGATCTAGAGGAATTCAGCCGTCGTCAATCCATTGGAGGAGGCATTACAGATAAACTTGATATCCAACTGTCCACTTACTTGACAGAGCCTTTTTTGGACGCAATTGTGTTGTGCGATGAAATATGGATCCTATTTCAGTATCACTTTGTTTTTTATCCTTTTTAAAACAATACGGTACAAGGAAGACCGTATAAATAATGTACAATAGAAAGAAATATGTATATACCACCTTGATCAAAAAGTTCCCGGACCACACCATCGTGTGGCGCTCCCATTATTCCAATTTGAGTTCTGTATTTTTGTTAAGTTGGTAGATCTGTTGTTGACATTCCCTATAAATCTTAGCGTCATACCTTGACATTTGCAAGAGTTACGTAGCCAAGAGTACATCTATCTCTGTGTGTGTGTTGGGGATTTTTTACAATTTTAGAAATGGGTTTCAATTTGCAACAACGAACTTGGACTCAATGGTGCGCGAATGTTGGAAACGTATTTCGGCAACGATTCTCTAAAGAAAACGGTCGTCTACCAGTAGCACGAGCGGTTCAAAAGTGCTCGTGAGTCAATCGAAGATGACGAACGCAGTGGCAGACCATCGACATCGAAAACCGACGAAAACATTGATCGAAGTAAAAGAAAGAGAGATAGCGGAGGACTTGAACATTGCCTATGAATCCGTCCAAGACATTTTGGTTAATCATTTGGGTTTCCGTCGTATAGCAGCAAAGTTGGTGCCAAAAGACCTCAATTTCATGGTGTTGACGTCGCAAAAAAGATGATTTGCGAGGCTGAATCCGATCCCACATTCATCAAAAGGATCATTACTGGAGACGAGACGTGGCCGTGGGTTTATGAGTACGACACGCGATCCAGACATCAGGCAAGTGAATGGCATTCACCAAATGAGCTGAGACCAAAAAAACCACGTCTTTTTCAGTCAAAAAAGAAGGCAATGCTCACGGTTTTCATGGATTCCAACGGTGTAGCGCATCATAAATTTTTGGCCAGAAGGCCAGACAGTAAACAAAGAGTACTCGTATTATTTGGGTGTTATGAGACCAGAATTGTGGGCAGAAAACTCGTGGATTATTCGTAATCTTTTGACGAAAAATGCAACAAATACCATCCAACAGCCACCGAATTCACCTGATTTGGCTCCCTGTGACTTCTTTCTGTTCAATCGAGTTAAAAAACCACCCTACGGGGAACGCGTTTCAGCAGTCGCGCCGAGAGGAAATAATGGAAAAATCGCCGGAAGCACTGATGGACATACCGAAAACCGAATAAAAAAAAATGTTTCGAAGATTGGATCAAGCGCCGGCAATATAGATTTAGATGAATAAACTTGTATTACCAATTTTCTGAATACATTCCGGGAACTTTTTGATCAAGGTGGTATGTTAGTTGGAACCGCCTGAAGTCTATTCCTTGTTTCCATTAAATTTTGCTCAGTGATGATTCTTACCTCTGTCGATGCACTGTTTGGTGGGATTTATGAGTTGGTGGCATCATCGGATTTTTTTGTTTCCAACACTACGTCAATATGGTTCGCAGGACTTTTGATTTCAACACGATGGTGCCAATTGCCATATTGCCAGCGAAGCCATCGAGTTATTGGCGGAAGTGTTCGATGGCAATATTTTCTCTAAAAATCGCCTTGAAGATCATATGATTTGACGCCGCCGCTGAACTCAGTTTTTTGGAGGTCGAAGTTGTTGCTCGGTGATTGCACTCTTAGAAGCCAACATTAGGAGTGAGAGTATAGTCCGAATTGAGATGATTGAATAGAGGCAGTGTGGATAGAATTCAAAATATGCAATTTGGGCCGACCTGTGAGAGCTCGCATTGTCATGGGGGAGAATCATCCGTTTTCAGTGGTTGCTTTTCCTTATCCTCCTACGATTTCTGGCAAACAAATGGGGGTTCACCATTCTGAATTGAACGCTCTACGGTGCTCTAATTTATTGGATTTAGCTTGTCTTACAAGACCCGTACACTGGAATGCTGTTTAGTTTCGGGCTCATGTGCATAGATCCACATTTTTTTGGACCAATCGACATGAGCCTTTTTTTTTTGAGCGATTGTCAAATTATGCGAGTGGAACTATGACGAACTGGCAATACAAGTTCCCTCACTGCATTGACGTTTGCTGGCACAACAACCGATTTCCGATGACTCTCAGGAAATTCATCCTGGGCGACCATGATGGAAGTCGGAAGGTGTTTCATCACCAAAATTCGAAGCAAGTTAATCGGCCCACACCGTTGTCGAAATTCGTAAAAAAAAAACATTTTTTGGCTGAGATGAACTGTTCAAGTCTCTGCAAAAAACGCAAATAGGACTTCAGATTTAGCGCATCTATACATGCTGTCGAAGCGAGATTTCTACTAACATTCGCGAGAATCTGAACCTCGTTAAACATTTAGAAAAGATTAAGAAAAAGCCAGATACTGGGCTGAATAATTTAATAGAGTTTGGACTACAAGTATCCTCAGTATATCCTGGAGATGTTCAATATTTTTTATTCTCCTTTTCTTTCCACAAAAGGAGGCAGTCAGAAAATTCCACTTTAAAAAAAAAAAAATTATTTCAAAGACTGCTGGATGTACATAGACAGAGGCCGGTAAGTTATCCAAGCTACCCAAACCCACCTTTGACTACTTCTCAGATATTCAAATAAAATGAAACGAAAAAATTGAAATGCGGATAAGAAGAAAATTTGGAAAAAAATGTCTAGACGCAGACTTATGTTTTGGCTTGTTTGCAGTTTTTTTTTTTCTATTCGTGCCACCCTCGTTTGAATAACGTCTCAAGTTCTTCGATTTGTCAGGTTAGTGGAATTTCTTTTCCTCCTACAAAGCTTAGAATCAAATGTTAGAAGGAATCATTAATTTGTTTCCTTCATTTAAGAAATGATGAAAAGCACAAAAAAAAAAAAAAAAAACAAAAAAAACATGTCAACCCTCACGAAATTTTTAAAAGATAATTGAAAATGGAAACTGTCTTTCATAAAGTGAATGGTTGAGCTGTTTTATTTACCCTTATTGACGAGGCGAACAGAGGACTATGAAGATAGCAAAAATTCCAAAAGTTAATTGACCCAACAAGATTTTTCCAATTGAGATTTGTATGGATTGAATTTAAACTACGAATACATAGTTGCAGCACGAAGGTTTAGGTCCAATCATATGTAGAAATACGGAATGTCTCTTCAATTGTGGAAGTCAAATTTTGTCATATTTGAAATATGTGGAAAATAGATTAAGCTGAGCTGCCGTGTAAGATATGCATATGCTTTGCATTGAGGTATCTTGGAATTTTCACACCAATAAGCCTCAACTGTTTTTTTCCTAAAAAACAATGGAAAAATTACTTGAGAGATATGTCAGGAATATAGGAACCCACTTCATAGAAACCAAGAACTCAGCACAAGGTTGCTTCCTTGACAACGAAGGAGCTTTCGACAACACCGAACACGACCAGATATATAGGTCCATCCATCCATCCAAATAAAGGAGGAGATGTTATCATACACCGTGAAACTGGATAAAGCACATGCTTAAGGGTAAAAATATCAACGCGACTTTAGGCATAATTTAATCAACGTTGCCTTCCGATTCCAACGATATTCCCATCCTTCTAAATTTGAAGAAACTATCTCAGAACTCCTCCAGAGGGCACTCAACATTCTTACTAACTGCTGCAAGAAAGTTGACCTAAACGTCAGCTTCAAAAAGAGCCAAGAGAACAAAACTCAAAGATCCAACACTTATTGGTGGAAAACATAAAGTGAAGTAACTCACATATAAAAAAAAAAAAAAGAAAAAGCCAGGATCTCACTATGGACCAGCAAAAATCTGCTGGTTAAAAACCGAGCCTTAACCCAAAAATGACACTGTAGATGTACACAGCAATTGCTAGATCTATACTCACTTATGCATCTCCAATAAGGTGGCGTGCAACTGTTCAGCTGAATATCCCACCTCTTCAGCAGCACACGCAGAAAGAGGCTTTGTCATCAACTTAGCCTCAATGAATGAGAACAATTCCAAAATAGTTCACCCAGAGCTTTTATTCGAACTCAGGAGAAAGGATCCGTCGGTGCGGGCTTATTCTGTTCCCAGTTCCGTCGATCAAGTAATATTTGTAAAAATATTAAGACGAAGAAGTTGGAGCAGGCATATGCAGAGATACTACCAATACCACACTGTACGCCAGTATGGACAGTAGCATCTTTGTATTTCAAGCTGTAGAATTCTGCAAGAAGAACAATTCGCCCTCAACATTTATGTTCAGCTCTATAAATATCTACAGCGTGCCAAAGCAAAAAATGTTGGAAAATACATCGATTTTCAAATTGTATCAGTAGTTTTCAATATTTCCACCTTTGGCGCGAATAATGGCCTTGAGACGGCCGAAGAAAGCATCGCACTCTGCACGAAAGTGGCTCTGCGGTATTTTGGCCCATTCCCGGAGAAGTGCTTGTTTAAGGTGGTCCAAACTTTGGTATTTTTTAGTGCCAACCTTCGCCTTCAAAATACCCCAGACAGAGAAATCCATTGCAATCCATTGTGTCGAAGAAATGAAGTGTGGAACATTGTTTTTGAATCAATCTTGGTTGACGCGCACTTTGTGAAACGGTGCCGAGTCTTGTTAAAAATGTCCATGGTCTCCGACCGAAATGATTTTTTGCCCAAGGCCTCAATACTGCCTCTAAGACAGTTTCACGGTATACGATCGCATTAATTTCGACACCACGGTCCAAAAATACGAGCGGATAGCGACCATCGGCGATTATGGCGGCCAAAACCATCACCATCGGTGCTGCCTGCTTTCTGGTGGCCGTCCGAAGGTGTAAATTTTCGAAGGACACCTCTCTGGCAAGTAAACTCGGTCATTTTATTTGTTGACATATTGCTCGATAACAAATGGCGACTCATCGGAAAAAAACCCAAATTCGGCAAGTCACCACTTTCGTGCAAGCGTAGCAACTCCTTCGCTCTAACTTTTTTCTGTTGCGGTGTAAGATCGTGTGCTTTTTGGAACTTCAATGGCTTGAACCCAAGCTCATTTTTCAGTAGGTGTTGCATCTGTCCCACCGATATGTTTTCTTCCACTTCGCTGCGGATTTCGTTCAAGTCGAGCCTTTACTTTCCGAACCATTTCTGCCGATGTAGGTGTTTTTTTTTATGACCACCTCTATGGCGTTTTGCAACGCTGCCAGTATCACGATAACGAGCTATGGTTCGAGACACAAATGATTTATTCACGTTGAGGTGCTGAAGGGCTCTACTTCACACTATCACGTTTGAATGCCATCGCGGATAAAATTTTTTCAACACAACTGAGACGCAAATTGTTTAAAAGGCTTGTAAATAATAAGCTGACTGTCATGAAGGGTTTGGAAATTATAGCAGTCTGAAGTTGGTTGCATTCCAATAATTTTTACCAACCAGGCAAGGACAAAACAATTCATACAGCTTTCTAGGGGTCAGATACACGCAGTAGACAGATTTCTAATGGGTCAGAGCAGAGCATATCCTTTGCTTAAGCAGAACACCTCTACATCTTCTATATAAGCCATACTTGTACCTTGAGGTAGAAGATATCACTGCCAGCTCACTCAACCATATAGCCGAATTCAGTAAAATTGTAAGCATCACTATAGGCCTAACCCGACTGCAGTGTCAAGGATACACAGTCCCACCTTAATCCAATCTTGGAATCAATTTCTTTGCTTTGATTTCAATATAAGTTGTCATATGCCGCAGAGTCCATGATATCGAACACCAAGTGAGTCCAAATTATAAAATTGCTAATTCTTCCGTCTTGAACCATTTGCAGAAAACTGGATACACAAAGATGCTCGATGTATGGGTTACTCGAAAAACGCGAAAAACACCATGGTCGCAGTGAACATTTGCGATGCGTTGTTTGAACTCGAAATGGATCAGGCACGATAATCAGAAACGTCAAAGATCGTAGGCAAACTATGATGAGCCGTAACAAGCGTTGCAGAATTAACCACGCAGAAATTGTTGTATAGGGTGGGACTAAAAGGGAATTGTCCACCAATAGGCATGGAATATAGGAATCCCATATGAGATACCTTGATCATCACCACCGAAATTGGTTGCGGTATGTTGAGGCAATATACTCTATTCGAATCTCTAGTGACAGGATGCTTGGAATTGCAAAATCGTCTCAATCAAGTCGGAGTGAGTAACTGGAGGCAACTTCAAACTTGTACACATCTGCTTCCTATGGTTTACAAAATCGCGTTCTCATGAGCGGTAAGCTGTTGGGTTTTCTGTTCGACATCTCATTACTGTCTGGAAAAATATTCAAATACAGTTCAGTGGTTAACCAAATGTCCATCTGAATGTACTCGTAATTTCATTAATTTCTTCAATGACAACCACCCTAAGTTCCATGGGAAATTTCACCCCGTTCGCGTATTGTTTACCCCAAAACACACCATTGCCCGTAAAAAATGTCACAAAAATACGAAAATAACTTGTGACATTAGCAACAATAACAAAAAATAAAAGGTAAACCAGATCAAAGATTATCGGTTCAGGAATGCGCTGCGGCCGTAGTTTTTCATTCACATTTGTGGCGAAAGCCAAAGAGAGGCGACTAAATAGCCATGCCCATCGAAAACCCAAGCTAAAAAGGTGATGATTACCCCCGAAATGAATGACGAAAAATGAAAGACCGGAAGAAAAACAAAATGGTAAAAAAAAAAAAAAAAACAAGCATAAGCTTCCATCATGGTACGTGCTTGCTCCTGGTTTACGGGTGGAAGATGACTGTCTGCCAGTTAGCCAGGCCAACATGGGATGCCGGCCGACCAAAACTCACTCTCTTTTGCTTATTTTTGACGAGGAAAACGACAAAGACAGCGATGATGGCTACGACTACAACTACGACTACGACTACGACAACGGCAACGGCTACGACTAAAGCAACGTAGTCAACGACGACGACGACGACGACGACGACGACGACGACTTTTTATCGTCCACTTAATCACCTCTGATGACTTTAACGCGATTTTTCGCAGCGTTTTTCTGTCTTTTTGCAGTGACTGCGGTCGGCGTGACACGACGCGGTTGTCCTTTACACCCTCCCCTGTCGCATGCCCCTAATCATAGAACTGGTGTTGGTGCCGCTGCATATTTAGCAAAAATTAAGATATTGAAATTTATTTTCACTCCTAGTGTCAGTATACGTGAGTTAATGAGTACTTAACGAAATTTTTTGCCTTCCCTTTTCAACCCTCCATCCCGCCGTCGATCTTGCTTTTTTGGGGGATGCCCTTCGGGGATATGCACTCTTTTGGAAAGCTCCTTCAGGAGACTCTATGCTTTCTTTATCAATTTTTTTTTATTTTTTTTTATTTTTTTCATGTGGTGGTGTAGGAGGATTAAAGGTCAGAATGCAAGTGACGACAACGACAAAAAAAAAAAAACGAAAAAAAATTCAAGGGTGAACGAAAGTAGAGAGCAGGTTCAATCCTTTCAATTTGTGTGTTTTTTTTTTTTTTTTGTGTTCCTCTACTTTTATCCTGTTGCTTGCCTGTTTGGTTTTTTTCTCTCCATCTTAATGGATTACTGATGGCGTTAAGCGCCTGGTCATAATCACCATTAAACGGCCGGAGGATAGCAGCCTAATGGATAAAGATAACGACAGGCAGATTGAATCAATTTTTGTTGTGTTTTTTTTTTTTTTTTGTTTTTATTCTTACTTTCTCGTCCTTTTAAAGGGATTATCACATTTTTTCCATTTTTGTTTTTGCCTTTTCTTTTATTTCGATTTCGATTTTTTTTCTTCCATGTTGAAAGCAGATTTGTTTTTTTTTTTTGTTTTTTGCGGAAGCAAAAACCCCTCGGGTGATTAATTAAATTGATTACCCTGGTCAATTAGATATAGGTTGACCAGGGAATAAAGGTATGGTTTTATTGAAAGACGATAAAATACCACCGTCTAACACAACAATGACCACAAATCGCTCTGTCACCTCTAAGCCAATGGATTAAAAGTGGAATAATAGACCAATAGACAAAAAGCCGATAAACATAAGGATAATTTAGATAGCCGGTACTTACCCGTGTGTAATCGTGTGTGTTGTTGCACATGTGATAATTGTTTAAAGCGCCGATCACAATAGGAGCACTTGTAGGGCTTTTCACCAGTATGCACGCGTATATGTTGCACCAATTGATGATTACTGGAAAATGACTTGAGGCATTGCTGGCATTGATGTGGTTTTGATTCAGCACCCATACCGCCAGGACCCAATCCAACACGTGGTATTTGTTGAATTTGTTGCATTGCGCTCTTGTGCATAAATAACTGAAATTGATAAATCGCACACAATATCTTTCATAAGAATTTGCTATCAAAACAAATTTCACTCAATTAAAACAATCAAAGAAAAAAAAAAAAAAAAAGAAACAAAACAAAATTCAAAAACTTAAAAGGATAATTTGCCAAAATATTTCACACTTTAGTTATACATTTCGTTACTTGAATCCTTTCTCTTGAGCGCATGGAAAAAGAAGAAAATACAGAAATACGAGTAAATACACTTCTCTCTATGTCATCGAACGAACATTAATTGAATTTGGTTTTTTTTTTTTTTTTTTTGTTATAAGCAATGCGATGGGATTCCTTTATGTCCTTGGTTCCTTTCAGTTCTTGGTTTTATGTTCTCATACTTAAAACAGAAACCACCTCAGCCTTAAAGATAACCTAAATGAATTTTAAAGTTGCATTCGTATTGGAGATACTTTTTGATAATTTTGATTATCTACTACGAATGTCCTTTTTCGGTGAAGCCATAGCGGAGAAAAACTTCTCTCTTTCGTATCAGATACTACAATTTCCGAAAGAAGAAGTCCTAATTACGAGTTTCGAGTTAAAGGAGCTACTTAACTCTTGGAAGGGTTTTCTGCCTGATTGAACAGTAGCTCCATCTATTGACAGAAAGTAGTTGCTGACAGTGAGAAAAATTAAAACTTATTTACATGACTTGAAAGTAGATCAATCTTAGGTCGCATATTACGTTGATAACATCTGAGAATTTGAGTAAAAGTTAGTTAGATGTTTTACGACTTGGAATGTATAGTACTGAACTATGACCACACATTAAATTTGCCTATTTTACCTTCCCCGTGGTAGCCGTCTTCTCCAATTGGAGTTGACTTGGTAAATTTAAGAGCGCTAGTGTTGAGCAAGAAGAAGGTAACAGGGCTGTCATGTTTTGTCGGGAATGATTCGTCAGCGTCAGCATTCAACATGGCAAATATCTTTCCCTATGAGAGGTATTTCAACATATTTCGAACTGAGGTCAGTTTGTTGAAATAGAATAGCCAACGTCGGCTCGCATATCCCCGATGTCGACCTGTTGATTATCCGGCCCTTTGGAAATGGCTTAAGTGTGTGGGCATAAGCGGATGGCATCTTTGTTAGAATAGCTAGAAACTATAGCCTACACGATAACACGCCTGGCCGTGGATCAAGTGGTATATATGAGACCTCACCATTGCTCGTGAGATTTACAAAAAATTAAACATTACCGTCTTTGAAAAAGTAAAGGCGAATCTTTTGGTTATTGATTATGGATCAAGAATATTTTACACGTAACCGGCGTATTGAACATGATGCGGCAATAATTTCTTAGCCATTTGCATTTTGTATGGGAAATTGTGCAAACGAATCTTAGGAGTCTTCCATAAAGCCGATGGATGCAAGACAAACTGCTCAGCTCGGAAACGGAGATGAAGTTTTTGAATGTTAGTCAACAACGGCTTTTACAGCATTACTTCGACGTGATCATACTTTAAATTTCGGCGTCGATGCTGCCACGCTAGCACTTTCATTGGATTTTTTTTTGGCTATTGACACTGTACGACAGGGATATTTTCTTCTACTCGTTTATAAATGACAGGGACCTCCTATAACGTGGATGGTGTCAGCAGCGCAACAATCTACAATAGTTCGTAACTATAGATGTAACGAAGAAAAGCTGCAATCGCAAGAGACCGACATAATCATAGCCGAACGCGTATCCCGAATTCACTAAACAACTCCTATGCCATCTGCATTAAGTACCGAAGACCAGTGACAACGCTGCGAACGTGCCGCAACTAGTGTTTGATGAAGAATGCCGGCAAGCACATTCAAAACAGCACTGTAACGAAGTACGAGAGCCGCTCGTAACCTCTACAAGCAGAAAAGACGGAAAGAACATCGACTGCTCCAGAAGAAAAAAGAACACGGGAAGCGCACGATCGAAAATATTGAGAGGTTGTACTCCAGGAAGAAGTTTTATCAAGACAAGAAGACCCGTACAAAAACCTAAAAAGATGAAGAAAGTCACAGTCGGTACTGAGAATATGGAAATTTTTTTTTCTGCAGACTGTACTCGTATAATGGCGAAGAAGCCCAACAGATCAGACCATTCAACTTAAACGATGATAGGCAAAACTTTCAACCACCTAACCAAAACTAAGTAAGGATATCAATATTTAAGCCGAGGTAACTAATTTCTCAGATCTGGTCAGATGGGTGTATGCCTGCTGAATGGGATTTTAGAATCGTTAGCCCGATTCACAAAAACTGAGATCTCCTCAATAGAGGAATAAGCCTCCTCAACCGTGCATAAATGTTGACCCTCGGTCAACAACCTAATCGGCCCCGAATCGGGAAAGTCCCCAATCGACCAAATCTTCACACTCTGGCAGATCCTAGAAAAAAACTCAAGAACTCTAAATCGATAGCCAGCAGCTTTTCATTGATTTTAAGGCCGCATATGACAATATTTGTAGAGAAGAGCTATACATGTAGGACCACGTCTAGTTTTGGCTATCCCGCCAAACTCATTCCTCTGTGCAGAATGACGATTGAGAACGCTCGCTGATCCGTCAAAGTTGGTAAAAAATTTAACCAGATTTTAGACATGTGGCTTTTTTAACATCAGACTTAAAAGAATCATGCGGTGGTACAATCTTTCAAAAGTCTGTAGAACTGCTAACGTATGCCGATGTATGTATCCGGTTCCCTAGTATTGAAACGGAGGTTAGCGAAATGGATTTATCATCATCAACAAGAACATCGTCGAATTGGATAGACCATCACAGCCGACGGCTATAATTTGGAGGTAGTCAGGTAGAGGTCTAACTCTTCGCTGCTGTAAATTCTCCTAGCAACACTTCCCAATGGCTGTTTCTTTGGGCTAAAAATGCAATTGAGTAGTAAGGCCCTATCCCGAAAAAAATAAGGAAACATGGATCGAAAGCAGAAGAAGATATTCTCAGTCGTTTCGAGAGAAAAATCCTTCGAAAAATATTCGGTCCGGTCCGGCGAAGATTCCCTCCTACAACCTGCACGGCGACCTAAATCTAATCAGAAAACCGTGTACTAGTCGCCTGAGAATGCTAGGACATGTAGAGTGAATGGACGCCAATGCTTCGACCCGCATAGAGTCTTCGAATATAACCCGAAGGTAGAGGAAGTAGAATTGAGGTCCCCAATTAACTGGAAGCGAGCAACTGAAGGCAGTTACCAATGGATTGGGCTAACTGGAGAGGCATGTTAATTGAGGCCCAGGTTCACCCCAAGCTGTAGCGCCATCTAAGTAAGCATGTAGGTACGTCCACAATGGTCGATTGATTTTCCAAGTAAAATTTAACAATTTCAGGTCATCCTTAGTAAAAAATTTTACTGGAATGGTATTTTTCCTCTTAACTGTATTCCTATTTCTATAAACCTGGTAAGGGTAACCCTGAAAATGAATATGCATTTATGTACCAATGAGATGGTTTGGTGTCCCGGAATCTAAAACCACTCTTCTCGAATAGTTTATTGCTTGCGGATTTTTCCATCTTCAATTTATTGTATACGAGTACCTTGCAGTTGGACTTTTCCACATTTATACATAGCATAGTACGAGTACCCATCTAGATACAAATATCTACTCAAGCTAAAAATGTAAAATTAAAAGAAAAATATCGTAGTCTCCCTCATCAGACAGTGAGATAAAAAAAAAAAAACAAAAAAACATTTTTCCTATTATTTATTTATTTCATTTGTTTTTTTTAATTATTTTTTAATTTTTTTTTTTTGTATGTGCATAGGCAGAGTATGCCTATGTGCGGTGCACGGTGAACTCACATTCATTTTAGTCCACAATCTACTGGCATGGGCATCCCGGGTTTTTTTTTTTTTTTTCTTTGACTACCCACTCCGAGCGCCGAGGAAGAATAACAGAAAAAAAAATAAAAATAAAAAATAAAAATAAAAATAAATAAATAAATTTGAAGAAAGAATTATCTGAGATACGAAAATAAAAGGCGGCGGAGGATGAGGCCTGGAACGTTTGGTATCTCTGGCTGCGTTTGTAAGTATGTACGAGTATCTTTTTATTTTTATTTTTTTAGTTTTGTGTAGTGCATTCGCTGGCCTTTCTTTCTTATTCGCCTCTACTCTCGCATAGCCCCTGGATTTCAATAAGACGTTCAATGGCATTGTGCAAAGCAAAAGCGGACAGTAGACTATTTTTTAGCGTACGCTTTTCTTTTTTTTTTTTTTGTATTTTTTTTTTGTATTTTTTTCTTAACAAACTTGATGATCTTACATAAATGTGCCCTTTTTTTACTGACCGCAGTATGCAGTATCCACAGTTCGCTAGCCTCAATCCGCAATTCACAATCCGCACTTCGCAGTATTTATTTTTATGTTAGGAGTATGTCTGTCAAAAGAGCGGCATAGTGAGGAAATTTGCCTACACCGAACCAAGGTGTAACTAATGTCGATGGCCTATGGTGGAGGTTAAGTGTAGTTTTTTTTGTTTTTTTGTTTTTTTTCTGTTTTAAGGAAAAATTTTAACTTGGAAGGAAAAATTTTTGCCAATGTGAGATACTTTTTTCCTTTACCCGGTAGGAATATATGACCTTGAACCTGGTACACACTAAAATACTGCTCCGTATTTAAGGTATATTTTCTCCAACAAATGCTTAAATATGCCAGCTATCTCAAAGCCGGTATCAATCGAAACCTTCGACGGATTCAGTATGTGGAGATAAAGGATCTAACTCGCTACTCTGGGGATAAGAGTAGAGAAGGACGTCGAGACTTAATACTTAGCCTTACCTAAGTTTTAGCTATTGTATCTGAACAGGGATTGATAAATACCAAAAGCATATGAAGGTAGACCGCCAGATTAAAACTACTCAGAGATTCCTTGGACGATGTGATTCATATAGAGTCACCACGACTTGGGAAGAAAGAAATTATCTTTAGCAGTTTTCAGAAGCACACAAAATTAGCCCGGCAACTTAATGACCGGCTCAGGGGGTACAATGGCAACAGTTGCAATTCAATATTGGTCCAAAGTTATGAATTTATTTCACTACAAGTAGAAAAATCAGCAACTTTTATCTGGCACGACCCGAACGTGTGAATACTCCTTTTCAAGACGCACTATTTTCTGAGGATGTTTGGAGAGAGTCTGACAAGTGGAAATTGTCTAGTACTGAGCCGTGGCCAGCTACTAAGCATATAAAGGAGAGACTTTCCAATTCAATTGATGGAAAAAGTAAACAGTCTTCAACAACAAATTTATATTCCCAGCTCAACAAGTTTAAAAACTGATGGACTACATATTTCTCTAAAAAGGTTTGGATGGTATTTGTTGGTTTTTTCGTCAAAAAATTACAAATAATGATGGCACTGTGCGACAGTGTGTTATCATGGTGCAAAATCCACGAGTTTTCTGCCCAAAATTCTGGTCTTATAACGCCCAAATACTCGTTATACTCTTTGTGTACAGTCTGGCCTTTTGGCAAAGATTCACGATGCACTACACCATTGTAATCCATGAAAATCGTGAGCATTGCCTTCTTTTTTGACTGAAAACGACGTGGTTTTTTTGGTCTCAGCTCATTTGGTGAATGCCATTCACTTGTCTGATGTCTGGATCGCATGTCGTACTCATAAACCCACGGCCACGTTTCGTCTCCAGTAAATGATCCTTTTGATGATCGAATTCAGCCTCGCAAATCATCTCTTTTGCGACGTCAATACGGTCTCTTTTTTGCATGAAATTGAGGTCTTTACGACGGAAACCCAAAATGTCTTGGACGGATCCATAGGCAATGTTCAAGTCCTCCGCTATCTCTCTTTCTTTTACTTCGATCAATGTTTTCATCGGTTTCCGATGTCGATGGCCTGCCACTGCGTTCGTCATCTTCGATTGATTCACGACCACTTTTGAACCCGCTCGTGCCACTAGTAAACGACCGTTTTCTTTAAAGAATCGTTGCCGAAACACTTTTCCAACGTTCGCGCACCATTAAATCCGTTTTTGACGCAAAATTCAGTACAAGTTCGTTGTTGCAAATTGATGGATGTACTCTTGGCTACGTAACTTTTGCAATTGTCAAGCTATGACACTAAAATTTAGAGGGAATGTCAACAACAGATTTACCAACTTAACAAAAAAAACAGAACTCAAATCGGAATATTGGAAGCCTCACAAGGTGGTGTGGTTCGGGAACTTTTTGATCACGGTGGTATGTACATCGATCACACCAGACAATCAATTTTTGGAAGAGAAAATTCGAAACTCCCATAATTTCGTGAATTGACCTGCAAGATTGTGTGATCTAACGCTTTTTGGCTTCGTTCTTTGGGGTTTTCTGAAGAATTGAGTCTATGTCGTGGCATTATGAAAACAATATTCGAGACGGTATCCATCTGATTATACCAGAAATGCTACAGTACAGGTCATACCATGCAAAATATGTACACATTCCATGAATCGCTCTTTTACTCGCCAAAGTGGCGAAATGTTCCTTTACAAGACAAGAAATGCTTTATCTTATAGAAGCAATAGAGGTTTACCAGCTCGGAAACCCGATCGTAGAGAAGATTTTTCGCCCTAATGCAAATCCCTGAAAAGACGTTGAAAGGCAGCACCATTCAGTAAACGTTGCTCGCTGCCAGCTGTAGAAAGCCAGTCATCGTCAAATGTAGGACAATCTTATGAATTCTCGATCACAAATCCGATATTTGAGTGGAAAGCCGTTTTTAGGAGGAAATCTGAAAAGTTTTCCAAAAGTTTAACATGAGGTGCCATTCTGGAACAGACTGGGACTTTTGGGAGATGAAGAGCATATGCTGCATAGAAGCCCCGAGAGCTCAATGATAGAAAGTATAAGGCAAATATAAGCGCTATCACCGACTTGTTCTTGGGCGTAAATATGAGGTAAGAACTTGGCAAATTCTTGCCGTCGAACGTTTGAGGGTTCTTCAAGTTATCACGGATGTTAGGGTGCTTTGTCAATGCAATTGGCAGCTCAATGGGATAGATACGAGTATTTGCAGTATAAGTATCTCAGGAAGAGGGTCTATGGATTCTCTCCTTATATAGATATCGTGAAGGATAAGATAAGATATGAATATAAAAAGTAGGGTAGGTGTTTATCTCAGATAAACAATTCCAGAACATTCAGCATAGAACTCTGCTACGAACATATACGGGTACACATGTATGCATCTGCATATGTATCTTATGCCTTGTTCGCTTTGTAAATCCTGTTTGCTGTTTGCATAAGGCCACATGTTGTTTAATTAAATTTCTTTCTTCATTTTTTGATACGCTTTTGGTTTTATTTTTTATTTTTTTTTTTTTTTTTTTTGCTGCTTAACATAATTCCTTATGCCATTTTCGTCGGTTTGCCAATGGTACTGACCTAACATAAGAAAAAATTTGTTATATTACGATTGTCGGGCTGGGGACGTTTGCGCACCAGAGCAATGTGTACAACCTCCAACAACGGCAACCAAAGAAACGGCCTGCAACGGGCTAACAGCCTCCACCTTCTTCATCAAAAGTAAGGATACATTCATATGTCTCTCTGTCTGTTTATCTGTACGTATGTACATACAAGCGTGTGTATACACACAAAAAAAAAATGATGCAAAAAATGCAACAACGAACAAAAAAAAAATAACTATTAAGAAAGACAACGATGACGACGTCGAAGACGAAGGATGCGAACGCGAACGCGAACGCGAACGCGAACACAACTCTTGCCCATCCGGGAGGAACGAGAAGGAAGTCCCCAAGTCTTAAAAAATAATCCGACTGATATTTACGGATTTTTCGCTGTAATTTATTATCTCTGTTCGTTTTTTTCTCTCTCTCTTTATTATTATTATTATTTTTTTTTTTTTGTCCTCAGTTGATGGTAGTGCAACGCAAGATTTGCAGATTTTTTGTTTTTTTTTTTTTTTTGTTCCTTAAGGTTGTATAGTGTTTGTAAAGTTTGGATTTTTTTTTTTTTTTTTGCAACACTCTGTGGCATACAATGCGCGTCGTCAGGGCGTACAAAAGTTGAATTTTCTATTTTTGGGCAAAAGAGGCAAATGATCTTTTGACTTCGCCAAAAGGAATTGCGCGTATTTTTTAGTATTTGCGTACTTAAGACGCCTTCTTATAGACCTTAAACAAAAACAAACAAAAAAAAAAAACAAAAAACCAATAAAAATTGGCGAAAAAGTTTCTTTTTTTCTTTTTAAATTATTTTTACTGCGAGCAAGCGCAAATGTACGGATACCATATCTCTGGAATTGAGGAGTAGTAGGAGGGTGCGGACACACGTACATCCAAATGAAACGAACACGTGAAAAACGAAGAAAAACACTCGAAAAAGAGATCTTCTGGACGTTCTCATGGAAAGCACAACGATCGATGGTACGTTAGGACGACTTACGGATACATGTGTGCTATTAGATACATTTTTTTATTTTTTTTTTTTTTTTTGCGATTCTCTTTCATTTTTTTTATTTGCTTTCTTGGAGTGTATCATTATTTGCTGCTTTTAACTCAATTTTGATTGTTTTTTTATTACCTTGGATGTTTTTGTTTTTATTTTTACGTTTCCATATATTGCTTCGAGTCATTTCGATCACAAACAGTAAAACGTACAATGTACAACGCGGCTAACATTTTAGACGTTAAGGCAGAGCATGGTTGCTGTTCTATTTAAACTCTGTCTATAGCTGTGTGTATATCCTTTTAATGAATTTTTTTCTTTACGATTATGAGTTCGACTGGCTTTATTTCAAAAATGCCAGCAATATGTTAAGCGCACGTTTATTACGCTTGAATTACAAAAAAAAAAAAAAAAATCCAGGAGTGCCTCAAGCAAGCGTTTTTGGGCCACTTTTTGTTTTTCTGTGGGGGATTTTTTTTTTAATACGAATGTGCTGATAACTTTGTGAAACAAAAGAAAGCAGTGCCACTGCAGTAAGGAGCATATAATTCAGAAATTATAGGGTCATTGATTAAGTAGAACAGTGGGCATAGGATGACAGCGTAGCAGTGTTCTTTCCAGTTCCTTTAGTTTTGCACTTGATGTTAATGTTGGTACAAAAATGCAGTGTGGATCCAAGATCCAATTACTTGTTGTCCACTCCGAACAAGGATGAAGTCTGCGATAAGAAATATTTTCTTCTGTCTCCCTGAGTTTGAACTCGAAATCGAGCCCAGACACTTGAAGAACTCGACGATCTTAATCACAGAGATAAATTCTATCAAAAGTATCAAGAGACGTTAACCTTCCAACCGTGCATTCAGTCGTTAGATCTTTGTATTAAAGACGCTACATAGGCTTAGACATATAATAATAAAGCCATCCCTAGGTTGTTTGGATGAGTTTTGCTCGCTAAAATTCTTTTGAAAATTGATTGGGGAGATAGAGAAGGATGGTTGGGTCCAGTGTCTATTTTGAAATTTTAAATTGTTTGTGGAATTCTAATCTCACATGATTTTACAGGGTGTCTTACTCGAAGTACAACTTTTTAAAATGCTTTAAATGCAAAAAATGTTGAAAAATACATCAATTTTCAAATTGTATCAGTAGTTTTCAATATGTCCACTTTTGGCGCGAATAATGGCCTTGAGACGGCCGAAGAAAGCATCGCACGCTGCACGCAAGTGGCTCTGCGGTATTTTTGCCCATTCCCGTCGAAGTGCTTGTTTGAGGTGGTCCAAACTTTAGTATTTTTTAGTGCCAACCTTCGCCTTCAAAATACCCCAGACAGAGAAATCCATTGCAATCCATTGTGTCGAAGAAATGAAGTGTGGAACGGTGCCGAGTCTTGTTAAAAATGTCCACGGTCTCCGACCGAAATGATTGTTTATCCAAGGCTTCAATGCTGCCTCTAAGACAGTTTCACGGTATACGATCGCATTAATTTTGACACCACGATCCAAAAATACGAGCGGAGAGCGACCATCGGCGGTTATGGCGGCCCAAACCATCACCATCGGTGCTGCCTGCTTTCTGGTGGTCGTCCGGAGCTGGAAAGACCTCTCTGGCAAGTAAACTCGGTCATTTTGTTTGTTGACATATTGCTCGATAACAAATGACGACTCTACGGAAAAAAACCCAAATTCGGCAAGTCACCACTTTCGTGCAGAGTAGCAACTCCTTCGCTCTTTCGACTCTAACTTTTTTCTGTTGCGGTGTAAGATCGTGTGCTTTTTGGAACTTCAATGGCTTGAGCTCAAGCTCATTTTTCACTATGTGTTGCATCCGTTCCAACGATATGTTGAGCTCACGAGTCATTTTTCCTCCACTTCGCTGTGGATTTCGCTCAAGTCGAGCCTTCACTTTCCGAACCATTTCTGTCGATGTTGCTGTTTTTTTTTTTATGACCACCTCTATGCCGTTTTGCAAAGCTGCCAGTATCACGATAACGAGCTATGGTTCGAGACACAAATGATTTATTCACGTTGAGGTGTTGGAGGGCTCTAACCATAGCTACTTCACACTATCACGTTTGAATTCCATCGCGGATAAAATTTTTTTAACACAACTGAGACGCAAATCGTTTAAAAGGCTTGTAAATAATAAAATTATCTCTCATGTGTCAAAATTTGAGCTCACTGTCATGAAGGGTTTGGAAATTATAGCAGTCTGAAGTTGGTTTAAGTTCGAGTAATTCAGGGTGTAGTTGAAATCAACAGCTGGGAAAAGAATTGACTATCCGTACAGCTTGAGCTTTATTGAAGATTGACAAAGATCCGGATTTTGGCTGAAAAATCAGATTCAGTGACAAGCTATATTTTTGGTTAAGTGGCTTTTTCATACTCAAAATTGCCACGAACAGTCGGCAATCGGCCGCTATCGCTCCATATGAGCGAGTTTCGGCTAAGTTATGCGCGAAAAGTCATAGAACTCATAGAAAATGATATCATAAAATAAAATAAAAATTCCACTGATACCTTAAACACACAAAGCCATCTAATGAAAAGCCCTGCATTTTGGTAGCCACGATTTTTGTACCGCCATACTATAAAAGTGAGTCGTGGCGGACTCTGCTATGTCATGAAACGAAAAATAAACCAAACGCTTTTAAATAACAGCCGAGCTATAAAAAAAATGGGATACATTGTGGAAGTGATCAACTATTGCATCCTGCAATGGTCAGCCTTGTGAACCCACGTAATGAAGAAGCTGAATTTAGCAATAAGTAATTTGTCGATGAGAAGTGGAAGAGCATTTTGCGATCTAATGTGAGCAGAATATTTCTATATGGTGAGAACAGAACTCCACATCTATCTAATTCATCACAAATATATGCCGAGGACGAAATGAGCTTAAATTAAATTTTCCAGCAGAATAAATGACCCAAAACATATGCCAGCTGAAGTGCTAAACAGTGATTTGTGAGCAATGGAGTGTGTTGAAAAAGACGTTGTGAATGTGAAACCAAGAAATGACAACGAGTTGTGGGCGGCAGTGGAATAGGCTTGGAGATCGTTTTTTTTTTTGAGTCTATAAAACGGCGTTGCAAGGTTGCTGACAAAAGCTGAACCACACTGCTAGTTTTTTGTTCGCAGCTTTACATACGAGTATGGGCGAGTAACTATCTAAGACAAGGTAATTAGTATCTTCTTTTATTTGTAAATGAAATTATTGTTCAACAGATTAAGAGGCGATAAAATATGACATCTGAATGAATCTGGACAAAAGTGAAGATTATCGGCTGATTTTTGAATTGGAAGGAAGGAAGGAAGGAAGGAGTATATGTACAAGTATGTTTGTACTTACTCACATTTAGAGACTATACCTTGTACATAGATACTCGTAGGCTCAAATTAAAAAGCGCTTAATAATAGAGAACTATACAATAATTTGTCAGCCCAATAAACCGACAACAACAACAAGACAGCAAAGCAAACACCGATCAAAAGTGCGAGTAACCTTACCAGGCCGGCCGTACTAGTATCTCCAAAAGAAGAAAGTCTTCAAAGCGCACACGTAATTACTACTCAGCACCAAAATTGACCATCTACGCCGAATTTTGTGTTATAGTAAAGTGTGTAGGTACTCGTAATTTGTAGCATTCTTCATGAAACACCGCAGCAATATTTTTTTTCGTATTTCACTACAATGAGAAACTAAACAAAAAAAAAAACAGCAACTAACAACGAATTGTTTTTCGGTTTTTTTTCGGTTTTTTTTGGAAGGGGGAAGGGGGTGATGAATGATTTTTTTTTTTTTTCCAAATTTATGCATGTAATACACAGAAACAAGAAGTAAAACAAGAGAAATAAATGTTCTTGCGTGCGCACATTCCGACATTGACATTCGCTGAATCAAGAAATTTTCTTTTCTTGTTTTTTTTTTTCGAAAAAATATTGAAAAGAATAAAAAAAAAAAATTCTTTCGCCTTGTGTCGACACAAATTAAATGTGCTCGCTATATATTTCCCCATTGTACGCTTGTAAACACAAGTGTGTCCTAAATTGTACATTTACTCAATGTTGTTATAGAATTTTTCTTTTTTTTTCCAGTTGTGCGGGGAGTTTTTTTTTTTTTTTCTCCTAGCAACGTAGCAGATACATACTCGTAGATTCAGATTCGAAATACATTAGAATGTCATCTTATCAGTCAACATTCATGCACCGAATTGAACGCAATGATCAGAGGGGCAGAGGACCAAAAAATAAAAAAAAAACCAAAGCCAAACAATTTATTTGCAATTGATTCGTTCACGGCATGAATTGAAGACGGATGCACGGATGCAGGGGCAAAACAAACGTAAACAAAAATGGAAAACAAAAGAAAGAGGAGCTGGGGGGGGGGGGGTGGGGGAGGGCAAAATAATAACACAAAACTTACTTTGTTTTTAAGAAAAATCATTAAAAAAATGAATGGATTCTCTCAAAGGTTGTATGGTGCATTTATATGGTATGTACTTCGTATGCATGTATCTTTAGGTGGAAAACAGCAAACCACTATCGAATAAAAAAAAAACAAAAAAAAAAAATTAACAAAAACATAACACAAACAGAAATCAGTATGAGCAAATATTTCATATGTCGTATCTCTTGAACAGGGGCGGGGGGGCGAGAGCACAAACACACACTTCTTCGCATATTTGGCTACAGTGGCTGGTATCTCTATTAAATACACAAAACATCGTATCGATTGCTACTAGCCTTGCCACTGAGTTCGTATCGTCTTCATCGGCATCAACATCAGTATTAAGAATTCCAATATTATGAGATTCATTTTCATTATCACCTTTATCACTTGCGTATGACATTGTAGCTATTATCATCTTTATGATTCGCATACAGAGGATTGAATTTACATTTGGATGCACATGATGACACAAACAGAGGACGTACGCACGCACGTTTGTCCATTCGGACAGTCACATAAAATCAAATTGATTTATTTAATTTTTCTCTATTAATTTCTATATCTTTTAAATGCATAAACAATTAATTGATAAGTAGTGTAAAACACAGAATAAAAAAAAAAGTATCTAACCCGGCAAAATCAACAAACGATTCGATCGCGCGCTCAAACGTTGGTATATGCGCGATCGCTGCGCGCTGCACAGTGCTGTCTGCGTTGTCTGTGAGACGTCGTTGCAGTTTTTGCCGCTGCAGTCGTCTATAGTGAATAGTCAGTTTGTTGCACACATTGGTGCATATTCGTACATACAATTGCACACATTCTGTGTTGTTGTTGTTGTTGTTGTTGTTGTTGTTGTTGTTGTACCCTGCTCTACTCTTCTTTGCTCTGTTCTGTACTAGTACTGTGCTGTACTAGTACTATGTGTGCCTTGCATTGATGAGATGATGATTTGGTGGATGGCGCGGGGTTACCTAAGTCTATGTTTGCCTATGCCTTTATACGAGAATTCAGAATACACACCCGCTGCTGCTGCCGTTACCGATCTTACCGATCTGCCAACCTACCGATCTTACCGATCATCACCTCCAGCCATACTGCTGGCTGATTCTCGTCATCGCGTCGTTGTACAAGACGTACGGTCGGAAATGATGGCGCAGCCTTTAGTAATTGCAATGTGATTACAGGCCAAGTTGATGGCATCGCCTATACGAATGTCCGAATACCAGTGCTGCAACACGGGGGTGATGTTGTTAGTTTGTTTATATCCCCCATAGATACAATAAAGTGTGAAAAAAATACAACACACCAAATGCTGCGAAAACGAAAAAAAAAAACAAACAAACAAAAATAAAAAGTTGGCAGTTAATGTGACATTTAAATTGCTGACTGACTTTATGTACAAAGATTTAATCTACTAAAACTCTTATGAGATAAACTATTGTACTTATAATTCACACTGGTGCAGTTCAACATCGAATTTCAAATCTAGTAGTGTAGATACTCGTACTCATGCACTCATTGCGGTAAGTGCTCAAAATCGCATTTTGTCTTTGACAGCACATGTATAGACCGCAGAAAAGATTTTATATTTATCAAAACTCCAGATTGGTCGACATGAGATCAGACGGTGACTCGGAGCATTTGTTACGAGCGGCCCGGATAGGATAGCTAAGTAAGTTAAGCCAGTTTTAAGCGGAATAAAAAAAAAAATATCTCACTTAGACGATTAAATATTTAACAGGCACAGTAATGTCGAAATTCTATTCAAAGTTCTTTAGCAATTTTGGGGTTCTCTTACGAGTACATGAGTAATACACAACCTAACTTTGCAATCCTCCAACTTTCGCTATTACGACCTTCCTCCATCACTCGAAAAGGTAGACCAATAACGTACTTTGAAGGTCGGAGAAATAATTTCTCGTACTCGCATTTATTACCTTCAGACTTGTCGACTTATCAATCCCAATTGAATTCTCGGCTTCCATCCGCGATTTACCTAGCAGAATAACAATACAGCTAAATCTGGGATGCCTCAAGGAAGTCATCTCAGTCCCGTGGTCTTCATTTTGATACTCAATTCTGTAAATCTCATTTCCATGAAAAAGATGTCAAAATTTATGTGCACATCTTTGGGTCTTCTGAATGTATTTTGTAGGACTTGACAGCCACTCGGATGTTTCAATTGCGCGCCTAAAATTGTAACATTCTTCGTCAGAGATTCATTCATATCTACATTCAGTGTTGCATGGTCTTTTTTAAATAGTTATAACATCGCCCATGCTGTGTGGAAACATTTTAAAGGTATTTTAAGCCGGCGCTAATTATAAATAAAAAAGAAAAATCCCGCAGGGATATTCCGTCAAAATTGAAGATCTCTTTGGAGATGGAGGAATTGTCTGGACATGAGTAAGTGTTTTCAAGAGGTAAATTCCAGCAGAAATATATACATTCCACATTGATGCCATTCCTGTGGATCTTTTACAAAACTGCGCTAAGTAAATCGGTAGAGCTACTAAGCGTCGTCATAGCTAACCCATGGAAAATTGATGATGGATTGTGTAATCCTGGACAAGAGAAAAAGATTACTAGACTCAACTCCCGACACGATTTTTCCCTGGATCTTCCTTCACCATAAACAGCTGCGCGATAGTTTGAAAACAACGCATCGACTAATAGTATCTATTGACTTCGACAAGGTGAAAAGGTGTTTCTGAAGAAAATCATCGCTTTTGTCAAGCCTATTTATGAAGGTGCAATGCTTAGAAAACTTATCTAGGAAGAAAAGAGAGGTACCACTGTACATTGGTCTTAAGTGTTTGCAAGTTATAACGGCTAGGAAATAGAGAGCTCAACAGGGTATCCCACAAGCGAGTTGTAACGCCGAAAGAGTACGTCCGAAAGTGGTCTTAAAGGTATATAAATGAACATTCATAGCCAGAAGGGTTTTATGGTTTAAAGTTCGATGGGGCGGAATACTATGGAGCACTGGTGGTGGAAATAGCGCATAGCTCTCCTTGAGTGAGGTAGAGGTAGAACGATCTAATGAACAACGATATTTGACTTAAATGCACCCCAAATAAGAGCCTTAGCCTTTCAAGGTCTTTCACTTAACTAAGCATTACTGGGTGGAAGTTCAAGGAGGTTAGCAATTTTCCTAGAAGTTGCTAATAGAATCATGTTGTCTAAAATCTGGAAAAGTCACGTTTTGTGTATATAAGCTGAAAATCTTAGCAGATATCTACGTATCATCCTGACAACTTGTCGGCCAAACCGCTTCAAAAACGAACAGCTTCATCACAAAATTCTGAATAATTCCGGACACTGTAGACTTTTACTATACTGCAAAGGAGGTAATAGCCTATTATCACACTTTAAGCCTTGAAAATAGCTTTACTGCGAAATTTATCATGTTCTACTGATTACTCTAGCAGGTAGAAAATTGCGGCCCCCTGAGCAGATGTGGTGCAGAATAACTGCGGAGAATTCGAGGGCACCTGGTAGAAAATGGAGAGAACATAAGCGGGTAGCAGTATTCGAACCAGATGGCGTATGGTATGGCGTATGGTATGGTAAATCTGAATACCTACTAACATACCACCTTGATCAAAAAGTTCCCGGAGGATAGCACTGTGTGGCGCTTCCATTGATCCGATTTGAGTTCTGTTTTTTTGTTAAGTTGGTAAATCTGTTGTTGACATTCTCTCTAAATCTTAGGGCCATAGCTTGACATTTGCAAAAGTTACGTAGCCAAGAGTGCATTTACCTCTGTGTGTGTGTTGGGGATTTTTTACAATTTTAGAAATGGATTTCAATTTGCAACAACGGACTTGGATTCAATGGTGTGCGTATGTTGGAAAAGTGTTTCGGCAACGATTCTCTAAAGAAAACGGTCGTTTACCAGTGGCACGAGCGGGTTCAAAAGTGGTCGTGAGTCAATCGAAGATGATGAACGCAGTGGCAGACCAACGACATCGAAAACCAACGAAAACATTGATCGAAGTAAAAGAAGGAGAGATAGCGGAGGACTTGAACATTGCCTATGGATCCGTCCAAGATATTTTGGTTAATCATTTGGGTTTCTGTCGTGTAGCAGCAAGTTTGGTGCCAAAAGACCACAATTTCATGGTGTTGACGTCGCAAAAAAGATGATTTGCGAGGCTGAATCCGATCCCACATTCATCAAAAGGATTATTTACTGGAGACGAGACGTGGCCGTGGGTTTATGAGTACGACACGCAATCCAGACATCAGGCAAGTGAATGGCGTTCACCAAATGAGCCGAGACCAAAAAAACCACGTGGTTTTCAGTCAAAAAAGAAGGCAATGCTCACGGTTTTCGTGGACTACAACGGTGTAGTGCGACATGAATTTTTGCCAGAAGGACAGACAGTAAACAAAGAGTGTTACGAGTATTTGGGCGTCATGAGAGACCAGAATTGTGGTCAGAAAACTCGTGGATTTTGCATCATCGCACAGTGTCATCATTATTCGTAATTTTTTGATGAAAAATGCAACAAATCCCATCCAACAGCTACCGAATTCATCTGATTTGGCTCCCTGTGACTTCTTTCTGTTCAATCGAGTTAAAAAACTACACTACGGGGAACGCGTTTCAGCAGCCGAGAGGAAGTAATAGAAAAATCGCAGGAAGCACTGATGGACATACCGAAAACCGAATATAAAAAATGTTTCGAGGATTGGATCAAGCGCTGGCATAAGTGTGTTGCAGTCGATGGGGATTACTCTGCAGGGGAAAATATAGATTTAGATGAATAAACTTGTATCTTAAATTTTCTGAATACATTCCGGGAACTTTTTGATCAAGGTAGTATACGTGTAAGTTGGAACGAAGTTCATTAGCTAAACATTCTACAAGCTTTGCTCTGAGGAAATGAGTAGGCATATGAATCATCTATTAGAGCATGCAAACACGATGCTCCATGCAAGATTATATATTTATTGGAATCCACCTTATAAAAAGCCTGACCAAGGACATTTGTAGTAGTATCTAAGTATTACAAAGTGAACTTAAGGCAGTCCGAATGCGCTTCAAACAAGATGACGTATCATTAATGTGGGGTTAAGAAACTGAACGTGGAATTATTGTATAAGCAAGAAATCAGTCTGCAGATAAACTTAATTCGTGGGCAGTTTTGATGTGTTTTTTGAATTATTCACTGAAATGCCATCATATCAGATATAAGCACTTCTACTCCGCCCGCCATTCAACCAAACAACATTCAAACGTTGGAGGAGAAGAGTTATTTATAACAAGAAGAAAATATGAGAGAATTAACAAAAGAAAAATAAATTTAGAGCATTCCCCCCTAAGTTAAGCGTTGACATACGAAAAAATAAAAAAAATAAAAAATTAATAAAAATTGCAATTGCAATCCTCTCCATAGATACACACAATTCCTATTCTAGCCTATGAGTGCCCAAAGTGACGGTATACAAATACTCATATGCACACTGAAAAGTCTTCAAGAGTATAACCACCTTCTCCTGCTCCTGCCGTAATTCTTCTACCTCAATGACTATCTCCTCACCGGTTCTTCTTCTATTCTTCCATAAGTAGAAAAATGCATAAACTTTTGTTTTTCTCCCCATTTTTTTCCTATTTTTTGTTTTTTTTTTTGTTTTTTTTCTTTTTTAGTGTTCTCCTTAATTTATCATTTGCTAAGTATCAAGATGCGGCAAGCAGAAGGAAAGACAACAGAAAAATTAAAATAAGAGCAACTGCAATTCTTTTCAATTTCACCGATGAGAAAAAAAAAAAAAAAAACAAAAAAACAAAAAACTAAATTGCAAATTGCAAATGAAGAAGGCGAGATCTTTTGCAATATTCGCTACTTGCCCCCCCCTCCCTCCCTTCCGCCCCACGCCGTTCTTGTTAATTTATTTTTATATTTTAGCATTTTTTTTCACATTGTCTCTCATCGGTTACGTTTTTTTTTTTTTGTTGCATCCTCTTCAATATCAATGAATAAGTAGAAGGAAATAAAAACAAAAATCACACTCGCCTACAGATCCCTTTCTTCTGCATCTCACGGATACGACTAGCGCATACGATTTAACTACCACAACCTACCAACCGACATTGCATATACGAAAATCTATGTTTTAACTGCAAGTTTTAATAAAAAGAAAAGAAAAAAAAAATAATAATAATAAAATAGGCGAGAGGGTGGGGAAGAGAAGACCGTGAATAGAACAGCCATCCATACGTACATGCATCTATGTATATACTCGCTCATAGATACTGCGATCCTCTTGCCCTTATCCTTCACATCGTCACTACTATCGTTTTTAATTTTTTTATTTTTTATTTTTTATATATGTACACATGTATCTTTTCTTTTCTAATTTTTTATTTTTTATATTTTTTTATACAATTCGCCTTTGTCCAGAACGGCGAATGGTAGGGCCGAAAAGATTGCCAAAGAGAACGTTTGAAACGAGCAAGTTTTTCTTTATAAATAGAAGAAAAGTTGCAATGAAAAAATAAAAAATCATCTCCATCTCACAGACATGTCTCTGGCTGCTGCTGGATGCTATAGGGATTACGCACATTCACTGGAATAAAAATCTAAAAAAGAACAAAAAAAAAAGGCAGAAAAAAAAAAAAACAGGCCAAAGCAAAGAGCAAGCGGACTAGTAGAAGAGAATTCGTTAAGCAGAGAATGTTTGCACACTTTTGCATTGGTTTAGTGATTATGTGTGGTCTGTTGAAAGGGGTGGATATTGGTATGTAGTTATCCAATCCATTGATTGCAACTACATTTTCTAATGAAAAAAAAAAAGTATCTGATGAAATATGCACAGCCTAATCTCCATTCCATCCCAGATCAGGTTGGTTTACGTATCCTTTTTGTTTTTTTTTTTTTTGCCGCATTCATATATAATATATTATGTATCCATAAGATGTCTACAAGCCACAGCAGTGTAACCGCGAATGCACTCTTCTTCAATAGCTAAAAAAGATTAGTCAAAATGAGCCACTAACTATTTGAAGGAAATCTAATCCACCCCTGGAGCTTGCCGCAGGTACATTGTGGTACATTTCCACAAGGTGTATGTACCTTTTGTTTAACCTTATTTTCGTAGCCAGCCCACGTTTTTCGTTGCCTTCAATTACTATACTGTCTTCACTGCAATCCAGAATTTTAAGTTTGAGCACATATCCGGAGCATGTGTTCTAAAGTTGCTCGGATCAATATATTTTTCCACATCTTGACGGATTGTTTATAAATTCTGGCAACCCAAACTCCTTTTAAATAAACAGTCTCCATATCATTTTATTGACGTCAGAGTTATATGGAGCCCGAAAGTTCAAACATTCTCTAAATCACATGGTTATTAGCATGAGTGAAACTTAATTAGGTATTGCAGCAATGAACACAAAACTCAGATAAATTGCTATCTAAACTGGAGAAATATATAAAAAACTAATAATAGATTCCAATAACAATACAGAAAGACAGCAGCTCTGTCAAAAATCAACTAGAAGAACTAACCTCACAAGGAATGTGAAACAACTTTGATCAAAAATGCAGGAATAATGCAAAAGCTATGCTCGATGTTTCAATGGGCTGCCCCACATAAATAAAGAAAAGCCAACCTTTACAAGCGCGAACTAAGAAAGTCAAAATAGAGAAATAGACTCACTTTCTCGACTGTATAAAGGCAAAAGCGACACGAAAAATCGCAACAATTACCGGCAGCGCAATATAATCAAACTCGATGAGCGGGCTTGCGAATAGAAAAACATGACGATGCCTCAAAATACGAGTATCTACATGGTTCCTATGAATTTAAAAAAAAAGCATTCCAAAGGGTTCCTTGGAAACGATGGTTGGAATGACCAGAGAACGCCAAGTTATAGGCAATGTTGTCCAAGATTTTCTGTTAATTTTTCTTCCTTTCGCCGACCATAAGCGCCGTCACGATCAACGTTATCAACTCTTAATAATCAGACAAGCTGCTTGGATGGTGGGTCTAACTTAGCCTCTTAGCCCCCCGAATCCAATTCGCCGCATCTATACATCATCCTGTCGATTAAACTCTGTGATTGTTACATAGAGTTTGGAGTGAGTGTCGCTTAAACTTAAATCCTCAATGAACTCGATAGAATATTTTGTATTGGACCAAACTTAAGAATGATAGCAGGCTCCTCCGTAAGTATTATAGTACTGTAGTACACGCAGTGGCCAAAAACCTCAGCGGTCAGGCTCATTTTGCCATTCCGATCCAAAAACTCATCGAGGCTCAAGTTGCTACCGATGTTCAAAGAATTCAGTCAAGTTCACAAATATCAGCAAACTCCCTGTCTCACTAACTACTGTAGGTAAGCCAAAATAGAGACTAGAGAGTCCGCGAATTCTGAGGATGCCAAAAGTGGTAAAAACCTGCTGAAATGTCGTACTGCATTTTTATGTTAGAGTCTCTTGTCTATGGTTGCACATTTATTGCGTCAAAAAACGACAATTACTATAAATGGCATAGACTGAGGCTATTTCTTGAATATCGTTTACATGATCCTAGTTGTGGTACAGGGTAAGTGGCTAAAACCGTGCTTTATGTCACATTTACAGCTGCCTTATTTTAGGATCCCTGTCAAATTTCTCCGATTGTGTAGAGTGACGAAACCTCACGGAGCCTTTCGATATCAGAAGGAACAATTCGATATCATACTCATACCAGAGATACAGTCTTAGTTATATGTCAGTAATTTGTTTGTTAGTTCGGAGGCAAAGGGGAATGTCACTTTGCACAGCGAATGGACTGTAGCGTCATTGAAAGTAAAAAAGCTTAGTCTGAGCAGAGAATTCAACGTCCCACAGCGGGCTTGGGAAGTCCATTTCAAGAGCTACTTATCATTCTATCGGCCATCGCGCACTAAGGGGAAACGGCAGATTTTATGCAGTCGAGCAGGATCATACACTCAGAAATCTTGGATTTGGCGCGACCTATCTTTTTCCACTGTAAACAGCCAAATGCGTCACAAGAAACTGCAACAACTTTGGATCGATGAAACTCATGATGCGAACAATGAAAATGTGGACAATGCAACTCCATGACGGTCAATGTAGTTTTATGTGTATGAGGGAAAAAATTGCAACGCTTCGGAGGACTTCCACGTCATCTTCATCAATTTGGAAAATCGTTACATAGAGTTCTCATGCCGGCGGGGGACTGGCAATATTCAACCGCGAGTGAATAACTTATTTTTTTTTTTTTAAATTACCGCACGCACAGATAAGGGAATCCTCTTTACTGGCTGCTTTTCAAATTCAGTCCGCCTTTTTCAAATAAATAAAATAAATATTTCTTACAACATGGATAGAAAACTAGACCTCCGGGTTTTTTTATTCTCTCATATGACATCAACAATTCTATTACACTTCCTTCCAATTTAGCTTCCTTAAAACAAATTACACTAATCTCAACAATCTTCTCAATACTGTGTAGACTTTAGTTGTGTATTCGGTGGAAATGTTGTACGAAAAGATCCTTCATTGCCCTACATTCCGAAATATTTGAGACCATCATTTATGATGCAATGTTCTTTCATTGTACCGAGGTAAGATGGTTTCCTTAAAAGCACTTCAACCACTAGCAACTTTAGCAAGGCATTTGATACAATCGCACTATCTATTTTCGTTCTCATTTGTATGAACCACTGGTATTCCACAAAGCAGTCACGTTGGTCCATTCATTTTCATCTTGACTATTGATGATGTAAATATTACAAATAACTCACAGACGAGTCTTCCAATAGGGGCTTCCAAACTTTGACAGTTGATAGCGACCATAGTGTTGAAGCTACATCTGTGAATTTGGCTGTCATTTATTCAGTCTGTCGTGCCAAATCACCATGGACGGATATGGTGTTCAACAACACGTGCATTTCGGACAAGGTTCCAAGCGCTTTGCCGATTTTACGGTTGCCATAATCGTTCTACTGAGAGGAATATTCGCAGTGTGGTGGAATCAACACCCTTAACTTGACGAAACGCAAGATCTGCCGAAAACATGGTACGAACTCCAATGCTTCTTATAATTGTGCAAGATTTGTTACTGAAGCGGCACATTAACCGGACTTTGGTTTCTTAATAGAACAAATATCCGCATTGTACTTTTTCCGACTTCGGAAATCGAACACTTGACATCTATTTAGAAAGGGTCATCGTACTGAAGTGTAGACATACTTAGGCCCGTTCGTTAGGTAGCTTAAATTGCGCCAAAAATTCCGCAATATTTTGTGACAGAGAAGCGATGCTTAAGCACGACAGTTGTTCATCTATCATAGGTTCAGCATGTTGGACGATGATAATAAAGGAAAAATTACGGCGCCAAAAATAGAAATGTGTGACAAGGATCAATAGTGGTTCAGGTTTCAGCCGAAGTTCAAAGAAAACTTATTGGATGTCCCAATTGTAAAAACATCATTTGCCTCGTAACCAGGCAATATACACCAACTTCAGACTGCTATAATTTCCAAACCCTTCATGACAGTGAGCTCAAATTTTGACACATGACAGATGATTTTATTATCTACAAGCCTTTTAAACGATTTGCGTCTCAGTTGTGTTGAAAAATTTTTATCCGCGATGGAATTCAAACGTGATAGTGTGAAGTAGCTATGGTTAGAGACCTCCAGCACCTCAACGTGAATAAATCATTTGTGTCTTGAACCATAGCTCGTTACCGTGATACTGGCAGCGTTGCAAAACGCCATGAAGGTGGTCATAAAAAAAAACAGCAACATCGGCAGAAAGGGTTCGGAAAGTGAAGGCTCGACTTGAGCGAAATTCGCATCGAAGTGGAAGAAAAATGACTCGTGAGCTCAACTATTCGCTGGAACGGATGCAACACATGCTGGAAGATGATCTTGGGCTCAAGCCATTGAAGTTCCAACAAGCACACGATCTTACACCGCAACAGAAAAAAGTTAGAGTCGAAAGATCGAAGGAGTTGCTACTCTGCACGAAAGTGGTGAGTTGCCGAATTTGGGTTTTTTTCCAATGAGTCGCCATTTGTTATCGAGCAATGTGTCAACAAACAAAATGACCGAGTTTACTTGCCAGAGAGGTGTCCTTCGAAAATTTACACCTTCGGACGGCCACCAGAAAGCAGGCAGCACCGATGGTGATTGTTTGGGCTGCCATAACCGCCGATGGTCGCTCTCCGCTCGTATTTTTGGACCGTGGCGTCAAAATTAATGCGATCGTATACCGTGAAACTGTCTTAGAGGCAGTATTGAGGCCTTGGGCAAACAATCATTTCGGTCGGAGACTGTGGACATTTCAACAAGACTCGGCACCGTTCCACACTTCATTTCTTCGACACAATGGATTGCAAATTCTCCGGATGCAAATCCGTTGGATTCCTCTGTCTGGGGTATTTTGAAGGCGAAGGTTGGCCCTAACAAATATCACAGTTTGGACCACCTCAAAAAAGCACTTCGACGGGAATGGGCAAAAATACCGCAGAGCCACTTGGTGCAGCGTGCGATGCTTTCTTCGGCCGTCTCAAGGCCATTATTCGCGCCAAAGGCGGACATATTGAAAACTACTGATACAATTTGAAAATTGATGTATGTATTTTGCTTAAAATTTATCAAAAAATAGAGTCATTCACCCTGTAAAAAAAATACAGGGGCCAGTAGGATGGTTGTAAGTTCAGTAGAAATATTTGGCGTTACAATTACAAAAGAAGAAGAAGCCATGAGCATTATTCGACAACAGATCTGTTGAAAAGATTCTTTACAGCAGAAATCCATTCGAATAGTTTTTTTTTTGCATTTTTCATGAGCGAAAGTGTTTTTTTTTTTCTTTTTGGACGGCTTGTCTCAAAAATTTCCGGTCTAGTAAGTAAGCATAGATATCGCTGGCCGATACACGACTATTGTGGAATTTTTTTTTTTTTGTTTTCATTTTTAATATAAAATATCTTCATTTTAGATAAATGTTCGTCCACGCCCACATTTGTAATGGGTGGACGATTTTGTGTGTTATTTTTTTTTTTTCTCGCACTGTAACCTTCCTCCAAGTAGTTATAATTAAAACAATGCAAACGTTTTCACGTTCACTGATTTTCCATGGAGGTTTAGTTTCTCCCCCCTTGTATTTCTACCTTTTTAAAGTTTGTTTTTTATTTTTTGTCTTTTCTTTATATTTACTTCAATCCGCCTCCAGCAAACCTCTAATCAGAGAGATCTTTCATTATTTTTTCTTCATTTTATTTTATGCAATCTAAACACTACTACAACATGCCGCTGTTAAAATAGCGCATAGATACGGATGTTTCATGTGGATGAAGATATTAATAATATTTCCTTTTTTGTTTTTTTTTTGTTTTTGCTGAATGATAAAATTAAATGTTGAAGCCAATTAAAGACAAATAAAATGAATTTCCCAATTTTAATTGGATTTTTACATCTTACATAGAGAGAGATGTAATTTTTTTACTTCTGCTGTTCCTTTTTTTTTTTTTTTTTTTTCTGTGTTAGGTATATCTAGAAACGTTGTATATATTTATATATCTATTTTAGCTGGAGAGATAAAAAATAAAAAGTAGAAAAAAAAAAAAAGAAAAAGGAAAAGAAAAAATTGTCCCTCGTACTAGCATTGGTTGCTAGACTATCCACCAATCTTTGGATTGGACCCTTTCTGGTCATGCGAAATATGTATATCCACTGGAGGAATTTCTCTTTGAAACACATAAACACACAGAGAAGAGGATATAAAATAAGGAAGATAGAAAACTATAGTTTTTTGTATATTTGTTCCCCGTCGTTATCCTTGCTGCTATGGTGGCTGTGAACTTTTTTTTTGTGTTGTCTCTATTAAAAGTATCTCTTGTCCATGGATTTGTCCATGGGAAAATTCTACTTTCGCTACCGTGTCCACAAAAAAAAAAAAAAGCAATTTTTTTTTTTGTTTTCATTTGGCGTTCAATGTGGAGGGGGCAAAAAAAAAAAAAAAACACAAGTCCCGAGAGTTGGATAAGCAAGCAGAGTCCAAACGAAAGAAGGCCACTTACCTACCTTAGTTAAAGGATGAAATTAGACACAAACTCACACACCTACAAAGATGTCCGAACAGTAGAGTTTCAGTATATCCCATATACACGTACTCGTATCTATTGCAACTGTTGGAAGAGCTCCAATTAAAATAGAGAAGATTATTTGGATTGTTGGGCAATAAAACAAATTTTTTTTTTTTTCATTTTTTTTTTTTTCATTTTTTTTCTCCCCTCCCTGCCATCGTTTTTAGTGCCATAGATCGTCCTCCATACATACATACAAACATATATATTATATATGTATAAGGAGTATGAGGTAAAATTTTTTGTAGTTAAAAACGAGAGCCAGATGGGGTTGAATTAAAAGCTAGTTCGGCTTTCTTTTTTTTTTTTTTTTTTGTCTATCCCCTTTGAGGCATAAATACATAATATAATGTGTTAGTGAGAAAAAGGACACTCGTGCAGTCACACTATTCACGATTTCTATTTATTTTATTTTTTTTTTCCATCAGATTCTCCACCCTTTTTTGTGAGAGATTTTTTTTTTATAAAGTTTTTTTTTTTTGTCGTTGGATAGGTATGCGGCTTCAACCCCTTGTGTTATGAGCTTAGGAAATATAGCACCGGTAAATTGTTAAATGAATTGAAATGATTTAGAAAGAATTGGAAGGAATCGCACCCTTTTGTTTAGTCGCGTACATAATATAAAACCAAATTCAATATGCTGTCGATTTTTCTTTTCTTCCTTTTCCTTTTCAAATTTTATGTACTTGTACTTTTTGAATAGCGCTTCAAATGGATTTAAAAAATTCAATAACTTACCATATATTCGTATATTCATATATATGTTTATAAACATATATATATGCATAATTATAGTTATATATATAATTGAAATTTGAATTTTAGTTTCAGTTTTAGTTAAAATTTAATTTTTAAAATTTAGTAACTTGTAAATTATTAAATATTTAATTGGGAATGAAGGAGGGCGTTAAAAAATTAAAAATTTAAAAACATATACGAGTACGAGTATATACAAGAGTATGAGGTCTAGTTGAAAGTTTTGTGTATTCAGTAAATTTTATTACAAAAAAAAAAGAAACTGAAAATATATACAAAAATACAACAAAGATACTCTTCGAAACATTGATGACAAAAAAATGATTTGTTTGGTGTAGTTCTTCATGGTATGATGTTGGATGTGTTGGCTCTGAGATTGTGAAAAGTTTAAACGAAAAAGTCTTAAAATTGCTGGACAAACAAAAATTGAGGGACAACAAATCATCAAAAAAAAAAAAAAAACAAAAAGAAGATATGCACATGTTAAAATAAACGAGAATCCAACAGCTCAATCTTGATAGAATAAACCAACACCACAACGTGGTATGAGTGTACTATGTTGTAGCGTGAACCTAAAATTAGTTTCACATCCTACGAAACCTGAAGATACATATGTACATACTCGTACGAATGCTCCTGTGAAAAACTTACAGGAGCTTAGTGGACACATATGAAAGCCGATATATGTTCCTGATCAGGTAAATTTGACAAAATTCTGAAATCTAATGTTCAGCATCAGAAAAAGGGAAGCAAAATTACAAACCTTTAGAAAATCAGTGTTAAGACCTTCACTTCCGATGATATAAAATAAATTCTATCTGCGGGTTTTTTGATGAAAACTAAAACAAAAAGACTCAAAGTGTTTTTAACATACAATACGCGTTGGAAATAGGTTCATTTGAATGTGCTTCTTAGAAAGTCATGATAAGAACCACCATATCCCATTTGTTTGAATAGAATCAAAGGATCAGTATTCGAACTAATTTCACACACATAATGAGCTGACTTTTTGCAATTTCTAAAAGCAACAAATTTGCCATCCTTCTGAGTGTATAAGTTCGAATTTTTTTTTTTTAAATGATTTGAGTACGTTTTGGGTGTTCTTGGAATAGTATTTTAGTTCCTAATGAAAACCCAAACACGTCAGCCCGCAATACAAAAGAAAACATTAATTATCAATTGGAAATTCGTGTACTTGAATTGGCTTCTTAGGAAATCATGATGAGCAATAAATTTACCATCTATCTGAACTCGGAAATATGTTTTTCTTTTGTTTTTCTTTTTTGTTGAACTTAACAATAGTAAATACTGAGAAAAATACAATTTTTTTCTCTTCCTGAATCAGAGAAATTTCGAAATGTATGTCAAAGCTGGAATTTTCAATTCTCTGACCAAAGGATCTCAAAAATCAATCAAGGTACACTGCTATTTCGTTTGATGTACTCGTATCTTTTCTGAGATCTACTAGCAATTGTACATAAATTCAGTGCCATTTCATTCATAATGCAATATGTGATCAGTTGTTTTAAAATTAGCAAACCAAAAAAAAGTGCAGGCGGGACTTTTGAATATGAAATGAACAGGAGTCAGCTTGTGATTATTTAATCTCTGACGGAAATATTCGTTGGATGTGATTTTGAAGGAAAATTTGGTTTTTCGAATCCATGGTTTCATCATAGCATAGGCCGAAGGACTTTATTCAGACGATTCAAATGAGGATGGCCCCTACTGTGTCTGATGCAACCTGGAAAATATATTGTAGATTGAAGGCTGCAGAGTAAATCTCGATGAAAAGATATTGGCTTTCTAATGTTTATTGGAGGGATTGTACAATATCAAATGGTTGTACCGGTCAAACTAATTTTTTAACTATTTCTGTGCGTCTAGATATAAAAGTAAAGAAACAAAAAAAAACAAAACAGGACAAGGATTATGGATTTTTTTTTTCTTGTTTTTTTTTTTCATATTTTTGTCCTTAATGTGGAAGAGTACTATACACAACGGAAGAGATGCCAACTCACTCGTTGCAGGGTTGACCAGCATTCTTCTAAGGTTCGTTCACTTATTGCAGCTGCACTATTCGATCTGGATAATTGAAGCTGTTGTATGATATATTTTTTTTTTTTTTTATAAATTTATTATTTTTCACATTTTGTTTTGCACACAAGTTTTCCGCAATTTTTTTTTTTTTGGTTTGGTTTGGTTTTGTATTTTTTGAAGAAAAGAATAAAATCGAATTTTTTAAATTAGTTTTCTTATAAGAAATTTCTGGTAAAAAAAAAAAAACATCAAGAAAAAAGGTCAAATAGCACACTGGGCAGTAATATAAAGAATTTCAAATGATGGTCTAATTAAGAAAAATAATATAGCTTTTTTTAAGCAATGTACAAATGCTATCGAAATAAAAGGAAATAGATTTTTTTTTATACTTGTACATTTGTGGGGGGAGGAGAAAAAAATAAATAAATAAAATATAGCAGCAATTCACACACACTACACGCACTCTATTAGATTGTCGTTGACTCAGGAATTTCAACAAAAAAAAATAAAACAACCCAACCAACCGACAACAAAACTCTGCAAAAGAAGAGAAATGAGAAAAAAAAAAAACAAACAATGTCCATTTCCCGTCGGCAAAAAATCCAAACTACTCCACGACGTCGATTTCGAAAAAAAAAAAAAACAATACAATAAAACCAAAATTAAATCGTATACCAAACAAAAACACAACACAGCGCATTTAAAAAAATTGTTTACCCTTTATTTAAATAAAATTAATAAAAAAAAATAAATAAATAAATATATAACATGATATACAAGCCAATTATGAATGAAAAATAAACAAACAAACAAACAAAATAACAATTTCCAAAGCTAAAATCAAATTAAACTTAAAGTTAACAAAACTTAGGATGTTGATTCGTCAATTACGTTTTCATCTTCATAGTCCAGTGTCATTTTTTCGTTACTAATTTTATTTATCTTATATATAAAAAAAAAAAGCAAAACGTTCCTTTCTTGATAAGGTATCCAATCAACTTTCGGTGGGGTGGGGAAAAGAAGTTAAATTAAATTTTTCTTGCTTAAAGACAATCACCTATTAATTGTTTTTAGTTTTTTTTTTTTTTTTTTATTACTAATTTTTTATATATTTTGTTTTTTTTTTTTTTTTTTTACACTTATCACACTCGCGAAATTTATCGTAGTTTTTGCTTGATGAAGAAGAGGTCACATCTTCTAATTTGAACCTTAACCGTCGACATGTAAGTCGAAAGTGATTTGCACTCGGAACGTAGAAATCGCCGAAACAAATTCTTATCAGTGGGAAAAAAAATATCCGTTTTGGAAAAAAATAAATCGGCAACAACGACAAGGACGAGATTACAATTAAGAATAAGATGACGATGAGAACGACGGCCACGGACGTCTACCTACAACGACTATGACTACGACTACGACTCCGACTCCGAAGACGATAACGACGAGGCAACGACAACGCTATAACGAAAACAACACCTAAAGAAACAACTTTTCAACAACGGACATCCTTACAGAATGGTGTCCCTTAACGTTCTGTGTGTGTTGTATTGTATATCAAATTCAAAGAAGGACTGCGTGACTCCGAGAAAAAGTATTCCTTTCCTAAGATACAACAGAGAAAGAAAGAAATACAAAAAAAAAAAAAACACGGTTTCCCTGCTTTTTTTTTTTTTTCTATTTACAAACTATGAATATTATGAATATACACACACACACACACACACACACATATACAACCTGGAAGAAACAACCACCATCATCATAGCAAAAGTAAAAAACAAAAAAAATTCATCACTTTCTTTATTTTCGATATTATATGCGCGGAGAGGGGAGAGTAGGCCAACAAAAAAAAGAGGAAAATTTTCCTTACACATTCAAAAAAAAATTAGAAAAAAAAACAACCCCAGAACGACTTTAGAGAAATCTCATCCCTTCAAAACACCACCACACACACTGGCATTGGTGGTGTGTATTTGGTACTGCTACTACGTAGAGCAACTCTATGCGACCATTAGATGAAGAAACGGCAGTGATCCATTGCCGTCGTCCGTTCTATATGCTCCGGCTCTGGCTCTGGCTCTGGCTCTGGCTCTGGCTCTGTGCCTTGTGCTCTGTTCTCGTAACTCGATGTTCGAGATACTCTAAACTGTGTGCTCTGTTGTCCATGACTCGCGCTATATCCTATCTCTTGTCTTCTCCTGTACTATCGTCATCGTCGTCATCATCGTCGTCGTCGTCGTCTGTCGTCAATTCCGTCACCGTCACCGTCTTCGTCATTCTCTCTGGGCTGCTTGCTATACCAATCCAACCTTAGAGCGAAGGAAATTTAAAGGGGCCCATCAAAGTACACGCACACACATGAAACCAAGCACTGGAGAGCAAAAACCCACCCACACAAAAATCCAATTTACACGTTCAAGCCAACCCCATTCAGGAAGAAACACCGCAGGAGAAGGAACACATATTTACAAAACGAAGGAATTGTCGGGCGCAAAAAAAAAATACAAAAAAAAAAAAAATTACAAAATACACACAAAAAGGATTTGAATTTTGAAGACGGACGAAGCACGCTAACCGTTTTTCTTCAAGCCCTGATTCTTTCCTTCTGGCTGTAGTTGTTGGCTGCTTTTTTTTTTTTATTTTTATTTTTATATGTTCTGCCTTTTACTGTATTTCATTCATTTCCATTTGCGCCCTGTTAAGAGATATCCCTTCAAGATAAACACCACTACATACTTGCTCATATACATGTCCATGCAACAAAGAATCTCTCTTTAATGGTATACTGGTACTCCTGCTAAGGCCGTTCATTTGGCAGAACATTTATAATTACAGTTTATTTTTTTTTTTTTTTTTTATTTGTTTTAGGTACTTTTTTGTAATGAAAAAAAAATTACCCTTTCTCGTCCTTTGAGGGAAGGGAAATTTTTGTTTGATATACCACCCCCAACTACCACCACTACCACCACTACAGGCAACTATTTAGAAAGTAGTAGTATGGATTAGTATTTGATAAGCGTTTTTTTGGCCGCTGTTCACTCGTTTACTATGTATCTTTTCTCAGCATTCTCCTTCGAAGAGAAGAGAAAAAAAGGACCTTTTTTTTTGTGTTGAGAATTTGAATTTGGATGGACAGCAATACCGATAGCAATAGCAACAAGGTACTAAGGAGGTGGTAGGGTAGATGATGTATTTTTTTTTTTTTTTTAAAGGACTTTACTCCAGCGGAATACTCTTTTTTTTTTTTTTTATATTTACGAAAAAAGGGGAAGGGTCATGGTTTTTTCATTTGTGAACTGAGAGAAAGGATATTTTATCTTGGCTGGATAGGTTGAGGACTGTGGGTAGTAGTTGGTAGTGGGTAACGAAAGACAGATTTGTTGGGTGAAATTTAGTACATTGTGGGGTTAAAATGAGCGAGTAGTTGCGAATTGTACTTAAATTCAATCCCAGCAATGTACGACTGTATGTACTCGTACAAGTACGTAGATATGCCGCTCAAATTGACCCACTTTCCAGGGAAAGAAGATTTATAAAAAAAAAAATAAAAAATAAAAAAACACATTCGACAAGTCAACGTACTGAAGTCCATCCCAGGGTATGGTCTAATACACATGGTTGTCTGTACCTATGCATAGATAGAAATTTGAAGCCAAATGTATGCAGGATAACAATAAAATTTCGAGAATTTTTCTATAAATGAACTTTCAATTGACGTCTGCTACCAGTGTTCATATTCATCCGCTTGCCTTCTGATGTGTCACTTGTTGCATTTGTATGTATGTTACATAGAAAGAAAACTTAGTTAGTCGATCTATGTTTATAAACTTCTCTTGGGAAAGCACAACTTGTAACAGCCACAGGACATTTGAAAGAAATAAATGAAATTCACTCGCAACGACAAAACAACTGTCGAAGTCGAAACATTCAAATAAAATGAATGTAACTACGAATAGATGGTAGATACATAGGTAAATCCTTGCATACAGACATATGTATGATATGATGAGAAGCAATACCGGTGCCGGAACATGAATTCCTTCTAACAAACATCTATGGCTAGTAGATTGACAGGCCAAAGGATATGCCTAGTCGATTTGAATTGTGGTTAGGTTACCAGGTCACTATGTGAACCTATAGTTTGGCTCAGTTTGAATAAAATTCTTCATTATAGCTTTCATTACATCCATAATTGGTATTGTGGTAACATAATAACAACGGAAGATGAACGGAAATGAACGAATTTTCCATTGAATAGTCAAAGCGACCACACATGACTGACATATGAAGAATGGCCTCAAAGCTACTAAAACTATTTTGTAACATATGAGTGACAAATTTATGAAGAAACAAAGTCTAGCTCTGTATAATAGAAAACCAGGAGGAAGAGATTACAGAATATTCGCTTATGTCCATTCGTCTAATAGAAAAAATGAGATTATTTTGTGGGCTACTAGGTGTTGTCTTGCTAATTCAATACCGCAGAACGAATGCCAATGAAATCGAGAAATATACAAAATCTTTAGCAAGATTTAGGATTTAGATTTTTAGTAGGTATCTACGGCACCTACTAAAGTTGTTAAATGGATTAAATCTCTAGAGCGTATACCGACTCTATGACATGGTTGTCTGTCGGTAACCCCATCGATATAGGGCACGTGCTTCACTCCAATTAGTCCAGTCAATCAGTTGATTTTAAGGATTTTAAAGGCGATGTTTTAAAGTTTTTAAACTTTCCAGCTTATCTAGGAAGCTATTCAATATTTGAAAAAAAATATTAGTAAATCCCAGTCATCGATCACGAATTGTGAGTGAAGTTTTAAATGAGTTCTTAATTCTCACAATTTCAATAGAGCCACGTCGTTGCAATTACGAGTATTTTGTATTTTAGGTCAGTCACCTACTTTTGCAAAATTTCTTCATAATTGCAGTGTGCAAACTTTAGCAACTTTACACATGTTGAGTGGCCAATTATTCGAGTCAATATTTAATATCTATAATTGTATAGTAATTTGCGCTAGGATCCAATACATATACAGGTAACGAGCTATAATTTTAGATTCTTGCTATGAATTTTTAATTTTTTTTTTTTTTTGCTATCTTACATATGTTGAATTTTACACGCACAACTTGAATAAATCCTTTCACATAATCCACCCCCAATTGCTAAGCTCCAACTGGATGGTAATAACCCCCCCGATGATTGTAGGGCAAAATATACCACTCGAAGCACCCTTCCAATGCACTTGCATAAATAAATGCAAAAAAAAAAAAAAAAAACCACAGCCAAGGAATGAAGTAAACAAATGATTGTTGGAAAGGATAAGCAATCACCATTTTGGAGCTTTAGACGTGAAGAAGTTGGTTATAACTACACAAGTTCTCGTATAGTTCGCAGTTAAAAAGCAGTGAAAAAGGAAAACAAAATCAAGCCCGAACCGTCTATGTACATTTTTTTTTTTCGTTCTTCGACTTTTTGTGTTATCCTTTCGACGTTAGCAAACTATTGGTTCTTCATCAAAAGAAATTCATAAGAATATCCCTTTTTATGCTCGGTCGATGTTATATGAATATATACATACATATGTATGGACTGTACTCGTACATATGTGGATACGATTGCGGTCGTTTTTGTGGTTTAGTGTTTCGACTTGTTGTAAATTCAAATATATTAAACTTGGTTAGCAAGTAGAAAATACCTTTTGTCCTGGGTTGTTCGTTGACACTATATAATCGGATTTTTGAAAGGATATGAAATCAATTATTTCCTCAATGTACATCCATTGTCTTTTCAATGCAAATTAGTGGTAAATAGTAATCGATTGGTCTGTACAAGTCATTTGCACTAAATGATGTTAAAATGATCTTGGGATATGAAAAAGTGAATTAGATTTCTGCTAAAAGGTCAATTTGATCGATTTTTTCACGTTTAAAAAACAGAAATAGGTAGTCACTGGGGGGCTAGATCTGGAGAGTATGAATATACATACATTCACCTGTAGACTCGTGCGCTGTCTTGACGGAAGAGCACTTTCTTTCCGTGCTGGCAAACGTGCAAAACCACTCAAGAATTTCAAATTTCTTTGACTGAATTAACAATGTATCTTTTGATTCAGGGACAATAATATCCATATCTATATGGTGATTTTATAGATTCTTAAAATATCTATTAAACTCTAAAAACCAACAGCCAAGTGGCAAATTGCTTCTACGCCTATAAATCAAAAATTAAGGACACGTATTGATAGGAATTTGCGAATATGGCTTCTTTGATTGACTTGGCCGATTATCTCTGTGATATGCTCAGAAACATCACTACTAGAATCAGCAAGTCTTATCAGCAAAAATATCTTGCTTACTGAAATGTTCTGTCATATTAAGCAGAAAAAAGGCGCATTTATCATATGTAAATTTTAATAGTTTTGAGTTACCACCTTGATCAAAAAGTTCCCGGACCACACCACCGTGTGGCGCTCCCATTGTTCTGATTTGAGTTCCGTTTTTTTTGTTAAGTTGGTAAATCTATTGTTGACATTCCCTCTAAATCTTAGCGTCATAGCTGGACATTTGCAAAAGTTACGTAGCCAAGAGTACATAGAAATAGCTCTGTGTGGGTTGGCGATTTTTTACAATTTTAGAAATGGATTTCAATTTGCAACAACGAACTTGGATTCAATGATGCGCGAATGTTGGAAATGTTGAGAAAGTGTTTCGGCAACAATTCTCTAAAGAAAACGGTCGTTTACCAGTGCCACGAGCGCGAGCGGGTTCAAAAGTGGTCGTGAGTCAATCGAAGATGATGAACGCAGTGGCAGACCATCAACATCGAAAACCGTGGAAAACATTGATCGAAGTAAAAGAAAGAGAGATAGCGGAGGACTTGAACATTGCTTATGGATCCATCCAAGACATTTTGCTTAATGATTTGGGTTTCCGTCGTGTAGCAGCAAAGTTGGTGCCAAAAGACCTCAATTTCATGCAAAAAAGAGACCGTGTTTACGTCGCAAAAGAGATGATTTGCGAGGCTGAATCCGATCCCAAATTCTTCAAAAGTATCATTTAATGGAGACGAGACGTGGCCGTGGGTTTATGAGTACGACATGCGATCCAGACATCAGGCAAGTGAATGGCATTCACCAAATGAGCCGAGACTAAAAAAACCACGTCGTTTTCAGTCAAAAAAGAAGGCAATGCTCACGGTTTTCATGGATTACAACGATGTAGTGCATCGTGCATTTTTACCAGAAGGCCATGCAGTAAACAAAGGGTATAACGAGTATTTGGGCGTTATGAAACCAGAATTTTGGGCAGAAAACTCGTGGATTTTGCACCATGATAACGCACCGTCGCACAGTGCCATCATTATTCGTAATTTTTTGACGAAAAATGCAACAAATACGAGTATCATCCAACAGCCACCGAATTCACCTGATTTGACGGCTCCCTGTGACTTCTTTCTGTTCAATCGACTTAAAAAACCACTCTACGGGGAACGCGTTTCAGCAGCCGCGCCGAGAGGAAGTAAATGGAAAAATCGCAGGAATCACTGATGGACATACCGAAAACCGAATAAAAAAAATCTTTCGTGGATTGAATCAACCGCTGGCATAAGTGTGTTGCAGTCGATGGGGATTACTCTGAAGGGGACAATATAGATTTAGATGAATAAACTTGTATTTTTAATTTTCTGAATACATTCCGGGAACTTTTTGATCAAGGCAGTTTTCAAGTGTTTTTTTTTAATATTCTGTTTCCTGTCATCCGGATGTCAAACGGAAGGATATGACTACTTCTATTCTCGATTTGAGGCTTTCCCTTTCAGACACTTTTACATGGAAACAAATATGCCTCTAGTTCAAGTTTGGACTTTTAGTGGTTAACTATTTTTCTTGACTATTTGTCTGCTGTATCGTTGCCCAAAGCCAGTTCTTTAAAAACCAAAAACCTATATTGGTCGAAGGATTGTTCTTTAGTGCAATGAAGAAAGACTTCTAGATACGAGTAGGAGTCGTTTAAATTCAACATTCTGAAGATTTTTGTAATTTCACAATATGTGCACTGATGCTATGTAACATATGTGACACTTACTATCCTTTTCAGGATAATTCTAAAGAAAAATTACTTCAAGTCCTTCCGAGAAAGTGGCGTTAATGAGTCGATTCAATTGATTCCTTTGAAGTAGTTAACTATGACTTTCTGACAATAACCGTAAGCCGCTAAATTAAATTAGAGAATATCCACGACCCACTTGGTCCTACCTATTTTATTTCTACTTTTTTTTTGTTCCTGTAGAACTTTGTTACTCCGGTATGACATGACATAGGTAGATCTTAGCTTCTAGGAACAATTGTAGGACATAGCAAACATAATCAATCTAAAGCCAGTTATAATAGTCTATTTAGCAAGAGTGGGTGGAATTCTTCTAACTTGCAGTCCTTCTTCTAAATCTTTTCAGCAAACCATTCAATTCGATCGGAATACTTCCTTCTTTCAAAGGTAAATAAATATGTATGGCCATGGCATTGCTATTGGACGTAACGTTTTACCTGTCAACATATTCGTATTTCTTGTATCCTTGTAATATAAAGAAATAGTGAATCCTACGACTACACTTTTACATAAGAATTTTAAATGCATTTTTCTCTGCTGCCATCGCAAAAAGGAAAACAAGTCAGCCCTAGAGTTAGAGACCAACCAACTCTGTACATAGATACGAGTACTCGTACTATTGCGTTGTTGGCTCTTTTGTATGTCCTTTGAAAAAGAGAAGTTGTAAACAGAAAAAAAAAAAATAAATAAATAAATAAATACACTAGAAAAAAAAGAAAAAAATCAGAAAAATATCCCCCGTAACTAGTAACTCGTAAATCTTTACGTAGTTTGACTAAGAAACAGAAACACAGTGTCCTTTCCTTGGTTTCGAATTGAAATCGCACCCAAGAAAACAGGCTACAGCGAAGTACATGAAACAAACCTTAAGGGTGGAGAAACACGGAAAAACCAAACAAATGAAAAGGACACTGAGTGTCCGTCCGTCCCACCCATAAAAAAGGACGAAAAATAATATAAAAAAAAAAGTTTTTTTTTTTTTTTTTTTTATTCCTAAAGCCCTCCCCTTTATCTGCTTTTTATAGAGTGGACTTTTTTCTTTTTTTTTTTTTCATTCTTCATTTATACTTTTCTTTTCGTGTTTTTTTCTACTTTTTTTTTTTCTCAATTCCCCGTTGAAGGTATAGGTCTCTGAATGTGTATTTCGTTTTAGGACGAAAAAAAAAAAAGTAGAAGAATAGGGATATTCCACTACAGAGCCAGAGTCAGAGCCAGAACCACTACGACACTTAATGTGGAGTTTATAACTTTTTTTTTTTCACTCCCTTATTTTTTGTTAGATTAGAAATAAAAAAAAAAAAAAAAAAAAAGGGGTCGTGGACAAGGACGGGGTGGAAAAAAAAAGAAGAAAGAAACTATTATGCTTCATGGCAAAATGCATGTAGTGCTGTAGTGGTGGAGCAATTTTATTTTTTATTTTTTATTTCTATGTGCAGAGGATGTATATGTTTGGATGTGTACATAATATGTAGCGATAGAGTGTAGAATGTATCATACTATGCAGGGAGGAAAAGAATTTAGTTGTGTCGCTTTTGGACGTTGGACATTGGACGTGGTACGTAGTACGTAGTATATACACCTACCTTGTGCGTTCGACGTTAAATGTTCGACTTTAGAAATGGAATATTGAATATTAGACGTTGATTGTACTCGTATTCATCTGAGAGAACTTTGATACACGTCAACTGAAATCGGGAGTTAATTTCTATGAAGAAAACACGTCGATACGTAGGTACATAAATGAGTTGAATTCAAGATCCTTGCCAAGGATGAGTTCTCACTTTTAACCTGCTTCGTGGGTTTATTTTATTCGTCGACCTAAGAAGCTGTGATTGGCTTTTAGTGCCTGAGTAGGGCTTACGGAAGTCGGTGGGTTGTATTATGTAGGTACCCTCTGAATGAAGATGCAATGGGCAGATCATACGATTTGAGATTTGGAGTCAGATAATTTAAAACCTATGTAAACTATGTCATGGACTTGAAATTATTTTTAGGTCGATCCGCGGATTGATCTTCATAAAGGCAACGCATACGGTTTGCTATAATTTCCCTTGAAAAAGGACATTCAATTTTAATCACATGAAATTCTCCTCTAATAGTTTTTCGAACAGTGGATTTCAACATCGAAACTGATATCTCAAACCTTTAGACGAGTCAGTATTCAGTCAGACTCACCTCTACCTAGTGAAAGCCAAGAAATGAATGTCCAAAATGATTCTCAGAGATTCCAACAATGCCAGCCGGATGAAAAGAATTCGCAGAAGGCAAACAAGCCCCCAAAATTGTATCGATTTCAGAGGCACTAACCCCCTCTGTAGTAAAAATTTGTTCTGACATTTTTTGGCTTGATTTCGCGTTTGAAATTTTTTTTTTATTGGAAAAACTCGAGGAAATTCAACTTGAGGTGTACAGAAATATGTTCCAAGGTAAAAAGGACTTTTTTAAAGCAAGCATCGGAAAGGAAGATTCTTCACAGATGTACGAGTATTCTCAAAATTTTATAAAGCGGAGCTATTGCGTCTCAAGTGACAGTATGTGTTGAGTCATCAGTACAAAAATGAGCATCGAGCGAAAATTGTACAGAATTCAACATTCGAAGGACATCCTCAAGGTGGTCAGAAAGAGCAAAATCTTATTTTACAATACTGGAACTGGTGATGAAATGTGGTGTTTTGAATATGATCCAGAAACCAAGTGCGTGAGGACAAGGTTTTTTTTGTTTTTTTTTTTTTTATAATCAACGCGCGCTCAAGGGGTTTTTGTACCCTTAAAATGTTCGTACACAGCGTGGGCGAAGAAAACTTTGGGAGCAAAAAAAGAGAGGTACCCATGTGCATTGGTCTTAAATGTTTGTAAGTTATAACGAGCAGGAAATACAGAGATCGGCAGGGCATTTCATAAGCGAGTAGGTAGATTTGCTTTTACGATTCCAAGGGCATTGTCAACAGACAGTTCGTTCCACTGGGTCGTAAAATGGTTAATGCACAATTCTATCATCGTGCTTTGAAGTGTTTGGTTCGCCGTATAAGGAAATTTGGCGTTTTTTGCATGATAATACGCCACATCATCGATCGACACTTGTGACCGATTTTTGTTGACTAAAAATCTTGCATTTTACTTATAAACCTCATATTCGCCTAATTGACACCGCGTGACTTAAATCTTTTCAAAAAAAAAATGGATTTGCCGACGACAGGAAAGCGTTTTATGGACGTCATCTAAAAGGCTTATACCGACGATCTTAAACCACTCATTCGACATACGTTTAGACCGTGCAAATCGCCATATTCAGCCTTTCTCTCTCTGTCCCAGGCATTTAACACTTTGAATTTGAATAAAGTAAATCATCAAGAGTTCTGCTTAGATGCTTTGGAACTAAACTTGTACCAGTCTGAGCAACGCGACAGGAGGGCATATTGATGGACTAAAAATTGAATGTCACCCTGAAATTATTATTATCTATTTTTACATTCAAGAAAACACTTGAAAGTTGATGCTACAGACGCTTGCAAGCATAACCAATCAAAAGCTGATGCAAAAAGCAACATACCAGATGACAGTGAGGTCCTTGGTGATTGACCATTGACCATTGAGATGATACTAACAGCGGCACTTTACTACTAAAACACCCAGACAACATAGTTCCCTTTACAGAGGATACCAAACCTAGACATTTACTGCTACCGAGAATAACACCAGAATACGTGTTAATGTTCTCTGGGCAAGTGGTCAAATTAAATAAAATTTTTGAAATTATTCATATTAATCAGATCTGCTCAAAAATGAGGGGAACACCGTCCCAAAGGAAGGCTTCAACATCAGCAATGTTAGTGTGAAAACCCACAAATTTCCAAGGAAAATGCCATATCTATAAATTGTTGTAAAGTGCCTTTAGTTCCGGCAGAACTTTACGTAAGTGTGCAGAGAAAGCATTCCAGAATTATTGGATTTAATTAAACAGAAATGTAAAATTGTTTTGATTGTTTTCATTCTGTTTGCGACAATGTCCTCATCTTTCTGTGATTCAGTTCGAAAATTTCAACGATCAACGCTCGTTCATTTTGAAAAAAATCACTGTTTTAAAGTCAGGTCAATGTAGTGTCGTACCAAGAGTCCGTCATCCTCCTTTATAAGTTTTTATAAAAAAAAAAAAATAATAAAATAACGATCCACTTAAGTTATTATCGAATGAAATCAATCATTACCCGAAGGATAAGACAACATTTGTGACATTTTAAACTCCCCGTTTGCATTCAATTTGTTCGAAAGTACATATTACCACAAGTTGTAGAGGAAAGCAACTTCTTCGTCATCTTCAACTGTCATCACAAGTCATGTGTGTACACATCACAAGATGACACAATTTAACAAGCTTTCGCCCAAAACATACCCCCCTTCCTACACACAAAACTTAAATATAAAGTCGAACCTTTTATAAACAAAAATCAAGGCCAAGCGTATTTACATCCCCTGACTTCGTCTCTACTCTTCGGCTGGCATTTTAGCCAGGCAGACCCAAAAGAGTAGATACAGCAGCATAGTAGTGCTCAGGCATCAGCAGGAGTAAGCAAAGTTGAATGTACTACAAGGAATGAAGTTCATCATCAATATCCAGGCAACATCCATCGCCCAGTGGCTCAATCGCTCAGTGGTTCTTATGCAAACGTATACATATGCTCATATCAGTACAACTACATGTATATAGATACATATGTATGTATGGAGATATCAACCAAACTATACGCTCTTGCCGGCGGTAGTGCATTTGCCTTTGAGTTTGCTTTTGTCTCCGCTTCAGTCTTTTGACCTTCTGAGGGAGCAGTCTCTACCCTGGCCTGGTCCCCCTGGCAATATCCTTGGATCATAGCTTCAAAGTTTTCGATAGTAAATTATTGTGTTCCTTAGTCCTTACACAAAGGGCCGGCAAATTTCCCAGTACCATTACTACTTGTATTATTATTATCAGCGTTAGCAATAACAAAGCCAGAAGGACAACAAATTTTTGTTTTTCAAATGCACCGCATCTCTCAAATACTACACGTAGCATAGCATACACACAACACTTACAGCCATCCACAAAGCCATGCACACATAGATACTATAGTTAACATATAGATCCTTGTGCCAGAACGCACCTATCATCCAAGAAAGAAACCTAGAAATTTTTGGGATATTTCAATTCTAAAACACACACACTACGCACACACACACGTTGAAAAATTCTCTCATTCAGTCGGTTAAATACTCTCTTGCTCATATGATTGGAGGGGGTGTGACGGCTAAAGGATTTCCTCATCTCTTGCTCAACTACTCGGATGGATTATATATGGAGTGTATCACGTGTAGAATTGCATTTGGCGCCGAAAATTCCAGACCTTAAAACCGTTGAAAAAAAAAAAAAAAAAAAAACAAAACTACGAGAAAAGGATGTCTGAAGAAAGGACAATAAAAAAAAAAAAAAAAACAAACACAGTAGACAAAGTAGGTATGCGCTTTTTTCCGATTCGCTAACAGGACTAGCCCGTTGACCAATGTTTTTGCAAATTTTTTCCTTCTGCTAAAGGACGTGAGTTTGGAGTAAAAAAAACAAAAAAAAAAAAAGTCCTAACAATGCTACAACAGTGTTCGGTTTAACGTATTTCATTTTTCTTTTGCTGTTGCTTCGGCGGCGGTAGGTGTTAGCTATGTAACTGGGCGGCTGTTGTAGTCCACTTTGGTTTTTGTTTTTTTTTTTTGGGGGGGGGGGATCAAATTATATGGTTGGGAAAGGATATACTGAGGATATAATGAGTGCGTACATCTTGAGGATATCCTTACACATTACGAAAAAGAGACCCTCGCACTTACATACGAAATGTACTCCCACATAGCCCACAGCGTGACATTGAAAATGTTTAACACATCTTTTCGAGTCCTTGTCCCTGTTAGCGTTACCATCTTCGTCCCGATTTCACTGCCGTTGCCGTTGCCATTGCTATTGCCGCTGTCGTTGCCGTTGCCGCTGTCGTTGTCGATGCCGATGCCGATTACGGTTTTGGTATGCGTATCGTGAGAGGGAAAGTATGTCGTCATCTGTTATCAGCCGTCTTAAGGAGAATTTCAAGACTCAGCAATTTTGTGTAACACTGCAGTTTTGTCGGTTTTTCTTTTAAAATACACACACACATACACACATGCATATATAAGCACACATCTCCAACATACAGAAATTAGACGGGGTAATAAGGAAACAGAATAGCACATTTCTCAAGGACTCACCTGAATCTCATTGACTAACTTTTCGCTGTTGAACTTTATGTCTGGAGTTGAACTACCCCCCGATGGGGTAAGTGGCTGCGGTGGATGCGACAGGGAAGCTGCTGCTGCCGCTGCTGCCGCCGCTGCTGCTGCCTGTTGCTGTGACAAATTTATTTGAGGACTATGTTGTTGCTGTTGCTGTTGCTGCTGTTGTGATTGATTTTGTTGGTTGTTTTGTGTTTGTTGCTGCATATGATTCTGTTGTTGGAGATGTTGCATTTGTTGTAGGCTGCCTGCGGTTAGATGATTTGGGGTTAAATGAGGTACACCTGGAATGCGTGTACCACTGCCACTTTCAGCATCACCTCCATTTGGTAGGGATTCGTTTTGTCCAGTTTCAGCTTGCTGCTGTTGTTGTTGCTGCTGTTGCTGCTGTTGCTGCTGCTGTTGCTGTTGCTGCTGTTGCTGTTGCTGTTGCATATGATGATGGAGTTGCTGTTGTAACTGATGATGTAAGTGTGCAGTTGCAGGCGCTGGACTATTTGCAGTTTGATGATTATTCTGATCAGCATTTGGGCCATTGTGTAAGGGACTTCTGCGATTATCGATAGGTCTCGATAGTGCAGCTGTTGTTGTTACATTTTCTGATGTCACTACGGCATCACTGTTGTTCACTTCGTTATTTTCACTATTATTATTACTGCTGTTGTTATGATTATTTGACGTTGGTACTGTACTATTACTGGTATTGGCACTTGTCGCCGCCATTGCATTGAACAACGCCAGCGACTGTTGATTCTGATGGTGTGTCAAATGTTGCTGATGCTGCTGTTGTTGCTGTTGCTGCTGCTGTTGCTGATGATGATGGTGATGGGCAACGCTTGCCAGACTTATAGGTGGCCCTCTGGCTTGTTGCCAAAAGTCAGTGTCCATTTTGAAAATTGACCGATTAGTAATCTGATGTTGATGCTGTTGTACGTCTGTAGTCATTTGTGTATTCACTACGGCAGCTGCGGCGGCGGCAGCGGCTGTTGCTGCTGCTGCTGTACCAGCTAACGGAGCGTTTGAAAGGGAATTCTGTTGTTGCGAATGCAATGGTAATTTTGGTAATAGTGCAGCACCTCCGTCTAATGGAAGATGCTGCTGTTGCTGATCTAAATGCTGCTGATGATGATGATGAAGCTGTTGCTGATGTGACAATAGCGGTGTTGAACGTAAATCAAGTGCAGCTTCGGTTGCTATTTTGAATTGGTTTAACAGCCACTGATCCACTTTTGAGTGACTTCCTAAGGCTTGCCCACCTGAAATAGCTCCTACTGTAGTAGATTGTTGCGGTTGTAACGGTATCGTTACAGATGGTATAGATGGTTGTGTAATTTTGCCTCCGGTCGGTTCGTATTTGTATTCCAGTTGATTATTCCCAGTACCACTGTCAAAATGTTGCTGTTGTTGTTGCTGCTGCTGCTGTTGTTGTTGTGGTGGATGTAGTTGTTGCGTTGGTTGCTCTAATTGATGTTGATTATGTTGTTGCTGATAATTTTGCAATTGTTGATAGCGATTTTTATTATCGTACTGTAATTCTCTCGCTGCGGAACTATCAGGATCCTCTATAGAGCTACCCGGTGGTACTTGAGTATTTTGCTGTTGTATATGATGCTGATTATGATGGGCTTGCTGGTGCGAATCCGAAATGCGACGCAAATTATCAACGGAATATGCAGCAACGTTACCTCCGGCAAATGGCACAAGATATGGATGATACTCGTCCAGTTTTAAAAAATTATCTTTCCTCCTCCAGTTTTAATGATTTATGATAGTGTCAACGGTAATTGATTATTTCGGTATTGATAGTTATGTCACTCAATCAGAATCTTACAACCCAGCTCACACAAGCTCACATAGATGCAAGTGAAAATTTTCTAAATATTTTCACTTATTTTCGTTGTTAAATTTCTATTTAAAAATTTTTTCAACTTTTCTAAGTTTTTCGCTTTCGTAAAAATATTCTATTCTGTTGATGGTTCGTTCTTTGGATTTCTCTTTGACTAGTTTTGGGATTTTTACAGAGTCGAATTAACTGAGCCATTCACTTTTTGGTGCTGTCGTAGTAATTCGGTAGACGAGGATTCTTATTCAGGTTATAATTTTCCTTGCAAATCGGTTTTGGTTACTTTTTATTTTAATTGTGTTTAGAGAAATTCTCCTTAGCTGGGTTCCTTCAGGGTAAGTGCATTCGAATTTAGGTGTAGGTATGTGGTTACGCAGATGAAGTATCAGCCTGAAAAGGAAGTTTCACAAATTATTTCTATTCCAAATAAAGTTTCGAATAAGTAAGCGTGCAAACAAAAAAAAAAAAAAAAAATTAGAAAAAAAAGGTAAAGCAAGCAAGAGTTTCGGAAGTAGGCAGTATCATACAATAGTGGACAAATTTCGCTTCTTGCTTGAAGTCTTTAAATTTTATTAATTAAGGAAGGCAATGGTATTGTTTAAATAATTAATAAAAATTGCACGTATGTAGTTTCAGTGACGGCGTACTTTTTTCTAGACGGATTAACACACGCCACAAAAAGGACTTTTTTTTCATAAAAAAGAACTGGCGCTTTTGAGATTTTTAACACGCGAGAAACACTGCATTTCGTTCAATTGAAAGGAGTTGTTTCTTTAAGAATAAATCTACCACGGGTATCTTCTACATTCATATGAATATTCAGATCCTGTAGACAAGTAATACAAGAAACTTTTATTTGAATATTTGTAAGATACATCGTATTTAATCAATTTGATTGAGATTTTCTTAAAATTTAAGAAACTCAGCTGCACAACAAAAATTTAGGCCACTGGAATTAAGACAGTCTTGTTGACGCAAATCACACTATAGAATTTAAAGTTCAGTGCACAACAACTTTAATAAAAATTCACACTCAATCGTGTTCTCTTTTCAAAAATAAATAAAAATTTTAAATCTACGAAAAAAAAAACAATAAAGGTATTGTCACTTGGACTCTGCATAAATATTTATCCAATTTTTGACAATTATATCACATGATTAACTGGTGCAGTTACTTGCATTCGTAAATTTATAACTAACATGCAGGAAAAAATTAATAAATTTGAAGTAACTAAATTGGAAGGAAACATCGCGACTATTGGAAAATGTCTTCAAAATTGGCCGACGGCAAATGCCCACAGGTCGTGCTAAAAATTCTGCTAAATACCCAAATTGGCCACACTTCTCAAACTCGCATGGAAAAGAGTTTCTTTTTTCTTTTTTCTGAATAAAAGCTTTTGACTGAGCAATTTTTAGAACACTTTCAGCACAAAATAAAAATTGCCGGCCAATATGGAATTTTTTCTGTCGATGTGAAAACATCACTGTTTTGGCTCTGGAAGAATTCCAGAATTTTTCTCAACACAACTAACAATTGAAAGAATATTTCTTTGAAGTGTCTGCATTCACTTAAATAAATAAAAAAAACAAAACAACACTTTTTTCGAGTTTTAACACTATGGTCGTTAACAATGTCGTTAAATTCTTTTTTTTTTTTTTTTGGTTTTAATTTAGTTGGAACAAAAAATAAATAAAAAAAATCAGTATTTGAGAGCCTGAACTGAACTTTTGAAAATGAGGAGCAATTTTAAAAAATTCAAGGAATAATTCAATCAAGAGTCCTGTGCGATATTAATCCGCCAATTTGTGATTGAATAATAGCAAACTCCCAAATAAATCCTGAATTCGAATGCCAGCACTGGTAAAATTTTAAAATCACTCTCAAAGGTCTTACTGAAGAAAGACATCATCAGAAAACGATTGCTTTAAAAGTGTCTAAATTAGAAGAGAAGAATTCAATACAACATAAATTCTGATGGACTTGAAAAAATTCAAATTTCACTGCTCCAGGGCGGAATTTAGTAGAAAAAGTTTTGAGACCACAAAAATTCAAAGTGGACATTTTTCATAAATTAAAAAAATCCCATCTTCCAATTGGAATTTGTAAGAATTCCTGAATATCCTTGGAATTTTTTTAAATGAAAAATTTAAAGCAGTTTTAAATAAATAAATCGAAGATAAGAAGGCAGCACAAATTTTCTGTTCTCGATTTTCTGAATTCTGCATTTTAAAGTGCACTCACAAGAGTGATTTTTTTTTTCCAGCCAAAATCAGTTCAAAATAATTGACTTGACTATCATCTCTATGCCGAAAAGTATAGAGAATAATGACAGGATACGACTATAGTAGCAACTGATTTCGACTTAAAATTCAAGCACACAAATTTTGTAATTTTTTAGCTCCCTCTCCTATTTTCCAGATGCCCTAAAGACAACCGTGGTACAATATTTCCTTAGGGCGATCTACAACTCAGTTTTTTTTTTTTTTCTTAATTTTTATCAAAAGCATCTACACTGACATCTACTTTAATTCGCAAAATAAAATTCAGATATTTCTTTTGGCGCCAAAATAAGAATGACAAAAAAAAAAAAAAGAATCCACATACGTCTGGGATGAAATGCCTCCGAGCAATACACAACCTCGCAAAAGACTTTAAAGTTGTCAATACAATTTCCTAAAACACTACTAACCTTGGTTTTTCTTTTGTCAGGAGCAGAAATCAAAATGCGTATTCCTTTCACTATTTGATTTGGCAAAAATTCAACAAAAAAACATCATCATCACTTGCACAACATTTCAGGTTAAATTTGAATTTTTCAATTTTTCAATTTTTCAATTTTTCAATTTTTCAATTTTTTCTCCCGCCAAAAAGGGATGTTTTTTTTTTTTCTTTTTCTTCCTTCGAAAGATTTTAATCCCGCACAGAGAAAACGTACAGTCAGGCAAAATGGAAAAAAAAAAACAAAAAAAAAAAATCACAACAAAGGACGAAAAAAAGGAAAAAAAAAAACCACAACAACAAAAAACAAACTCGAGGTTTTCAGGGTAAAAAAAAAAAAAACAACGAAAAAAAACTCGAACACTCTTAATGTGAGATTGTGGACTTTTTCACATGAGTTGCCAGAGCGGTGGTTGTTTGTGTCTTAAGAAAACCGTTTTCTTATAACTTTTAGCTCCTTCATGAACGACAGATCCCGAGAAACTAACTTGAAAACGCCGTGTTTCTTAAGTATAAATATTGTTTTCTTAGATATGAAGCGAAAGCGCCATACAAGTCACCCCCAAGGAAGTTCAAGGAAGGTGCCTTACTTGTGCTCCATCATTTAGTGTCAACTCCCAAATCCAACGAGCAACCATTTCCATAGGAGATTTTTGGCCAAAAATTTCACCAAACATACCCCCATACCCATGCTAAATCTCAGGAGAAATGGAAAAACTCTTTTTCTTCGACTTCTGTTCGTTGAGCGCGTAAGAAATGGTAAAATTTTCTTAGAAAATTTCACTCAAAACAAAAGGACGACACCGAAATCAAAATCACAACAATATATGAAGAAAGAGAAAATGTCCACAAGACAAAAATAAGGGATTGCCCTTCTGGATTATGATAGAAATTTTCGTTCGAATTCGGTAGGAAAGGACATTTTTCGCTCTTCACCCACACTGAGTAAAAGAGAGAAAATGGAAATTTCACTCCATTTGACGGTGGGTGGAATTGAGTGAATGTAAATTAGGGGTTGTTGTTTGTCATGTGCATGTTCCACTTGTTGAGAGGAATACTAATTTAGTCTAGTAAATATGAAAGTACAGGGAAGAGAAGAGGCAGTTGATAGGTTTTTCGATGAGTGAAATCCGGATGCTGTTAATTATGGGATTTTATTGAGTTGAGTGAGACATTTAATGGGCAAGAGCATGCTTCAAGGATTTTAAGAGAAAATGTTTGGTGTAACATTCGTATTGAGCATTAGACCATCTCTGTTGTGGCTATGTTAACACTGGACTGAGTTGAATTCGAATATCTACAATAATTCCAAAGGAGTCACAATTGTCCTTTTTTTTTTTGAGAAGTCTAGCATTCATATACTCTTCTGAAGTGACTTTGGTCGAATGTTGGACATGGAAGCCCAAAAACACAACCAATCACCCACTCAATCTAGGAATGATGCTTGAAATGGACTGAGTTACAGTCGCATGTGGATTGAAAGATTTGAGAATGGTGGCAAGTACACTTAATGATTTAAAGTATGCTCCTGCAATACAATTTATGATTTTCCTCTGAGGGCCTTTCGATCTTTGTACATGAGCTCCATGTTATTTGATTGGCAGTTTAGATGAACAACTTTAAATTAGTACTTCTCACCTTTTCAAATTCAGAGCTCTGTATAAAACACCCATGATGAAGGAAACTTGACAAGTTATCTCCTCTTCACAGATCTGAGAATCAGTGTACACTGATTTTCCTATAGAAAAACTAAACTCACACATATGTATCTGCTTTGTCATAAAGTTCTAAGTCAATCGCGACTCTATGTAACGTAGCTCGCGTTAACCCAAATTTGCGGCCATTGTAATCGTTCCTATGAGGAGCAAACAGCTGAGCGCTTAGTGAAAAAAATTCGACTCCATAATTTTGCCATCCCAGTAAGACAGTGAAACGTCAGAAGTGTAGAGAATAAGAGCTAGGCACCTCTGGAACCGCTTCCAACTGTATCCTTTGGAAGAAAATCCAAATCTTCACCGAAAAATCATTCTCAGCGCCGATTTTATACAAAGAAGTCGTCTGTTTGGTGTGTGGTTTTCATGCCGGAGGTGCTATTGGGCCGGTCTTCTTCCAATTTAGATAAATTGCAACTGAAAGGCCTTGATGATATGTGGTTTCAATAAAATATTGACTCTAGACACACGAAGTGACCAAAATGATTAACAGAGCTTTAGACGCTTTTCTTTATGAAATCTCTCGTCTATGCCAATGAGTCAGAAATTTTTGACATGAAGGCGGATATTCGACGTGAGATTGCTGGAATATCGCACGAGTTATACGAAAAAAACATAAAGAATTGGGTTCCGGTTGTATGGAGGTGATATCAAGTGACAGGAAGTCAAGGACAATGACAGTGAGACCAAGTGGATGTCGATTTGGAACATTACGTGCAGTTCAATTATCAACTTGACCGATTTGATATAAAGACTACTGTCGAACAGACTACAACTTGATGTTTGTTCGAATTTTCATGACTGAAGATTGCCAAAATAGAGGTATCCAATATTGAGCAACCATAGCGCTTCCATTTTCTCTACTTTGATAGTTATGGGCTTATTATTTTTCAACTTAAAAAAATGGTGTACCTGTCAGGTAAGTGTCTTCTGGGTAGATAAGACGGTCTTGGGTCTCATTTCTTCGAAAAAAAAAAAAAAACTCATGCGATTTTGGTTGGGGACATTCTAAATCGGATATATTCACGAGTACACCTCGTTCCACAAATTATTCCGGCTTTTTGAAAATCCACCCGAAAGTCCTTAAGAATCTACAGACTGACTGCTACTTACTACGACAATGCGTAGAGGTTGACGTCAATCTCGTAAACAGAACTATCACTGTGTTTTAAATTTCAGCAAAACTAGTGCCGATATAGGGGTTCCTTGGAGGCCGTAATATGATGAAAGCCTTATACGGTTACTTTTACTAAAAAAAACTTCAAAAAATGTCCTAAAAAAAATGTGTAACTCTCAACAAAGATGACATACTCGTACTTATCCCTGTGGATCGCTTTCCTTCTGATCCAGATCGCATTGGTCTAATTGGTTGGTTAAAAATGTTACGAAATGTAGTAAGATTCATCAAAGGACCCTAAGTCCTCTGGCTCAATAGCCGTCCGAAGGGCTATGATAGTTTAGACAGTTTTATACCTGGCAAGCCCAAAAAAGACATTTGATGTCGGACGATTGATATTGTCATGGAACGTTAGAACTTAAAACGGCGAAGTGTATGTATATTAAAAAACGCTCGACTTCACCCAAAAGCCTACTTCACCATAGCACCATAACACCATAAGCAGGACCAATAAATCGATGTAGAATGACAGCTAGTAAACGCAGTTAAGAAGTCAATTAGGTAACTCGCAGAATTTCTATTTCCCGCGCTTTGTACAAATATTTGGAAAGTGATTTTGATTAGTTTGGCTTTCTCTTCAATTTTACTATACGGGTAGCGTCCAATTAAAAAAGAAGAAGACAACCGTTGGTCATGATATTTAATTTCAGAAGACTCTGTGCAGACTCGTCTAATGCTGTGCTACCGTACAAAAAGTACAAAAGGTCAGTGATGATCTTCCCAGTAAGCCGTCTATCACATATAGTGTTGAGTTACTTTCTGCAACGTAATCCTTGGTCTAATGGAAACTGTCGATGAATGCATGCAGCGCAACAGGAGAAGTGGCTTAAATGGCGGAAAACCTTTTATGACAAAAAAATATCACTTAAACCTAAAGATTTGATCAATACCATAGACGTACGTTTGACTTTAATAGCGCAGTGTTGAACGATATACTCGTACAAGAAAAAAGGAACGAGGAATGCCAGTGAATTACTGATGTTGCAAGATGTCCCCATGTTAAAAGGCCAATACTTGAGCTACATTAGGCTAGGCAAAGATCGTCGGTAGATAAAGTCTCAGTTTGCCGTTTGGCAAACTTTCCCAATCCCAATGAAGTGGGAAAGCAACCAACAGTTTAAGAAAGAAGATGGTTGGGTGACTTTTCTTAAATTGTTCCAAAAATGTTTGCCTTAAAAACCGTGATTGCCAACTTTACAGTACTGGGGGTCTGGGGGTACTGTCAAGCGACAAAAAAAAAAATAAATTGACATATTGGGCGACTGATGGTAAGTCACTGGCAGAATTTATAAAAAATCATTTTGCCTGGCCAACAGCCATCAACCTTATCCGTATTATTACAGATGCAGTTGTAGATACATCACAAAGGTCTAGTTAACGAAACCAAGTTGTTGCACAAGGGGCAGGCCCCCCACAATGTACTCTGTTTGCACAGAGTCACACAGTGCATTAAATGTGTACAGAAAATTATTATTGGCGCTTCACTGGCGGCGCCAACATCACGAATATTCAATTGAAGCGGCCCAGACTCTGCTTATCATCAACCATAAACGCCACCGCTGCAGCAACAACAACAACAACAACAACACAAAACTATTGCACATTCCAATTTACCAAATCGCACTATTGAATATTTTTTCTAATTAATTAAGCATACCATATCCAAGGAACACGAGCAACACTATGAAGGGCACCTACAACCACTGCGCGAAACCCAGATAAGATTTGTTCACTCAAATCGATCTCTTTTCACAGATACCATTCAAATGTATGTGTTCCTATTCCCAAAATAATAAGTGTCCAAAATTTCCGCCAAAAACCAAAATAAAGCCAAAAAAAAAACAAAAAAAAACCAGGAGAACCAAAATATGTGGGAAAAAATTTGTTTCGCGCGTTCCGATCAAAACTACAACAATTCGTCTAATCGCATGGATAATTGTTCTTAAATTCGAACTTCAATATTTTTTCACTTGCACAGTTGTGTGCTGTGCTGGTGTTGGTTTGTTTTTACCCTTTTTTTTTTTTTTGTAGAGGTGGAAATATGCATGTTTTGTGTCTTCTCTGGTAGTGGTAGTGTTGACTTTGCCTGGAATTTTTTCCCATTGTATCTGTGTATGGTGTGCTATCTGCACTAAATTTGCACTAAAATTACAAATAGAAATTGCAATTGCATAGGAAGTGGGGTTTTTTGTTGTTCTTGTCTATTTCGATTGTAATCTTGTTTAAGCGACGAACAGGGAATATGTCTACGTTGCATCATAGTGCATTTACAGGGCGTGCTAATAGACCACATGGAAGCACTTCATAATCTTACTTGACTTTGTCTGAAATGTAAACGATTTTCAGGAAGTCTAACATCATTAGCAGAAAGTTATCTATCCGCATAAGTACAAATAGTAAATTGCGAGACAGCAATTGAATATTTTCGATGAAATACTCGTATTGAATTATCTGCCTGAGTTGTACTCGTACAAATAGGAACACTAAAATATTGAGTACGTACTTGTAAAGATTGAGAGCGTTCTAGCAAGTGCTAGTACTGATCGGGCTTAAGGTACAAGAGCCTTTAGTTAGTGCACAGTATCCAGACTATGGTATCAACAATATTTTGGGTTTTGTTACTGAGACACGGTCTTTTTCGTCGTCTTGGCTGGAGAATTATTGTGTCTTGGATCGATCCAGTTCAGGTCCGCGTTGTTTTAAATAGTTTTGCGGATGTCTATTTGAATATCATTTCCAAAAGTACGAGTAAGTCTGTTTTACTAGACCTTTACTGGTTTGGTTCGTATTTAATCAGAAGACAGACATCAGAGCAGAAAATTTATGAATGTCCAATCATTTACAGAATATCTGAGCTGAGCCTATCATACGAGTATGATGCTAGTGCAGAATGTCAAGTTGTTGAAGGGCAATCTCAAGCAATCTGATTCAAGATTAGGTATACTCGTATGGGTTTTCCTACTCTCTGCGGCATCAAATAAAACCTCGACGTAACTCTCGATATAAAAAGGAGACCTTTGCTCTAGATTTGTCGGCACCTACCTTGCGGATCAATAAACAAAATTTTGCATGGGGTGTAAATGGAGTTGTAAAATGTGGAGACTGTGCCAGATACAGGACTATGGCATGACATTACTTAGGGATCATCATTTTGGCAGAAGATAATAGTGAACTTGATTTACAGTACTAAGCCAAATCTACGACTGATTTTCGCTTAGCACTTACTTGCTTCCTTAAGGTAGGGTAAGAGTTAACTGCCCCCAGTTTCACACGCTAAGTTGGTTAAGGTCTCTTTCGTGTTTTGTGCGCCACCTGAGTTGCGGTCATCTTCTTCTGTGCTGTCACTCAGGGGCGGAGGGTCCCTCCGCTCTATAAGACTCAACACTTCTGGCTAAGTGAATGTCGCCGTACAGTCCGTATAGTTCGTCATTGTACTCGTATCTTCTCCTCTATTCAACGAACACCCGAAGTATTTTCCTCTCAAAACAGCCAAGAGTACCCTCATCTAGGATTATACAGGGTCACTTTTGCTGTTCGAAAAAGGGCTTTGCTATCCTTCGTTTGATCTCAGCGCTGGTGTCGTTGTCTGATTTGATAGCGGACGCTAGGTAGACAAACTTTTTAACTACCTCATCTGTCGAGAGTGACATTCTGCCTGAAATGTGAGTGGTGGGTGTTCTTTCTTCTTAACAGCATATACTTGCGAAAGCATCACTGACATCACGCTGCCGTGATATGGGAGTAATCGGACGGACTTTTGAAAGATTGTCCTTATCCTTTCAAGAATTATGTTAAGGACATCGCATGACAGCGTATCGCCTTGTCTAAATAAATTTTTGAGATCAGTTCATGGTGAGTTCTTTGCCGGCTTTGCTAGACATTGCTCCGTATAGCTCATGTCTATAGATGCTCCAGATGGTGTGCATCGATTTTGAGCTTATGGACTTTTTCCAAGATCTGATTCGTTCCTTGCTTGCTTATGAAATGGCTATGTGCAAACCTCTTAAAGATACGCAAAATTTGAGAATGTCCTTTCTTAAGGATCGGACCACCAATGCTGAGGATTCATTTATTAGGCATACTTTCGCCCGGCCATATTTTACAGATGGATTGGTGTATGCTCCTTACTAAGTCGTAATCTTGCGTTTTGAAGGGCCCGGCAATCTGGCCGTCCGCTGGTTTTAATAGGCTCATTTTGCCTGACAGCGGTCTTTGGTATATCATTTGTTACACAGTCTACAGAAATGCCCTTTTGAAATCTTCAGTATCTACTGCGACTCTATGACTATATTCAGGCTTCGGTTCGGGGTTTGTGTCGGTGTCGTTCGAGTAACATCTCCAGCATTCCTGGAGTAGTAGCCGGTGTTCATTTCTTCTCTTCCATTCGTAGAGCTTGTGAACAGCTCTAATCCTTTTTTAGCTGCGTGTACTTATCGGCACTCGTTGTCAAACCAGGCGTTTCGTTGGTTGATGAAGCAAGATCTAAGTTAGCACACTATATCACATACAATCGATGCATCTTTCCCTAATTGGAGTACAACCTGGAATAGTAAAGCAGTCATACCTGGTGGGGTATTAAGCTAAAGGCAAAGTACGACAAGAATTAAGCATGTAAGGATTATTAGCCATTGGAAGCTACCTTGGGGCTGTAAGTAGAATTTTAAATAACTAACACATTGCTTTTTATCACAGGAATCACCTTAAGGCTCCAAAGGCCTTCACAACAAAACTATTTGACAGATCTGTCTGAAAAATTTGCAAAGCCATCTGCTTTAATCTTCAGGGACTTATTGACCCACTGTCAATCGTCATACTTACGTCATGCAAAAAGTAAACTTATTCGGAATTGTATCTTACACGTATGTTGAAATAGGTGTGCCTAACCAAGGGCTCTCTTACTGAATCCCCATATGACTATGTAACCGAGGCCTTGGAATGGATTTTTTCTACGTTCGTAACAATAGAATCTGGTGATGAATGTCAACAAGAAATTAAATAGAATCGAATGCTGAATCCAATATAGCTAACATCTACATCAAATTATTGATGTACGACTCTTGTATTGTAGTTAACTGATTTAGTTCAAGTCTTTTAATTCAAGTCATTAGGATTTAGTATCAAAAGCATTTGACACCACTATGTTTGAAATATAATACCACTCACAGGTGGTTGTTCTAAACAACTCCGCTACCAATTATGGTGGCCTATACAATAATTTGAGGGAAAAACAAAGTACCCAGCATCAAATGGCAGAATTCTGATGCCTCTCCACCCCTGGGCGGATAATGTGGTCCTGAAATCCGTCTTTAATTATACTTTCATTCACATAGTTCGCGGTTCCAGTGAAATTCATATCTACTCGTATCTAAATCATTTCTATTGTCATCACAGGTTCCTTTTTACGTGCCTAGGCTCTAGTTTCTATTGAATTTCAAGCTGGCGCTAACGATAGGATAATGCATTTGTTCTCAATTACTCGTAACTGGTGCAGAAAAATCATTCTATGTAGCTGATCGGCTGATTATTGATGGGTTTCGTCGATTTCTTGATCAAATGCATATGAAACAAGTTGCATTAGAAATCCAACAAATCGCATATGGGATATGTACACTTGTCAAAGGTGTTTAGCAGTTATCTTAGCCCCAGTGTCGTTTGGAGGGAAAACAAAACTATCATTTAGCAGGCAACAAATAAAGAAAAATAAATAATTGTAATTTTTATACTATTGGCATATCTGTCAACGATTAGATACAGTTGAAAGTATGGCAGTTTTTCTGTTTTTTTTTTTTGCTTGCTCTTATTAGTTATTTACTATTTACTCTTTGTTTTTTTTTTGTTGTAGATAGTTTGTGTTGACACAACCTATACACACTCATATTCAGTATCTGTGCCGTTGCCATCGTCAATCCAAATTCAAAAGTAAACAATTTACACAACCCGAGAGATAATGGTGATAATAGTGAATGCAAGTGTAATATTCCACACAGCACTCTGTACGAGGCAAGACGGTTAGGCTAAGCTTTTTTTTTTTTTTATGTAGAAACTTTTATTCTAGCAAAGATGACAATTAACGACTTTAGATGCAAAGATACGAGCACATAATACCACAGTGAAAGATAGTAACAATGTGAGATGGATTTGTGTTAAATTTTTTGCTTGTGCAGTGGCAATTAGCAAGTAAAAAATGCAATAAAAGTAGTGTAAAATCAACTGACTAAGATAGGAACCAGGAACAAGCGATAAGGCACTTGATATAGGTACACAGATTACAAAAAAAAAAAAAAACACAACACAACAACACACAATCCGTGATACTGGAGGCGAGGCTTGTAAGTATTTGCATTTGTATAAATTATGATAACAGCTGGCATAAAATTTTCTTGTTTCTAAGGTGACCAACTTTTTATTTAGGTCAACCTGAGTTGCTGTAGTGTCCGACCCAAAGACTGGCTCCTCATATGAACAAACAAAACATGGGAATGTCCGTAAATTTTCAGCGTCAAGTTGAACGCATCTGGATCTATTGTAAGTTAGTTGGGTATTTTTTTTAGATATCCATGTTTTCATTTTTTTTATTTTTTTATTTCAGCTATCGGATGGCCTGTTTACACTTCTTACTAAAAACCCCTAAACTATCACCTCGAAAGTCGCTAAATCAGCTAACAATCCAAGAACTCTCAGTTTCAACCTATCTTACCGGAGATGGGGCGGTTTTTTGATAGAAATTCTAACTCAACCAGACTCTGCCCCTCTATGTGTGTAACGTAAGAGTCTTTGTTCACCTCGTTCAATTTGTTTCGTTTCTAAAGGACGAATTTTCCTACAAACACACGATATGAAACACCCAACTGGACATTTGTGAGATATTCGCAGTTTCATATGCTCACTATGCCTCTGCCAAGTACATCAGGCTGTTTTGTCGACAGCGACAAACTATTTTTTACTGCAAGAAAACAATTTGACCAAGAACCAAATCTCTACAGCTCTAGGGAATTTGGTAACAAATTCAAGTGCAAGTTACTTCCGGACAATCCGAGCATCGTGGCATCCACTTTAGATGCACAAATTTCGTTTGAATTGTCTAATTTCATTAAGTCTTTCATTGTGAGTGTTCCGTGTTTAAAAAGATTCAGTATTGACAGGAAAACAGGCCTCCTTACTGAGAAAATAAGCTAAATGCAGTCCTGATAGCAGCATACTTTGCTTTATATCTTCAACTGGGACTCGCACTGATCTCTAGCGTTCAACGTGAATAGAATGGAAGGAACTACTATAAGACAGCATGAGGGCAGAGTAGACCTGTACGGTGCCGTGAAATAATGCCGAATTGTCGCCAGCCGCGCCAAGTAGCTTCGTGGGCAATTATTTAAGCAAAGCTTAGAGCTTCGCCACATCTTGCTCGTGAGTGCCTGGGTGCAGCCACGGTATCACAGCACCTCTACACTTTTACAAATGATTTTGATGATCTCTTGATTATTTTTACTGTCATCGCAGTAATATTTTAATTCGAATCTTCCTAATTTTAACTGATGATTTGCATCTCCCAGATGCGACAAATGTGTCCAGGCCTTCATCAACACTATGAGTGTTTTCTTCAATAATGTCAAAGCTAGAAGGATCCTTAATTCGAAGATATCTCAGTCGAAGCACACCAAAAAACCTGGTCACCGCCAAACACCTAGCCTAGATACTCCAAGAGACGCAAAGAGCTTTAAATAGCCTCTTCAGTCTGACCCAAAAGTAATGTACCAGAACCACTATCGGTGAAGCAAAGCAGACACCGTCGACCACGAAATACATCTGTAACACGAGTTTTAGGAACGATTCTGTCCTGCAAGCCAAGTATCCAGCATCGTCAATGCGATGCTCGGTGTCTCGCTTAGCATGAAAAAATTTCGTAGGGGAACTCTTCGGGACTATATCCTCAAAATGCTCACTGGCTGTTCATTTTGGATCTTACGCCTATTCGATTTGCTTAGTTTTCCACCACGGCAAGCACATGGATCTTAACAAGAAGCCTACAACGAAGGACGAGAGCCGTTCGTGAGCTCTACGAGCAGCAAAGACGGAATAAACATCGGCTTCTCCAGAATTGAGTGGAATAACGTAAAGTAAGTTTTACCAAGACGTGTAAAGAACGTACCAAGGCAACAAGACCCGTACAAAAACCGGTAGAGATGAAGAAGGAAACCTTACACTACAGTCAGAATCGGTGCTGAGAATATAGCATGTCTCACCGAAAAGTGGAACCAAAATGTACATCAATCTGGTGAAAGCAAGATAGTTGCACTTGATATTTCTAAGTCATTTGACAGAGTTTGACATCAGGCTCTTTTGTCGAAAATGGATTAGAAATTACCTTTCGGAACGTTCAATTCAAGTCTGATATTCACAAAATAAATGCTGGTGTGCCCCAGGGCTACGTTCTGTCTCCGACACTCTTTTTAATTTTCATCAACGAGCTCTTGTCTGCTACCTCTAATCCAATATACTCCTTTGTTGACGACAGTACTCTCTGGTTTTCATATTCGTTCCCGAACTCACGTCCCTGCTTAACTACATAACTACTTGGGGAACCACTAATAGAGTAGAATTCAATGCTTCCAAAACACATTGCTGTCTGCTGTCGTTAAAGCGAAATTTAAACACCAAGCCATTATCCGTGAATGGCACTTACATCGTCGAAACCGAAAAACACTTTCCATTCTCGGTACGTGGGAGTGACCCCATATTCAGTGTCGCCAAAAATGCTGCGAAACTTCTAGGTTTCCTCAAGCGATGTAAGAAATATTTTACTCCTTCTGATCGGGCCACAATATATCACCTTGATCAAAAAGTTCCCGGAGGGCACCACCGTGTGGGGCTTCCATTGTTCCGATTTGAGTTCTGTTTTTTTTTTTTTTGTTAAGTTGGTAAATCTGTTGTTGACATTTTCTCTAAATTTTAGTGTCATAGCTTGACATTTGTAAAAGTTACGTAGCCAAGAGTACATCTAACAAAGTGCGTGTTGGCGATTTTTTACAATTTTAGAAATGGATTTCAATTTGCCACAACGAACTTCGAACGGATTCAATGATGCGCGAACGCTGGATATGTTGGAAAAGTGTTTCGGCAACGATTCTCTAAGGAAAACAGTCGTTTACCAGTGGTACGAACGGTTCAAAAGTGCTCGTGAGTCAATCGAAGATGATGAACGCAGTGGCAGACCATCGACATCGAAAACCGACGAAAACATTGATCGAAGTAAATGAAAGAGAGATAGCGGAGGACTTGAACATTGCCTATGGATCCGTCCAAGACAGTTTGGTTAATCATTTGGGTTTCCGTCGTGTAGCAGCAAGTTTGGTGCCAAAAGACCTCAATTTCATGCAAAAAAGAGACCGTGTTGACGTCGCAAAAGAGATCATTTGCGAGGCTGAATTCGATTCTACATTCATCAAAAGGATCATTTACTGGAGACGAGACGTGGGTTTATGAGTACTACACGCAATCTAGACAGGAAGGAAGGAAGCACTGCTCACGGTTTTCATGGATTACAACGGTGTAGCGCACCATGAATTTTTGGCCAGAAGGCCAGACAGTAAAAAAATAGTATTAAGCAATTCACCGGAACTTTTTGATAAGTATAAGGCATTCATCCGCCCAAAATTGGAGTACAATGCCCACATCTGGTCAGGTGCTACTAAAACATCTCTGCACCTTCTAGATAGGATTCAAAATCGTGCGATAAAACTCATTGACTGATACTAATATCAGTCAATCAATTAACATCCTCGAATATCGACGTAATGTGGCCTATTTCCATCACCATTGCTCCATAGAAATCGCCAGTAGCATTCCGCCTCCTCAAACTTTTAACCGTAACACCTGTCTCGCTATGAATGCTCATCAGTATATCCTCAAGCTCATTTTCGGACATACTCTAAAATATCGTGATTCTTTCTTAAGCCGTACAACTCGCTTATGGAATGCCCTGCCGACCTCTGTGTTTCTTGGTCGTTATAACTTGCAAACATTTAAGACCAATGTACATCGGTACCTGTCTTTACGTCCTTCCTAAATTTCCTTCGCCCGCGCTGTGTACGAACATTTTAAGAGTACAAAAACCTCTTGAGCGCGCGCTGATTCTTCTTCGAAGAATCGTTTCGGACTGGACTCTTTAGTGTGAGGTTTCAATAGCTTGGTACCCTGCCTTTCTGTTCTCCGACTCTACTTCTAATTGTGAATTCTTTATGAAGCTCTGCCGTAGTTCTCCGACATTCGATCCTACTTTTTTAACTAAAGGATAAGACCTGAGTATGTCATACGAATTATGTGAGTATGTAATAAATCCTTGATAACTATGATCTCTGAACGCAGTGGATTTTTTGTGGCCCGGATTTTCTTGTTCCTTCCTCAAACTTGCGCCGATTTATAGTCTTGATTGTGTCGTAAGTTAAGTTTGGATTCACGAGTATTTCTCGAATTCGGAAAGCCTCCGCCTGATTTTCTCTCCCATCAGCATCCCTACTTCTCTTCGAGTATTGAAGGATAATAGTTGCAAATGTCTTGTTCTTCTGATAAACAAATATAAACACTGTCCAAATGTGAAACTTTACAAAGATACAATACACACGCATACCATGTGTGATCAAAATGTTTCAATGAGCATAATTAATTATCCACTGTCAATCACAAAAATACTCGTACATATATCAAAGGATACCAGGATCACTTAATCCATAATTGAATTTATAACCAATTTAATAGCTTTAATTAATCCAAAATAATATCGCTCTCTAATTAACATCAAAAAAAAAAAAAAAACAACAAGAAAAAAAATTACAATTAAAATTAAAACGAACGAAAAAATAATTGAAAAATGGGAATAGAGATGCATTTTGCACATGCGGTACAACCGTTTCTGATGCCTCTGGAATTAAATGCATCCCACCGCAGCCAATTTCGAAATGCAAAACAATTGCATTAATTTACCAATGTTTGAAAATGAATCCTGAAATTAAACAAACATTGTGTACAAAAAAAATAGAAAAGGGGAGCAATCTTTTACCATTCCCGGACGGATAGGAATTGCATTTTCGCATTTCAATTATTCATTTTGACCATACCGAGGTGTATTGATAGCGAATTTAAACGAGCATCCACAATGGGCCGTGCATTCTCATACTACTCCAGCGAATGCAAGTGTATTCTAGTGTCCACGCAAAGTAACAAATTGTAAATAAGTAAAACAATTAAAAATTAAATTTAATTATCATATACGAGTACGAGTACGAGCATTTGTATCTGCGAAACGGTGGTCGCTGGCAGAAAAATAAATATAGTATTTACGAAATGCCATTTGCATCTGAATCAAATGGCCGCAAAGTTGGTGGACATTCGATACCTGCCTGGGATTATCCACCAGTTTAATCTGAATCTGGTTTGGGTTCGGATTCGGATTCATTCCTCCCATCGTCGTTATGGTCATTTTTTATTTTTTGCATATGAACACATAGGTACAGTTTGTATGCACACACATGCATACAATGTCATCCTTAAAGTGCACGCACTATGACGGGGATAGTAACGCGCGGTTAATGTATTAAAACACTCAAATTAAGTGCCGAATTGCAATAAAACATAAAACACAAAACGCAACTACGTGTACATTTCTAGGGTGGGTGGGTGGTTGGTTGGTAATGGGTATCCTGGACGTCCGATGTTGTGTACACACGCATAAACCCTGCTTCCTTGTAGTGTGTAAGCAGTAATAACCAAATAAATAATAACACCCTCCTGAGCTGGCGATTTGGTTTTTTTTTTTCTTTTTTTTGGGGAAAAAAAAAATTATATCACCCCATGTCCCATAGCTGCCTTTAATTATACCAACAAGTCCATTGCAGGCTGGATACAGTGAGATGGGCATACTTAAATTTGGCGCATATGCTCATGTGTATGTGCGATAAAAGCCAGCATACAACTTTCGAATAGAATGCATTTTTAAGGGTTGCAACTTGCATGCAATTTTAACTGCAATTGCATGCCTACCTACACTATCAAACAAAACATCCCTCTATTTCATTGCATTTGTATTTTGTGTGGCCAGGCTTTCATATGTTGAAACGTTTAACGCACTTACACATGCATACGGTGGTAGTGCAATTGTATTGTAGGCTTACTGGGAATAAGGTAAAACGGTTTTTAAGGCTGTGGGCGCCTAAATGCATATGTGGGCTTTTTAGCTTGGCACATACGAGTACTCGTATCTGTGTTTATAATAAGGCCCACCCCACACATCATTTTTGACGGCACCCTACGATTTCTGATATTTTAGACTTGCATCTAGAGTCGCCAGTGATTGTATTGTATTCGTATAGAGCTTTTGAAACGGTCAAAACCTAACAAATTTATACAATACTCATTCAGCTACACACATGCATGTATCTCGTATGGCTATTCTATTTTGGGAAAATACAAGCACAAGCAAGTGTCACACACTGAGAGATAAACTGTGGGGATTTCGAAAGAGAAGGACAGTGCATAGTTGCATGCAATTTATTTGTGGTAAAAGACGCGCGTACATTACGCGCGAGGCCTAAACACGCATATATTCTACAATTGGCGAATTGCACTGGCATCCATTTGTGGCAGAAGGTATGGTATAGGATAATAAGTGGATGAGGAGATCCCAATAGTAGAGTTTGGGCTATAGAGATTTTAGATGGTAATGTGTGGTGGTAGATTGTATGTTGTGGGTGTTTATAGGGGTGGTATAGTGAAAAAGGAACAAATTTGTAGAATTGGAAAGGACGTAACCCATCCGAGTATACTGTATAAGGTGTGGGTTTGGGTTTTGCGTTTTTGGTTTAAGCTTAAGTTGCATGCAGTATTTCTCTTATCGCTATGATGTTATGAATATGTTGGACATTATGCAGTAGAGTTTTTCAAAGGAATGGACATTGAAACGCCATCCGGATGGGGTGGACAACAACGACCATATGAGATTGTATGCGAAAATCAATTGGAAAATAATTTTTTTTTTTTTTTTAATTTAATTTATTTATACAAATACTTTGTTGCAGTTGTAATTGTTTTACGCGGTGAATATCCTTGAGCAAGATACTCTGCATCTTTTGGCTATTTGGAGACAAATTCATCTCATTCAATTTTTTTGCTTTAAATTGACTTACTACATTTTGAGGTACAGAGAGTGGAAGGTCAAAATTATGTTTTTCATGGCAAATGATGCATGTGAAGTCTGAGTATTATAGTTATGTAATATCTAATATCTGACTGTCACAATAAGCGCTAAGACGATTAATGGCTTTAATTCTGATTAGGTGATTCTCAGAAACATGCTATATTTGAGCTTTAAATGGTAAACCTTTTTGTTTGTTCAAGGATATGCTGGCATCAGCGAATACCAATGATGTACGCCATTAATTAGATTGATATCTTTCTTCGAAATATTGACACACATATTTTGAAAGACGACCAGTATGCATATCAGATAGTCATGGCAGGGGTTTCTTTATATTATAGTCGCATAGGCCACAAGTCCTGTAACTCGGATGAGATTTCGTAAAGGAGATTATATTCGTACTACATTTAAGTATTGTACTGTAGTATGTAGGGTTTTTTGCGTTTGATGAAATTTAAATAAGAGCACATCGAAAATATTTACATGGTCAAAGTTATTTATATAATCAACACGCATGTGTGCATATGCTAACACATCAAGGATAATGGAAAATGGCACTTTAAGCGCATTGATCAGGCCAAACGCTCAAACTGTTCGAATACCAGTTAAGTAGGTGTGTGCAATCATGATGGTCAAGTGGGTGCCAATGAATGGTGCGTGATAGTACAATAGTATTGGTTGGATAGCTGTCTACCGCTCGTACGATTTTTGCATTAAAACTAAGGTTTCGTTGCTCGCGTCCTGGTAAATTTTGAAGGGACCAGAAAATCAACGAAACGCACGTATACCCATGGATATAGTAGGTAGAATAGGTTTTCCCAACTGGCAATGCATTCCGTTGCGTGGCGAGGTGTTAGATAAACGATATAGCGATATGCTTTAGTATATTTTGTATATTTTGATTCTCTTGGAATTTTTACCCCTCATCGTGCCATTAATTTGGTAGGATAATATATTTTGATATGTTCGCGTGGATAACCCGTTTATGGATTCACATACATTCCTGCATATTCGTGTATGCATTGCATTTTGTTCACGTTTCATCTGATGCAATTTTCGAGTATGCACATATGTGTACGAGTATATCCTGATCCTGGTGGGGAGTGGAATTGCATGCAAATGTCAGGGAAATGTTAATTTTTATTTTTTTTTTTTTTTTTTTAAATTCGAATGCATTTACGCTCGTAAAACCTTGCGGCTACTGATGGGTCGTTGGCGTAACTGGATGTATGAAAATTTAAATTAAATAATTTCAGAACAAAAACATAACGCCTATTGGACCCACTGTTGGTATTGATACTGAAATTATAGATGAAGGTGGCGTTTGCATGTACATTGGCGGTTGGTGGTAATTTTGATTGCGTTGTTGTTTGAAGGTTGTTTTTTTTTTTTTGTTTGTTTTGTTTTTGCCAAGCCCGACAGCATTTTTAACAGAATGCGATGGCGGATGGACTAATGGGTATAATAAATGGATAAATGGGTTCAGGGTGTTATGTCTGGGTGTTATAATGTTCAATAATAAATGTGCAAATTTCTGAGTAATGGAAATCGTCTTTGTCTACTTATTAGCACTACAAAAAAAAATAAATTGATTTAATTTGATTTTATTTTGTTTGCTAAAAAAAATTCCTCTACAAAAGGATGGGGTGGAAATTGCAATTAACTTTAACATGATGCTACATATATTTTGCTAGAATAAAGAACTTTTTTGCAATTGTCATTTTATCATTTCACTCTGCCCTTTGACTTGGGATAACCGCACGTTTCCTATTAGATAGTAGTTGCTCATCGACAGGAACATACGAGTACATAACTTTCAAGCGCTGGACCCACAGATCGAACAAATTGCGAATAGGCGACAGTTTATCGTTTACACTCTGCTGAACTGTTATGCCAGGTTGCTCGGTTATTGAATCGTATCGATTGGTTAATGGCTCGAAAGCGAATAAGTTCATCAACAACAAAGGCGCACATTTCAGACACATCAACCGCCTTCCACCATATAAATTGGCCATTTGCACCGCAATATGGTACTTTCGATGATGGTGGCCCTGCAAAAATTTCAAATGAAAGCGCCTAAACAAAAAAAAAAAAAAAAAACTCAAAACAAACCTTGACGAGAAGCGAAATCTATTGTCGAGACTGATGGGTATGGTGGCATTGGAGCGGGCACATACTGAATGTCTGCCCGATAAAATCACCATCACTCTTGTCACTGTTGTAATCTTCGAAATCACTTTCAGTCTCGCTTGGTGAATAATCTGTAGCATCTTCCGAGTAATCGAGTTAGAAGCTCAATGATGGAGATCCTTTAAAGAATGATTTCTACAACTGCAGTTGTATATTTGACGTATATCGACTATTAGAGGAAATATCAACAACAGATTTACAAACTTAACCAACAAAATAGAACTCAAATCGGAACAATGGGAGCGGTCCGGGAACCTTTTGATCAAGGTGGTTAGTAGAAAAACCCTTCCAACCTATGAAGCCAGAAGACAATTATTGCCGAAAGGCAGAGCAGAACTATTGGATTAAACTTCTGGGAACGCATGCAATAACAATGATGACCTCTGCAGACAGTCCGTTCAACCACTGTCCCAGCCTCAGTAATTTGCGACAGAGAACTTTAGGAAGTCATTACTTCTATGACGTTTCAGAGCCATCCCTTTTCATTCATTTCTTAAGAGTCAAAGCCCCTACGATTCTGAAAAGACTCAGGAGGTGACTCAAAAGGACGATACTCCAGGTGGTACTCGCAATAGCAACAATCCAGCCGATTATGAAGGCCCCAACCAGTATATTCGAAAAACCCATCGCCGATTTATTTGCTGATCCAGGAGCTTCTGGATCACTTGATTCCGATGACTCCTGCGGCTTTTTCTACAATACGTTCGGTAGGTTTAGCTACCTGTTATGGTTAAACTGCATCAGACTAGACCAGTATCTTCTGGAAACCGAAAAGGTGTAACGGGCTAAAGAGTTGTCCGGTCCGCGGATGTAACACCCACTGAAACCGACCAATCTCACGGATTTAAAACTGCATCCTTTTCTTCTGTCCCGAACAGGGTTGGAGGGCCATTCTCGAATACCTGTTTAGCACATATAACAAGTGTGGTTGCCAGGAGCTATTTCCCATCTAGTTGGTGGGAGACGAGGGTGGTTAGGTCTGATCCTAGATCATAATCTGTGCCAAAATGAATTTCCTACTTCACCTCATCCAGCATAAGAGAACGACTGCTGAGTGTTGTGGGGCAGGTAGTTTCAACGGATCTTGGCTTGGCTGACAGGGTTACTTATAACTCCCTTCAGGATGTGTTGACCATGAGCGTACTTCCAGAGCTGAGTTTTAATCTTAGTCTGGGCTTCCTTAGGAAAGGTCTTAACGAGGTGGCAGGTTGATGTATGTTCTGTGCATGTGTTCAATCTATCCTGATTCTCGGGACTAATCAGTCAGACCGATGTGGAGTTACACTGCAATCGGGTGCGGACTTGTACTACTCGAAGGGCGCGCTGATCAAGGATTTGTTTCGATCTCTTTTACGAAGACGTCAGGTACCTAGGAAAAATACTAGGAACATCTGTTCCGAAAAGGTTTGCGCCTCAGCGAGGTTAGAACAAATACCGGTCTTATCGTAACGATTTGATCAATAACAAGCTGAGGGTCATTTTTGGTTCTCTTGGTGGCAAAACCATCGGTACCAGCACTTAAATCACGGTAGATACTGAGGGAGTTAGGGCCTCCTGGACTTCGGTGCGTGTCTGATTTGTTAGAGGTAGGCGTCATGATGGCTGCTCTTTAAACCTAAAATCGCAGGAAGAATTTTTCAGTTAGTTTCGACCCGATGTAGAGTTGAGATCAGCAAGAGGTTTTAAATCGGCCTCGACTCATACCAAGGGTAGAACTTGTGCCTCCAACACAGTTCCGATTTGGTATCAAAGCAATTGAGGGAGAGCGATGGTATGACGTATACTTCCTCGCATGAAGTCCGTGAACTTAAGTCTACACGACAGGTGGTCACTTCAAAATACTAGAGACATCTGTCCCGGCACTCCCACTGTCGATGGATCTTTCCGCTGTAGTGGTGGTGGCTTTACATTCGCGCAGTTTCGGGATAAGTTCGTTGTTCTGGTTGGTGGTGATATCGCAGCCGAGAAACAACTCTTGTGGTGGCTTTCGCAACGCACAACATCCGGCTGAAATCCATGCTGCAACCACCACGGATGGGCGGTACGTGGATGTCGCCTGGAAACCAACCTTCAGGATGCCGAAATCTCCGCTCTGGCGCTTAGAATTGGGAAGACTGGCAATGTAACAGCTTGAACGAAGCAAATAATAGATGTCTACGCAACTTCTTAATAAAAAGGAAAAACGAAGGAGAAAATGACAATGGATTGGTTACTCCGTTCGGCGCGAAGACAGTTCCATTGTGAATTGGGATTTATGGCGTGCAATGGCATTCATTCACATTGAGGAGGAATTAGAGCAACTTCAGTTAACCTGAAGCGGACCGGAGTGCAGCGGACAGAACAATTCGGCTAAACTTCCCAAAATTATCACAGTTGAAATTGTGAATATATATCGACACATATCGACAAGTATCCAGTGGTTGCCCGGCATGCCAGAGAGTAAACTTAAAGACCTCCAAAGAATGTGTTACACTGTGACAGAAATCAACATGCGATTTGGGCAGTTTGCGACAGACTGGGCCGCGTGAGTGATATTGAGCTAAAGAACCTCTCGACATACAGATAGTGATTCCGGATGGTTTAAATCCAACGATCTTTCCTTATAGATTTCCGGCACCAACCCGGCACAAGACAAATTTCCATTAAGAAGGCAAGGCCATCACTATTGTGTCAACGTTTGTCCGCATAACTGGAAGGAACCAACCCGAAACTATGTCGTTAAAGTTGGAAAACTACTTTCGCATTTCCAATTAACAGTGCCACACGCACTTATCCTTTCTGATATACCTAATTACCAATACAGGAGTCTCTTCTAATAATAGTCCTTAAAAAGTACAAGGGTATTGGAAAGGAGGTTGTTTATTTCTAGTTCTTTGATTCTTCCCGTCCAGCTAATGTACCTAGAAAATACTACTACTTGTGCGATGATAATTACCAGTCTTGCCTGTGCTATGCTGTACAAATGCCAGTGAATTTCCTTTAGCAACATCGAAAAGAGGATTTTATGCTGCAACTACTCTTACAGGTATACCATACTCGTATTTCAGTGCTTTTTCTGAATAAGTAAGTAACGTACACGTCTAATAGGTAGGTATTGATTGCATGGAGGATCTCTATGACAGGAGCCCTCTAACAGATTGAAGCACTAAATGCGAACAGTTCGATGGACTAATTGACGAATTAAAATGTCATCTAGGCGAAGCCATCACGAACGTCTGAATAGAAATTCCAAATAACAAGAAAAATAATCCTCTCTGTGTACAAATGTGCTTTAGAGGAAACCCCCAAATATGAAGTAAGTTGTATAGAGTATCGTTAATGTGATTTTCCGTTTCTATGATTCTAAGTCCGCAGTACAAGTACAGTGAACAAAACAAAAACTGACAGTTTGGATGCGCTTATTCGCTTGATCTGCAGGACTCATGTTTAGAAAATTTTATTAATTGGATATTTGACTTCAATCAGAGTTTATCAGATTTTCCCATCTACTGAGGCTCTTAACTGGAACGACCTCCGAAAAGCGAGTCTTTCACGCTTTTTGTTGATTCAAACAAGACTGTCAAAGTAGCAGTGTGAAGTTATGCAGTGTTATCCTGAGGGAACTCGTTCCAGGGGTATCCTGGGGGGGATTATGCAGCCGGGGTAATCGCCATGTGTGGAGCCAGTTTGAGCTTTTGATGAAACGTAGGAGACTGTTAACGTATATGGTATATTCCTTCCCTCTTTAGAAGAGTGCTTGGCATGTACAGAGTAGGTGGAGGATTGTCTCCTCCTCTTCCTTTAGAGTGGTTCTAATTTTTGGCGAGTTCGTCGGCCCTACACCTAACATAGATGAAAGTGGAACTGTTCTGCCTTCTCCCTTCGAGATGATTTTTTTTCCTCAGCCAGGAAAGGACTACTGTCCGCCTGGAATACACGAAAGGACAGGCGTAGATTAAGTTTATCTGAAAAAACACCGCCGTGACTTGTCATTCATGAAAGCATCTTTCTCCCGGAAGGACCTAGAGAGGATGCTTGCATAAAAGTCTTTGTTAAACCAATATTGGGGCATAGTGTAATCGATTTTCTCTGGGAGGAGTCCAGGCGTATTAAAAATATTAGCGTGGCCAAATAATGGCTAAATTTGCCAACATTAGCCTTAGATGCGCGCAAGCATCCACAGAGGAGAATGATGAGAACCCCAAAAATGATTTCCACGAGCTCATGCATGCAGCACTTCGGAGACTTTAATGCAAAGTTAGGAAGAGAAGGCATCTTTGGGTGAACTATCCGAAATTATAGCCTGCACGATATCAGAGGTCCTATGGTCAACTATCGAAGACCAGTGGCAACCTCGCCAAAAAGCCATCAGAGATGCCTCCTCTGATATGAAGGGTTTCACCACAATGAAACCCCTGCTTTGACGACAAGTGGCATACAAAGCTCTACGAGCAGAAGAGAAGAGATGAAAAGCGCGCGGTGGCAGGAATGAGATTCCAAAGTTTTACCAAAAGTTAAAAAAACAACATTCCACAGACACAGTCGTAGTCAATATTGAGTATTTAGAAAAAGCATTTCAAATACCGCTGTCTGGCAGAATGAACCTTCCTACCTAGAAGATGTACGAGTAGCCCAAAAGTCCTGTCCACCCGACCCGGATGAGAAGTGATGATAGTCACTCATCACTCAGTAAGGTGCATACACCAGCTCATCTCTAAAATATGGTCGTTCCTCAGCATTGGCTTTTATAACATAATTGACGTGCGCACAAGGGATTTCGAAAGCCCTTAGAGGTGCATCGATTTACTTTGGTTTTAAATGTATTGAAGTTATAATGACTGGGAAATAGAGTGAATTCCATAAGTCAGTTGTAGGGCTGAGGATGTACTGATGAGCATTCAGAGCGAGACGGGTGTTACGATTAAAAATTTGGCGGGGTGGAATGCTACTGGCAGTTTCGATGGAACACTGGTGGTAAAAATAGCGACATTACGTCCTTGTTCAAAGGTGTCAAATGACTGTGTAATATTGACATGAGTTTATCGCTCGGTTTTGGATTCGATCTGCGCCAATTACAGAGGCCATATCAGTGTGGCTTTGGATATTGGAAAAAAAAACTCATGAACTCCAAATTGATACACATGCCCTATTCATCAATTTTAACGCAATGTACAGAGCAATGTCTAGTTTAGGCATCCCTGCCAAACTCATTCGCTTGTGCAGGGTGACGAGGAAGAATGCACGCTGTTCCATCAAGGTCGGTAAAGAACTCAACGAGTTCTTTGATGTCAAAAAATGATTCAGATTCTTTAACATCATTCTTGAAAGAATAGTGGAAAATTCACGCGCATACGCCGATGATATTGACACAATTGGAAAAAAGCAGCGTGATGTCGATGACACTTTCGCTGGTATTGTGGCGAAAGCGGCGGAAATGGATTTGTACGAGTAGTTAAATTGTCCTCTTCGTCCAGTTCGTTATCATCGTAGTTGTCGTCGTCGTCGTCGTCGTCTTCGTCTTCATCGACATCACTGACGACACCAAAACAATCCTTGGTACACTGTGTCATTGACATCGGTAGATATCGTGACGAACGCAAAACACTTATTCGGTTGCACAACGGACATAGATACAACAGCTTTGGACCGAATTTTTCTAAGATATCATCTTAGATTGTTGGCTTTGGGTGGTTCGAACATTTGAAGGATTTTTAAGCAGTTTATCGGTGGCTCTGAGATTTTATTCGACTTATCACAGTCAAAACTGTGTCATTGTTTTAAGGTGTTCATTGTGCGTGCGAGCATACGAGTATGTGCTGAAACAACAGCAATCCATTTCATAGTCTTAAAGTCTTCTCCGTTCTCTAGCTGAGGATGAGTCAGAATTTCGCCTGTTTGTTACTAAATTTTTAATCGTAGTTTTTTTTTTTTTTTTTTTAAATTTAACACTCAAGTGGGTATTACTACATTTAAAATGCCTGAGCACGTGTTAAGTTTTTAGGAAAATCGGACAGAGAGAGAAAGAAAGATTTTTTCGTGCTCCAGGGATTAGGGTAATGGAAAAAAAAATTGTCTTTCGGGCGCCAATATAGTACTACTTGAGCTACGGCCACCCATATTGAAATTTCACTTGCTTAAGAAAGGCGTTGCCGTCATTCCTGGCTCGTTGAAACTTTTTTCGATTTTTCTCTGTCGGACCGACAAAATATCTCTCTAACACAGGTCGAATCGTACTACACCTTTTCTTTTGGTTTGATACTTTTAAGCCGATGAATGTTAAAGGTCCAAGTGGAATAGTGTCATCAGCCGCATTCAGGAAACTAAAATTCTTAGAGAAGTTGCTAAGACCGCTCCAATTGGCTTTCTCGTATTGCCATATGGTTCTTTTAGGAATCTTTTCTCTGACTGTGTGGTCGGTCAGTCTACGAGCAATCTTCAGATCAGAATAATCTGTGAAGTATGCGGTACGCAGAGCAGCAATTACTTTTTAGCCCGCCAATAATTTCTATGTCCACTCAAAATCCCCACCATTGATGACAACACTTCACGAAGATTTTTTTGGGAAACCCACTGTTCCAAAAATCTTGCTGAAAACTTGTCTCGCTTATTTTCCGTGCACCATTCTATTTGGATCCTGATTCTCCATGCATAGTATATTCCTTGGTTGCTAATCATAATTTTTTTTTTTTTTTGCAAAATCTGCCAAAAACATTTAACGCGGTTTTATTCTCTAGAACATCCTGAGATGTATCATACAAACAAGACGTAGTGCGCTAAATTCGCAATTTGAAGCAGGCCGTTTTAAAAACTCTTTGGCGTATACGTAACGCTCATTTTATTGTGTTACGAGTACTTACCGCTCATTCTGTTGACTGGCTGAAATAGGTAACGAAATCGCTAATAAATTAATTAGTTCGCATATGTTAAGCATGTCCAAGGGTTTTCATAGCAGTGGATGCCTGTCAGTTTATCATGCCTGTGTATGCGAATTTTCAAAAACCAAATTAACAAATTAATAAAAAGGGGGGGAAAAACAAAAAAAAAAACAAACAAAAAGCAGTAAAAACAAAAACAAGATTAACGAAGATTTAATTCTACCATTCTCAAAATAAATTAAATGCGCAAATTACCCATTTGTGTTGCAGAAATGCAATGCTTACCCAAATGGTACCTTTCCACTTATGTGCATTTGTATACGTAACATATGCATGTACTCGTCCTGGTGCGTACTTATATATATATATATATATATATTCGTCCATACATACTTTTATGGATGTATAAAGGAAGGAGACATGGAGAAAGGACAAAAAAAAAAACAAAAAAAAAAAAATTTCTACTCGTATTCCGCGTGCAAAAAAGGGATGCTGGCTTATGACTGCTGCATGCAGCATGCCACTCCTATTTTTGCAGCGCGAAAAAGCCTATAACTAAAATTTTAAATGCACATGGACGTGGTGGCAAAACCGATATCTGTCGTGCCCAGGCGATTCAAAGCCGGACGAGCTGAGGCGAGGCGACTTTTTGCGCTATAAAAGCATACTGCATACCCGGCCTTACAAACATATGTACAAGTGTGTATTTATGCGTGTGTGCATATATATATATATGTATGTAGGCATATAGAAAGCGAGGTTTTATGCATATAATTATTAAATCATTGAATTTTAATGGAAATTCCCGTGCAGCATCTGTGAGTTTTAAGCATGTTGCATTCTTGTAGGTACGAATACAAAACGCACTATCACGCACTATTAGGCACTCATACTGTTCAACTTCAAATCGATGGTATGCTGCGTATCCTACCTACATACGGATGCTCATGCTCGTGTGTGCGGTGCGGGTGCATGCATATGCCTACATACTCGTATCTGTATGTTGCACATGCACATCGTGGAGCATTTTTAACATTTTTTATTGTTTTTTTTTTCGCGTTCCTTTCTTTTTTTTTTTTGGGTAACAACCCTTCAACGTTGAATGCACGCAGAAAGTATATCGCAAGACATACGCATATGAAAGGAAAGGCCATCATATTGAGATATTATTGCACATAAAGTTGAAAAAGTGTCCTGCGGAAGTGTGAGCACGGCCGATGCAATAATATTTAAAACGAAATATCCTGTGAAATATTCAGTTGTTCCCAATTAAATAAAGTCACATTCGCCATGCTACTCATATATGAGGTAGGTAAGTATTCATAGATACACTTACGAGCATATGGTATGCATGTAGATACTTTGTATCTGGGGTGAACTAAGGGAGAGAGACAGAGTGTTGGCGAATGTATTTTCTTTTTTTTAATTTTGAATACAGCGCAACGCAACGCAACGCAACGCAACGCAAAAGCTATCCACAACGGGGGCCACCACATTTATTGAAGTGGTCCCTGGTCTGATGGGACAAACTGAAAATTAATTATAATGCTCAGGATTTTCGGTGTACATATTTATACATTGAGGACTCGCGCGGGAATTGTGCGTGTCCGTCCACTCAGGGCGTGGTCTGGCCCAGAAATCAATGTTTATTTTGTACTTTTCCTGTTTTCCTATCAGATAATTGTATTAAAGCAGCATAGAGTGGAGTTCATTGCACAATGGCTTCAGTATTTACTATGACTTGATGGCAGCCGGATCAGGTCTCACTCCGGTAGGTAGTGTTTGTAGGCATGCCAGAGATGGGTAGGATTCTTATTCAAGAAATCAGATGTGAAAAATTCAATGCAAATTGGTTCGATTTGAATTTTTGATATTTATCCATCTTAAAGCCTTAAATACTGATTGAGGTGTAAGTCTATTTTGACGAGAAAAGATATAAAGAAAAATGTAAGCCAAATTGCTGGCATGTGTGTACGAAACAGGTGGAATGAATTTGACGACTACCTTTGGTGTTAGTCTGATGGTACCATGACCTTAGCATTAGACTGTGACTCTACCTCTGGACATGCACAAATCCTTAGATGCAATACTATTGTTCATATTCTTCTACTCTTCCCTATCTACGGTAAAGAAGACATAAGGCCTAACCGCTGAGTATCGCGTCATTGCACTGGCTTTCGCCACATGGGAATTGGAACGCTTGCAATATGCTTTCCATGACCTATTGGACCATCTTCCAATATCCCACAAAGTAGAGCTGAGCCTGCAACAAATCTCCGCACCATTGAATTGCTTGCTACCAGAACTGCTTTGGAAAAACAAAAATGTGGAAAGACACAAAGTGAATCTAAGCCCCGAAATAAATGGAATCCATCCACCAAACGCATAGAAATGCTTACGATCGTTTGCCTTTCTAAGGCTCCTGAGATACATGGGCCAAAAATGGACCAAAAAATGCAAAATGAACGTACGAGTACCAGATTGCAAATAAGAAGTTCAAAGGTATTTGCCAACAGAACATAAAAGATAGCAGGTCCTTTTGGAAGATGGCAAAAACCCTTAACAGTGCCCTCCTTACGAATGGCGAATACTTCGAAAACCTGCTAAATCCATTGCAAAATCAAAAACCATATGCAATGGGCGAAGTAAACTGTTTAGATCAACATCCAAGATGTCATCAGAGTTATACACAGGCTTCAGTAGAACATGGTATTCCTTACGAATTCTGCCGAAGCCAAGAAAAATATAAAATTCAAGAAACGAGACCCAAATGAACTAAGCAACTACAAAGGCAAACCTTTCTTAAATGCGACGTCTAACAAATTGGATACGCGAAAAATGACCTACTTAGCCAGATTGAAGAAAAGAATATTCCAGGGGAAACAATTGAATGCCTTCATTGCGGATTTTAAGGCGAATTTTAATTGAGTGCTACAAAAACCCCACTAAGAAACCACCACAGCGGTCTGGAAAGGAAATATTTTGCCCAACTGGTTTCAGTCTAAATCTAGATTGAAGTAAGAATGTCTGCTAAGACCTCTTCTTTTGTTAATCTTCCAGCAAGATCTCTTGCCCAACGCCGACAATACTCGCGGAAATACTATCAAATATGGAACTTGCAACTTAACCCCAAGAACGGTGGTAGGCGCTACGCAATGGATGAAAAATGGACCAAGGATTACAAGTACTCAGACAATCAATTGTAACTGGAAAGGAATCCAGGGAAAAGAGAAAAACGCGTCGAGTGTAAATTATAAAGCATTTGAAGCAGTCGTAGGATCAATCATGTATTATGCGGGACAAGTGTGCAGGACCTGGCAGTTTAAGAAGGTTGAAAAATTTTTGGAATACACCCTAAAAAAAATATTCAGAAAAAAAAAACCCAAATTCGATGTATCAATGTATGACCCTGCTTTAGATTGTCGATTGTGGCTGGTGCAGTATGCCCCTGCTAGAATTAAATTTCCTCCAGTCGAATCCATTGATCTTGGCGTTGTAGTGCTCACCATTCTCAGTGACTGTTTTTCCCTCGAGTAATTGGTCTAATGAATCCGCCAGCTTAAAAAGCCCACCTTGCAGTGACTTTCGAGTGGATTTAATGGCTCATCGCAGATTTTTAGTGCCCCAGAACTGCACAGATCTACATAGGTGGAAATGCGCCTGTTTTTGAATCAAAATCGTCCACTTCGTATTGAGATTCAGCAGGCATCAGCTGATGCACTGTCTGCACCGCAGAGCCATCCGTGGAATTTCCAATTGCGTGGTATGTCAGCTTCTATGCCATCTCCAACCACGGCAGTCATATTCTCGGCTGAGTGAGAAATACGACGCCAAAATCACTGACGAATTCTTTATCAAAAACATCGTGAATGCGAAAAAATCACCGGTTTGCTTCACAAATGTTAAAACCTATGTGACGTTCGACGACATTTGAAAAATTTAGTAACCAGTTATTAGTGTCGATAGTGTCGGCAGATCTCTTGCGCTATCTTTTGAAAGAACGAAATGATTATCAAACTTTCAAAATTGGAAGAAACTGTGGAAAATGTCGCCTACTTACGAGTACATTCCGCAGATAACACTGATGGCAATTTATTTACTAACTTACTTACTTAGATGGCGCTACAGTTCAGCGTGAACCTGGGCATCAATTAACAAGCCTCTCCAGTTAACCATGTCTTTAGCTAACTGCCCCTAGTTGTGCATTCCAAGTCGGTTGAAGTCCACTTTTTACTTGCAACCGCTATTTAAGATGAAATATTTTTTCTACTGCGTGGTTCCTCCGGATTGGATTCGAAGACTCTGGTGTCCGGGACCGAACATATCTTCATCCGCTTTCGATAGAGAACTGCGATGATTGAGGTCTTATATATGTAGATTCTGCTAAATTGTTCGGAATAGAGCTTTACTACTTAATTGGCTTCTTAGCCCCTTTGGGATAGGGCAAGGTTGGAATTTATAACAGAGCCAAAGTCCCTTATTTTCTCGAATTTAAAATTATCGACTGTGATGTTTAGTTTAATTCGTTGATGTTGTGTTGTGATCTAGGGTTTAAAATCTGGATACTGCCATGTCCGCTTGTGTATAACCGTGTGTCCTGTAGACTATGCTTACCAACTGTCCTTTTTTTTCTTATCCTGGCATTGAAATCGGCCAGTAAGATTTTAACATCATATTCCGGACATTACTCACATGTCTTGTCGTGGAGCTCGTAGAAAGGTTTTTTGGTGGCGTCGTTCTTGTCTTCCGTTGGGGCATGGACGCATATTAGGCTCATATCAGTGAATTTAGCCTTGATGGGGATTTTTTTTTTGTGAAGAAAAATCAGGGAGGATGGAAAGAGAGGTACTGGTGAACGTTGGTTTTAAATGTTCGAAGGTTATAATGACTAGGAAATAAAGAGCTAGGCAGGGCATTTAATAAGGGAGTTGTACGGCGATTGTCATAAGACGCTCACTAACGTTTCGTAAGCTCAAGAATCTCATGCACCCGTTTTAACAGTTACTTGCCAAAGTTTCAGTCATTTTGGACGCGCTATTTTTAGTTGATAGTCGTTTGAGTGAGTGTTTTTTGTGAAAATGCAAAAAATTTAGTATCGGGCTGTTATTTGAAAGGCAATACTCTGTGTATGGGGAATCTGCACCATTGTGAAATTTTGGGCAGCTGAATTTAAACGTGGCCGTAAGAGCTTGGGAGATGATGAAACGTTCGGGACGTCCAAAAATTGCAACCACTGACGATAATATTGCTAAAGTTCACCAAATGGTGTTAGACGACCGCCGAATTAAAGTGACAGAGATAGTAGAGGTTATGAGAGTGTCCAAAGGTCGTGTTTGTTACATATTAAATTTAGATTTAGGCATGAAAAAGCTGTCCGCGCTTTCGTGTTCGAATGAACAACGCTCCAACGCTCTGTTGGCGCAGTTTAGGCGGAATAAATCCGAGTTTTGGTCAATTCAATGGACAAAACAGTGAACTGCAAAGGGCGAGCCGGCTCTAAAAAAAAAAAGCAAAAACTGTTTTTTCGGGGCTGGGAAATTGATGGCGACTGTTTTTTTTGTAGGAGCATACTACTTGTCGAGCTGAAGGCAGAAATTGCGGAAAAACGGCCAAATTTGCAGAAAAAGAAAAAGCGGTTTGAACTGATTGACCATCCGCCTTATTCACCAGATCTAGCCCCAAGTGAATTCTTTTAGTTCCCTCATCTAAAAATTACGCTCGAAGGATAGAGATTTTCGTCAAATGAGGAGGCAATCACCTTTGTGAACAATTACTATTTGGACGGGTTAGAAAGATGGGATCTGGGAGAAGAAAAATTTTGAGAAAAAAATGTCTCGTATAGATGGATTTTTGTCAAGAACAAAGTTGAGAATTTACCAAGTATTTGGGGATTAGAACTGGACATCAGATAAAAGTCTTTATGACACAGAAAGAAGAAAGTAAGCGATTTACTATTTTATTAATAGAAAATAACTAAATTAAGGCAGAACTAATAAAGAAAGAAATAATTAAGTGTAAGAACAAGTAAAAAGTGTTAGTACTCACCCCATGCAACTTCAATCATTTGAGATGTCAATGAATTGGGAAGTTACACCGTTTTTTTGTTGCACAAACACACTGTTTTAGATCCCACTAAGCAGTTACTAAACAAGTGTTCGTTTAGTCTTTCTCGACATATTGTCATTGTTGATAAATTACCTCTCTATGTAGTAAATTTTGTGTAAATTTCACTGTTTCACTGTTTCTATTACACAGTCATTATTGCAAAATTTTTTGTGGTTTTTTTTTTTTTGTTCTATTTGTATTTTCTGTTACTGTCCTCGGGTTTTGGTTGACAATTTCAGTAAGGATGAACTTGAATGTCAGTGTTGAAGTTTAAGTTGTTGGTAGTTTTTGGTATTTCTTGGTTGTTTGTGATTTTGTTGTATCGCAAAGCCATTTTATTTATTTTTTTTTTAAATCCGTTCTTGTTTTGTTTCGTTTTGTTTCGTTTTGTTTGGTTTTTTGTTTTTTTTTTTGTTTTAAATTTTATTCACAATTTTATAATTATAATTTCTTTTGTACTTTTTCGTGTTTTTTTTTCTTATAAAATTTCGGTTTATTAACATTTTAGATAGGTGATGATTTTTTTATTTTTTTTTTTTTTTGGTTTTTTAGTTTTGGTGGTTCTTATTCGAAAATTTCGTTTAAAATGAATAAAGGTCCCAGAGATATATATATTTTTTTAGTTTTTTTTTATTTATTTTGTTTGCGTTGAAATACTGCCTTTGTTTTAACTATATGAGTTTTGAGTTCTAGTAGGTAATTTTAGTTTGTTTTTATTTTGTTGTCTAATTAAACTAGAATATAATTTTGTGTTGGTTTTTTCACAGCGAAAATGGAAAAAATCTTTTACGTACATATATAAAATTGGATTTTTTTTTACTAGTTTTGTTTGGTTGTCAACAGTGTTTTGTTTTTGTTTTAACAAAAAATATATATATATTGTTTGTTTGTTTTTTTTTTTTGTTTATACTAAAAAATACCTTTATATGATTTTGTTATTATTTTTCTTTGACCTAAACTTGTTTATAAATTATTTTTTTTTTTATTGTTTTGATGTTATTTAGCGCGCACTTAAAAATGTTCGGATTTGTTCTTCATCACTTTTAAATTTGGTTTTGCTGTTAGTTGTGTGTTATGATTTTATTTGTTTTCTTTTGTTTTGTTTGGTTTTTTTTTTTGGTTTTTTTGTTTTTTTTTTTTTATTTGTTTAAGGCCAAGATAAGGCACACGAATTTTCAGATAAGGGTTGCTGTTGTTAATTTTATATTTTTTTTTGTTTTAAATTTACTCGTTTGTTTTTTGTTAATTAATTTGTTATGCAATGTTTTCTGTTTATTTTTCACTTTTGTATATAATGTAAAATACAAAGTGTGTTTTTTTTTTTTTTTGTTTATTTAAAAATTTTGAATAAATATATATACACCACTTTTTTTTCGGTTTTGTTTTTTTTTTTTTTTGGTTGTTTTGTTTTTATTTTTGTTAAATAAAATGTAAAATAACAAAAAGTTTATTTTTACCTAATAGCTTTTATCTTTTCACTTTTTCTATATAAAATAGTTTTTTTTTTTTTTCGTTTTTTTTCGTTTTTTTTTTGAATTTTTAACAATCACATTTGGGTTTCCCGAAAAGTTTTAGGTTAAATAATTTTTTTTTTTTGTTTTATTTTTGGGTTTTCTTGTATGTGTATAGGCCTAAAATATCACTAGAAATGTTTCGACGACTATCTCCGCGTTCCCCCCGCAAATAGTCCGTTTTATTGAGTTTGGATGTTTTTTTTTTTTTGGATTTGTTTTAGTTGTTTTGGTTTTAAATATGATTTAATTAATTTTACTAGTTTTTGGGTTGTTTTTTTTTTTTTTAGTTACTTATAATTAAACAGTATTTAACAATTTTGCACAGCATGATAAATGAATAGAAAAAAAAGAAAAACCATAAGTCTTGAACGGTTTGTAAAAGTTGATTTATTTTTTTGTTTTTAATTAAAGTTTATATTGTTTATATATGGAGTTTTCTATTTAGTTTGTAATTAAAACTAGCCCGTGTTGGTTTTATTCACTTGGTTTTTTTTTAGAATGTTGTAGCCCACAACAAAACTATTTTGTTTGTTTTTATGTAGAATGTTTGTTGCAATTGTTGTTATTTTTATTAAGTTATATAGTTAGGTTTATTTTATTGATATATATGTTTGATGTGTGTATTTGAGAAATTATAAATTTGAATGAAAAACTGAGAAAAAAGAACTAACTAAAATTTTATAATAATGTGTATATATATATATACATGCAAATATATATATATATATATATATAGATATAGATATATAGATGATTTGCTTATTTTTCTTTAGTAGTAAATGTTTTGTTTTGTTTGGTTTTTGGTTTCTGTTTTAAGCTAATATGTAAATATAATAAGAGTTGTTTTTTTTTTTTTTGTTTTTTTGGTTTCTTATATTCTGGTTGTTGTTAGTTTATAATTCTTGTATTGCCCTGAACTTGAATTTTTGAGTTTACGTTTCGAAAAAAAAAAAAAAAAACTTTTTTAACTACTTTAGTTGATAATTTGTTCCCAAAACTATCTTCGTTTTTTTTTTTTGTTTAATTTTGTAGAGTTTGATCTAAATTTGATCGATGATTTTCGAGTATTTTGTCCGAATTTGGTTTTTTGTTTTTTAAAATTTTTTTTCTGTATGTTTAAGGTTTTTTTTATTTTATTTTTTGTTTAATGATTTTCTGATGAGTGTTTTGTTTTTTTAAGGATATTTTCTTTTCTTTCTTGTGTGTGGTTTTTTGTGGTGATTTTTTGGTATGGGATTTTTATTAGAGAAAATGTGTGTGTTTTTTTTAATTTCTTTTAGCAAATGCTAGCTGTATGGTAAATGGTATTGAAAACTGTATGTTCCGGTGTCAGTGTTATTTTGTGTAATTTCGTGGGAATGTATTTTGATATTTACTGCGAAATTGTATTGAAAATTTATATTTTTGTGTATTTGTGTATTTGTTTTGTAGTTTTATTTTTCTTCAGTGATTTGGTGTGTGTGTGTGTGGTGTTTTTTTTTTTATTGATTTTGTTTAAAATGAAAAATTCGTTAAATTTGCTGTAAATATTGTAAATTTTGAAGTAAAAATACGTCTGCCAATGGTAATTCGATTTTTTTTGACTTAAATGAAAATACAATAAAAATAATAATTTATATGGTTTTTGTTTGTTTTATTCTTTTATATAAATATTCTTATGTAGTAACTATTTTTTTTTTTTTTTGGTTTTTTTACTTATCTTTTATTTTGTTAAATTTTGTTTTGCAATAAAGTGAATTTGGTAGAAAATTTTGTCGTATTAATTTTTATTTTCCTTTTTTGCTTTTGGTTATTAGATTTAGTAATTTTTGGTTTTTTCTTTTTTATTATTATTTAATGGCTTTGTACTTTTGGTTCCGAAATTAGTTGTGAATTTTGTTAATTTTGGTTTTGTTTGGCTTTTGTTTTATTTCGTGATTTCTTATATTTTGTTTCCAAAATGAATTTTTTTTTTTCTTGTTATTTTTAGTTGACTTTAGTTGCTGTGAATTATTTGATTAGATTTTTTTTTTGTTTTTTTTTGTTTTTTTCTTTTTTACTTATTTGGTTTCGTTATATTCTTTATTTTTAAACTAAAAAAATGTTTGTCCGTTCTATTGGGATATTAACTGAAAGTGGTCAAGTTTGTTTATTGGATTCTATTGCTCAATTTTTATGGTAAAGTTTATAATATTTGTTGGTCTATTGCGATTTTAAATTATGATGATTAGACCTGTAGGTGAGATTAAAGAGAATTGTTGGCACATCACATGGGGTTTTTTTTTTTTTTTTTTTTTTTATATATATATATAAAATTCCATCAGGATTTTTCTGTTCAATGTGGAAGTTTTGTTGGTTTTAAAAGCGATCTGTAACTGCCGGAATTTGTAGAGGACTCTACATTGGTAGACTATAAATTTGCATAAGAAGAAGTAAATCCCATCAAATTGAATAAGGAAAGAGCAAATAATTGGTGTGAATTAGTAATGATCTCCAAATAAAATAAAAAATAAGCTTAAATGTAAGAAAAATCTGAGTAGTCTTGTTGGTAAGTTTTCTTTTTGACATCTTATTAGGTCAAACCGGCTTTGGTTATTTTGTATAATCTTTATTCGAAATCGAATAATGCAGCCGAAAGTGAATAAGTAGTAACAAGTTTATAATTTCCAAAGGACACAGAGAGAAGCCGGGTTCTGCTTCATCAACTTAATGTGGAAAGTGCATTTTTGATAAGAAAAATTGCGACTTTTAAGGATCTCGGGGGTCTTTTTATAATTTCTATGGTGTACTGTGAAAAGCATCGAAAACAAAAAACACTTTTCAATCTTACTCATTTCTGAAACATAAGAATCAATTTGTTGCGAGATTTTATAAAATTTAGCTTAGCTTTAGCTATGAGTATACGAGTATATGAAAAATGAGAATAGAATTGAAATCGGTGGAAGGTTAACGCCTTCGGATTTACTCGAGAGTTTAGGTTGAAAATTTAGAAAATCCAAGGATACTCATAAAAATTCTACATTTCTTCAACATTCCTTTAAAAAAAAAAATGTTAAAAAATTTAATGGTTTCTTCTCTAGGCTGATATGGCATTTACAATTCAATGCCGGGACTATAATTTTTCTTTAGAGTATTTCCAAATCCTTTTTTGGATTCGATTTTGTGTAGGGGAAAATATGGATTTTTCTTTTCTTAACTTCATCACTTACACCTTCTCAGTCTTTTCTTTGATGTTTTTGATTTTCTTTTCAGTTCTTTTGTTGGTGTTTCATCAAACTAACATCTTTTTCATATTCACTTTCATCGAATTTTGATAGTTTGGATATATTTTTTTGTTTTTTTTCACTTATTTTCACTAAAGAAAAACCGGAAATATGGAAATTTTTTTTTTAAGGAAACACAAAAACACATTGAGACATTATCTGACTTGAAACAAAATGGCGACCACCCTTTCGATACAAATTTCTTATTTTCGAATTTTTTTTTATTTCTTGACTCTACTTTTGTGTTCATGTTTCCCAAAAAGGACGAAAGTTAGAAGGGCAAAGCTAAAAAGAAAAAAAAACAAAAAAACAAAAAAACAAAAAAAAAAAAACGAATTAGAAGAAGATAACAATCAGACGATTTTGGAAAGAAGGATACAAAGAACAATAACAGGTATTTGTAAGTTGTGCAAATGCGCTTTGGAAATTTTCTTATTCGTTTTCTCACATACTCCTATGCTATTATGTATTTTCTATTTAAGATGGCTTAAGCTTTGGTGCTTTTTTTTTGGGGAAAACGAGACGAAACTAAGGACCAACTAAAAATGCAAAAAGATGCAACGACAACAACAAACTTATAGTAACTACAAGAAGGCATAATCCTAATAAAAGACCGAAAACAACAAAATAAATGAAAACGACGATGACAACATAGATCGAGATGGTGCTTTTATTATGTCTTGGATTTATTAATATCGCGGATCGTTGGATTTTTTATCATCGGTAATTATTTCACAGAATATAGAAGTTTCCACACATTTCCAGGGACTTGGATATTTTATTGGAACACAGAAAAATCTGACGGAATTTTTAATATTAATTTCTCGTTGTTTGTTTTTTGTTTTTTTTTTTGATTTTTGCACTAAAAATCTACAGCACTTCTTATAAGGAAATAAAATAAATTTTTTTTTTTTAAAAAATAATTCAAGATAAAATAATAACTTTCTTTAATTTATTGTATTGGTTGAGAAGAATGGAAAAAAATGTTGCCGGAAAAATATGTTGTGTGTTGTATAACCCAGCTAAAGGCTTATTATGTTTTGCATGGACAATTTTTTGAGCTCGACATGGTCGATGTCGACATCATCTAAAATCACGAAACGAATGGTTTTACATTTGTATTGGTGTTGGGCTCACACACTATTGTAAATAATATTGGATATGTGTTTGTATGAAAATTGGAGGGAAACAGCTAACATGCAGTTGCAATTTTGCAAAATGCATCCATGGAGTCTTGCCCTTTTACGTGTATACCGTTGTATAGGCTAGCCTGCCAGCCTATGATTGTGGCATGATTTCTGCCTATGCCTACCACCACCATCACCACCTGTATTAATGCTCAATCAGCCCTTAGTAAAACGAGTATTCATACACCATCACCATTGCTGTCACCAACACCATCACCACCCATGCCCTATAGAGTAGCGTGCATGCCATCGACGACAGGGAAAAGTGCATTTCATTCACCTACAATAAAGAAAAGGGGGCAGGGAGGCACGCAAGCACGCAAGCACGCAGGCACGCAGGCAGGCAGGCAGGCAGGCAGGCAGGCAGACATGCGAAGCACAAGATATATTAGAACAAGTTGCATACCTCAAATTGGCAACTCACCCCAAAAGAAGGTCAAAATTGCATTCGCACATTGATGCAGCCAGCATACAGCCTTCTACAGCACGCACACTTAATAACACCCAACACCCAACTCAACTAAATCCGCTTAGCCACCCTGTACTGTACGCTCTAACTCCCCCTATATGACGATATTATACGCATCTATCTCTAGGATAAGGCCATGTCCAAAAAAAAAAAACAACAACAAAAAAAAGCAAAAAAAAAACACAACAATACACCCTAGAGATTATGGCCCGAAAGCATAACACACTGTGATACTGCCTACGTATCAGATCAAGGAAAGAGACGCATGGACGGATAAATAGTCCGACTGACCGAAGGTCCACTCTTTAAATGTATGCGTAATGGATTTATCTCTGTAATAGTGGCCAACACATAAAGGAATGCCCATTGCATGCATGCAATGCGTGCGTATTTTAACATTCGGCATAGTAAAGTGTATTTTTATACAGAAGGCCTGCCTTTATTCTTCGGTTGGTCGTTCTATTGATAAATTGACATTCTGCCTTTGTATTGGAATAGGGGAGTTATAAAAGGTAAAGCCATTCCGACCGCAACTACTTGCATACTTGCATCCACCAAAATTCCACAAAACAAATAGCGCTACAGAAGAACCCGAAAAGAAAAAACGAAAATTATCGTCATATGGTACTTTTGAACGCGTCACGCGAAATACCACCAAATCGATGCGCTAGCTTTTCGCTTCTCTTTCTATACTAATTTGTTTGAAGGATTTTTTTATATATATATATATATATATATATATATATATTTTCAGAGATACAAAATACTAAATACGAGTATATCCTATAAATAAGCATGTTACATATGAATAGATTGACATTTGCATCCATGGCTGCATCTATCCCATGCCAAATTGCTGAATTGGACATAAACACTTTTTAGCCATGTTAGTGTTAGTTCTTCTCAATGCTGGACATAATGTGAGATTACAAAAAAAAAAACGCAGATCGGTGTGATAAATACATATTTAGATCTAGATAGTGTGTGGCCATGGTAAAAATGCCCATCACTTGTACAATGAAATGAAAAACTAAGATCACCAATCTCTAGCTTCACAGGGCTTACTAAATGTATATAGTTTAGTAAGATTTTGTAATTTTAAGTGTACGGAAGGATCAAGGCAGCCTAGTTTCTTTCATCAGAGGGAGATACATTTTTTTTTTTTTTTTTTTTTGGCAACACTGAACTGAAGATTTATTCAGATACTTTTAGTTGGCGACAGTTTGCCATTTTCTTTTGAAGATCTGGTGACGTCAGACATTTTGTTTACTTTTTCTTTGGTATATGGCCTGGGTATCGAACCCATAATTCGACAAATTTAACCATTATACCCCGCCGATCATCGAAATACATAGATTTGTAGCCAATCTTACGAGTACACCAATTACGAGTACATACTTTTAGTTGGCGAAAGTTTGAAAGGCCTGGTGACGTCAGACATTTTTTTTACTTTTTCTTTGGTATATGGCCTGGGTATCGAACCCAGAATTCGACAAATTTAACCATTACACCCCGCCGACCATCGAAATACATAGATTTGTAGCCAATCTTACGAGTACACCAATTACGAGTACATACTTTTAGTTGGCGAAAGTTTGAAAGGCCTGGTGACGTCAGACATTTTTTTTAGTTTTTCTTTGGTATATGGCCTGGGTATCGAACCCAGAATTCGACAAATTTAACCATTATTCCCCGCCGACCATCGAAATACATAGATTTGTAGCCAATCTTACGAGTACACCAATTACGAGTACATACTTTTAGTTGGCGAAAGTTTGAAAGGCCTGGTGACGTCAGACATTTTGTTTACTTTTTCTTTGGTATATGGCCTGGGTATCGAACCCAGAATTCGACAAATTTAACCATTATTCCCCGCCGACCATCGAAATACATAGATTTGTAGCCAATCTTACGAGTACACCAATTATGGTGCTCTTTGTCGGAGTATCTGAGCCGTTTCGACTTAATCTGAGTGAAAACTCGTTATGGATTGCAATCAAGTGATAGCTTAGGATGAAGTCTATCCAATGATAAGCTGTGATGGGTGTGATGCTAGGAGCACGCAATTTAATTAAATTTTGTCTCCATGTCCCTGAGAACTTTACTACACAAAACACGAGCAAAGACTAATTTATGTACCCCCACGAGGTAACAATGAATCGAGCTTAATACTGGCCCGTTTGATTGAATAAAATGAAACGTAACTGGGTACACGATTGAATTGAGGAATTATCCTTACACAATAAAAATCAAAGGTGCATCCTTGGAAATGTCCCTTAAATCTGCAGTTTTGTAAGTTTTGCTGTCAAGGCAACTACCTATTTGTATGATAGATTTAGGTTGTGCAGATCTGAGTAGAGATTACAGTGGTTAGGCAACCAAGTCATAAATACTCGTAGAATAGAAGTGTTTCCCTCTGCGAAAGAATAAGAAACCTACATATATTAGAGTAAGTTTCCAGCATCCATCCCACTAATTCTGTAATTTGGAGAATTTTTTTTTTTATCCTTATGATCATAATCATCATCGTCGTCATCGGTTTTCGATTTTCGATTTTCGATTTTCGATTTTCACGTATCCTTTTGTACGAGTATTTGGGTCTATGGTATTTGGTAAGCCTAACATGTAAACGACGACCTCCTTCAAAATTATTGTACAGGATAAATCGAAGAAGGTAGAAATAATTCGCATCTATTGTATTTGGTCGTATTTTGTTCTTGTGTAGCCCATATGTAACGTATGTATGCGCAAGTATTTGTATGTTGTATCTAGAGAATCTCCTTTTTTACCCAACAGCGGACCATTTTAATTAATGGAAAGGGGTAACTATGGTGGCGAATACTGAAGCTGATATTGGTGATGGTTACGATACTGATGTTGGCTTGCTTGTAGATTTCATTTGTATGTATAGTATCAATCAGTGTGTGGGGTGGTGTGATGCAATTCCCGGTATCCTTTTACTCCTGCTGGTTGTGTTTATAATGGACGTTTCTCGCTACCGTCATCGGTTGTGTATTGTACAGCATGCATTCGACATTGGACATTGGACATTGGACATTGGGCATTGGGCATTGGGCATTGGGCATTGGGCATTATGCATATTGTGTATCGTGTATCGTGTATCGTATATCGTGCCGTGCGTCGTCATTGTTGTCCACGTCGTTGTAAAATGATCACATACATAATGAATGAACGGCCAACACACACATACCCAGGCAAATATCCTTTTATATGCGTAAGGGCGCCGATGAGACTCCCCCAAAATGCAGTTCACCACCCATTTCAAACTTAAGTATACACACTTACATATTTTTAACTGCGTTTTATTTATTCAATTTTATGTATAACAGAATTGTGTTGTTTTTCTTTTTTTTTTTGTTAATTTCCTGCTGAAAAAATTAAACAAAATTTGGGAACAGGGCATAATAATTGTGTGCATCATCTTTGGAGGAGCGTGGTGAAGAAATAAATTCAAAAAGGAAGTACCATATACAGGATGGTCGGTTGGTGTAGTTTTCAAAGTGTATCCTAGTTTCTGTGGTCATTGCATTCTATTTTCGGGGTCATACTCGTACATACATCGACATGGTGTTGTGTACTCATAGACCGTAGTCTTGTCGAACAAAATACTCTTTCTCTTGGCTTTGCCTTTTGCTTTTATGTAGTACATTCATACATACAGATGTTGATATGTAGCTTCTGGTTCTGGTTCTGCTTCTGGTTCTGATTCTGCTTTTGATTCTGCTTTTGATTCTGCCTTTAGCTTTGCTTTTGCTCTTACTCTTGTGTCCAGTTTGGGGGTATAAAAGAAACGAAAATGATTCGGAAAAGGTTCATGACCTTGACATAGGTCTAAGCACTTGATTTAGTCAGAATTTTTGGAATTTTTATTTTTTTTTTTTTTATTTTTTTTTTTTTTCATTTTGCATTTGTTTGGAATTTCTATAGCAGCAGGATACGAAGTACAAGTATGCATGAGTACGTGTAGGTAGTTAGGTACCTATACCATAGATAGGTCTCCTCATATCATTGTATCTTCGTATCCTCGTATCTATATAGGTATTAGCAGCAGGTTGTAGTCATAGATTTTATGGTAGCCTGTCTCGCATTTATGTGAGTGAAAGGGGAAGAAACTTCTTCCTTCGAGAAGTTGGTTGTTGGTTTTTCTTTGGCTTTACTCTTCTTCGATATGCAAAAATAGAGTTAGCTAGCCAGTCAGCTAGCCAGCCGAATAGGGATATCCTACATTTTTGACTAAGGACAACTACAGACGATAGTTGGTATGTAGTCTATGATACAGCACACGCATCTTTCGTTAGAAAGTGATAATAAAAGTTGTTGAATGCCATATACATATGGAATCCATACATATGGTATACGAATAGGATGGGAGGTGAGAAAATATCCAAGGGATGACCGAGTACCGAATACTGAATACTGAATGCTGAATACCAACTATGAGTACGAGTAGATGGTGCTTAGAGAAGTTTTTGGATTCAAAAACTTGTTGGAAGTGATTGACTTTGACCTCGAAAACGAATGCATAGGTATTGCTTTTGACAGAAGAAAGGGCACACGACCACCAGAGCACAAGTCGACCAAATTCGACTTGTATACAATTCAGCAAGTGAAATATTTGATAAAATATTGTGTGTATAATATTTTGTGAAATATTGAAAGAGGATAGGTAATCCGTCTTAATTCGAGATAAGCATTTATGTTTGTCAATTGGCGTGAGATGGCATTGAATGTTAGCCGCAAACTTTAGGTAGCCCTATTTCAATTTAATTGATTTTTAAAAGCAATCGGGAAGTATCCTTCATATGCAAATGTAGATTTGGGTGTTGTTAAAGGTGTGTAAGCCGGCCAATTACCAGTAATGAGGATATTTTCACATTTCTTTTTATTAAAAAATTTTAACCTCAGTTGAACGTCGTCTTTGATTCACGTTCGAATAGCAGTTGAAACTATTTTGTCTGAGGTGTTTCCTCACCGAAATCCTTGATGACGACTACAGAGCATTCGCATACCTTACGTGGTTTGCTTTCTTTGTCGATTTTACACAGCCCAGACCATTCGACGAGTTTCTTGTGTGAATCCGCCTTGAAAGATTCAGCTGAAATGCACAGCACAGCTTGGAGTTTGTCAAGGGTCATGCAGGCTTTGCAGGCTTGATGGATACCATGAACCAAGCCATCGGAAATTAATGACTTTTTCAGCACCTCTTGTGGGGCTGTGTTGATATCCATGGCACCACAAATAACTGGAGCAGCTGAGGAAACATCTACGAGGGTTGTCTGAAAAGTTTCTGTCAAGATAGCGGTACTTGTCAATAAAAGCTACTGAATGCTAGTTGTGCATCTTTTGACAGTTACTTACCGAAGTTTCAGTCATTTTGGACGGGCAGTTTTTACTTGACAGTCATTTGAGTGAGTATCGAGCTGTTTGCTGTTTGGCTTTGAAAGGCAATACTCTGTGTATGGGGACTCTGCACAGTTGGGTCTATAACTTGTGCGGTTTGCTAAGAGATGACGTAACTTGTATTATTCCATTGAAACATGCATTGGAAAGCTACTGTCATTGTACGTCATTTTAGTATATGTCATTCATTTGAAGCGTAAACAACAATAATTTTTTTTTCACTCAAATATGTCGAACTTTGTGCCTGAAAAACTGCTGGCGAAAGTCATCGTATTTTGGTGGAACGTGCCAAAAGTGGTTTGCACGATTTAAAAGTGGTGATTTTGGCTTGGAAGACGATCAACGTCCTGGGCAGCCAAAAAAGTTTGAAGATGAAGAACTCGCAGAATCTTTGAATGTCAGCTGGATATATTCAAAAGCAAAAAGAAATTGGGTTCCACATGAACTCAAGCCGAGAGACGTCGAAAGGCGGTTTTGCATGTCCGAAATGCTGCTGGAACGCCACAAAACGAAGTCATTTTTACATCGGATGAAAAACAACCCCAAGCGCAAAAAATCATATGTGAAACCCGGCCAATTAGCCAAGGTAATACTCTGTATTTGGTGGAATCAGATGGGTGTGCTGTATTATGAGCTGCTAAAACCGGGTGAAACCATCAATGGACAACGCTACCGAACACAATTAATCCGTTTGAAGAGAGCAGTGGCCGAAAAACGCCCGGAATATGCGACCAGATACGAGGTAATAATTTTCCATCATGACAACGATCGGCCCCACGTTGGTATTCCGGTTAAGAACTATTTGGAAAACAGCCTTATAGCGCAGATTTTGCCCCTTCTGACTACCATTTGTTCCGGTCGATGCAGAACGCCCTCACTGAAATACGGTTCACATCAGAGCAGAATGTCAAAAATTGGCTTGATTCATTCTTGGCTGCCAAGCTGGCGCAGTTCTTTTGGGACGACCGCCAAATTAAACTGAAAGAGATAGTAGAGGCATGAGAAAGCTGTCCGCGCTTTCGTGTTCGAATGAACATTTCCAACGCTCTGTTGGCACAGTTTAGGCGCAATTTGGTCAATTCAGTGGACAAAACAGTGGACTCCAAAGGACGAGCCGGCTCCAAAAAAAGCAAAAACTGTTTTATCGGGGCTGGGAAAGTGATGGCGACTGTTTTTTTTTTTTTTGGAGGAGCATACTACGCATCATTACTTGCCAAGCTGAAGGCAGAAATTGCAGAAAAACGGCCAAATTTGCAGAAAAAGAAAATCATGGCGGTTGTCATGGCGAAAATCCATGAATTACGGTTTGAACTGGTTGACCATCCGCCTTATTCACCAGATCTAACCCCAAGTGACTTCTTTTTGTTCCCTCATCTGAAAACTGCGCTCGGAGGACAAAGATTTTCGTCAAATGACGAGGCAATCACCTTCGTGAACAATTTTATTTTGCTGAGAAAAACGCCAAGGACTATTTGGACGGGTTAGAGAGATGGGAGCATCGCTGGGAGAAGTGTGTAGAGTTACAAATTTCGAGAAAAAATGTCTCGTATCATTGTTTGGTCGGAAACTTTTCAGCCAACCCTCGTACATCAACGTCTGCCATTTTTATTTGATTACGTCGTCGTACAACTTTTGACAACCGGATACGGATTTTCGGAATTTTCGCCTATTGATTATTATATTCCTACTTAGGATGTGTCTGTGGATAAATTACAGGATATTGCATTTCCTTCCCTCCAACTCAAATGCACACACATGATGCTATTTAGTGATGTCACCTATCAAATGCGTAGTAGCCATGTTTTGCCTCAACAAAATATCTAAATACTCTCACTTAATCTCACTCACTTAATTCCCCATCCTTCCGCTTTCCATCTGTCTGTCGTTCGTTGTGTCAATCGTTTGTCGGTCGTCCTGCTCCTTCAATTACCACTTAAAGTCATGAATTAATTATATCGAGAGAACAAATTCAACCGAAAACGGCCATATTTTCAACTGTCCTTATTCAAAGCTTTGAACAACTCAAATAAACGTATTTAGGTCAGCTCAAGTTTTTGTTTTTTTTTTTTGAAACAAGGACAAAACGAGAAACCCGCAAAGTGTAATTTTCAGAAAACGTTAAAAGCGCGCACCTAATTAGTTTCTCAGAATTTTGTTTTTTTGGATTTTTTTTGTTGTTGTTTGCTTTTTCGTTTTTTAAATTGTGCCCACGTAAAAATCCTTATTTACGGATGAGTACACTATTTTAAGGCACTGCCGTCGTTTTGACTATTGGGGAAGTGTCCTCGGTAGTCCTTGTTTGTTGCGTCAATATCATTTCTGTTTGCACTTTTGATGGAACCCATTTCTTTGTTGTTTTTTTTTTTTTTGTTTTTTTTTTTTGGTGTGGTCTTCTTTAGTGTTTTTTGTTTGGCATTCTTCGTTCGAAGAGGCTTTGGAAAATTTTTGGAAAAAAAAAAATAAGAAAAATAAAAGAATCCTGTTCGGATTGATTCGTTGGGGGTGGTTATATTGCCTGAGTGGGTCAGTCAACCTTCAGTTTATTGCGAAATCTGATGCGCGCAGGAAAAATTGTTACCAATTAATTGGTGCTTTACGTTATTGGTTTTGGTTAAACAGGACGAAGGGAAAAATAGAGTAAACAGAGAAAAATTAAAAGGTGCCTCGAGCAAGGCGGTAAATTGGAGCGGGATTTTTTTTTTTTTTTTATTAAATTTACATTCGTTTAGGTGTGTGATAAAGGGTGTGACGAGAGTTCGAAATAACGCGCAAAAATTTACTCATGGTTAAGTGATGTTCGTCGGGGGAGGTTTTTTTTTTTCTTAAAATGACGGAGCATGAGTTAAGTTTTTCGGGCTCAGTGGTTATTTCGGTCCATGGGTTGCACCCAACATTTGATTCAGGGATTTCCATAGTATGGCCAATCGTTGATAAATTTTTAATAGTCAGCCCGTCTAATCTACGCGGCAAACAGTCCGTATGGCATTTTGATCTACTATAGAGAACAAATTTGTATTGTGCCTTTAAGACCCAAGTGCCCTCTCATGTTTTCTTCCGATCTTTTAAGAACTCGGCTTGGGAGAAATACTCGTACATTCCTCTATTTGCTGTTCATCAAGAAGATATTCCAACATCCAAAGAGTACGTTAACATGCTTCATATTGATACTAGACTCACACAGCTGTTCCATTTCTAAACCGCATCAGCCAGGTACTCCTTTCTGCCAGGACATTGTACCTCTTTGACTTTCCCTAGATTGTTCAATTTACCAATAGTCCATAACAATGTACGACTACATACAATCTTCTCTCTCGAATGTCCTGTTTTGACATACCTCCATCAATTAATATTCGATTATGTGGTTGCACTGGAAATCGACAAAGCACCATGATACTCGTACGCTAGTCACGCACATTTGCTCTATTAAAAATGAAGACATCTTCCAATTGCGACCGTTGTAAGGACAAAAACTCAATTTATAGCTTTAGTGGCCACATGAAGTAATTATAGACATTTAAGTTAAATTAGCTAGTATTCCGATAGCCAAGTGAATGCAAGTCATCCTTCCTAATATTTATATAGCACTGATCTTCGGAAGGCATGCGTGTCTGTAGATAGTTGCAATTCCAACTGAGAGGGGACTTGTGGTTTTCACCAATTTTAGTGTTTGCTTTGTTTCGAATTTAGAAAAAAAAACAAACATTCTGAAAGCAAGCTGAGATATGGCAGTTATATGTTGGATATCATGGTGGATGGATGTACATAGGATGTACCCAGGTTCACACTTGGTTTATGTGGTATCTTCCGTCCGCTAACTGCGTTTAATGTCTCCATGTTTACTACTTTAAACGATCAAAAGGATATTTTTATGTAGGAGTACGCCATTAGAAAAGCATAATCTCAACTGGATTGAAGCTTCGGACAGGAAATCTTTTTTGTGTTAGGTTGGAAAGCAGAAAGCAGAACTGTCAGGGCTTTATCCAGAGGATTGAGAATTGCTCCCTCAATTCATTCACATGGGTGCACGTGCATTGTCTTGATGGAAGAGCTCTCTCTTCTTGGGCAAAAGTGCGGTCGGATTTTCTGTCGTCCATTAAGTTGGCATATTTTTATTGGCCGTTGGTTATTTTTCTCTTTCGATGTGGAAAATGCCGTGTGAATCCCGAAAATCTGTCAACATGACTTCGTTGGCCGACTGACCCACATTGGTTTGCCTCGACACAGATTCGATTTCGGAGAAACCCATTGTTTCGATTGCTACTTGGTATCCGGTTTTTGTTTTAAAATAAAATAAGCCTAATGTACGGATATGGTATTACTTGATCTTTAAGCCGGAGATTCCGTCTGCCTTTTCTTCGTGGACCAGATGGCTGGGATTCAAAGATTCGCTCAGCTGTGGCCGAGCTAGACTATATATATATATATCTAATATAGGACCAAATATTGGACTTAGAATTTTCCTTTCGAAGGCTTCCAAGATCTGCTCCGCTGTCTTGCTCAACGTCCAGCATTTAGTTCCATAAAGCAAGACTAGCAAGATCAGGGTTTTGTAGAGCATGATTTTGAAACGAACGAAAGAGTTAAAATGAGGGAAATAAAGACATTGGCAGGGCATTTTTCTTGTGGTCCGGATGACCTTATAAAATAGTGCTGATGGACACTTGGCGGCTTAGTGTTTTTCCCAGTTATCTTTCGGGATACTGACACCAGGATCCAAGAATTCAAGTGCGACTTTCGGTAAATAGTGCAGCCCACACCATTAAAGAAGGTGGCTTTTGCGGTTTACTTATGGCTTTCTGATTCGTGAACAGTTTCTTGTCATAGAAGACGACGTTTGTCAATATGCCACGCAGAGAAAAGCCCTTCAATTTTCACGCTCTTTACCAAAGCTGCAGTTTCTGATTATCGTTGAGATCGAGGAATCTGTTGTATTATGACTTGAAGGTCATTTTTCAATATGCATCGATTCTCACTCTTGTTATACAGGGTAAGGGTTCTAGAAAATAAAAAGCGGAATGAATCAATCCGTTTGTCAAAATGTAGCATGATGTTTTATTGGCATGGTACTTACTTTTCAGATAACTTCAAAGGTCCAAGGATGTCAAATCCCACGATCTCGGCAGCTAATTGACATCGCTGTTTTGCGAGGTCAGATGTCAATATGAAACAATTTTTTTTTTTTTTTTTTTTTTTTTTTGACACTTGGACTTTATTCGGCACTCTCATGGCCCACCCTTTAGGACTTACCACTTGTTCGCGTTAATATTTTGTTTATTTTCTTAATTTTCCCTTTTTATATAAAAATCTCTTATTTTATCTAAAATGTTGTCATCTTCTGTTTCAAACTCGAAATGTCTCGGCCAGGATGCACTTGCAGATTCAATTGCAGATTATGTCCTTGTTCTTTTGGTGAGCCATTGAAAGTACTACTGTAGATGTGGATACCGACATAGTTGTGATCATGTGTTGATAGCCTGGAAGTGAGAATAGATACAATTAAAAATTTTTAATATGGTCAACTCTGGGTAGATAAGAGAAGAGTTCTGCGAAATGCGCTTGGCCAAAGTGGGGAGACCTTAAAGGTAATGTCCTCCAAACAATGTCGTCCAACGAAAAACGATGAAGCTCATATAATTGGTTGCGTTCAACGCATTGCCGTTGAGTTTACCAGAGGGCAATCCACATTTTAGAGCGGCAAGGGACCAGATTGTTGGAAAAGACAAATGCAAATTTATCTAACGAGGAGTGAAATCTAAAGTTGTCGTCCTCCAGAAAGACACCAACACCACATCCTAGATCGGTTTTGAAGCCATCCGTGAAGACCCGACTACATTGTTTTCCCGACTTATATTCTTATCGAAACCAGTCTTGGGCACAGGGAAAGCCCATTTCATATATTTTTTCGCAGACGGCTTTTTCAAAAGACCAGAGTCATAAGACAGTTTGCGCGCGCTCAAGGGATTTAAGTACAATTAAAATGTTTGCACACAGCGCGGGCGAAGGAAAATCAGGGAGGATGGAAAGAGAGGTACCGGTGAACGTTGGTTTTAAATGTTTGAAGGTTATAATGACTAATATACGGCTTAGGAATGAATCACGATATTTACAGAGTACGTCCGAAAATGGGCTTGAAGGTATACTGATGAGCATTCATAGCGAGACGGGTGTTACGGTTGAAAGTTTGAATGGGCGGAATGCTACTGGCGATTTCTATGAAGCACTGGTGGTGGAAATAGCGATAAAACAGAGTGAGATTCGAGACATTACGTTTGTGTTCGAGGGTGTCTAGCAGGTGTAGAGATGTTTTGGGCGTATTCGACCAGATGTGGGCATTGTACTCCAATTTTCGGCGGATAAACCCCTTATACTAGTATATTGAGGCCAGATCGAGGGGGTGAAATATTTCTTACATCGCTTGAGGAAACCTAGACATTTGACAGCATTTTTGACGACATCGAATATGTGGTCATTCCAACGTAAGTTGTCATTGACACATATACTGAGAATGGAAAGTTTATCGGTTTCGACGATGCAGGTGCCATTCATGGATAATGGCTGGGGGTTTAAATTTCGCTTTAACGACAACAGACAGCATTGTGTATCAGCGTTTCCATGACCTTGGAATGAAGGGACGTAAGTGCAATGGGTCTGTAGGAATAGAGAGAGGAAGATTCGCTTTTCTTAGGGACGGGCTGGATATCAAGAAGAAGGACAGGCAAGAACGAGACAGGCCGTTCTTTGGAGTCGGGTAAAAAAAGATTGACACACATATTTTCGTAGGAGCTTATCCCACCAGACAACCAACGCATAGGATATAATTGTCCTTTCACAGCCGTATATGGTAGATCTCAAAGACCTTTCTCGGTATGTGTAGTTCAGAGACGTTCGTTATCGAGAGTGACAACCTATTTCTAGTCTTCTCTGCTTTCTTATAGAAATCCAAAAAATTCTATTGAGCACTTCTCCTAAATCGATGAAGACGAACCGTTTCCATGATTCTCCATCATGAATGTCGTCGGGAGTGGACCCGCCACATTGACTGCAGAAAATTTATTGTGACAGTGGCACAAGAAACCATCGAGTTGCCTCTTGTCCAAATACATATGCGCTGTCCTTTATACATTTTGGCATATGGTCGCAAGCAGTAGTTAATTTAGTAGGTACTCGAAGCTAACACTTATTATGACTTATTTTATTGTGCAGCAACAATATCCTCAACTGTCAAGATTTCCCTGATTGCGGCTGCAATTTAAGTCATCAGGAAAATGAATTGGATTTCCATCAGCACTTAATACAATCCAACGTTGTCCGTCCAAACAACACCCAAATTCCCAAAGTATTCCCTCCAATGAAGTGTTTTATTTCATGTTTTCCTATGATCACCAATTACACGGTCATTAAACAGGATGGCTCTGATTATATTCGTTCAAACGCTTACGACATTATTAATAATTTTTGGGCAAGTAATTTGAGTAATGAGGTCTTTCACTAGCATTTTATCAGTTGGTTGCCACAATGCATTTTCAATTTATATACACACACGAGATACAATTTTATAATTTGAAAAGTACGAGTCGCTGCCTTTTGACGATAAAAGCCAGCTATTCTTGGTTTAATTTCAAAGCTAACCAGATACAAGTTTGAGGGATTGCACGTTATATGCATGGAAATAAGCCCAACCCTTTTCTACTCGTATGTTGGGTAAGGTGGAAAAAATAATAAAATACATAATACGAGTAAAAATGTTTAAAGAAGCCGCTAGAAACAACGAAATCCTGCCTCTGTTCCATTTCAATGGTAAATATCAATTAAATGTTTCACTGAAGGGAGTGGGCACACAGAAATTCAACTGACTGTTTTCGGTTGCAGTTAATGAAAATTCTCTCCGGCATGAGTGACACTTTATAACCAGATTCATTAGAATCAATTTGCCTCATACAACACAATTCCTGGCGATGCTACCCAATTACTGCAGGATCAAATTTATACATATGTACATATGTATATGTATGTATATAATAAATAATTTTGTCCTTTTCATCTCCAGTATCTAGTATAGAAAGGACCAGCACATATGTATGTTTGAATTATTAATGTCTAATTGATAGAACAATTTTCGAATCGTAGATGTTTTTAATCCTCCACCATTGTGCAATGCATTAGGAAGACCGTAAAACATGCAGCAAATACTCGTATAAAACAAAGTCATTCAATAACTATTGGCATTTTAATTACAAATGTGCATATGTCCTCTAAATGTTGTGGGCTAAGCGTGGAGTTAACAACACAGTCACGTGAAAATCCTTCTCTTTTCCACCAAACAATACTTGTAGTTTAGTATAGGTGGAGAGTTATAATTAACGTTCCTGCAAAATGAAATAGGTGAAAGACCTTTGGATTTTAACACGAAACATGCTAGGCATGTATATCTGGATGCATTGACATGGACTTTTCTATTCACAAAATAATTAGACGATCCCAGAGTTTGCTTTTACACACTCCTCAAACGTACATTACCAACGAGCAAATGCCTTAAGTATGATATTATTGTCGTTGTGGGTGGACTTTGGTTATACTGCCGGAAGGTATGGCATCCACAATATAGCGCTTTGAAACTGATTTTGCTACAGGCCAGAATATTACTGTATTTGGGACAAAGAACTCTCAGTGTAATATTCATAAAGGTTATGTTTGGGGCGCTGATTAGAAAGAAAAAAATCACATGCCAATGTAGACGAGGTGCACAAGCTAGGTACAAATACATCTACATAACAAAGGTGAAATATTTTGAGGGAATTCATTGAAATGTGGTTGCAGTTGCCATAAGCCTCCAGAAATATTGCACATCGCGCATCCCTCAAACTGATGACGGCTGGTAGGGATATATGGTTTGACGAGTTGCCTTTAAAGCGGAGCTGCAAAGAAGGACTACAAATAAGACCTGAAAACAAAAATTTTAAGATGAGCAAGGAAGTTCACTAACTTTGGCGTACATACAAATTTTTTCTACTTCGACTGCGCTATCCTCATCAGGTCCTGCAAGCAAGACTAAGTACTAAGTAGACTCCGTATAAAAATCTAATTATCGCAGTCCTCCCCTATGCCGCTAGTCCATGGGTGGATGAAAGTATCCTTTTTGGTCTCGTTCGGGTTATGGGTAGAAAATATTACAACGAACTGAAGAGCGACATCGATTTGGTCACAAAAGAACGCATCAGTCGTCTGAGATGGTTTGAAGGGTGGTTTTTTAATTTCTACCTTAGGTGGCGAATTGATAAAGGCCACGAGATTTATTGGTTGAAGTCCACCTTAGAATATAACGTTATCCCAATAAGTAATTAGTAACCCAAAGACTATTTTCAATTTGCACGTCATAATCCTCTATGAGTATAAAACATTCGCTAATACAAAACCCCATCGAACTTAAAGAGAACTTTTCTCCCGACCCTGACAGCGGTCGGCCTATTGTATTAGAGAAATGCATAACACATCTTGGTCCTCCCATTTCTACCCTCTTACACCTCTCTGTTTAAACAGAGATACAAGCACATTGTTTGTATAATGGAAGTGAAATTTTTTAAAGCTTAACATCGACAAGTGCATCGCGATAACCTAATAACGCAAAGGTCTATTACCCTCTCCATCCACTAACGAATTATGAGATCTATGTTGCTATAATTAGTGACAAAGTGCTCAATTTCGGCTCACATAATCGCAACGCTATTAATAAAGCCAACTCTGTATAAAGTTTCATCAAACACTGGTCAATAGAATACCCCTCGGTATTCGTTAAGTGAATTTGTCCATATGCTAAGATGTCCTAATTAGATTTATCCATAATAAGCTTTCAATTCCACCCGATTTATACGAATTCATATACGCAAAGGTACTCTACCCATCCGCCGCCGCTTTAAAATCGATGAATAGATGGTGGGTTTTGATTTGGAGCATTTTTGTTTCAAGATCTGCCGTAGGGTGAATATTAAAGCCACACTGGTACAGACCAATCAAATACATCCCATTCATAGGGGATGTTTTCATCCGACCACAATTTAATAGATGAGTTGCTGTATGCTCCTTACCAAGTCATCGCGTGGTGCTTTAAAGAATTCGCCAGTCAGGCCGTCCGCTTTAGCAGGTTTGTGGGATTTGAGCTTAGATATGGCTATCACCACTTCATCCGGGTCGGTTGGACGGAATTGTTGGTCTACATCGTCCAGTGGTATATGGTTCGTCATAGCTGTAGACTGAGTAATGCCATTTTGAAATTCTCAGTATCGGCTCTACAGGCTTCGGATCGGTGTTTGTGTCCGTGGCCTGTATGTTTTACATTTTGGTAAATCTCATCCCTGGAGTAGCATCTTTCAATTTCCTCGACCGCGCGTTTCTCTCATGCACCAGTGTTCGACTCCCCTCTTCTGCTCGTAGAGCTTGAGAGCAGTTCTAGTCCTTCTAAGCAGCGTGTTTTGTTGTGTTGGCCGAGTGAAACGCAGCACACAGAGGCGGCATCTCTGATAGATTTTTCGCAATGTTGCCACTGGTCTTCGATTGGCTTCCAAATCGGACGGTTCGAGCTTGAGAGCAGTTCTAGTCCTTCTAAGCAGCGTGTTTTGTTGTGTTGGCCGAGTGAAACGCAGCACACAGAGGCGGCATTTCTGATGGTTTTTTCGCAACGTTGCCACTGGTCTTCAATTGGCTTCCAAATCGGACGGTTCGGGATTCAATACCAGCTGTACACGAAAGACCATTCTTGTGAGATGAATGGTCAACATCAAGTCAAATTACACTAAACACATGCTACAGCATTTTAAGTCCAGTCAAACCCTCCAAAGTGTTAAAAAAAAGTAAAAATAAAATAAATAGGACCTCTCGATCAGGAGAGTTCTTCAAGTCCCCTTACGAATATCCAAATGCGGCAATCACGTGCTAGGTACGACAATGTTTCGCCCCGCTAAAAAGTCGATTAGCCTGAATCCCTTATCGGAGGTGATATCGTTCAGGCTACCAAAGATGCCGAAGACAATTTGAATATCATAACTAGGGCACTGCTCGTAAGTCTTTGTCCAAAAGCTCATAGAAGCTGTCTTTGATGTCGTCATATTTCTACTCTGTGGAGGCGTGAGCGCGTTTAGGGCTAATGTTGGCAAATTTACCCTTAATACGGATTGTTACGAGGCGCTCATTAACATGCCGGAAACTCAAGACTTCTTGCATAATTCTGCCTTTAACAACAAATCCGCGTTTTTCATCATTTTTTTCGGCTCATCTCATCGCATTGCTTACTGCCATCCAAGGCTGCACAAAGGCTATAAAGGGACGTAACATGCCACGTGCAGATCCGAAGTTCGTTGTCCTTATTTCATTTGCAGGGGTTGTCAACAGTAGATCCGTCCGTATCCGAGGCTTGTTGTTGACTCGTGATTGTGGATTCTTTTTCCATAGCCGGGCAGGTAGCCCGACGGCATAACTCTGAAGGGCCTGTTCCATTGGACGCGGGGTCGGTCAGATCAAAGCCAGTAACCCGTTGGTCCATCCGCCAGTATCTCTGTCCCGAAACCCTGACTTAGTCCCGGAAATCCTTGCCGGCCTGAGCTCCAAATATATCAGAGAAGCCCGGAGAAGCCCGGAGAAGCCCGGAGAAGGTCTTATTTCTCTTGTCCCGCTTATAGTGCTGCTATTTTTGTCTGCTGGTCACCAGTCGAGTCCGGATGGACGTCAATGGTTACGACTTGGATGTAAAATAAGCACAATTGATGTGTAGAGATACCATAACTACACCCTACCAATATCAGAAAATACGAATACTTTATCAAAGTAGCCTTTTACAACATGCCACTTCCTTAAGTATCTTCCCGATATTTAGTCCATTAAGTTATCCCAAATAAACATAAACACTGTCGCTGACTTTATACTCTTCGAATTGGACAATCAGTTCTTTGCTCCTGGAATACATATGTATTCTCGTATGTGATAAGTAGCAGCAAATCACTTATGGTATGGTCACAATCATCACAATCCATATGTTGCAAGTACGAGTATTTTATCCACCAACAGCCAGAGATTGAAAAGAGTCAAATACCCAATTTGTGATAACTACTCGTACGTAGCGCGCGTATCTGATAATTCTTTATGAAATGGAAAATTAAAAAAAAAAAAGTAAAAGAGATGAATCCGTTATGGCGATTTAATCTGGAAAATAATTATTTATTCCTATTTGCATTTAATTATTCAGATGCACTCGTGCGGATGTTGATTTGTACACACGTATGCAGATATTTTTGCAATCTTTCCTGGGTGAATGTGTGAGAAATGCATTTTCCACTTAATTTCCCACCATTGTCAGTTCTCGTACACACCCATGTACATCTGTATTATGTATGTGTGTGTGTGTGTGTGTGTTTGTGTGTGTGTGTGCATAAAATGCAGATTAATGATATTCCATTAAATTACCCCAAAAGAGTCAGCAAATAAGCCATCACTATAACAGCACGGATATGGATGGATATAAACGCCATGTATCTATGCATATGAGAACAAACATACATATGCACTTATATGGATTGGATATGATACATTTACCTGTAAGACTGGTCCTGAACATGGGTATCGGATACATTCGAAATATCCACAGTTAAACACAATTCATTAGTGTCAAAAGTCTAGGAATTAAATAATGTTCAATAGCGAGGGCTTTTTTCATCGGACCGCGCGAAAAGGGATGCTTTTCTGTTCGCTGACCATGCTATTGTTGACATCATGCAAATATGCATTCGTGTGCGTGTGTTAAGCCTTGCAAATGCATTGGGATGTCCACATTCAAAAAGCCAATCCAACCGTATGTTGGTGTTTTTTTTTTTCTTTTTTCTTTCGACTCAAAATCCTGAAAAAACTTGTGGACAAAGAAATTGCAAGAAATGAATAGTCTTACAGGTGTGTGTGTGTGTGTGTGTGTGTTGTTAGATAACACACATTTCCCTATGCAACATCTAAAGGGATTTGATTTGTAATCAACATCTGGAGCACATAATGTGCTCACAGGATAAATACCTTGCATAAGTCTTCCTGGAAACTCACTATTGAAAGTACCTCCAATATCCCTACGAGCACTCTTCTACTTACTATACGTAAATCATAAAGAACGAGTGATGACATTGTGTTGAATGTTCGTAGGGTTGTCAGTTTGGTTAGCAAGAATTTCATGAAAAAATAACATTTTGCTGGTCATTTTGAAGGATTCCATCGCTCCCCATTTCCTGTTCCTTTGCTGAAGATATGCAAGTGTTGACTGTCATTATCAGCTTTAGTTGGTTCAGTTTGCCTTATTCAGATATATTCCCTCAGGTAAAGCTTCAGTGCATCGTTTCTTGGGGCATCACTGTCAGTTGACTTACATTGCATCTCATGATTCGTAGACGCCTTTAATCGACCCAATTTGTACTACTTAAGGGTAGTTATCGTCTTTTAGGCAGCTCGTTTAAGCTGAATACATTTCTTATGAATTTCTGGTAGATGATGTGTTAAATTTAACTCAATTCCTGGCAAGTGTATCACTTCGACCAACTAGGGATTAGAGTTACTTTTTAGGGACAAATCCGGTGTCATTGACAATGCCATCATTGTCACCACTAGAACTCTATACCACCGGATCAAAAAGTTCCCGTGACGCTCCTATTATTCCGATTTGAATTTTGTTTTTTTTTTTGTTAAGTTGGTAAATCTGTTGTTGACATTTTCTCGAAATCTTAGCATCATAGCTTGACATTTGCAAAAGTTACGTAGCCAAGAGTACATCTATCTCTGTGTGTGTGTTGGCGATTTTTTACAATTTTAGAAATGGATTTCAAGTTGCAACAACGAACTTGGATTCTCTAAAGAAAACGGTCGTTTACCAATGGCACGAGCGGTTCAAAAGTGCTCCTGAGTCAATCGAAGATGATGAACGCAGTGGCAGACCATCGACATCGAAAACCGACGAAAACATTGATCGAAGTAAAAGAAAGAGAGATAGCGGAGGACTTGAACATTGTTTATGGATCCATCCAAGACATTTTGCTTAATGATTTGGGTTTCCGTCGTGTAGCAGCAAAGTTGGTGCCAAAAGACCTCAATTTCATAGAGTTGACGTCGCAAAAGAGATGATTTGCGAGGCTGAATCCGATTCCACATTCATCAAAAGAATCATTTACTGCAGACGAGACGTGGCTTTATGAGTACGACACGCGATCCAGACATCAGGCAAGTGAATGGCGTTCACCAAATGAGCTGAGACCAAAAAAACTACGTCGTTTTCAGTCAGAAAAGAAGGCAATGCTCATGGTTTTCATGGATTACAACGGTGTAGCGCATCGTGAATTTTTGGCCAGAAGGCCAGACAGTAAGAAACGAGTATAACGAATATTTGGGCGTTATGAGACCAAGAATTGTGGGCACCGTCGCACAGTGCCATCATTATTCGTAATTTCTTGACGAAAAATGCAACAAATACCATCCAACAGCCACTGAATTCACCTGATTTGGCTCCCTGTGACTTCTTTCTGTTCAATCGAGTTAAAAAGCCACGCGTTTCAGCAGCCGAAAGGAAGTAATGGAAAAATCGCCGGAAGCAGTGATGGGCATGCCGGAAACCGAATATAAAAAATGTTTCGAGGATTCGATCAAGCGCTGGCATAAGTGTGTTGCAGTCGATAGGGATTACTTTCAAGGGGAAAATATAGATTTACATGAATAAACTTGTATTTCCAATTTTCTGAATGCATTCCGGGAACAGCCTCTCCATGCAGCTCCAGCTCTGTAAGTAGGCCTACTTCACGGACCTTCTAAAAAAATATTCCTAGACTGTGCCTTTAATTTGCAACGCAATAAAACTCTACGCCTTCATTTACGAGCTCATTTTCGACTCATCGGAATGTTGTATCCATTTAGAGAGATGAAATTCTAAACACGATAAGCAAGTCAAGGCGCACTTCATGGACTAGGGAAGGTAAAATTGTAAAATTTCACGTGTCCACATCCGAGTCATCCTTTCAAAGGCACCTGAGATGCATAGAACATATATACATTTTTGTGTATCCATGTTGTCCACCGGAACATGTGTAATCCAATTTGGTTAAAAAAAAAAAAATAAATTTAATTGAACTAAAACCTATCCGATGAGCACATCGTATGGAGATGATGATGTGATTTCACCGTCAAGGATTAGGGTGCCAATTGGCACTTTTAAACAATGTCTGGTTTCTCCATTTGAGCTCTCCAAGTCAATATGCTGAAGGTGTACAAATTTCAACTGTCTAATTTATATGCCGGCGTGAATTCGAGACTCAATGGGTGTAGCATTTCGCTGTTATTCAAATCGAAAATCATGCACATCGCATACATCGTTGATTTAAAATGAAATATTCATATGTCCAGGCGAATATATGTAGGTATGTTGGCTTTTTTGTATGTATGTTTTTTGCCATTAGGAGCTCGAATTCGCAATGTTACCATGTGCCCAGTATCATCCTTCTGTCCTTCCTTTCTGATCCTGACACGAAGCTACATTATTTCATTGCAGTTGCTGACTTAATTAAAGGGGGCATAGTATATCCGAGTATCGGCGGGTGGATTCAAATACCAGATGTATGCATGTATGTATGTATGTATGTTGGTTACCGTTTCAGTCTTCATTCCAGTTGATGTCCTGAACATAAACGACGCTCATGCCATGGAATTTTTTAACGCACTACAAGTCTGTCGAATGGATTGTCGAAAAACCGTGGAGGCTGTTGTCATACGTTCACATCATGGGAATTGTGAAAACGCACAGCAGTATTTATTCCCCCCCCCCCCCCTGATTTTGTTCACTCCTTGGCCATAGAACGAACCGAACCGAATGTAACGAAACAAGTGCAATAGTGTGAGTCCTGCTATTTGCCACGAGCGCTTTCATGAAAAAAAAAAATAAGCGGATTTTGTTTAACGCTGAATAAATAAATGATTGGTGAAATTCAATTGTGGGATATGTTCAACAAAACTCGCAACGATCCGAAAGGATACAATGGGCAGACAACTGTTTGCTAAATAAAATATTTATTATTTTCAAATGGATTATATGGCGTGAAAGCCTGGAGCAAAAAAATGTTTTTCCAACGTGTACCAGTATGTTGTAATTGCAGTCCAGAGATTGAGGTTATTGAAAAGCGAATAATTTAAGTAAATTGCTTTCACAATGGCAGGGTTTGTTTTTTTTATTTCCTTCTTTTGTTTATTGTGTGCTCAATTTTGATAATGTTGCAGAGTTGTTCGGATTGTTCTTCGTTTTTTTTTCTGTTTTTTTTTTTTTTGAATTAAAACCCATCCCTGGAGTACTGCACTGTCAATGCAGTAGATAGGTGGGCGAACTACATACTCGGATGTATGTAACAAAACACGAGTGTGTTCTTGTTTTTCTGTTTACTTCTCACATACCTACTCCCCTGCAAATTTTAATCTACTTCTCGGGTCCTTAGTTAAATTCAATTCTGGGAGCAGCGAATCCAACACTCCATGCATTTCAGTCCATTTACTAAAATGTCTGTATAATCTTGCTTAGGAAGTGCGTCCTGATGCGTATTCCGACCAAGTTAACATAGTCCATCTATACAATGTTGTCAAATCAATCTTTAAAAATTAAGCAACGGAATTGCTTTACAAGCTAAAGAGAAGGGAAGAACATCGGTTTTTTTTCAAACGTTACAACAATATCAGAGCAGAGCCCACTATTAAATGGGCTTTCATCCACCTGTCCACAATAGGGCTCAGACTCATTATACATGAGAAAATTGTGCTAGACTTACGAGCCAATTGTCGAAAGGGACAATTTCCAGCAAGTCTGGGGAGCTCTTTGAAAATGCTAATGACATTTGACATCATTGCCCAAAGACCCCAAATATTGAAACAGGAGCTGAAACATCTGGATAGACACAATGACATTGAGAAATAAGAGATTTTGTGCACCTCGGCCGCGCTATTAACTCTAACAATGAAATCTCATTATTCTGTTGGCTTAAGAAGCCAATTGATTGATTGATTGATATCCTGATTCATCCCTAAGCCGTACAACTCGCTGATAGAATACCCTGCCGAGAACGGCACCCCGTCGGTGGCCGTGGCTCAAGTGGCTTCTAAATCGGAAGATTCGGTGTTCATCATTTTTTTCAGTTAACGAAAATCAAGTAAGACAAGCAGTTGACTAGAAATCAACATAAGGCCAACTTCTACTAAGAATTTAGTCTCCCCATGAAATGTTGGATGCCACCCATGGAGCGAAATAACCAACTTTCTCTCTCTACCCGATTTTCTAAAAAAACTTAACACCTGCTGAGGCATTATAAGTGTATTCATACCCACTTGAGTGTTAAGTTCTCTATTTCCCAGTCGTTATAACTTGCAAACATTTAAGACCAATGCACATGGGTACCTCTCTTTTCTTGCTCCCAAAGTTTCCTTCGCCCGCGCTATAATAATCCCTTGAATGCATGCTAATTATAAAAAAAAAAAACTAAAAAATCTCTATCTAAGGATGCTTGGAATGATTTTTGGGCCCGTTTGCTTTGTTACCATAGTACTCGAAGGCTACTGGCACTATAAAAATTTGATTCACTCCTTCTGCCTGGGCCCTGCTCTACTCTCTGAGCCCTGGTTGGAGTTCTGCTGTTTATCTTCTTCAATATCGTGTCCTTGAGCTTCGGCAGCATGTCAGGAACCTGTAGACTCCATATGAGGTAACTATCAATTATCTATAGCTCGACAACCTCAATATTCTGAACTCTACTCTGGCAGAGTCTGATGGTATGCACAAGCCATGTTTCAAACGAGTTTGGTATGAGGCCATTCACTTTCAAAACACCTATGTCAAGCAACTATCGCCATATCATTTGTGGAACGCATATAGAATGCTCCTAGTGCATTCATTAGTAAACAAAATATATAGAAGTGGTCCAAGTTTTCACCACTATGGTACTCCAAAGCATCCGATGATCTCATCGCTAAGACAATGTTTAATTTTTAGGTACTTGCTGTCAGGTAGTTTTTCATCCAATCCACCAAAATTTTCCACGACTTTCAATTCTGCTTAGGGCTTCCATAAATTTTGTATTTTTCGTCGTACGAGAATCACCAACCGGTCGCCTCGTTGAATTTGTTTTTGTTGAAATAACGTGTCAAGCTCATACTTTGGAGCGGTCTAAAGGCCATCTATAAGCTCGAATATAGTTGTCTATGGCGAGTATTTTTTCTGACTTAATGAAATAGCTTAACCTAACTGCGGTAAACACTTGCACACCTACACACTCGTTGAAGGACTCATGATCACGACTTAATTTATGTATCACTCAATAGTAGCTACGTCCCGAAACAATTCTGTACGGACTTCCGTAATATATTTAGATTACAACAAACTGCTTTGCGACATTAATTGTATCAGCTAGGACCGCATTTATTTCATGCCTTCTATAGACAATCAAGTGATGTTCCTTCAACAACAGTATTCAATTGTACTCGTATCGATATAAGAATCACATTCCTCTGAAATAAATAACTCGTTCTATACAGACCTCTCAACAGCTAGCTCTTGATATCGTAAAACTTTTGGAAAGCCCAGATATTGTGGAAAAGGTTTAAACTAGATGAGTTCCTTAAAGGATATCGCCTCTAACGCAAAAAAGTTGTGTTGAAAGTTAGTCGCCAAAATAAAATTTTATAGTGATAAGCTAAATCTCTGTGCTTCTCGCGATCTTGGTATTGAGGGAAAAAAACGCCGATATCCCAAGAATTTCATATCTTCCTATGGCACCATGGATGCCCACCAGTTTCAGCCATCAACCATGTTGTGGAGATCCTTCTCTCAGTTAAGTCCAATTCTACTGATCTCGATGGTCGTAATCCAAGATTTTTCAAAGCTTTTGCTGCCGTAGATTCTGCCCTATGCTTGCTTACAACTTGGACGTTTCCTTCTAAATGGAAAAAAGTAAAAATCTTCTCAGTCTCCAAGCAGGCATCCATAGAAGAAATCCATAAGTCTTTGGATAGGAATCATCCGACTTTGCTTGATATGGTAAATCATGCATGATATTCTCTGCGGTAAGGTCAAAAGCTGTCTCATCTTTTCCACAGTGCATTTGTGGTGGTGAGAATTTCTCCAACATTCTTAGTTTACAAAGTGGCCTACCACAGGGCTCTATTCTCGGACCTGCTCTTTTCTCTCTGTACGTTATTGTCTTGCCTAGCGGATTTTTCTTATCAAATGTTACACATTGAAGGAAGATATCCAGCCGTGACGATGCTCTAAACTCAATCAACTAAATCAGGACTACTTACTACCTACGAGTACTTACCTACAGTCACATCCTTTTAAAATAGGCAAACAATAAATTTTCCAACATTATGCAATCCATCATCCTTATGCAGACAGACCTAGTGGCTGTCAAAAAGCGCTCGAATTTTTAATTTCATTAAATACCTACCCTCGTCCAGCATCATTTCAAATGTTCCGAAATCCTTTTTTTTTTTTCTCGAACCAGGACCAAACGAAAAAAAAATAAAAAATAAAATATGATTTGAATATTTCGGGTCCATCTGTAGCGGCCGCATAGCTACTCGTAAAATTTACTCTAAACGTCAAAAAAGAAGCACAACTTAACTGAAAGGACAACGGACGCACACTGCATGGAATACGGAACACATTCGCCCATCTAACAGCTCAATGCATACGGAGAAGCAATAAAGCAATGCACATGTGCATAAGTATTTCCATATGTCCATATGCGCGTCTTTGGGCTCCCCTCTAATTTATATGTCGCAATAACTTCCAGGTAGGTAGCCATAGAGTCAGTATTTGGAAATTAAGAGGGAAACGATCGTATCCTATTAACTCTATCCCCCTGGATAATGCGATGAAGACCTAACAGCGGACACTACATTCTACACTGCATACTCTATCCTCTATCACACCACACTATCTTATGCGCTGCATTCCTGTAACGGGATTTTTTACCGTTACCGTATGTGGCCATTTAAATGGAGAGTAAGGACGACGGCGACGAAAAAACAAAAATTTAAATAATAAAAGGGACCACATTTGGACAATCATGAATCGGGAACTGGGAAAAGGGTTTTTTTGTTTTTTTTTTTTTTTTGTTATGAAACAGGATACACATTCTGGAACGCAAAGTGTGTAATAGGACATATAAATACCGGAAGATGTACCGTTGTTCTGTTGTCCAAGAGATATTTGTGTTTGCGTGATTTTGATTCATTCATCCCTTGACAGCGATTTCATTTTTTCGTCATACGTACTTCGTACTACGAGTTGTGTTTAGCTAACCTTTTTGTTTCGGAAATTTTTAATTTATTCCCAATCTTTGGTGGATGCAGGAAGAAGGGTGACATCAGGTACTGGTTAGTGTCCTGCTCTTAAGAAGTTTTTTTTAATTTTTTTTTTTTCATTTTGCCCCTATGCCTAGCCGGACCATGTGCTTCCAAATTAGTACATACACTGGGCATTGGTATGATATTCAGGATGACAAAGCAAGCAGAGAAATCAAATTAAAGGATTCGAAAGTAAAGGGGTTGGTTATTCAAAGGTCAGGATGTGTGCATTCGTAATGATGATGATTTTAGGTTCCCGTTACTGTGCCAGCTACCGTTCGTGTTAGTGATCTTCGTCCTGGTTTTTGTGTCGGTCATTTGATCGTTCTAAACCCTTTTGGTTTTTTATTGTATGATCACATGTCCATCATGTGGAATTATATGCTAAGGATTTAAGGTTGGACGATGAATGGTAGTGTTTAGCTCACACAGTGTATTATTACACAAGGGATGTTTGCTTTATGGGTAGAGATAGTGTTTTGGTGGCAACATTTGCAGGTATGCAGCTGTAAAGATGAATAATCAAATGGGGTCCTGCAAATGACTGTAGTCACCAAATTCTAGACAAACACAACACACTCTACTTGCAAAAAGCACCAGATACACGGTTTTTTTTTTTATCCAGCCAGAGCAAAGAGCGTTGTTTATTATTAAGGCCGCACACCGGATAGTCCTGTGAAAATATCGTAATATCTTGTTAGAACCACATGTGCTGTGGTAGATCCAAATAGAGCACTAAGAACTGTTGAAACGTTCATATCACGATAGATATTGTCACAGCAATAATCCTGTATGTGATTCTGTACAGCAACTCGACCTTTCACGAGTCTGATACGCTGTCTGAATCCCTGTATCCTCATACTGAAATCATAATTACGGGCAATTTCAACATACACAATTCGGGATGGCTTCGACATTCTGGACAGACAACACCCAAAGGACGATGTGTTGAGATCTTCGCTACGGAAAATAACTTAACCCAGCTTGTAAATGAGCCCACACGAATACCAGACGTTGGTAGTCATACCGCCAACACCCTGGACTTGTTTTCAACTTCTCATCCTGATAAGTACACCGTTGATGTGCTCGTCGGACCATTTTGTCATATCAGCTAATTTCTCGTACACCGATCACACAGTTAGAGAAAAGATTCCTAAAAGAACCGTATGGAGCGGATTTAACAACTTCTTTAGGAATTTTAACTGGCCGCTATGTTTCGTCGTGAATGCCGCTGCTGACATGATCACAGACACAATTGCCTTTGGAATGAGATGCTTTATCCCTCATCGGAAGAAGAGTATCAAACCAAAAGAAAAGGCATGGTACGACTCGAGTTGTAAAGAGGCTGTCAGGGTTAGAGAATTGTTTTTTTCGGTCTTACAAGACCAACCCAACAGAGGAAAACCGAAAAAAGTTCAAATGAGTCAGAAATGACTGCAACGTCTTTCTCAAGCGACCAAAAATTGAGGCAAAAAATACTACAATGTCCCAACGCTCATTTACAATGACATTCCAGCTGTCAGCTCTTTGGACAAGCCAATCTGCTTGCTGCACACTTTGCGGTCAGCTCAACACTCCCAGATTGTGCTTTATCCCCGTCTACACTTGGATGCGTCGAATCTTTAATAGGACGAATCCATTTTCGCACTCGTATAGTAGCAAGAGGACTTAAAGATCTCAACACACATAAATCCGCTGGTCCAGATGGTATATCTCCCCTCCTTCTGAAGAGGTGTTCTTCCACGCTGGCAAAACCACTGCGTAAGCTTTTTCATCAATCCAACTCTTTAAGACACTTTCCGAGCAGATGGAAAATAGCATTTGTCTCTCCTCTCTCCTCCTACAGACCCATTGCACTTACGTCCCTTCTTTCCAAGCTCATGGAAACACTGATAAACCGTCAGCTCGTGAAATATCTGGAAACACGAAAACTTATCAATGACCGGCAATATGGTTTTCGTAGCAACAGGTCCACTTGTGATCTGATGGCATGTCCAAAAAGTGGAAAGCAAGATAGTTGCACTAAATATTTCTAAGGCATTTGACAGAATTTGGCATCAGGCTCTTTTGTCGAAAATGGATTAGAAATTACCTTTCGAAACGCTCAATTCAAGCTGTCTTGGACGTCTGGTTAGGTGCTCCTAAAACATCTCTTCACCAGCTAGACTGGATTCAAAACTGTGCGATAAAACTCATTGGTGATACTAATATCACTCAAACAATGGACACCCTCCAACACCGACGTAATGTCTCGTATCTCACTCTCTTTTATCGCTATTTCCACCACCACTGCTCCATAGAAATCGCTAATAGCATTCCGCCCATTCAAACTTTCAACCGTAACAACCGTCTTTCTATGAATGCTCATCAGTATATCCTCAAGCCTATTTTCGGACGTACTTCGTAAATATCGTGATTCATTCCTAAGCCGTACATTAGTCATTATAACCTTCAAACATTTAAAACCAACGTTCACCGGTACCTCTGTTTTCATTCTCCCTGAGTTGCCTTCGCCCGCGCTATGTGCAAACATTTTAAGGGTACTAAAAGAAATAATCTAGATAGGTCTAGTTTGAACAGCCCCTCCAAACTCGTTCATCTGTGTACAATGACAATTGGACGGGTTCGAATCGAACCTCGAGGAACAACGTAGTAGTGGAAGACTTCGCATTAAGCGGTGTGCATAAGTAGAAGAGGACATCAACGGACTTGGAGCTCTCGACCTCTCGACTGGGAAGGCTGAAGTTCACTCCGACATCCGCAAAATTTGTGATTTTAAATAGTGCGCCATTCATTTTCATTGATATGATCATGATATCATAGGGCAGGCATGCCAATCGGTATTCTGCTAGACGATGTAAGATTTCCAAAATTCTGTTGAATTTTTCTCTCATTTTCTATAGATGCAAAACTCGATGTAGATAAACAGTGAAAGGTTTAACTCACATTTGAATGTGGAAACTTGCTTATCCGTATGCACGTGGACATCATTACAATTTCATTCTCAATTTTAACCCCTCATAGATACAGTCCACAGCTAGTCCAGAATAAAATGTCAAGTAAAAATCCAGCGTACCTAATCGTTAAAAATGCGCGCAAGCGTTCCATTGTTCTTTTGATAAGGGTCAATGCGACACTTAACCCTTTTCGCATGCGCCAGTCTGCGCGTTCTGAATAGGTGTTTTTGTACGCTCGCATGTGTTATTATTTCACCTAGAGAAAAAAAAAAAAAAACAATAACAACATACATAAATACTCGTAGATTGGTTACTTGTAAAAAAAAAAAAAACTTGGTCAATAGTGTGTCGTAGGCATACACAAGACTTGCTGTGTAATATCTAGGACAACGACATGACATTCGGTCTGAAACCGCACAAAAATGTTCAACGGGTGTTGTAGTTTCAGTCGCAACACGCAAAAAACAATTCACCTTTGCATCCTTTTGTTCCAAAATATCTAACAGATACTTAAAGCCCGTACATTTTTCCTATCACTTGTGTCTGGCTGTGAGTGTGTGTTTTTTTTTTTTTCTCTGTATTCTTCTTTTTGTTTTCATATTATTACGTCGAGTTTTATGAGTATGGGGTTTCCAAATGCAAAAGGGTTAAACCTCAAAAGGTCCTCTCTCTCAACAAACTATTAACCGTCCGTGCACTCATATGCACATCCATTCATTTGTTTCGTATTCGGTTGTATGATAATGGTCTGCGGCTAAAAATTGTATCGCGGTAAAATAAATTACCAAACTTGCAACAATGCCAAGAGGTAAAGCAATCAAGGAATAACTGTATTACAAAGGATCCACTCAATCAGCGGAGCCAAGAGCAACAATAAGAAAACAAAACAAAAGTACATCATCGCTGAGATCTCTCTGAAAGAAGACATTTAATGCAACGCAACACAGCAACTACACATTTTGAGTAAAAAAAAAAACAACCAATTGGGAAACAGATGGACAAAAAGTACCGCTGAACGGTACAACTAAGTACCGTATAAATTATGTGTATTTAGATAAGGGATCTACAATGTACACATGTGTAAAAGATACGAATACACGGCTATAACAGAACAAACACCAGGTGGGGGGCATTGAACCTTCGGACATGAACATGGAGAGATTCTCTCACAAGGAGCCGGAAACTGACCTCTGTGAACATGACATAATTTTCAGCAGGTTGTTGGTTGTTTTTTTTTTGCTTATTGACTGATTCCATTCCCAGATGGTGTTACAGTTACTCGGGGTATTCATGATATGTTATTTTTCCCACCATTTGCCTCATGGATATCATTTTTTACTGTCGTAGTCGCTCATGGTTGATTAAATAATCAACTGACCCTCCAGCGTCTTTGATCACAGGCATGTGGCTCTCAAGAGCCACATTTTGGCATTCGCCGGATAATTTAGTCCTCGGTGCGATATGAAACCCGAAAGCTCTTACAGTAATCGCATTTGTTCGATGGGTCTAATCCGTCAAAAGTGGCTTTAACTTCTTATTTGAGCTTTTGGACACACACTCGTAAAAGACTAAAAGTAACTAGCCTTGCTTTACGCGACCTAATCACGTAACTGACATGAGGTGTTGGTTGGTGTTTACCAAGAGAGAGTCCTTTACCAACGTAATCTCTTAGCTTCTCTGGTGTACTGAACGACCTGTTGGAGGACGTTCTTAATCCAGAGCATGAGCATTAGTGTTTGCTCTCGGTTTACTAAATCCATATTTGCTGCTATCAACTTTCTGATTTTTATCCATAACGTCGATGTCATCAACTTATGCCTATGAGTTCCGCACAATCCTTGACATCACATGACATGACACATCATCGTGTCGAAATGCATTTTGAGATCAAAAATCCACTTAAAACTGCTCTAATAAGAGCCGATTACACCGTAGATAAATGGTTCCTGAGGTTCAGATAATATGGCCAGCGAAGTCAAATTAGTGGGCCTCCTTGGAAAAATATTGGCGTGTACTCGTATGCTATGTATCTCTATCCCCGGCTCCAATATTTTCACTGGTTCTTAATTTAGATCTACATACATAGCTAAACAGGCTTTTTCTTGGTCAGATGGACGGAATTGCCATCCACATTGTCCATAGTCCACATTGAGTCGATCATTCTTCCTTTTTTTCCTCCCCAATTCTCATGCAGTGTTTCCTCGAATTTTGCCAAACGTAGGAGCACTTTTTTTTTTCCCCCACCATCTGGGGACTGGAGGACTGTAGCCAACAAACCTTGGGCAGTCGCAAATTCCTAGGCGGAGCAAATGCAAAGGAAGTGATCAACAGATTTGTTTTTCTTTTTATCCCTGGGCTTCCTGCAGAAATAATTGTGAGGAATACTCATTCGTTGCAAGTGTCCCACGGTTGGAGATATCAGTTCTATAAGAGCAATTCATCATCTGAGTCTCCCGGAACCCAACAGAATGTGACTGTTTGGTGTTCGAAGTGAGGAATATGATCGCCGTATGCATATTGAATTTCACCCAAGATAATCCACAGCCAGAAGCACTCTGTAGTTGTGTACCTAATTCTGTCCTATACCCTGTTACAAATATAAAACGCTCTAGGAAAATACCAAGCAATCATTTTTAATTCATTTTTTTTTATTAGTCCACAATATTAGTTATTAGAAAAAAATAGTATCACTCGAAATGACGGTCTTTTGGTTCATTATAAACTTGCAATAGCGGCTTTCCAAAAACAGGTTCTGATCACAAACAAAAATCTAGTGGATTCAAATCGGGACTTTCCGTCGGCTAATCCTTCGCTTCATCTTTCTTCATTTTAAAGAATATGGGTAAACCCTTGACAATACCCACTAGGACCCGTTTCTACACATTTTTCGTAGAAATGGAGAGATGTGTCATCTTGGTGAGATATTTCCCACTAAACCATTACAGAAGCAGGATGATGGCCACGTTGAATCCTTTGAATTGGCTAAAAAAATATTTTCATGACCATTAGTCGCATGCCACAGCAAAATCTTTCCGGCCTAATTTTTAACAGTTGACATGGATCTGGTGGACATATCCAATTCGTTGGACATGATTTTGTTCTTTTGAAGGGGATTTCCGCGAATTGGTGTACCGACGACGACTTCTTGGCCTGTCCTCTTTTTTTGACCATTCACCGCAGCGACTAATTAGTCCGAAAACAAACATCCTCGAGATGATTTGGCCAGCACTTTTCCACTCATATTATCGTGACGAGTTGGAGAAACGTTGGACAAGGTGTTGTGTTGAAAAATACCATAAATCGTTCCTTATTTCAGTATTAAGGGACTTATTGACTCATCCTCGGAAAGGATCACAAGCTGAAACTAAATTGGAGCCAGTTTGCCGCTGAAAATTGGACATTTTCATCTTTTTCGGACAAATCGAGTCTGTTGCTAAAAATAGATGTAAGGTTAATTGTTGGAGTGCTCCGGTGGAAAGAATTCTTCCACAGAGCTAATCCAGGTACAATATACGAGTATGTTAGGTACTTACGTTCGCGTGAAATTCGTGATGCATTGAACAGGATTTACGGTAGTCCAGAGGTTTTTGGTTGTGCTGCAGATACCTTCTTAATCTCTAGTTAGGATATGGGAACTAGATTTCCACATTCAGCCAGGTCGTCCTCTGGGGATTACGACGATATAAATGTATCTACTACCCAAAACGCGGTGGTCTTCCGTTGTTGCTACCAAAATGACAATCATATCACAAAGTGTAATTAAGTCTCATGACTTTCTTCTAAATTTGCCCCACACTTCAGAAACGACGATTTTGTTCGCTCTGACTAAATACGATTTTTCGATAAAAATAAAAGCCAACTCCAGACCGATTCGGGAACTCATATCGCAAACTATGGATCTTCTAGGGCTGTGGGCCACAAGATTTTTCACATAATGGACGGACAATGGGTAAATTGTTTCGATCGACGTCGAAATGTCAATTCTGTGTCTACCCCGCACTTCTATATCCAGCCGCTACAGTTTCTTCTAGAGTGTATGTGGTACATAATCGAGGCACAACACCCCGAATAGTGATCTCGGTTGTTCGCTACCTTCCGTGAACTGAAGAAGACCTAGATATTTTCAAAGAAAGAAAAAATAAAAAATATTATTATTTAAACTGTCAACAATATCAGAGCGGTGTTTGTTATCCCTATCAGTCAAAAAAAGGGACATCCACTGTATAATTTCCAGGAGGACGGTATGATTTACAGGATTTTTTTTCTCTATTTTTTGCCTGAACAGAGCACTTCAAACAAAGAACTAGAACATTGTACTCCTTGTAAGTTCCTTTTGAATGAAATTGCTCAGTCTTACGAAGAAAGATAAGTAAGCGGTTCAGTGATAAAGTCCAGTCACTCATCATATTCACAGCATGCGTCGTAGGATATTGTATCATTTATGCCCAGCATCAAATCCGCATTCGTTTGGTCTGTCCGCAACCTGGAGAGTTATAGGTCCACTGGTGATATCTGATGGCATGCCTCATCGAAAAGTTGCACTTGATATTTCTAAGGCATTTGACAGAGTTTGCCATTAGGCTCTTTTGTCGAAAATGAATTAGAAATTACCTTTCGGAACGTTCAATTCAAGTTGCCTTGGACGGTTTCAAGTCTGATATTCACAAAATAAATGCTGGTGTGCCACAGGGCTACGTTCTGTCCCCGACACTCTTTTTAATTTTCATCAACGATCTCTTATCTACTCTTTCATAGTCGTTCCCGAACTCACGTCTCTGCTCTAAATTCTAATATTACCAGCATAACTAATTGGGGTACCACTAGCAGAGTAGAATTTAATGCTTCCAAGACACAATGCTGTCTGCTGTCGTTTAGGCGAAATTTAAACACCCAGCCATTAGCCATGGTTGGCACTTGCATCGTCGAAACCGTGTGAAACGTGTGTCAATGACAACTTACGTTGGAATGACCACATATTCGATGTCGTCGAAAACGCTGCGAAATGTCTAGGCTTCCTCAAGCGATATAAAATATACTCGATATACTCCCTCTAATCTGGCCTCAATATATAAGGCGTTTATCCGCCCGAAATTGGAGTACAATTCCCACATCTGGTCGGGTGGGCCTAAAACATCTCTGCACCTGCTAGATAGGATCCAAAACCGAGCGATAAAACTCATAGGTGATACTAATATCACTCAAACAATGGACAACCTCGAACACCTACCTAATGTCTCGTGTCTGATTCTGTTTTATCGCTATTTCCACCACCAGTGCTCCATAGAAATCCGCCCATTCAAACTTTCAACCGTAACACCCGTCTCGCTATGAATGCTCATCAGTATACCCTCAAGCCCACTTTCGGACGTACTTCGTAAATATCGTGAATCATTCCTAAGCCGTACATTAGTCATTATAACCGTCAAACATTTAAAACCAACGTTCACCGGTACCTCTCTTTCCATTCTCCCTGATTTTCCTTCGCCCGCGCTGTGTGCAAACATTTTAAGGGGCCCTTGATGGCCTAAAGTTAGTCTGCAAGAATGTGCCAATCTGGGTTTTTCTAAATGCCTCGATGGACTTTATGTCATCGGCTTGTAAAGCTTCCGAACATCACTTCGGCTTTAATACTTCTTCACTGCTCTTATTTTTTTCTTCTTTTTTTTTATTGTATGTGATGTTATATCCTTCTTCTCAGCAGGGCTGTTTTGTATACCCTCCTTTAGGATACATTTGCTTGATGATAATCCTCGTGCTTATTCGTTTTTGATGACTTGTCTCTGACCGGTGTTTATTTTCTTTGCTCCTCATGCTCCTTCAGCAGTTTTCTTGTAAATAAACCACGCCATCAGGCCATAAGCAAATGCAAATGCGGCACCACCCAAGGACGAAATTTTGTCACCATAAGTAGTTGCATGATGACCATCACTAAGAAGCAAGGCAAATGATGGAATGGCACTTTCGATCAAAGCCCATTTTCATTTTTGAAAGAACAGAAGTTGTTGGTTGCAAATGCAACAAATTCGGAAACATTCAAGTCTCTGAAGAAAACACTCACAGATGTCGAAGCGAGTAGTCGTCCTATGCAGTGTTTTGTTATAAACCGTCGACATCGAAGTAACCACGTTACGAGAATGGATAAGCAGTAGAGACGGCACTTTTTTCTGGAGTAGTACCGACGCTGTTATAAAATTTAAGACTGACGGGCACCATAGCTAGTGCGAAAATATTTGGAATCTGGCAACGTAATGTCGCTGCAAATGGGAGTTATTCCTCTGCTGAGTCTATAGAACGCAGAGATATTCCAAGATTCACTTGGACAATGGAGACCTACGTAAGTGTATATTCCCTTCAAGGATGTTCGCAAAAGCATTCGGTACGAAGAAGATTTACCTTGTTTTGATGGCATTAATGTGTTCACTCTAAAATATCGCGATTCATTCCTAAGCCATACAACTAGCTTATGGAATGCCCTGCCTAGCTCTTTATTTCCCAGTCATTATAACCTTCATACATTTAAAACCAACGTTCACCGGTACCTCACTTTCCATCCTCCCTGATTTTCCTTCGTTAGCGCTGTGTGCAAACATTTTAAGGGTTGTAAGCATGTATCAATCGAAGCCTTAACCGAGGAACCAGGTAGATCTAACGTAGATTTGGATCCTGAGAAACTCTTCTTTGAGCTTTGGCTATTTCCCGTGATCTCATTGTGACCTGGTACCCAGAGAATTCAACCTTCCAACTGCGTTCAGTGATGTCTTGTATCCTCAAACTATCTAGGGTTCAGTGCAGCTTGGCAGATTAAAATGCTTCGCCTCCTCTATATCGCCGCTTGGAGGACAGACCCAAGAAGTAAAATCCAACCAGCGATGCTTATTAAACCGCGCTTTCAAAACCCTCCCAAACTGGCCGAAACCAGTATTTTTACTACAGTTTCATTTACAATGTTTGTAAACAAAAATCCTGAAAATCTAGTGCAACAAAGTTCTCAACTTACACGAGTATGACCCCATTTCACGTTGGCTAAAAATGTATAACACTTTCAACATTGGACTCCTATCCTCCATTCTACGATTTAAAGTTTACCCCCATTTGAAGGCATTCGAAAGGAGGAATCCTTAACACTCTGCACAATATCTCAAAGGCAAACTTTACAGAGTCCTGCTTAAGATCACACAATTCTCATGGAATTCGAAGAACGTAACGAATTAACAAGAACAACAAAAAAAACCAAAAAAAAAAAAACTTAAATAATATACGAGGAAGAGAATTGAGAGAAAACAAAAAAAAAAAAAAAAAGGAAAACTTTTTCCATTTCTCAGTGATGGTTATTTTATTTTCCTTTCGGAAACGGAAAAAAAGGATAATAATAAAAATAAGGAGTATAAAACGAGTATAACCTCTTCTTGTGGAGTCCAAGGAAGTTTTTTGCTTATTTATGCTGCTCTCCTGCCACTTGAGCTGGAGCTTTGCGTTTAAAGGGATACCGAGGGTGCTTCGAAATACCGTCCTGCTTTCAGTTCTTTATAGACGAGTTATGTATATCCTTGGCCATTGGCAGGCCAAAAGCACCAAGAGTACGGCAAAGGTCACAGAATTCACGTAGATGAAAATGAAAAATTCTTCTTTCCTAGTGAAAGTTCATAATTTTCTCACAAGACGTCAGCACAAAAAAAAAAACAAAAAAACAAAAACGAAAAACCAAACATACACACACACAGAAAAGGAAGAATGAAAAATAAAATAAAAAAAAAAGAAACTCTCAAAGAAAAATGAAAAATCACACGAAAAATCAACAAGACCAAGGAAAAACTGAAACGGAGCTGGAGTTTGTGTCCGAAAGGGTTTGGGATGATTGAAGATGTTTTCAAATCTCTGGCTCGTGGCATCTTCGTGGAATGGACTACTGCTCCTGCTATTCGTATTGCTGTTATTGCTGCCAATCGAAAAAGTTTTTCTCCATTCTTTTCACTTTCCTAAGGACCAAACAATTTTTCGTGGTTTTTGCCAGATTTTCCTCTATGTCGTTTGATAGTGGGTGTTGGTAAAAGCAGTCGCTTTTTCTCCTTTTTTCCAAGGGCTTAAATGAGATAAATATTTTCTAAAGATGACAAAAAATGAAAAATAAAATAAAAAACCAATCGTGCATTTGAAGTCAGAAAGATACAAATCGTCGTGGTCACTGAAACGCTTTTTTTTGAATCTGCCATTTTAGCTTTACAGTTTTTGAAAGCAGGCTTACAAAAGTATCTACCAACACTGTGAGTAAGGTGTGTTTATAGATTTAAAATTGCTCTCTGATCAGAGTTGCACTAGGTTTTGCATAAACCGGACCGGACCGGCGAAACCTAATGAGACTCCCTTCGATTTTCATACTCGCCTGTGAAATGGGTGAGAGATGTGTTCAAAATAACTAAACGTGTCCTTAACAGTCAATTTCACAAGGGCGTTAACTATTCCAAGCAATTAGGTTACCCACACAGCGCGGTCGAATTTAGAATTTGTCTTAAGGGCAGTCAGTCTTACAAAGACACCGAGTATACACATTTATGGTCAAATTTTGGAGCAAGTTTGTCTCGAAATATATATTTGCATCAAGCTATTTTCTAATACTGAATGGCTAAGCTTCTTAATAACTTGCGGTTCTCATTGCCAAGGTGTATAATGAGCGCGCGCTCAACGGGTTTGTGTACCCTTAAAATTCCAGGATATCAACCAGCAAGCTCTTCTTGAGAGAGACTGGCAAGTTGAAGTTTTTATCGCAGATGGACATCATTATGCATCCTGTGTCTTGTGTCATTAAAATCAGCGCAGTCCAGTTGATGTTGGCTCAATCACCGAAATCTAGGTCTAAGACGAATGTAACGCTGCCGATGCTCATAAGGCTCTCCAGGCTCTCCAGGCTCTTAAAGATGCCCGCTTGATTGAGAATCATCCGATGGTGGTCGCAGACGGGCAACGCTATGTGGCAAAAAATGCTCACACAATAACTTGCCCTAGTAATGGAGAAAATCCAGCGCAATTGTTTTTTAATAAAATCATTTTTCATTTTAGGATATAACTTGATTTTAGTCGAAGGACCACATTGCCAACTATACATACCTTCGCCTGATATACTGGGTCAAGTGGTAGTGGACTGGATTCAAAATCGGAGAGTTCGCTGTTCGAATCCCATCCTCGCGCGAAAGACATTCATTTTTTCAGTTGAGTAGTTGACTAGAATTCAAACATCTTTCTACCCCATGCTGAGTGTATTCATACCCACCTGAGTCTTAAGTTCTTAAAAAAAAAAAAAAAATACTCATGCCATCAGGCTGCAAATCGTCCACAGCAGATAAGGAAGCCACGATATTTTCAAAATCTAACGACTAAACAACGAAAGATACGAGTATCCTTACATGAATGCATACATAGTTTTTTTTCCCCCCCATTATAACGTCCAAATATTTTCAATTCTTTGTGAAGCAGAAGTCTGATTCGACTGAGATTCGGAGAGCCTATGAGGGATAAATATTCGCTCGTGTGAACAGATCCGCTTGTTAGAGAATTTCCTGCTTCCTGCAGTTGGAGATTTATCCACATTATATTCGGGAAATGGCAAGCCAAGATCTAAATGATATGATGGTTATTCAAAATTACTCCGAATACCTACATAATACTGAGTTACCAATTCGTTTGAAACCCGTCACACAAATGTGAAACGAAAATTTCTTTGTGTTTAAATTTAGATTAATCCTATGCATGGTCTACTTCTGATAGTAATTGTTGCGTAGTTCAATCGTTGTCAAGAACTTTTAACAGTTCCTTGGTCTGGGCAACTTTTACAAAATTTTCATTTCGAATAAAAAAAACGGCCAAAAACGGTTCTAGATCAATACCACAACGTAGCAGATATCGAAATGGCTCTCTCATAGTATTTTTCGTAAATAAAATGCGAAACTCTTGGATTTTTCGCAAACTCCAGGGAACTTTGGTTTGGGGTGTCTTTCTGTCTTTCTGTCTTTCTGTCGTTCTTTGAGATGGTCCTTCACTTAATCAAATCATCAATTTTACTGCTTCTGTAGTGCTGAGCGCTGCTGCCTTCGAGATTACCATGAAATCGGGCTGCTACCTAAGAGACAAATGTAGCCAATGGTAGACCGTCATTATATGTTAATCTTTCGCTTTATAAAGGACTCGTAAATCCTTGGGTGTGTTTTAAGTATCTAAAAATGCGCTTTACAGTTTTTGCTTGTCGAGAAAATGGCTTACTACTTCAACTGCGTAGTATATGCTTCACGAAAAGGAAATGAGATACTCGTATCTGGAGGAAATTCTCCTAAAGACAGAATTCTCAAAGATGAATCGATCGGTGTGGAAATTGGGATAGGATCCGTAAAGTAGGATCTGTATCTATTCTTTTCAATGTAAAGTCCGAGATAAGTTTTTACCTCACACACGAAGCAGCTATAAGTCCATCATCTATATACAGGGCTAGGTAAGCAAATTGTTTATTTTTGTGAAGCACAAACGTTCACGGATCGACATCATATGCATGCGATCCAGAAATAGCCAATAGTTTCCCTCTTTTGAAGTTTACATGCTCGGTGAGAACTATCATTATACCCTGATGGCTGATCCATGAAAATTTTAATTCTTACTGGGGTAGTTTAATTTCCAGTAGCTAAATTTTGTTGCATACAAGGCACTTACAGAGTTCATTTCCTCATTAATTCTTGCATCCAAAGTTAACTTAGATACCTCCAGGGCCTCCAGCCTGGTTGCCTCCATGATGATTGTCCATGATCTGATTTTTTGATCCCCATGACGGAGTCCTCGGGAGTTCCTCCCCAGAGGAAACAACTTCACCTATGTCCTTCAGTTGCTGGTTGCGACTTTCTATTTTGCTTATGGGGCAACAAATTAATACCTCCGGTGGATTTTTGTTCATAAACTGAAAATAGTTTAAACCACATGTCGCATGACCTTGCACAGTGCTCGATATGGAGCAGAGGCTGCTGTCCAAGGCTGGTGGTGATTATCTTCTGAGATTTTCCTCAAGACCATCTTAGAATCACCACCGTTTCTAACCTCGGGCTCTGTGCTCTTCTCCAGTCACTACCTCTAACAAATCCACAGGATTCAGCAAAAATTTTAACATGGAATTTCCATAAATGCCATTGAACCGAACGCTGCAATTTCTCTATTCTGGATACTTTGTTCATGTCAATTTGCAACTCCAGTATCCATCGGATATCGATCTATGAGTATTTTAACGTGAACATTGAAAAAAAAACATATTCGATGGCAGTATCATGTAGCTAATAGAATTAATTACCATTTCAAAAAATGTGTCCTTAGCATCTACTTTGGTTGGATATTTGATGGCTGATGCATTAGCAGGAGTGTCCATCATTCATTTATTGAGGGCAATGTACAATTTGATGTCTTTCGTTCATACATGTCCATGTACTCGTGGAATAGCTCGCGTGGGTTCAATTTCTAAGCAACACACCGAACAATAGGAAAAGTAGTTTCTGACGTGACATTTCTCTCGACAGGCAATGCATTACATCGAAAGTCAAAATTATAAACAAAGCCAGTTAACAAGTGTCAATTAATTTTCCTATGGAACAGATGATGTGGATGTTAGTTGTCATTAAATGGCATTTTGCGAATTTATCATGACGTGTCTGTATGAGGTATGTTGAGTTTGCTACACAAGTTTTGTTATGAAATACGGCGTTCGTTTCATCAAATTAATCGTTTTTATGTGTCTAGAAGGTTCAATATTCGCAACATGCATGCCAAAATGTCACTCCTATAAGCCAATGTGTTCGCTAAACACTCATAGCTTTGTGAGAAGGCGCATTAGCAAGATGGAAAATCCAAGAATTGCCATTCCACATATCAAGACGTTTATGGCGGGTTCATGATGCTCAAATAATGTTTGCTGACAAATTGTCAGCCTTAATTTTTGAGCGATTTTTTGGCGATTTTTTACGTTTCTTGGCATTCCGAACACTGCTGGCTAGTTTGCATGTTATACTCTCAAACCCATGTCTTGTTCGTAGACGTGGTGTCCGTGGGATCTCGGGAAATCATGTTTTCCACGACCTGCTTTCGACGCTCTTTTTGAAACAAAATTGAACTTTTTTGCAAGCAGTCGTGCGGCGATGCGTTTCATGCCAAAAATATCAGCGATAACGTAATGAACGAGGTTAAGAGATATATTCACCCCTCGAGCCAATTCTGTAAGATTCTTGTAGTTCGACCAATGCGGTTATTTAAAAAGTAAGATCTATGCCAACAATTCCAGAACAATCTCATGTACGACATTCGAATTGAGATTAAAGCGGTTTCAGGGGTCACCATCACAGTTGGCAGGTAATTGTCATCATTGTGCGCACTTGACCGAGACCGGTAATGGCTGCAAAAATCCTGGGCTATCTCCGCTAAAACGACTTATAGGTAACCGTAACCGAACCAAGGTAGGAAATCATATCAAACCCCTAGCCTTCCCTTAGCCGCCAAAATTCGAGAACTGTTTTTCGTGCGCCGGTCTGATTCCCGACTGTAGTCGCTGGAATAAAACAGAAAAGCTCTAGAGCATTAACGAATTTCATGTCATGGTGGTTACCTGGATAACCTACTGTGCATTGAGCACTCTTGTGACGCGCCTTCGAATCATATTATTCATGAAATTGTCAATCCCGTTCAATCCTACATAAAGAACTTTGTTGGGATAATCTAGGGTCATCCAACAAGAGGTGTTATTTTAAGTTAATAAAAAAATGCAACACTTTTATGGAAATTAATAATATTTTTACTTTATTTTAAAGCATAAATTCTACGGTTAAAAATAAAGAACAACATCTTCAAAATGTCAGCCTCGACTCTGTCTATAAATAGTCATTCGTTTGATGATATTTTTCATCACATTTTCACATATTTGCGGCTGTATTTCTCGAATAAATGCTCTGGTAGATTTTATTTACACTTTCGATATTTTCAGCTTACCTGCGTTCAAATTTATCGATTAAATCCCTTATAGCTGTTGCGAAAAGGCACTTGACGGTGACCAAAAGCAACCAAAAGCAACCAAAAGCAACCAAAAACAGTGCAAAGTTCACGAAACGTTTCCGCGATATTTTCACAATTTTTTGTAGGAAATTTCCACTATTTCAAGGCGCACTGTACGAGCATGTATCGATCCATATCTTCGCAATGATGGTTAAATTTTCGACAGTTCAACAATGCCATTGCCATTGTAGTACAGCGCTGCATTTTATCCCATGGGACAATCGTAAGCGATATTTGGCCTGGTTGGAGCCCGTAGCATATGACTTTCATCCTGAAGTCAAGTTGATCTCTGCGATTTGCACGCATTGTATTTCACAAGTCATACATCAGTTTGTGTTGGAACGCCGTATCAGAATGTCCGTTTGGGGTCCGTTAGGAGTACTTAGAGCTTTGCACACTAAGCTCCATCATCAAAGCCCGATTTACCCGATGAAGTTATTTAGAACAAAATTGCTCATTTCTCTTTTTACCTGATCAAGGCAATGTGATAATGCGTGTTATTCGTATTTGAAACATCACATATCCTTCACATCCTTCTTCTGTTTAATACTTACAAGTACTTGCTGACTAAATTGATCAGATTATCACAGAGAGACCAGGCATTTGACGATAAATTCGAGTTTCAGTGACTGGGATATCACCACTGCAAGCACTTCGCAACACCCTTGAATTGCATGCGAAGCAACTCTTTGAGTTTTAAAAGACATTTTACTGTCAAGAACAACTATGCATCACATTTCCTTTCAGGAAATCAGCAATACAAATGTTCACACTGTCTGCGACGGCTTCGTAAACTTTTATTCGTTCACGTCTTTATCCTGTTATAAAATGTTGCTTGAACGCAATCGCCGACGAAAAAGCGATTTGTAATTGCAAATTTACTCTCATGAAACAACAGATTTCGAATACAAAACTTTGAATTCTCCGGTTTTACCCCTTTTACAAACTCTTCACTAGAGGCGATTTTTTTACATCGTGAACCGTTTGAATAGGGCTATAAAGGCAGTTATCTTTTAGAAAGCTGCACTGACTGTTATAAGGTTATTGAGATGTAGACTGACTAGAATTAGAACTAGGTGTCGTGGGTATACCATATTCTAGTGGAACATTAGTAGTTGTTACACTTTTTCGTGTCGATTTTGCCTTTATACAAAACATATGCTGCTGTCCATATATGTAGCTTCAATTACGATTCGTTTCTACTGCTGCATTGGTCGAATGCAGCACTATGTAGCAGATATTCGAACATTTGTAGTTCGTTCCCTTCAATACAGGCTTCTAAATAGGCCTGAGGTCTCCATGAAAATTCATTTCATTCCATGAAATTTATTTTTTTTTTTTGACGTTTTCTGCTCGCTCGCCTACTTAGTGGAGTTAGCTTGAGTTCTAAGTTATTTACGCGTTTGTTCTAGAAGTTGTCCCTCAATTCATGATGGCTTCAACCATATCGTTTCTATACAAAAGCGAACAAGATATTCGAAAAAATAATTTCTCAAAAACTCGGACATTAGGGGGGTTACTGTTGAGGACTGCCATGTGGCAGTTTTTTATTATTTTCTAAGCTCTAACTCTTTGTTAAAGGTTGGCAGACCCAAAAGCATGTCTTAAATCCCTGAAATCGTTTTTGTTTCTTAAATTAAACCTGAACATTATTCGTACATTAAAAATGAACTTAAACACATTCTTCGGCTGATGAATTTACCGAAAAGTATTTCCTTTGAATAAAATTTCTTAAAAAAAAAAAAAAAAAAAAAAAAAAAAGCAAAAAGAAGATTCTCATCCCCCACCCTTAAAGCAAATTACCCAGCTACCAATCAGTAAGCAAAAAGTAACAAACAAAAAAAAAAAAAAAACCGAAAAGGGAATGATGGAAAAGATTGCCAATTTAATTCCTTCCTTTGCCGTTCGTCCTCATTTAAATTGATAAGGCCGCGGCAGAAAGGAAAAAAAAAAAAAAATTAAAAAAACAACAAAAACCGAAAAGAAAGGAAACAGGATTCTTTTTCCTTACTTTCAAGACATTTGATTCTTCTTCTTTTTTTTTCATTATTATTTTTTTGTTTTTTATTTGTGCCGTCTATCAGAGGCCTTTTTCCACAAATCATCTTGAAAATACACACAGAAGGCGGCTGTTGCGGCAGCGGCGGCGTTGGCGGCAGTTCGTCGTTGGGGTTGGGGTTCCTTTGCAAGGGTTGAAGGCGAAAAAAGAAATTAAGGAATTCAACACCATCGGCCTCATCGCAACCATCACCATTCGGCTTGGCAATGACTAAATAAAAGACAGAAAATCTTTTCTTAAATTTCGAGATCTCATTTTTTTTTTGTATTTTTGTATTTTTGAATCCTTTTTTGTTCCTTTCCTTCATATGCATCATGGAGCAGGGCACGAAGGTCAGTCAAGGGAAATGGAAGTAGCGACGATTTAAGGAAAAAAAAAAAAAAAGAAGATAATTATACAATAAATTGGGTGGACTATCAGTGAGAGTACTCTGCAGGCAGGATGACATTGAAGCAGCTTTCAAAAATGTATCTATATACAATTCAGAGAGAATTTCATTTCTTACGGTCGGTTTGTCCCTTTTTTTTTTTTTGTTTGCTTTTTTGGAGAGGGTGGAAAATCATCAGTCATGGAAACAATTAGAATTAAGTTCTATTTCAAAATGAAGGAGAGTAAGATTGAAAAAGTAGAAAATTCTCATTAGAGGCAGTGCACTTTCGAATCAGGAAAAAAAAAAAAACAAAAAAAAACCAGAACTGGATAGGGTTTCAGTTGGCATACTTTTAATGTGCAACACAACTAACTTTTGTTTAAAATATTAGTAGATACGGATTGGATAGTATTAAAATGAGCAGAAAAAGTTTCTTCATATAACAAGATAAAATATGAAAAAGTTTTGTAGCCAAGTGGATTAGGAATATCTTTTTGAAGTAGATACCTACCGATTGATGAATTTCTTGGATTTGATTAAAATTCCTCACAATTATGGCTATTTTGACCACCACCAGTGACAGTTATACGAGTATGTGTTCCCAGAAAATCATGTTCAGAATGTGACGTGCCAGGGAATTTCTTTCCGTTTAGCAAGTGATAAAATACATTGCCAGAAGGACTTCAGAAAATTTCATGATGAGTCTTACTCAACATGAAGAAGCGAGGACACTTCATTTGGTAGGAAATATATTTACGGAACAGCTCTTTTCAGAGTGATTGAAGAAGTTTTCACTGTGACTACTCGAATGACGCTGTTCTTTCCAGGATGTAGTGCTGATATCGGACCCAGCCTCTATTTGTTCCATTTTTTGTGCTTCGGTAAATTTTGTAAATATTCAGACGACCATTTGGTCCAACACACTTGCGTAACCCATTGTTGTCTTTTAGTTAGAAGTTAGAAAGGTGCTATGATTATTAGATAAGTCTGTAAGGGGCGCGAATTGTAGTAAATTCGTCATAGGTAGGGACTTTACTGCTCTTACCCAAATCTGCAATAAGTTCGAGTTAGAAAACACATGCCTTTGTTGGTGTTGATTCTCTCCTGGGATAGTGTAGATTGAATGGACTGTGAAAATCAATCTTGAAACGAGTCCTGTAGGGTAAATCTCCCATGAGGTGTTTAAGAGGTGTGGGCTCACAACGACAGCCCAATTGTGCCCAAATCAATTCTTTGTCAGTATCCTCCCACTTATTGGCCAAAATTGTTGACGAAGAACAGATAAGGGATTTTTGCATTGAGAGATTGTTTTTTGATTTTCTTAACCCACCACCCACCTCAATCAATCCAGCTGCATCCAGGAACGCTGCAAGTGTACGCACACTGCTTCGATTGGGAGCTTGAGAGTTCTTACGTTTGTCCTGAGTTCAGTAGAGACACAGTTTTCTTGTTATGGGAGGGTCCTGATTCAGGATATTTTTTTTTAATTCCGCATTTCTTATTTGAACGCCTCTCTAAAGCGGTAATATACGTAAAGCACGAAATAACAGAAGCCGTATGTAGGACTTGTGGTTTTTGATATTTCCGATGAAATCGCACTCAAGCACGATGTTCTAAGATGCTTTCATCAGTATTCGACTGCGGCTTTGTTAAGAATGGAGGGCCTTAAACCCACATGTCTGAGTCAATTAATGCTGATGGATGCGTCTTGCGAGATACGATATCAATGCGGGATTCAAGGTAGTTTCTTTCCTGTATACATCGCAAAGTCGATGTCGAGAATTTGTATAATGCCCGACGTGGTATGCTCATAGCCTTAGATTTCGCTGTTAATAACCTTTTTTTTTTCTTATAAATAGCACTGGGTTTTTAGGACTCTTGAAAATGTTTACACACAGCGCGAGCGAAAGAAATTTAGGGAGGAAGAAAAGACAGATACCGATGTACGTTGGTCTTAAATGTTTGCAACTTATAACGACCAGGGAATGGAGAGCTTGAGGAAGAAAATTTAGGGAGGAAGAAAAGACAGATACCGATGTACGTTGGTCTTAAATGTTTGCAAGTTATAACGACCAGGGAATGGAGAGCTTGAGGAAGAAAATTTAGGGAGGAAGAAAAGACAGATACCGATGTACGTTGGTCTTAAATGTTTGCAAGTTATAACGACCAGGAAATGGAGAGCTTGAGGAAGGAAATTTAGGGAGGAAGAAAAGACAGATACCGATGTACGTTGGTCTTAAATGTTTGAAAGTTGTAACGACCAGGAAATGGAGAGCTTGAAGAAGAAAATTTAGGGAGGAAGAAAAGACAGATACCGATGTACGTTGGTCTTAAATGTTTTCAAGTTAAAACGACCAGGAAATGGAGAGCTTGAAGAAGGAAATTTAGGGAGGAAGAAAAGACAGATACCGATGTACGTTGGTCTTAAATGTTTGCAAGTTATAACGACCAGGAAATGGAGAGCTTGAAGAAGGAAATTTAGGGAGGAAGAAAAGACAGATACCGATGTACGTTGGTCTTAAATGTTTGAAAGTTGTAACGACCAGGAAATGGAGAGCTTGAAGAAGAAAATTTAGGGAGGAAGAAAAGACAGATACCGATGTACGTTGGTCTTAAATGTTTGCAAGTTATAACGACCAGGAAATGGAGAGCTTGAAGAAGGAAATTTAGGGAGGAAGAAAAGACAGATACCGATGTACGTTGGTCTTAAATGTTTTCAAGTTAAAACGACCAGGAAATGGAGAGCTTGAAGAAGGAAATTTAGGGAGGAAGAAAAGACAGATACCGATGTACGTTGGTCTTAAATGTTTGCAAGTTATAACGACCAGGAAATGGAGAGCTTGAGAAGGAAATTTAGGGAGGAAGAAAAGACAGATACCAATGTACGTTGGTCTTAAATGTTTGCAAGTTGTAAAGACCATAACGACCACGAAATAGAGAGCTTGACAGAGAATTCCATAAGCGAGTTATATGGCTTTAGGAGCGAATCACGATATTTTAGCATACTCGTATTGATGAGCATTCATTAAAAGTTTGAAGAGGTGGAGCACTTTTTCTGGAAATAGCGATAGAACCGAGTGAAAGACACCAGACATTACATCGGTGTTCGAGTGATATTAGTATCTCCGATGAGTTTCACCGCTTTGAATCTTATCTGCACCTGCTAGATAAGATTCAAAGCCGTAGGTAGGGCACCTGAACAGATATGGGCATTGTACTCCAATTTAAGCCCAAATCAGAGGAGGCAAAGTATTTCTTACATCACTTGAGGAAACTTAGACATTTCGGGGCATTTTCGGCGACAACGAATGTTGGTGGAAAGTTTTTTAGTTTCAACGATGCAAATGCCATTCACGGATAATGGCTGAATGGTTAAATTTCGCTTTAACCACAGCAGACAGCATTGTGTTTTAGAAGCACAAGTTTATAGTTTCCCAATTAGTTATGCTGTTAATATCTTCTACAGTCGAAGAGCAGTCACCTGAGTCTGGAAATGAATATGAAATGAATATGCATTGGACTAAAAGTAGCAGACAAGAAATCATGTTTCTAATCCATTTTCGACAAAAGAACCTGATGCCAAACTCTGTCAAATGCTTTAGAAATATCAAGTGCCCGATTAATTTACACTTTTCGGGGTGATCAAATCACCAGTACTGCCGGTCATTGAGAAGTTTTCGTGTTTCGAGATATTTCATGAGCTGACGGCTTATAAGCGTTTCCATGAACTTGGAAAGAAGGGACGTAGCGACTGGAGATGGTGATAAGGAACAGCAGAATTCAGTTCAACCAATGTAGCGACAATGGAGGGCGTCACTTACCCGATATGACACTTTTCAATTTTATTTCATTATGAAATGAGGAAGTTATTTTGCCGCACCTTGCACATGGTGATACATGAATCTCATTGGTACCGTCATTTCATACCTAGACCATCAGAGCAGATGTGGTTGGTAATCCTATCAAGTATGTGTACAGGCCTTAAGCCAATTGAACTGAATTCAAAAATTCTCATTTACAAAGTATTCCTCAAGTTTTCCTCCATAAAATATGTTTCATTTCATATCAAATGATTGTTTCGGACATCCTCCTTCTAGACTTAGTAATCCATCACTACAGGGATTGTCGAATTTTATGAAATTCTCATTTCTAATAGAAAAGTCCATTTGGCGTAGTATAATATATTGTGTCCTCAAACGAAATCAAAATACACATATACATGCTGTGGCATATCAAATCAAATTCGCACTGAGCGTCCTACAAAGGTGCGTCCCTTGTAAAACCGAAACATCCCTAATCCAACTGTGATATTTGTAGGGTGCCAATAACCTTCTCCCCATAGTCCTTGAAATACAAAATTCTATCCCCACACACTCCTCTATGTACATATGTAGTTTCTATTAAAATAAAATTCAAGAAAACAATTGTACTACTACAGCCTGTACTGTATGAATGAAATTTATTTGTCCATCTCTTTTGGTGAAAATATACAAAACTATGTTTAGATACAAAGCTACTCACATATGCCGGTGCTCCTGTGAAAGATTAACAAATCACTTGTCCATCAAACTGGGATGTTGTACGTCCAACCATATCCACTTCTCTACCTGCTATTTGACCAGAAATTGTCTATGAACAAGTTTCCATTAAATTAAGTTATTACAGCAGCGCACATATTAGTCGATAAGTGAAGTTAAAGTTAGTCGTGTCCTATCGCTGGCAGGCTAGGCTTTTACAAATGTGTTCATTCACTTATACGAGTATGTAGATCGAAATTCGATTGTCGTTGCCACCCACTACCGGTAGCGATAATAGTTTTTCAAACAAAGGAGTCGCTAATTTAGGAAATTGCCTCCTTTGATGGTACACCAAACTAACAAGCCACCACCATCATATCCACCCTCGTGTGCTAGCTGGCAAAATTACCGTCGGTCCGTCATATTACAAAATATGGACAAACTACACTCCAAAAGGTGTGCATTTCAAAGCAATCATACGATGTGTTCTTGTGCTCTTCCATAATGGTGTATTGAATTAGAGAAGTGGTCGAAAGTTTAAAGGGACACCATTAACTAATATTCATCGAGTGATTTTCTGTTGCTAGTCAACGTAGAGCAGGAGTTTTAGAGGAACTCCGTCCACCCCTTGTTGGGACGACTGACATTGAGAGTTGACTCTGGTCTCTGGTCTGGACAACCGACCGTATGCAGGGGGGGTTCTCTGACTTTTCATCAATTGTCGAAGCAGCTGTTCTTTTCCATGGCACAATTCGTACCCCTTTTAAATGATAACCGGGCTGGTTCTGGTCCTAGACCCGAGTCCTGCCAACGTTAACAATATTTTTTGTCTCGTGTAAATAAAATTGCTGAAAAAAAATGATAATTGATAGATAGTTGAGTTAAATGGCTCGTGTGTGTTTGTGTACTGAAAACGGATATCCCACCATCATCCTTGCTGCTGTAAAAATGGTTCCGTAGAGGAGAATTTTTTTTTTTTTTTCTCACTGCGCCAGGATTAAGGGTTAGTTTTTAGCGGCTAGGTATTGTTTGTAACACGATATGGGATAAGGAGAGCTGGCACAAAGAAACAAAAAAAAAGGTGTGTACGGTGTATGGAATAAGGGGTAGTGGTTATGGTAGCTCTACCTTCATGTGGGATGAAATATTCCATTTTCTTTTCTCGGTAGGACTTTTTTTTTTTTTTTCAATTTTTTTTTCGGTCTAATTTTCCTTGTGAGGGGTGGGAAAAAATAGGCAACAAAGATGGCGTACATTTTGAGCAAAGAAATTGACCTAATTGTATTATGAATGTGTACCGTGTATGCGCTTGTTTGTTTTTATAGTTTGTCAAGTAAAAAGGACGAAAGCTGGTGTTAAATCGATAAAATGAAATTAAAAAGTTACGAGTACTTTTGTTGGGAGAAAATAACGACAGAAAATTCAATATCCTGTCTTGTGTATAAGCACATATTTGCATCTCCACAGGCGAAAACTCTCCCAGCTGTATGGTCATATTCATATTGGACATGCTACGAACTAAAATCGAATTGGTAAAGGAAAAGTGACCGAGTCTGAGACGAAAATATCATGGATATCAATGGGAATTTCGAGATGTTTTAGAATTAGAAATACGTGAGACTGGGCAAGGATCTAGAAAATCCCGACCGAATTTAGAGGAAGAGACCCAACGACAAGTAACTGCGGTGGTTAAATTACAAGTTCATTCATCTAAATCTATATTGTTCCCTTTAGAGTAGTCCCCATCGACGGCAACACACTTATGCCAGCGCTTGATCCAATCCTCGAAACATTTTTTTTATTCGGTTTTCGGTATGTCCATCAGTGCTTCCTGGGATTTTTCCATTATTTCCTCTCGACGCGGCTGCTGAAACGATTGAACAGAAAGAAGTCACAGGGAGCCAAATCAGGTGAATTCGGTGGCTGTTGGATGGTATTTGTTGTATTTTTCGTCAAGAAATTCCGAATATTGATGGCACTGTGCGACGGTGCGTTATCACAGTGCAAAATCCACGAGTTTTCGCCCACAATTCTGGCCTCATAACGTCCAAATACTCGTAACACTCTTCGTTTACTGTCTGGCCTTCTGGCCAAAAATTCATGATGCGCTACACCGTTGTAATCCATGAAAACCGTGAGCATTGCCTTATTTTTGACTGATTTTTTTGGTCTCGGCTCATTTGGTGAACCCCATTCACTTGCCTGATGTCTGGATCGCGTGTCGTACTCATAAACTCACGGCTCGTCTCCAGTAAATGATCCTTTTGATGAATGTGGAATCGGATTCAGCCTCGCAAATCATCTCTTTTGCCACGTCAACACCATGAAATTGAGGTCTTTTGGCACCAACTTTGCTGCTACACGACGGAAACCCAAATCAAGGTTCAAGTCCTCCACTATCTCTCTTTCTTTTACTTCGATCAATGTTTTCCTCGGTTTTCAATGTCGATGGTCTGCCACTGCGTTCATCATCTTCGATTGACTCATGAGCACTTTTGAACCGCTCGTGCCACTGGTAGACGACCGTTTTCTTTAGAGAATCGTTGCCGAAACACTTTTGAATCCAAGTTCGTTGTTGCAACTTGAAATCCATTTCTAAAATTGTAAAAAATCGCCAACAAACACACAGAGATAGATGTACTCTTGGCTACGTAACTTTTGCAAATGTCAAGCTATGACGCTAAGATTTAAAGTGAATGTCAACAATGTCAATGGTAGCGCCACACGGTGGTGTGGTGCGGGAAATTTTTGATCAACGCGGTATGTGCTCACAGACACAAATGTGAGCTGGAATAGTTGTTCAAACTTTTGTATGAGAAGTGATGCTGTACTGCAAGAGTAATAATTGCAGTCTGCCACATTAATCCTCATACCATTTTTGGTATTATCCTTGAACTGTTTGGTGTAAAAGAAAAATCATAGATCCTAGCCCAGAAAATTTGTTGAGCCATCTCACTTAGCATAGCTCCTTAGTTAACCTGGCTCCAGCATCTTGCTATTTGTGCTCACTATCTTAGAATAGGTTTTCCTGAGCGAAACTCTTCATCTCCCATCGTTGTTGAATCTTCAAATTCCATTCGAAAAGCACCTTGTTCCTAGATACATTTAGACCTGATGCAAAGCCTATCATCTGCAATAAATTCTTGTTCCGCATTAGCAATTCTACCAGCGAAGTCGAGGTAGTAGATGAATCAGTGTGGATTGTGACATTTTATTGATATTTGGAATATGCATACGTCATCATGTAGGTAGTAGGACCGGATCATTTACCTTCCGTATCATGGACGAGAATTTCCAAATCTTGAATTTACTCGTAAAGGTGAGATTTCTTGTTCCACAGTATAAAGGCAAAAACGTCACGTGAAACTGCAACAACTAGCGATAGATGAAAACACTATCGCATAGGTACTACAAAAATGGAAGAGGATCCTAGACGGTCTACATCGCAATGTTATAAAACACTACGGCAGCTAATCCGGCTTTCTGAGTATGCCAGATGGAAGAATCAGTGATAGTAGTGAAGAAATGGACGGCATTAAGATCTCACGTTAATAAGAATGATAATTAGTTGATGTGCACCAAGGCAGTGTACAGGTTCCTTTGCTTTTTACCATTGCGTAAGATTTTCTATAGAATCAGCCAATCTGGATTGAGTGTATTTTATAGCTTAGTCATTCGAAGCGGATTGAGTAGGGACAGACACCAACGAAAGAATATTGGCCTTTTGCCACACTTATCGGCTACTATCCCACAGGAGTAGGTATTCTGTTTTCTCACCAATCCGACCGGCGTAGATCAACTGCTGTAGCATAACCTGATACTAAACCTACATCTTCAAGTTTGAAATTCATCCCTTATACGAGTAAAATACCAACAACCAGAACACTGCAATCACCGGTGACTTACCAATAAACATTTGAATTCGTATATTTGAAAGGAAACAAATTGTTACACGTTCTATTATATTTCTAACTATTTCGATCACAACCACGCTTTAACTTTTAATCCCGCTGACCCTTATTCACTTGCGTGGGTATTGCCAAATTATGCTGAAAAACTAACGACTGTTTTATGCTTGAATTGTAATAATTAATTTTTTAGTAATTTATGCGGCAAGGCATTCAGTGAGCTCTTTACTAAATACATTTGAGATGCTGATTATGGTTATTTTACGAGTAGCTAGATAATTGACTTAGGTATACACCAGTTAACTAGGGAAATTGTATGGACTATATGTATACCCTTTTTGTTTCTTCGCTTATTTTAAACGTTGAGATATGCAAAGTATTTAAATGTTTGTATACAATTCTCGCACGTATCTGTAATGCTACTGCGTGTGGTTGGCTAAATTAATTGATTTTATTGCAATTCATTCCGGCAGGCCGGTGTATTTTGAATCAACTCATCAAACAGACTGAGAGTTTGCCGATGTGGTGGAATAGAAACCGATTTTTTGACTTTAGATATTGGTAATGTGTTCATCTTGGTCGGTGTATAGTAATTTTCCAATTAAGGCTCTCATAGATCGTGCAACACTTCCATGGATGTGTAGAAGTTGGATGCACGACTTAGTGTATAGTGAACCTCTAAGTTGAAGAGGGATTTTTGAGTCATATAAGCCATTCAAGGATACCCCTGGAGATCTCCGAGGCGGGAAACTGCTGATTGTTCTACAAGTTGGATTGGCCCAGTAGTGCAGTAATCAAGTTCGTACCTTACAGTAGCAATGTTCCCTCATACAGGCTAAAATGACAAGTGTAGCTCACAACCCTATACGGAAGAGATTAAGAGGGTCAGAAGCACCAACTAATGGCCTCGGATCAAAATGGATGCACTGAATAAGAACATGGAGTGTTCGGGCACTTAACAGGCCCTTGACTGCTATCACGTAGATATCACCATCCATTTAGGAAGTGCGGTGATATTGGCTAAACATACGAAATGCTATGGGAAAAAAACCGCGGTAGACTTAGGCAAGGAGTCTCAAGCTTGAAAGCGTCGTATAACAATCTGCATCCAGCCGAATATGCGCCCATGCTCCTATGGAAGACAAGGACTATGTCACCGAACAATGTTCCTACGCGCTCCTCCGCGACAAGACATACGAGCAATGTCCGAAGTACTTCAAGATATGCTCGTTAAAGAGATCGACATAATTTTTCTTGTAAGCTGGTAGCATTGTACTATACTTAGTTATCCCACGAGCGAGATCTGCCACTGCAGTCATTGTGAATCATACTAATGAATGGGAAAAATGGGAAAGAGCTTGCCATACATTTTGTGTTTCAAAATGCTGCGAAAGACCTACGGTAAGTCGTGCATGGTATAAAACATTCAAAGTAGGCCGAGTAGTGGTAATCGATTTACCTCGTTCTGGTTGAACTCCAAGAAGCTGTCTCAAGAGGTGGATATATATTTTGAGTTCATTCATGGCGTCCCCCGCTGATATATTTTGGGCATGAAACGCGTCACCACATGACTGGTTCTAAAAGACATGATTTCCCGAACTTCTCCACGGACCCCACATTCATGAAACGCACATTAACTGATATGACATGCAAACTAGCCAACAGTCTTCGGAAACCACGAATAAAAGGCCAAAAATTATGGTTAAGACGGACAAACCGTGGGAAAGGAATATTGTTATGGGCTTCAAGGAGCGTTTGCGGGAGAGTATCCGCCGAAAATGTCCAGATTTTAGGAATGGAAATTCACAGATTTTCCAACCCTGAAAAACCATTATGCCTCCCTTTTTCTTGTTTCCGAAGCTACAATTACCACTTCGAGGAACGCCGAAAAAAACCGCTAAAAATCCATACTGCTTCCAGTATTCTGGGCAGTCAACATTGACTCGGATCACCGCCTTGTTGCAGCCAAGATGCGAATGCGGATCTCCCAAGCAGAACTATTTTAAGAAGATAAAACGTAGAACAGCTCCAATTGCAAGATACCGCCACAATCTTCGCTGAGTACGTATCCCAAAATTTCTCAACAATCCCGAAGATCAGTGGCAACGGTGCCAACGTACCAATCAACACGTCGCAACTGCCAATGGCCAAATTGTGTGAACGTCTGAAGCCCTTGGTCAGCCTGAATAGCCCCTATCAGTGTGGCTTCAGGCCTGGAAAAAGAAATTCAAATCGATACCGACGATGTCTACTTTGGCATTTTGCCATCCCTACCACACTTTTCCGCCTTTGCAGAATGAGGAACAAAAACGCTTGTTGGTCCTTCAAGTAACGACTTAATCGAGACGCTTGATATGAAAAAGAATTTTAGACAAGGTGGGACTTCTTTAGCATCGGCATGATTGGGAAAACTCAACGGGCTGTCACCGGTTCCGTTGCGTCACGAGGGCCAAACTACATATATGCTGTCAACAAGACACCTCCGAATTGGACAAACAGTCATAGTCGAGAGCTGTAATTTGGAGTTAGTAAAGGACTTTGTCTACCTCGACTGTGCTATCAGGCCAAAAGAAAAAAAATCTGGAACAACTAAGGAGATCCTATATCAGACCTCGATGACCCCAGTCCAACTCTATGACACTGAATCATGGACTCTATGAAAACTGGATAAAGATATCCTCGAGAGAAAAATCCATCCATCCATTATAAATTTCGATGTATCGGCGATTGAAGCTCTTCTAACTTCTTTATCGTTTATGTACCGAATTCGAAGGGGGCATCTGATACCAAGCATCTACAATCTCTAGCTTCCGCTGGTTTACCTCCTTTTCACCCGTTTTTACTCTAAAACCAGTTGGCGCCTTTTTCGGCAGAGTTTTTGTATTTCTCTTGGATTTGAGTTCGAAGTAGTTGCCGATCCTCTTGGGCTAGTCAACAACTTGAACTGATACTCTTCTCTTCAATCAGAAATTGCTTTCACAGAGTTCAGTTCAAGCCCGAGTTAAAGGGTTTCCCAAGAGTCTCGTTCTGTATTTTTTCCTATGCTGACGACGATGAGTTTATCAATTTGCTTCTCGAAAATCCATTTAATTTCACTTGTTGCACCATTCTTTAGTGTCCCCCCACAAAAGTGTAAACCATTTGAATGTTACTTAGAAGTACATGCCCTTTGATATGCTTACGCCATAATAAACTTCGTTCAACACCACTCATCGAAGCTAAGGGTGGCCTAAATACAACGCAGACAACTGGAATTTCTTCCACTATTATCTCTGGCCACAAACGAGTATATCCCACCAGCATAATACAAATGTTGTACATCAAATCAGGTCCTGCATTTCAAGTCTCTATTACAATTTTGCTACTTCCAGATTTTTCCTGGCCCACAGTGTGTGAAAATATTTCAATGGTATCCACAATGTGATAAGAACTTCCTCTAGTCATACCACCAAATCCAAATCCAAAAACAATTTTTAAAATGATTGAAAAATACATGCCACACGAACGAGGGATAATTTCCTGATTTACGAGTATCAACGCTTTTGATGGGAATCTCCGAATGCTACTGCAGAAACTCCAAATGTACAGCGATTTCTTCGTTACGCATGCCACTAAAGGCCCTATATATATCCTTTCAATGCACATGGAAATGAAATTCACACACTTGTACGTATCTATGCACATCTACATCATGAATTCGAGAGAACAAATACCAACTGTGCATTCGTTGCAATAGAAAATATGAAATATACGCCTCCTCAACAAGGATGAGGAAATTGAAAATTACAAAAATTACCTCTCGTACCTGGACTCCCACACAAAATTGCCTCGACAGAAACCACAAGCTACATACACACTTGATTTGAAACTTCTTCAAGTAAAACGTAACAACTAGAGAGAAAGATAACAGTAACCACAATCCCCACCCTTGCCAATGACATCCTTCCACACTGACGACATTGAGTGAGAAAATATTCATAGAGTCCATCGGGTTCATTCTATGGAACAAGACTTCTCAAGCGACAACGATACGAATTCTTTAAGATGCCAGGAATCTTTTCCTTGAAAGACCGCCATCTATTGTTGAATAGACAAACCTTAAAGCACCATAGACTCCTGCCGCCAAAGAATAAATTAAAAAAAAAAAACACAAAACAAAAAAATCTCCTCATTTACTGATGCAAGAAAAATAAAATTTCCCTCTCGAGCCACGGGATGAGGTAGGAATAAAACTTCCTCAATAGCTCAACACTACAGGAGGCAAATTCCAGGAAGCATCTTCAATTTGCGGTCAGGACACATTTGTTGGTATATCATACAAATCATATACGAATTCATATCTAGCTGCGTCATGGTGTACATCTGTTAGATTAAATTCATGGGGCTCAGGAAAGGATACGATTAAAAGAGGACTTCCTTGGGGAAGTGTGTATGCAATTCAATAATGTGTGTGCAGCGTTTAACACATTTCAACGACGAATCTGTGGTTTTGGGCGTTAGGTTAAAATGTTTCATTCTAATTGATACGTAATGTAAGTTTGTACTTGATAGTGATGGTCGTTCCAATTGAATTCGGGGACAATCAATCGAATTCGTTTCGAATTATTTGATTGTTTTCTGGGAATCTTTTACTATTGAACAATCAAATAATTTCAATGAATGCCTTTACATTCACACATAGCTACTCTGATCGTATCAGGATGATGGAATATTTACTATCATTTGTTGAAAAAACAAAAGAGTTAATCGTTTAAGGTTTCATCATATCTCTACTCGTATTTGATTGATCAAATTATGTGGCCCAAAAATGTTGATGGTTTTTGTGGAGAGTGTATCTGCTTTCATGGGCAACAGATGTAATAATTGCATTCACTGACCGATGTGATTGAATAACCACTTGAGCATTCTAAAGGTATCATCATGAACTGGTCTTTAAGTGTAAAATGAACAATTGAAACCTGGTTCTGTGGGGGTAAAAGGACTTTAGTTTAATTCTTTTGAGCAAATGGACAATCACAAGAATGCCTAATTGTCGGATGCTGCTTTACTGCTGACCTACAAGTTAATCCTTCCGTTCGACAATTTATCTGCTCAAGTGGATATCAGCCAGATGGCCAACGCAGACATTTGAATCTATTTTCATGCAAAGTTATCGATTTGCTTGGAATTTGCCAGTCACATTGACGGGACCTTTCTCTGGTTTCAGCGAGATGGTGCAACCTTTCACATGACCACATGACCACATGACCAGCTACGTTCAAGAAACTTCATATTCCGTTGGCTCCCTTAGGTCACTTGACCGGATTTCTTGTGATGTGGATTTGAAAGTGTCGGTTCTTAAGCGTCTGCCCATTCATTTCTACTCTCACTTACCCGGGTTACATCTATTGAAGGTATGGTCCTCAACTCCAGCGGAATGTTAATGGCGAGACTGATGGAGAATTCTCGCATTAGGGGGACTTCTTCTTCATCAGGATGATAGCAGAGCATAGGAATCTCATATACGAGGTGCTTAGTACACACTATTTTTTGGACCCTCTTCGACAAATTTAGAGCTCCATAGTTGTGCTGAGATCCTGCGGCGGCTCTCGTAACATCAGAATATTTCAGATATTTCTTGCAACAACAGGACTAGTGTAAATAAAACCAAAACATGATCTGCGTATGGTGTCAACCACCTCAACACTTTCAGCCCAATTTAACATTGGACAACAATAGATTTAAGGTGTTAAGCTCGACCAACGATATCCGCGCAAAATTCAAGCGATGAATGATCCCTGTCAACTTTCTTAGTAATTAAATCGCAAAGTCGCTGACCTGTTTTATTGCGAAGAGGCATGGACATACTCATATGAGACCCAACTGTCAGTAGACGCCCTAACCGAGAACGCAGACAGTCCTAACGCAGTCCTGAAAAACTCTCCTTGCCTAACATTCATCGGCGACTCCATCTATCCGTGATCTCAGGACAAAACTCAATGAATTTACCCTTCCGACTTCATTCAGTGAGTTCGTGGCATTCGAGAACTAGCTTGAAGGTCGTAAAAAACTTCAGCAAGGTTGCCGACACAGCCGCAAATGCTTCGTCCCCTCCATCGATTCTTCACAATAGTCATCAGGCAAGAAATCTAAGGTTGTCGTCCTGCAGAAAAACACCACCGCCAGCCCCATTACATATATTCCTTACCTGGCCCAGATTTTGGCGGAGTTCTAGTGTCATTTCATCAGACGGCATGTCCATAAGACCAGAGTCACAAAGACAATCATCACAGCTCCAGTGTCTGTTGTATCAAAGGCAACTTCTCAGCCCATATAATTTGCCTTGGTGATAGGCCCCATGCCTTGCCTTTGCACTATCAGAAGCCCGACAGCGTTTTACATGTTTAGTCCAGAGTGACGCCTAAATACTTAGCTTCTTTGGAAAATTGGAAGGAATTAGAGAAAGTCAATTTCTAGTGCACGAATCGTCGACACAATTCAACAGACAGCTTTGATACATCATCCAGAGTCGGAGCTATTGAGAGTGTTGAGCAGTGAATCGATCCACGCCATCACCATCTGCACATGGTGTGTCCCATCCACAAAACTAGCAACCAGAAGTTGCGTTGTCGAAAACACGGTCAAGACTTTAAAGCGCACTCTCGCAGGATCTTCCACTTTCCACATGGATCTCGATTATCCTCTCCATGTACTTCAACATGAAGGAAGTCAGCCTTATAGGTCTGAATCTCTTGGCGAACGTGTAGTCGTCTTTTCTGATTTTCGGTATAAGGGCTACCCTACCAGCATCTTCGCCAAACACATATCCCGAAATCTCTCAGCAACTCCTGTGACGCCAGCATCAAGTACCGATGACCAGTGACAACGCTGCCAACATACCATCATAGGCGCCGCACTCGGTCACCACCAAGAAATCCTTGATTTGACGGCGTGTCTATACCTGACCGGCTCGAAGGCATCAACATTGATGACCTCTTCCGTCACCACAATCGAAGAGATATAACAACTACGGCGTGTTGTATATTCAGCTCACTAGAGACTTCGTTAATAGGAGCTGGTTGTGAGCTTCGATCTGCCCAGATTCCAGTCTTCCTCCAAACTAGTCTTAAGCGACCTGTTTCGAAGTTTTCTGTTTTCTTTACGAAATCGGTGCAGATCTGCGTTCCACCAAGGAACGGGCAATTTGCAGGATTTTTTTCTAGCTGTGCTTCTCCCTAAATCGTGTCCAGTCGGTTTTCTGTGGATTCCTCCTCAAGATCAAGAGCTCGCATCTGATTCTGAAATCGATGTATATGGAGACCTGCGATAGTAACATACTGACAACTAGGTCAGATGATAATCTGAAATCCAGGAGATGATTGCCTCTAACGCTGCATTTGTTACTGCCCTTGCAAAGTCGCAACTTCCTGGAATCAGCAGTATCCATCAGTTGGGCGATGGGTGCAATGCCGATTCATAGGTAAAATAAGCTGATGAAACAGCGAATTTGTGGCATTCCTCTGTTCGTTTCGTAGTTTATGGCTGTAGCGACTAAATTTTGGTCACAAAATTGCCCGAATTCGGTCAGAAGTTGTGACCTTTTCGATCATTTTAAGCCCGGTCCATAGATTGATAGATTGATGCGTACAAACAGCGGACCAGGTTACTGTCATCAAAACTACAATGACCAGCTCCATATCCGAGTGAGAAAGTTTAACTTAGAAGAGCCATCCAACCCAAGGAGTCATGGCTGCCCTCTCCTCATTGTAAGACGAACAGAACTAGCTATTTCATTATTTAAATTAATAAAATGCATGCTACCACCTTTACCGTTCATTAAAAGTGTCCAAATGTCATTATTCGCATCCTCAAAATGGAATTAACAAATTACGACTTCTCCGAAAATCATCCAATCACTTGGGACAGAAATGGGTGGCAGCAAACTGAGAAACTGGCAAACGCCAGCCAGGATTTCCCACTTGACACTTAGAGACTTATTAATCCGTTGTAGCGCTTCATCCATATGCAGATGTGTAGTATGTCGCAAACCCCATCTATTTGATTTCCAATTCACTATCTCGTATGTGAATAAGCCTCCCGGTGGCGTCACACATATGTTTACGTTCAAGCATTTTAAATAGCCCTTCAATTATTGCCAATAACGAAACAATTACTGGTGATTACCTCCCTAAATCGCCCCCTCTTCACACTACCCGTTTACTCGTAACACACGTCACACACATACCCCAACTGGCGTAAGGGTAAATCGCGGAAATTCCAGGAATTTTATTACCTCACACTGAAGCAGTTTTTTTCCTTTTCCCAGGAGCCAGGAGCACTCCTATTTCTTGTGTGCTTTCGTTTCTACCGCCCTGTACGTGTGTGGTTGTACTGCCTGGCCTCAGGACTAAGCCGCGTTAAAATCAACAAACACACAGTGCAAAACAAAATAAAAGACCGTTCCAAGGGTTTGGCAGTTAATCGCTTACTTCATCATCGAATCTCTTCTCCGGTATAAACGGTGCCGTGGCCCCCTTTTTTGCTGCGGCCTTCAGCCGAAACCGGCACGACAAAACGACAAAAAAAAAAACGAAAAAAAAACCACAGAAACGAAAACAACACGAACAACACAAAAAGAAGCATTTTGACAGCATTTATTTGCCAATTTAACCTGTTGACCAATCTCTTACCCTTTCCTCGACCATCAGAAGGGGAGCAACCGACAGAAGTGTACGCCAAAAAAAAAAAAAAAAACCCAAACATCCATTATAGGGTATTTGTATGCAAGGTGAGGTTCGTGTTCCGTTGTTTTCATTTTTTTTTTTTCCCCCGTTCACAGCTTCGTCCTGGTTGTTGGTATGATCTTCTGTGGCAACACAACACAAAAAAAAAAAAAGCCCATACAGAAAGTTGGGAAAAAATCGGGAGAAACAAGAAACAAAAAACCAATGACGGTTGTTGCAAGGATATTTTTTGCACCCCTCCCAGTTTGGTGGTGACAATTACAGGCAATTAGCGCGTACGTATGATGCTAATTAGAAAAAAAAAGGAATTGGTTAGCATCACAAGGGGTTGGAAACCAATTGGTTTAAATCCTATTGGATTGGTGGTAGTTAGCAGGGGCACATACGTACGGATAATTGCCAGAGATTAACTCTGACTGTGAGTGGCAAAATAATGTGACATGGTTTTAGGAGGCGCAAAAAACCTTACGAATTGGAAAATTCACAGATTTCCTTCCCTTGACCCTTGAACGGTGTTGTCAGCTTCAGCATTCGATAGAAGTCGTCTTCTATTAGTGATGATGATATGTTCATGAGATTTTACTCGTAGGTCGTGGTGGACTTTTAGAATGTCAACTAATGAGCCCGGAGCCTCATAAAGTGCAGAGAGTCGGATCTGTCAGGGGTGAACATGTGGGCCCCGGAACTTTGTCATCCTATGACCGTAATAAGAAATTAATCAACGTAAGCCTGGAAGTGAAACATTCCTCGGTTCCCATGGAACAGGGTCCCACAAGGGCGCAGAAAAAGGAAGTGAAACGAGAAGTGACTCTTTCAGGGAAACTGTCTACAGCTAGGGATAACTTCTTTATCTTCCAGACAGTTGTAGCAGCCACTGGATATTCTCAAACGCGACGTACAAAAATTCGGAGCCGTCATCAAACAAAGAAATATCAGAAAAGATACTCATATCACAGGCGGGAGTGACAATCCAAGTGAGGAAACAATCTCAATCAGTGTCGTTTCTGACAAGGAACGTGATTCTGAAATATCATGATTCTTTCCTAAGCCATACAACCCTATTTCTTTCTCATTATAACCTTCAAACATTTAAAACCAACGTTCATCGGTACCTCTCTTTCATTCCACCCTAATTATTCGTCCCCCACACTGTATGCAAGCATTTATCCGCCCCATGGAGGGCCAAAAAGGCTGGCTCGAAAAGGAAACCAAGCTGTTAAATCAATGAGAAGACAAAGACCAAGAAGAGACATCAACAATCTCGACAATCCTTGTAAAATCTGAGGGAGATCCGGTCGCACTGTTGTTAAAACGAAATTTGGGGATGTACTCCTGGAGCTCGGGTCGAAGACAAAGAGTAAGGAGGCTTTTGGGAAATCTCTAAAGGAAATTCTTGGGTATTGGGTGACAGTCCGCTGCTTTGAATGAAAAACTTCAAGAAGCCACAAGAAAGAAGGTCAGCGACCCTCCAGGTTGTAATCAAAAGAAAGAACCGTGGTTCGCTGAAGATGCCGGTATTAGTCAACGTTAATTCTCGAGCAGCCAACGAAATTCTGAAAATTGGATGGGTTCAATGTCAAATCCTAAGAAAGGTGGAGGTCTCACGATGTTTCAGTTCTTTTGGATACGGCAATGCTACCTAAGTGCGGATATAAAAAAAACTCCACCATAAGAGCTAGATCATGTACCGGGCTCAGATAAATTTCAAGCGTTCACCGAAACACTTGAAAAGTTAAGGAAAAGCAGCTTCCAATGACCGGAATACTTCAAGGATTTCAGACCCATTAAGAACAGCTGCTGTTTGGATTCTAGGCGCAAGGAAATACCCCATCAAAGCCGAGGCACATGGCAATAAGCATCTATTTCACGTCAAACGAAAGGACTTCATGAAATCGAAGAGAAGATTCTCGTCGCAGGAGACTTTAATGCCAGAGCCCAGGAATGGGGGATGCCTACCACAAACTCACGCAATACTATATCTGCGAGAGGCGGCTTTAATGTAGTAAACGTAGGAAACTCACCCAGGCGACCATGATACGAAGGAACTCTTCCGATCGAATCAATGATTATACGAGCATTGACCAGCGACTCGACGATGTGCCTCTCACGTTTGTGATCGAATAAGGAAAAAGTGCTGTATTCCAATGCAACTCATACGGTTTCGATGCCCCAACACAGTGGGCCTATAAAAGGGACATTCTATCGGAATTCAGAACCACAAAAGATCCGAGCTAAAGTGGGCCATCAACACGAGCATAAAACAGAAATGGGAGAATCTTTGCTGAGGGGTCAATAGTGAAGAATAGCTGGAGCCCTGTCAAACTTCCAGACACGACTTTGGCCCAATGAGTCTATCGCTGAAAACCTTGCAAAATCGAAAAGCCTCCGGTCCGGACAGAATACCGACCGGAGGTACGGAAAGCGATTGCCCCAACATGTCCACAGCTCCTGCTGAACATGTACAACAACTACCTTCAGGAAGGGGTCTTTCTCTGAATTTTGGACGACGCAAGGCAAAGGAGACCCGGATTCCCCAGTTTAAACGCTGGACACTGCAGCAAAACTCCTAGAAAAGATGCTGAAACCAGAAGCGATTGAAGAAAAAAAATTGCCTCCAGAGCAGCACAGATGCAGTACAAAGGTCACGTGACCTGTCCACGAGACAGCATGGCTTCAAAAAGGACTACTCTACGATCGGAGCTATCGGCAACTTTGGATGTGCGAAATGCCTTCAATTCAACCAGGTGGAGCGATGTACTAAATGCGCTTGCACATGCTTTCAACATTCTTGTCGATGCTGAAGAACTACTTCAAAGACCGGTAGCTAATCTACGATACCACCGAAGGCGATTGAAGAAAAAAAATTGCCTCCAGAGCAGCACAGATGCAGTACAAAGGTCACGTGACCTGTCCACGAGACAGCATGGCTTTAAAAAGGCCTACTCTACGATCGGAGCTATCGGCAACTTTGGATGTGCGAAATGCCTTCAATTCAACCAGGTGGAGCGATGTACCAAATGAGCTTAAACATGCTTTCCACATTCCAGTTTACCTCTTGCCGATGCCACCGAAGGCGATCGAAGAAAAAAAAACGCCTCTCGAGCAGCACAGGGAACCTGAAGTCTGGAACATCTCATACGATGGCATACTTCGCATGGAATTGCCTGAAAATGCCTTCCTGTTAGGATACCCAGATGATATCTGATGAATTAGCCACAGAAAAAACTGGCATAGTTCTTCTAATCAAGAAGAAGATCCCGACCATCGTTAGCTTCCAAATCGAGCGCAAAGTCATAACAAGCAACGAAACAGTAAAATGCTTAGAACTGACTATCCATTCGAAACTCATAAAGTCACTCAGCACACTGATGTGGGATCCTACAGCCAGCAAATGAAGGCCACAGGTGTCAATGACACACGTCATTCTTCTATATGACTGGAAGATCTGGTCAGATGCACTCAAGAAAAGTGCAGAGACGGACAATAACAAGAGGCCGAGAACTAACCGAGTCGTAAAAAAATTATTTCTTATGGTCTTTTGCGAGGAAACAATTGCAACAAAGGGACCTCGAAGAGATAGATGCAAGAGAAGAATTGCAATTTTATCACTCCTCGGACATTGTTAAAGGCATGTTCTATAACGAATGTAGACAAAAGTCGTGGATTAATTTCGGTCGTTCTAAAATTTTAGAGAAACCTGATCGACTTATAGGTCTGAGGTCCTTTGCGACAACATGAGAAAACTTTCCGGCTTTGGGAATGAAAACTCAATTACAAGGGAATGTCCACTATTAATCGTGAAATTCACTCTAGCGTTGACAGGACATTAGTAGCTCGGCAGGTATTATACTGTCCGGCTGAGTAGACTGCTCTTGGCGCTGCATAGGTGGTTTCTGAGCATAAGTGTAGAAAAACCTTAACCAACTTGGTGCACGTAATTAAATACGATGCAAAAGTGGAACCATGACAATGCCAAGCAACGCAAGCACGCAATTGATTTAGATATCAGTCACAACCGCATCAAAGAGATCTTTAAATGTAAATTGGTTTCCTTGAAAATACATCTATCTTATACACATGCATAAAATATAGTCCTCTGTTTAATTGCTCCCAGTAGCGTTCCCTCAAAGGCTCACACAAAATCACGTGTGTGCTCATGTAATAATCGCAAATTTTTGCAAACCAAATCTCAAAATCCTTTCTCCCACAAAAATAATAATCCTGCAAAAAAAAAAGAAGAAGAAAATCTACATGCCATCCAGCAACCCATACTGCCCATCTAGATCATTCCACTATTCATTTTTATCTCTTTTGGGGCAAAAAACCTTATGTCTGGAAATAAATTTCATTAAACATGCATACTCCTACATACAGACATACTTCCTCGTATAATTCAAATTCGAAATCCTTAAAGGAAGGAGTACAAGCGGAGGAAGGAGTACATGATGAACAACTCTCTCAGAATAATGGTATCCCAGAGATTTTCCAAAGTCTTGCACAGAAATGGGCACAAAAAAAAAAAAACGGCGAACGGACTAAAAAAAAAAAACAAAAAAACCTCGAAATGATTATTATCATTCGTCCTTCTTGCCGTCCTACCACACACTGTCCTCCAATAGTGGGTATGGCTAAAGTAAGGAAAAACTTTTTGCTGACAGCAAAAATAAAAAAAAATTAAAAAAAAATTTAAACACTCGAAAGGAGAAAGAAAGAGATGCAAAAATTCTGGAGCCTGAACCCTACATATACAGCGACACGGATACATGCACATTAATTTACCGACTTTGTATATAAAACGAGCGGAGATTTAAAAATAAGAATAAGAACCCTCACTTAAGTACGCATAACACCATCCCACCCCTACACCTACAACTCTTAACGTGAGCAGCTCAACTGAAGGGCAATAGCGGTGGAGATGGTACCGGTGCCACTAAGCCATACTCTCACTTGTACTTATACTTGTACACCAGGACGAAACGACCAAATCCTCTTGGCGAATGAACGAAAGAAATGAGAAACAAAAAAAAAGAAAAAAAGGGAAAATATCCGAATGTACATACGTACGGCACATACATATATCAATGCAGGAGAGTCTGTCCGCTGCCGTTTGTATTTCCTTATCTTATCCTCCACCATCATACCGGAGGTGTCCCAAGACCCCACCGTCGCCGTTGAGCGCTACAACATAGAATGTAATTACACAAAGAAAAAGAAAAAAGAAAAATCATTAAAAAAGATATACCTACCTACCTACGTACGTAACTACGTACCTAACTACGTACGTACTTAGATGTGTATGCGATAGAAGGGTAAGCTTTTGTTTTTCTATAGATATACTAGTCTGTTATCCTTTTTTTTTGTTTTTCTGATTGTACTTCTGGTGATGTCCATCCTCTTGCGTCCCCGAGATCCAGATCCAGATCCAGATGCAAGTCCAACACCAATACCAGGGCTAAAGGCTGCTGCTGCTGCTGCTGCTGCTTCAAGTTTTCAAAGGAAAGTGCCCGTGTCGAGTACCGAGTACCGATTGCCAAGTGCCAAGCGCCAAGTGCCGAGTTTCAAGCGCGCCAAAGAAGGAAAAAAATCCACCCCCCCACTAGCGCTGATGACTACTGCTACTCCTACTGCTGTTGCTACTCCTGCAAGGACTCTAGTCCTTCGAGTAAAAGAAAAACCAGCAAACGGGCAGGAAAAAAAAAAATAAAAATAAAAATAATTTAAACGGCAACGGAGTGTCTTCACAACTACCTTCGGAATTGGATCTGTAACCCTACACCACTTGGACGGTGGTGTGTACTCGTACATAGGACACACAGTACAATACGAATAAGAGAAAAACAGATTGAGCCCTTATGCGGCGGGGGGGCGTAGTGGCGTGTGGGCGTCGGGGGGGGGGGGGGTTAGGAAAAATCATTTCTTCTTGTACAATAACGAAACGACCATTGCAAATGGTCCGTCCCAACTTTTCTATGTGCGCTTGTATAGTACTCGTAGTTTCGTTTTCGTTTTCGTTTTCGTTTTCGTTTATCTCTCGTCGAGAATGTCGAGGTTCTAGCCTTCTTTTTCTTCTGCAGATCCTTCTTCTTCGTCCGTCTTATAGCTGTTGTTTATTTATGTTTGTTTGTTTGTTTGTTTGTTTTTTTTACAGTGGCTAGTAGAAAAAGATTACTTTTGTACCTGCTGCAGCATCTCCTACGAAAAGGGAAGGACATCAACCGCGGACCACTTGCGCGTCATTTAACAGTTTATTTAAGATGGTAGGTATCCCCACTTATACACTCATACATTCTCAACAAAAGATGAAGTTAGTCCTTCCTTTTTGTTTTTTTGTTTTTTACTCGTATCCTTCCTTTCCTGCTATCTACAAGAGAATTAGTAGACCTAGCTAGGTAGCTAGCTACATGCCACCCCAGAAGCTGGGAGTCATCCCCAACCAAATTTTCTTTTAATTTTCCGCTTGAAGATGACTTGCAAGTGTTTTATTCGTAGGACTCTCTTTTTTTTTTATTTTTTTGCCTCTGACATAAAAATGAAGGACTTTCCATTCTATGCTCCTCGCTTCGGTATCATCCGGATCTGGGATCCAATGTTTGTGTGGGTGCGCGATGGTATTCGTTTCGTTCAGCGTGGGTGGATTGGGGGACATGTACATATACCTACATTTGAAGCTAAAACCATAGCTGGAACTACAACTGGCAGTGGGCAACTGTGAACTGGTAACTGAAAACTGGGCGCTGGGATCTCTGAAACTGAAGCTGAAGCATTGGAGAAATGAGTGAATTGTTAAAATGAGATTTTTCAACCGTTTTACTGTGCATATAGTTTAAAATTGGATTTTGATATACGAATAGAAGGACAATGTCTCTTAGATAATATACTCTCATATAGAAGAAGGCACACCGGATATATATGGGAGAGGTAGATTTGAAGAAGATAAACGCGACGAACGGGGTACAAAATAGAACAGCACTGAATGGAGAAGGACGATGGTGAAATCATTTCAAATAAAATAACCAAGCGAATTGGAAAACTTTTTATCCTCTTCTTCATATTGGGAGGTTGAACATGGATGATGAAAGCGCAAAAAAAAAAAAAAAAAAAAAAAAACTTTTATTCACTTTTGAAAAGGATATTGCAAGAGCAGGAAGAGGAAGAGAATGCGACAGGATTTTAATTCCATTTTTTGTTTGTGTGGAATTTTTGTTTTTTTTACTTGTTCTTTTCTCCTTTATCTTATCCTTATTCGTCTTCTATATACGAGAGTAGTGTGATATTAGATTTGGAATTGATGTTCTACATCTACTCGGGTACATAGTAGTCCATTGCAATGAGGGAAACGATGGTGTTAGAAGGCGGATATTGATTAGGAGAACTTGACAACGCGATATGTATGAGTATATTGTCCAAATGATTGAATTGATGCAGTTCATTGAAGCACAACTATTTCCTTGTATTTCTTCATTGTGTTCTATCTATGAGTAGAAATTGATATGAGATTTGTGATATTCGCCTGTTTGTTACGAATACATATTCGTGCCTGAACAGTCAATTGTTTTATCTTCTTAGAGATCCTCTATTCAAGTAGCACCAACATATCTCGGGGCGAGTAGAGGACATTTGCTTCATCGCTAAATGGCTTAGTGCGACACATGTATTTACTTAGCTGGATGGCCAGTACCTACTAAGGATCATCAAGGAGTTCGAATTCATAGGCAAGCGAGCTGACGTTTATTGAATTGAATTGTTACCTTGAAAGCCATCCTGCTTTGGAAGAGGAATACAGTCCTCAAATGAGTCCTGGGTATGTTCGCTGATAGCCGCCTCGATTTAAAACTCGACCAACACCAAGAAGTAGAAAAAGTTATCAGCTTTGCTGTGAATCAGCGGGTCAAAACGAGCGGGATAGACTAGGCCTTTCATCTACTTTCACCCAAAGATCGCATAAAATACCGAAGCCTCATCATTTGACCGGTCATCCTGGGGTTGACAGCTCACCTTATGTGTTTTCATCGGGAAATCAAGTGGTGTTTGGCTAAAATAGATACGCCAACACCTCTACGAGAGACAAATGGGCTACGCAGTATGAAGAATAAACCAGACCAAGTGCTGCAGTCGGAGAACAATTGAATGGAATTCAGAGTTCGCCTCTGAGCATTGAACGACCGAAAAAGAAAAGGTATCCCCGGCACAAGACGCTTACTTACGTTCTTTTATAATAAAAAAAATTAAAAACAACGCCACCTTAAGCCAAGTCTTGATCTAGGTCGTTGTTTCTTAGAATAAGAATCGACAGCTTTTAGGGCCATCTCCTGCGCATCTTTTCCTCCAGGTTGGTATCGCTATACAACTCGTTCGGCGTTATATTACCTTCCCAAAAGCCCAAAACATCCAAAACGGCCAAGATCATTTCACCCGTCTTAGCTAAAGTCTGTGATATTGGGGTCTTAAGGAGAATCTCTGTAATATTTCCTGACACCATGCGATAATATTCTCCGGATCAATGATGAGGCGTACGGCTTTCAGTAAATCTTCTCATTTCAGAAGCTGAATGGTCTGACTCATCTCGTGATCAAAAGCATCACCATGCAATTCTCCAATGAAACTAATTGTCATTCAGGAAAAAACAAATCTTCTTGACCAAACAAGTTATGGCGAAAGCCTCTAACGTGCTGTTGGCTATCTGTCACTCTCTGACTGCACTCTCAAAGCCGTCTTCAGTTTAAAAACCGAAAGACGTTTTTTATCGGGCAACTAAAATCACATGAGATGAATGGGTGAATAGTGTTGATGAGTCGATTGATACAACCGACAGTTTCTTGGTTCTAATTTGTAGATATGGCACCGGAGTCTGAGCTGAGTAATGGAATGTAGTTGGGTCCTCATAGATGTTTCCAAAACCAATTTACGATACAGCGCTCTTATCTTTCTGAAAGACAACAGACAACCACTCCTCGTTAGGAAAACTTGCCTCTGTCTTCGAAGCGAAGATACACGCGATCTTAATGGCAGTTATATTTTGAAAAATCTGCAGCGACAGCCAAGATGCGTTTTAAGTTTTGCTAAACCCTCCCATGACAGTCGGAAGACTGAGTGCATTGAGTCTTTTCTGGATCCCAGATCACAAATGGGAACACTGGAAATTTTTCAGTACCCGAACCTACGTTAGGTCTGCTTGTGTCTTCGAATTGGCACCTCGGTTTCATATGAGAATAACTGCAGATGGAATGAATCTCCATGTTTGCCGGCACACCAAACTACTGCTTCCCCGGAAACCTTCTCAAAGTACTTGTTTTTCAAAGTGTAGTACAAGTCCGCCCGGTAGGCAGCGAGCCTCTTATGAATTTTAAACGCTTTTATCTCAAAACTGCATTTTTCAAGTTGACCGAGACTGAGTAAAAGGATTTTATAAAAAGTACAATGGGCTAGACGTTGTCTGAGTGCTCTGCTTCGACAGAAAAACAATGATCCTTGTTTTGACATCAAAGGTCTCGAAGAGACTGCTTGGAGTGATGCCAATAGATTCTTGCACATATGGCTTTGAGATCGAAAAAGAGGTGGTCAGTGTTGTTTTGGCCTTCTTGGGCTTTCACAAGGATCTGCTGCCGTAGTATGAATATATTGTCGGTATGTAGATTTGCCACAGTTTAGACGATGTTGAGGTTCCACTCATCAGGCGTACGTTCTTCTGGCCAAATCTAAGAAATCATTTTTTTTTCTCTCCGTGCTTTTCGTTTCTCCCCTGCTCTCGTTTTTCTACGCAGTACGGGCTGTTTTATTACATGTGCATCCCTGCACTCTTCATCAATTCAGCGATTTTGTGTGGCAGTCCTGGGATACCTAGTATATGGTATAGTCGACGCATTTTTGATGGCTTCTTTGCATTGACGTCACTAATATGTAAATCGGTAATCATTTTGCAAAGTAAGTGTATCGAGCCAGGAGGAGGGAAGAGCAGAAGATCCTGCGTAGAAAAAAGACGGCCTACGCTGCATCCCAGCTCAATATCCGGAGGTTTTATAAAAAATCCAAGCAACTGGCTGCTGGCTTCAAAACCGGAACACAAGCTCTTCGAAACACCGAAGGAAACCTAATCACTGAAGCAGTAGAAGTGCCCATATACGCATCATGTAGAGAGAGTGATAGAACAACAAGAGAACCCACGTCCAGTCAATGAAGAATCAGTTCCACCACCCAGTATAGAAGAAGTTGGCTTAGCTATAAAAAAGCTTAAGAACAACAAGGCTGCAGGCTCTGATGGTTTAGGTTTACCCACCGAGCTCTTCAAATACGGCGGCGATGTTTTGGTAGGGCGCATACACCAAGTATGGGTGGAAGAAAGCATGCCCGACGACTGGACTATCAGCTCCATATGCCCCATCCTATCTTGCAAGATAGGATGTCGCATATAAGATCCTATCCAACATACTGTGTGAACGTCTCAAACCATTCTGCAACACACTAATCGGCACGTACGGCAGATCGACTATAGACCAAATTTTCACACTGGAAAAGACCAATGAATTTCAAGTCGAGACTCATGATAGCATTAATCGTCAGGAGCTTTATATGGAGTTGTGTCGCCTGACACTGGAAAACCCGCACTGCAACGTGCAGTTTGGAAGTAGCTCCTCCGAACTATTTCAAACAAACACCGGATTTCGGCAAGGTGATGTGCTATCATGTGATTTCTTCAATCTCGTCCTAGAGCAGATAGTGCGCGAGGCAGGTGTCAGCTCCTGGGACATGCGGACGATATAGATATCATCGGGTGCTCGCAGCGTTCCATGATAGAGGCTTTCACGGCGATTGAGGAACGGGAGAACCAAGTACATGCTATCAACAAACAAAGAATCATCTGTCCACCGCCTAGGACTATTGATAGCAACAATTTCGAGGTTGTTAAGGAGTTCATCTACCTCGGAGTAAACATGAACTCCACGAAACTTCGTAGGAAACCGCTGCTACTTCGGTTTGGCAAAGCAATTGGATTCAAAACTCCTTACTCGAAGGATGAAATGTACGCTTTACAAAAACCCTTATCCTGCCAGTTCTACTGTATGGCGCCGAATGCTGGACGATAAGCAGGAAGGGAGGGCTACTTCGAGAGAAAAATTCTTCGACGGATTTTTAGTCCTGTGTGGATGTAGTCCAAAAAGCCAAAATATGTCGACGACATTGGCTCGGCCACATCGAGCGAATGGACAACAATGCTCCAGCTAAGAGAATCTTCGAATCTCAGCCCTCAGGTTCGAGACGACAAGAAAGACCGAACCTACGTTTCAAAGATCAAGCTATCGCGGATGCCAGAGCACTTGGTCTGGATAGCTGGAAGCAGCGAGCCCGAAATCGTAGAGGATGGAAGGCTGAAGTGTCTCAGGCAGAGACTCTCCACGGGTCGGGAGCCCATTAAGTAAGTAAAGAGTCCACCAACACTGAATAGATTTTGTCTTTAGTTAAAAAATTTGAAACAATTGCATTGTTGGCGTATCGCAGTTGTGAAATTCTGAGTAACTGAGTTCGATTCCCAGACCATACACCGAAAAACAGAAAAAGAGAAAAACTCCCTCATTTTCTCGCCGTTGATGAGTGGCAAAGAATTTTTCAAAATTTACAAGATGAACAGGACATACTGGACATTGGTTTACATCGGATTGTTATCTAATTAATTTTTTTATTAATTTAATAGAATTATTCTAAAGTGACGCAGTGATGTGAATACATCAAAGGACGGCATATTCGTTTGTCTCGTCGTCATCACATCCTACCATTGACCGGTATGGAGCTTTCAATAACTAGACAATTTAGTGTTCTCTGTTGAAGGGCTTATTACAAAGCTAGGACGTGTTTTTCGGTTGGTCCCAGGCGCTGGAAAAAGTTAAAAACCCTAAGTCGATATATTGTCTTCCAATAAAAGTTTGGAAATGACATAGAAATGTTTATCATTTGAATGATAGAATGTAGTCAAAAGGTATAAGTTCTATTCATGGAAGACAAACTGTGTTAGTTGTTACTAACTTTGACATGCTGTATATATTCAGACATCTCATTATGCAGCATCTGTCTCAAGGTATGCATCCGTTTGTGTTTTTCAGTCCATGGAAACCAACAAATTTTAAAAATAACTCGAGAGTAGAGGGTAATTAAAAGCATATCTAATATAAAACCAACATCCCAGAGTAGAGATATTTAAGTTGCCTTTTACAACTGGCATTTATGATATTTGTAAAATGTTCATCAAACTTTTTCTCTCACCAGAAGACCACAGTGGTTGTCATGGGAAAATATTACGAAATTACCCAAACTACCTTACAATTGTGGAAAGTTCTTGTGAAATCTTTTTCATTTGATTCATCGTCCGAGTTTCGAATGGGAAACCTTGTCATTATTTTTATTTAAAAAAAAAAAATACGAGTGTCGTTAAGTAACAATTTTGTTACGTTGGAATGCTTGAATTCACAAGCATCCTTATTATCAGGATTATTTAATAAATATGAACCTCCATCATGTAGTCTATGGTCTGTCTGCCACAATTTTAAACCTCTCGACACCAAATTCCACAATATATAACCACTGTACGAGTACGAGTAGGAGAGTATAGAGTATCTACACGGACCCTTGACAGATTTTTTTTCCACAAAATCCGATTATAGAAATGTCCACTCAGGGAAAAACAAAAACCGAAAAGAAAAGTTATTCTGGGGAAAAATTCCCCAAAGAAGTCCTCAAAGTACCCCCCGTCTCAAAAAATTGGAAAAACGAAAAACAACTCTGAATGATTGAAAAATGTGAAAAAAGTGCAAAAAAGGTCATAAAGGCTACTTAAGTGGTGTAAAATTACCACATGCGAATGACAGATTGCTTCGTTTACAACGTCCTCACGTCGCACACACCATAAATTTAAATGTAAATTACGGTTAAATTAATGTGTGAGTCCATTCCATGTTCTATATTCGGTTGCATTCCCCAATACTTGCCACAAAAAACAAGTACACAAACAAGAATATTTTTTTATTTTTTTTTTTTCCTCGCTCGGTCTTTCGAAAGTTAACCTCTGCCCTACATCTTGTATAGCGACGAAGGATGCTTTCGAACGAGCGAAGTGCCGAGATCCTTTTGAGGTAATTCCAAGCCCATTTGTTTGAAATCCATTACAATCCGTTGACGGTTTTACTCAAACCAGAGAATTACATTGATTCGAGCGTCCATTTTTTTTCCACGCTCACCACACTTAATACACTCACTGAGGCCCATCTAACTACATACGTGCTTCCAAACATTATTTTTTCCCCTACTTCGATTCTGGCTTCCTAAAAAGTCTCTTTGACAAGGGTGCGACTAGCTGGCCGAACATTCGACTAAGGACAGTGGTCAAACCAGGAAAAAAAAAAAAAAACAGAAAAAACTCGTTAAAGACAATTAAAGTGTGGAAAAGAGTTCCGAAAACCCTCTCGGAAACACAAGAAAACTCTGCCAAAATGGGGGGGAAAAAAAAATGCTACTCTTCGCTCTCAATGAATGTACTTTTTCCCAATTTGGTTAGACACTCTTGTCCACTGTGACTTCCACCACTAGGATAATAGGTAAAATTCAATTAAAAAAAAAAAGGACGAAAAATAAAAATTAAAAGCTTTCCAGCAACAGGAGTTTACATCCTCGTCGTTGTCCTTGTCGTTGTCGTTGTCGTTTTTGTCCTCACATGTCGTGTAGCGGTCGGTGTTAGACACTCGAGAAGACAGCATCATTTATTTCCCATAACACCCCATCTGTAACACACAAACACGCACGCATTCCCCTATGCCAGATGCCATGGCCAAAAATGAAAGAAAACCAACAAAAGCCGGCATGGTAAAAATGTATCCACTTAAATGGACATCATCAGGCTGGCTTCCAACCTATTTTTTATTCTCATTTTATTTTCATGAAATATGTAGACCTGTTTCCTGGCTCGTTGTGCAGCTCATCGTATCCAAGTTAGAATTCCGCAGTACTCAGTGGTAGCCGCAATGAGGACATTCATTTTTATTCAATTAGTTCGTACATTTTTTTCGGTCTATTCAGATTCTGTTTTGACCCTTCTACAATAGCTATGCACCCAGAACATATTTTGTACAGTGATGGGAGCGATGAGAAAAGATCATGTAAGGTAAAGACTAAGGAACCTTTGGTTAGATTTTCCAACCTCATCTTAAAAAGATACTAAGGATACACTTGCGGGACGAAGGAGTAAACATTTAGACACCATTTCGATTTTCTTCGGCTTCCGATTGCCTCTTGCTGGAGGTTCAATCTGCCAAGTGCAATATGTTGGCGGGATAGCCACACTGTGGAAAGTCAAAGGATATAAGGTCGGATCGATGATTATCCTCTCCTTCATCCGAAAATGACATTCGGATATTTCCTACGGGTATCTGCAATCCCAAAGGAAGTTGATCAGAAATGAAGGGACACAGAAGCAGGATCCAGAATTTGAATGCACTAAATTTGGCAATTAAAAAAGTCGACATACCTCTTGCGAAGTGAGAAATTAAGAAAACAAAGCCGGCGGCCGATCAAAGTGGGACAACCACTAAAAGGGTTATTGTGACGCTGGCAGAAACTCCCGCTTTATAATTGTGAACTTTCCGAGGATAAAAAAAAATATGTCCAGGGTATTTGCGGCATGGCTCATTTACAAAATGGCCCACTAAAACTGGGCAAAATCGCCTTCGTACGTCCTCCTTGAGGGCTCTCCTCACCAGCCAAGGACACATGCGCTGCAATCTCACCTAGACCTTACGACAAAAAGACAGGGTTCTAACAACACACACACACAAAAACCCCCAGAGCGAGTCCCCAACAAGAAAGACAGGTTTAGAGAACCTATTTTCATGCTAGCCCAGACTGCCAGGAACCTAGCCGAAGAAGAAAATTCACACGTCCCCCCTCTTCTGATGAGGTGTTCATCCAACCTGGTCAAACCACTGGGTAAGCTTTTTTCCGGGCATTTTTCCAGCCCATCCCTAAAAAAGCCGAATCTTTTTTTTCTCTCCTACTACAGACCTATTGCATTTACGTCCTTTCTTTCCAAGGACATGGAAATGCTGATAAATCATCAGCTCATGAGATATCTCGAAACACGAAAACTTCGGAATGACCGGCAGTACGGTTTTCATAGCAACAGGTCCACTGGTGATTCGATGGCATGTACATCAATCAAAGCCAGATAGTTGCACTTGACATTTCTAAGACATTTGACAGAGTTTAGCATCACGGTCTTTTATCGAACGGTTTCATTCATTCTCATATTCATAAAATAAATGCTGGTGTACCTCAGGGATCCGTTCTATCTCCGATACTCTTTTTAATTTTCATTAATGGTGCCTTGTGCGCTACTTCTAATCGAGTATACCATGTTCTTTCACTGATGACAGCAGTACTCTTCGCTCTTCATATTCGTTCCCGAACTCATGTACCTCCTCTTCGGCTGTAGGACGGGAACGGCAGGGTAAGCTAAGGTCATAAAATACAGATAAAAACGGGAAATATCAACAGAATAGAATTTAATGCTTTTGGCCGGATATCCATTTATAACAAATTATACCCAAGCACTCGACGGAACTGTCTATGCTCTGAGCTTAACTGCGCAGAGAAATCTGTCGGATTAGGCCAGGGAGATGGTAGCTCGTAGCTGATGCCTGCAGTTGGAATTTCACACATTTCTTTTGCATTGTCGCGCCTTACACCTCTCTCATTGGATCATTGTCTTGTTACATAATTAGAGAAGGAATTCCTAAAAAATCGTATGGCAATAGGAGAAAGCCAATTGGAGTCGTTTTGTTTTCTCTATAACGATCACAGACAATATTCTCCTTGTACTCAGAAATACCGTGATTCTTTCCTAAGCCCTACAACTCACTTATGGGATACCCTGTCTCCTTCTTGCCTCCCTAAATTTCCTTCACTGACGCTGTGTTCAAGCATTTTAAGGCAAAATCCTTTGAACGCTCGCCAATTATATACGAGGGTTGTCTGAACAAGACATGTTTTCTCAAAAATTTTTTTATTTTTCTACTTAGTCTCCTTGTAACTCTACCACTTTTCCACTTTTCCCAGCGATGCTTCCATCTCTCTAACCCGTCCAAATAGTACTTGGCGCGTTTTTCTCTGCAAAATAAAATTGTTCACGAAGGTGATTGCCTCCTCATTTGACGAAAATCTCTATCCTCCGAGCGCACGTTTTTAGATGAGAGAACTAAAAGAAGTCGCTTGTGGTTAGATCTGGTGAATAAGGCGGATGGTCAAATCGGAATTCATGGATTTTCACCATGGCAACCGCCATGATTTTGTTTTTCTGCAAATTTGGCCGTTTTTCCGCAATTTCTGCCTTCAGCTTGGCAAGTAATGATGCGTAGTATGCTGCCATCAGTTTCCCAGCCCCGAAAAAACAGTTTTTGCTCTTTTTGGAGCCTTCTCGCCCTTGGCAGTCCACTGTTTTGACTGAATTTTTGTTTCGGCCGTATAATGGTGTATCCAAGTTTAATCGGCGCCAAAGCTCGGATTTATTCCGCCTAAACTGCGCCAACAGAGCGTTGGAAATTTTCATTCGAACACGAAAACGCGGACAGCTTTCTCATGCCCAAATCTTGATTTAATATGCAAACAAACACGTTCTTTGGACATTCTCTTAACCTCTACCATCTCTGTCACTTTAATTCGGCGGTCGTCTAACACCATTTGGTGAACTTTAGCAATGTTATCGTCAGTGGTTGTGCAGTTTTTGGACGTCCCGAACGTTTCATCATCTCCCAAGCTCTTACGGCCATGTTTAAATTCAGCTGGCCAAAATTTTACTGTGGTAAATAATGGTGCAGAGTCCCCATACACAGAGTATTGCATACACTCAAACGACTGTCAACTAAAAACTACGCGTCCAAAATGACTGAAACTTCGGCAAGTAACAGTCAAAAGTTGCACAACTAGCATTCACTAGCTTTTATTGACGAATGCCGCTATCTTTACCACTCTTTTCTTCATCAGATTTATTTGAAAATTATCTCTCTCAACACTAACCCACTTAATCTTAGGTCCGTGGCCCTCTTTCACCACAATCTTGAAACCGAACAAATTACGGATCCGTTGAGCTAATGTCTAGAAAATGCTACGCGAAGTCAACGATGTCTTAAAATGTCGTAAAGTCTTCCACCTCCTGGCATTGGTTATACGACTGGGAGTTAAGCTCTAATAAACCTGTCCGGCATTTTAGCCCATTTGCTTATCCTCTTTGGTAGTACCTACCTCTTCAAAAGCTTGCCGTGTCGTAAGATATTACATAGTCCCTATCTTCATTACATAGTTACCACTTGTTTGGCCTCTTTTGTGGATCATAGATTTAGCAATTTCCGACACGCGAGTACTTAGCCTTGAAAGGGCCGTCTTTTGTCCTTAACATCCCTTATACGGTTCATTGTTCGTTCCATCACCATGCTTCTTTATTTACGTGGAATCCGTTTTTCAATACTCACAAGCAGAGCTCATAAGCAGAGTGTACGAGTAGATTCCTATTGTCGTGCATGGGCGCTAACAAAACTCCAACTTTCATTTCGAATTGACAGTTTTGTTCAGAGAGTAACAATTCAACTGCCAAAATGAAAATTTTGCTCCATCCGTAATACCGATTTCTATTCGTCCCGATCCATCCCTAAAATGTGCCATAGATACTCGTCTATCGTAATTCCCCTTACGACCATGTAATACTGGTATGCGTTAATATATTTTAGATGCAAACCATATAAACGTGGGAGTCCAATAGAATAGTGCATTTAATCAATAGGGTCAAGATACCAAAGCCGCGGGAAGGCTATTCTAAATCAATTTCGAACATCCGACTGCGTACAAAACAACATTTGCCAATTGCTTGAATATGATGCTTTGTAGATTGTCCATACGAATTGGAACTATTCAATAAACATTCCCAATGAAGGCACATTCATAAGTTGAGCTACAACTAAATTGCATTCAAGAATCCAATGATGGAATGATAAGATCCCATTCTTGTACTCGTAAATGCATAGACCATCTATGCGGAGAGTTCATGCCGCACATTCAAATACAGCAGCATACCACGAACGGAAACAAAAGAGATTTTACCACATTCCATCTCATGCTCAGGGTGTCACACAAATCTGATTAACACCTCATTTCAGTTGCCTTTAATCAAATTTCGTGTGACAGCTATAATTGAAATGGAATTTACTCAAAGCGTAAACGTTGCGTTTAGATGTACGACCGAGCATATGGTATACACCGGCCAAAAAAAAACAAAAAAAAAACAAAAAATCCCAATAAAACCGCCACAAAAATGTCTAACTTGTCAGGTCGTGGCCCATCACTGTTTGAAAAGGAGCGACTCGTGCGTTGATAGAAAAACAGTTCCCCACCTTCTTGCCTCAGATACTACAGGAAATTTTTACCATCCTCAGTACCGCCACAATGTGCTCCAACTCCAAGGCAGTCAAGCCAAGCCAACGCAATGTAAGAGGCAACATGTCATTTGTTACTTTTTTATTAGCGCACCTTCTAGATACTTTTCGTACTTTTTTTCATAATTCCTTCCTTTGGGTATTTTTTTTTTTTTTTTTATTTTGAACTGGAAAATTATTTTACCCTTAAGGATTTTATTTATCGTTTAACTAGATGATATCCATGTGCGAAAGCAAAGCGAAAAGCAAGAGAATATCCTGTTCCCCTTATAAACATGGATTTGTGTGCCTGAGCCTGTGCCTGTGACTGTGACTGTCACTGTGACTGTGGCTGTGCCTATGTACGAGTACAATGCGAGTGTATTGGGGTTTTTTTTTTTTTTTTTTAAAAATAGGAAAATATTCCACAGCTCAGTCTCCATCCCTTTGGGGTCGCCTTTTTAGCTGTGGAAAAAGTGCGACAAGCAGCAGTTGAAGGAGATAATATAAGACGAAATGATCTGCAGATTCTGAGCTCCAACATTGAGTCATTCAGCATCAATTCGGCGCCATTGGCACTGTTGTTGCGTAAAATTAATATACGCGCATATGAATTTTTATTCGTTTAATTCCACCACCCCAAAAGGAATGACTGAACGTTGAGAGTTAGCTGCTGGGGACGAACAGATGCAGGGTAGTGGGTGGTTGTGTTGGATTAAAAGTAGAAACAATAAAGAAATTCCCTCCAGGATGGCATTACAATGTGACAGGTTATCTATGCCACCGCCCCCCTCCCCCCGCCCACAACGCTAGAATAGATTTGCATGATTTTTATTCTATTCCATTTTATTCATTTATTTATTTACTGTCCCAGGTATTCGGAGATACTTTTGTGGGCCATAGTCTTGTTGTAGCCGTGCCAAATGGAAAAAGTTTCCTTCCCATATCTGGCATATTCATCCGCATGAATGGATGTGGATAGCAATTGCTCCCCGAGTTGCCTTATCGCAGGTTGTTTCCACTTGTTTCCACATTTTTTTTTTTTTTTCCCCCCCCCCCTTATACTCGTATGTATGTTTAATTACTGATTTAGATGTGCTTTTGCGGTGGGGCGAGTATGACAATAAACGGATGCGCCAAGTGAAGAAGGTGAGGTTTTTTTTTTTTTTATATTGACGGGGATCTGATGAAAGGTAGAAACGTATTACGGCTTGAACAGACCCTTGAATATGTGTGTTCTGGCCATCAGAACGCATAGTCGCCTCTGTAGTCACTTACGAGAGTTTGTGACTATGAAGGACCCAACAATACAATTTTGTACAAGGCATACCGCTATGAACGGGATCGATTTCTACAGACAAGTTGGACGATAAGTGAGTTCTAGGTTAGTGTAGATGCACATGAATGATATCCGGTGATTACAGGTGGAGACTTTAATCCCTGACCAACAGAGTGGGGTCGAAGGCTCACTAATGGCTGATATAAGCAAACACTTTTAGAAAATCGAGAACGGGATCTACCATCTACCTACTGCACAACACAGACTGGTGGGTCAGCGAAGAATATTCCCACCATCAGACCATAATTGATATTAACGAACAAAAGGCAATTCCGCGCCCTAAGCCAACGGGCCCAAAAGACATGTTCGACATGATGAATATTGCCTTGATCAAAAAGTTCCCGGACCACACCACCGTGTGGCGCTCCCATTGTTCCGATTTGAGTTCTCTTTTTTTGTTAAGTTGGTAAATCTATTGTTGACATTCCCTCTAAATCTCAGCATCATAGCTTGACATTTGCAAAAGTTACGTAGCCAAGAGTACATCTAACTCTGTGTGTGGGTTGGCGATTTTTTACAATTTTAGAAATGGATTTCAAGTTGCAACAACGAACTTGGATTCAAAAGTGTTTCGGCAACGAATCTCTAAAAAAAACGGTCGTCTACCAGTGACAGGAGCGGTTCAAAAGTGCTCGTGAGTCAATCGAAGATGATGAACGCCGTGGCAGACCATCGACATCGAAAACCGACGAAAACATTGATCGAAGTAAAAAAAAGAGAGATAGTGGAGGACTTGAACCTTGATTTAGGTTTCCGTCGTGTAGCAGCAAATTTGATGCCAAAAGACCTCAATTTCATAGAGTTGACGTCGCAAAAAAGATGATTTGCGAGGTTGAATCCGATTTCACATTCATCAAAAGAATCATTTACTGGAGACGAGACGTGGCTTTATGAGTACGATACGCGATCCAGACATCAGGCAAGTGAATGGCGTTCACCAAATGAGCTGAGACCAAAAAAAACCACGTCGTTTTCAGTCAAAAAAGAAGGCAATGCTCACGGTTTTCATGGATTACAACGGTGTTGCGCATCATGAAATTTTTGGCCAGAAGGCCAGACAGTAAGCAACGAGTATAACGAATATTTGGGCGTTATGAAACCAGAATTGTGAGCAGAAAACTCCGTGGATTTTGCACCATGATAACGCACCGTCGCGTCGCACAGTGCCATCAATATTCGGAATTTCTTGACGAAAAATACAACAAATGTGAGTATGTGAGTTTGATGAGATGATCAGCTGGTGTTGTGATATCTGTTCCCATTCACCGGTATCTAAAGAGTTGAGGCTTAAAATATGGAAAACCTATCTGCAATGGTTTATTTTCCAAATTCTGTTTTTTTTTTTTTTGTGGAAGGTCATTAGCGGTCTTCCTTCCTCAAAACAGAATTAAACTCAACAAAAAAACAAAGGAGACAATAATAGAGGAAAGGACACGACAACCCAAAAAAAAAAAAAAAAAAGGAATACATTTGTCTTCCATTAAGAAATAAGTCTTATGGTCTTACCAGTAGTGGCACCCCAGTAAATTCGAAGAAAAACTGTGTTTCATTGCAATATTTCATCGTCAGCTAACTGTAGAGGAGCAGCGAAAATACATTCATATACTCGTACTTCTACAGCTATGTATACTCCAATTGGTATATGGAGGACAATACTTTCTTTAAGCTAACATGTGAAATATTACATGCGATACATACATACTCGTACATAAGACTGCTGTGTTTCATGTTCACCGCACGTCCTGCTTAAGATGAAAGGACGACTTGCAGCTCTAGAGGAAAGTAGGTTCCGCAAAGTGGGAGGAACGGGTGTGACTGTAATGAAATACCTTTTCTTCTTTTCACCCGCAAGAAGAAAAAAAAAATAATAGCCTGCTTGAACAGCTCCAGCAACATCCTTTGCAGCAGCATCAGGACCGAAACGAGCACCAAAGCCAATGCTAGACTCAGCCTTAAGGATTCAGCTTTGTCTTTAACTTACATTTATTACTCGTATGCGTCTGTTTTTTTTTTCTTTTGCTTTTTTTTTAACTCTCTCTAAGCTAACTTGTACGAATTTTTAATCGAGTTAAGATGAAGAAAATAAAAAGGAAGCAAAGCAGTTCACTTGAATTATAATTCTTATCGTAGCCAAATGGCGGTACGGAGAAAGGAGCATTCGACTATTCTTATGTGGTGGTTCGTTTCAGGTTTTTTTTTGTTTTTTTTTTTTGGTTTTTGTTGCTTCCTTTCCTTGTTGGAGAGGACGAAGTGGCATCTTTTTGTATGGATCTTGGAAGCTGCAAGTTACGTACGAGTACATACATCCATTAGGGGATCGGGATAAAGTGGACTTTCATAATCCACCTTCTACGTGTTGGAAATTTTTGTTTTTACTTTTCTCTGTCATTAGGCGTTGTGGGCGAGTTCCCGTTCACTCTTGCACTAAAATGAAGGTCCTTTGGTCTTCTTGGATGGAGAAAAATTATGCACACAAAGGGTAAAAAAGGAAAAAAAAAAAACAAACGAACTCATCTCAGTGTATGGGTGTAGTTACTAGTCGACGTGACCGTCATCGTCGCCATTATTTCATGGTTAGTACATACCTACGAAGGTGAGTATTCTTTGTTATAATTTCTTACTCATATTCTAAATGTGCCATACACCATGTACCAACTGCAGACGGGACGTGGACTTACTTGTAAGTCGTTTAAATTTTTATATGAATTCACAAGCATGTGTTGGTTTGTACATTAAAGTTCCATTTGAGGGTCTTTTTCTTTTTTCAAAAAAAAAAAACAAAAAAGGACGAAGCTTACAAAGTTAATTTATCATGGGGTTACTCGTGCATGAGCAAAATCTCATACCATTTGCGTTGGTTAAAATTGCAAGAGCATCCTTTTTGCTGTAGGAAATACATTTGCTAAAAATATGTCTTCGAAGTTGTCCAGGAAATTGTAGTTTTCCTTTGTGGTACTGCGTTGGTCATGTTTAGTTTTGCTGAAGAAACACGGTGCTATGTCATCAATTTTCTAAAAATATACACATGCCGGTCATGGGTTGTTTTGGTAGCAGGTTCACAGGTAATCTTGAAGAGGTAATTGTCAGAACTCAGCGGGTTGTCACTGGTGTGGTCGGTAGTACTGAAACGGATGATGCCTGAATAGGTTTAGGGATACGAGTGAGTCTGAAAGCAAGAAGGGACTTACAATACCAACGAATTGGACAGCTATAACTTAGTGGGTAGTAAGGGACTTTGTCCACTGTCCACTTTAGCTCCATTCTCCATCCTTTCAAGAGTAACTCTTGAAATTGTTTGGCCTACGAAGGCAATCAAGAAGTGTGGAACAGTCCTAAACTATGGCGCTCAAGCATGGACTATATCGAAAGTGAATGAAGATATGTTTCGAGGGGAAGATATACATTGGAGGAGGATATTTAGAGCGAAGACCTGGAAGTGCGCAACTGGAGACAGTTTGCTAAGAATCGACCTTGTTAGCTGCGGCACAGATGCAAGTAAGTAAATTGACTTCACTTTTGTTTGTTTTTTTTATTGAATGCTATTGGTGTGCCCTCAGTCTTAGGTGTTGGAAATTCGGCAAACTTATTCGTTCAGGTGTCACTTTCTCAGCTTATTTCTATAAATAATTCCCGATCCTCCTCGTCATCACTTCATTTTTAATTTTTCCCATTATTCTCTGGTTTAGATGCAGTCTCATCTGTGAGACACATCACATGAATGATCCTAGTGACTGACAGTGTTTTTTGCGGAGCGATGATTCTGAATGACCTTCACTACATTTTCAATCAAAACATCCCAGGGATGATGATAAGGTCTTCTGGGACCCATGGTCACTTCTGATTAAGAACTGCCTGCAATGATCAGTGATCTCTTCATCTGGCACATTACACTTATCCGACGCAATCATGTTTTTGATACCCGCCCAAATACATTCTAAATAAGTGGCATGAACGCTTGACCCTGCTTGATGTTCCTTGATATTTTGGAACTGCTCGTACTCCTTCTAGATACTTCCTTGTGCAAGATTTGATGATTACTTGACTCAAGTAGCAGATCGTTCCTCTATAAAAATCCCACCTGCCTAGTTGAATAGAATTAATGCACTGTGGAGTGCTTGATGTCCTTGCAATGAATTATTTTTGTAATGTTTCTGTTTAGGACTTGAGTCTATCATGTTATTATTCTGCAGTTGCACTCCTCCATGATCTGGATGCCACGAGGCAGTATTCATCCTTCATATTTCACTTGCATGTGGTTGCCAGCATTTCTCATTAAATTAGGATGGCTTTTTGAAAATGTTGCCACTAGCAACCACAGTAATTCCTTTGTGTGTTTAGCGTCCTGGATATGCGCATTCGTGTCTTGAGTATTGATCCGAATTGATGTTCCCTCCATAAGATGTTCGTGAACATTGTGAAAATTGATATATGGAGCTTGCCTTGAAAACAGTTTACACCGCCGGTTCTAAAAAAACTGCACATCCAAATTAGCCTGCTCAGTATAAGCCACATTAGGAGAATACTACAGCTTATCACACTTACTCTAGTTCCTTCCTGATTGTCTGACCACAGCAGATCAGAACTTCTATCCGTACATCACCATTGATTCCATGGATCCATCGACTCCCTCTTAGCTGTTCCATTCCATTTCATCCATTTAGCATGCTAAGTTTACTCCAGTTTACTTTCACACAACGATCGCTCTAATCCAATTTTAACAAGGATCCATGCTTGTGCCACTTAACCGACAAATGATAATAAAATTAAAATGTTATGGAGACCCTTCGCATGGCAAAGTATTCGAAACAACAATACAACTCTCTCCCAAGCCACAAATATCACAGATTTGGTTAAAACAGCGATTAGCATCATGGCCAAGAGCCGCCACGCCAGTGATTCGTCTAAAAGCTCCTTCTACTGGCTGGCTTTTCTATTTTTTTTTTTTTTTTTTTTATTTTTCTGACTTGTTCATGCTCCTAAAGGGTGGACAACGGACAACAAATCTCTTTACGGTATGCTTCAAATCAAATTTATTATCAGCGACCTGTTCCAGGACCCAACAACTGACACCCCAAATTTAGACTCGGGAAAAAACCCGGCAACGAGAAATAAAAAAATCCTTTTTCACTTAATTTTTCTCTAAAGGATGCTGGCTTTGGTGTGCGGGTTCATTTTCGTTTTTTTATTTGTGCTTTTACCAACAGCAGTAGCTGTATTTTTTTTTTCTTCCTTTTCTTGGTGTTATCCACAGTGAAATCCTTATCCCATAGGGGGCCATCAATGGGGGGGTTTTTTTTTTTTGTTCGTTTTCGCTATACCACCAATTTTTTGTTTCGTTGGTTTCCCCCCCAAAAAAAAAAAAAAAAATTTAATTTTGCTGAGGATCATGTGGTTTTGGTGTCCATTTTGTGTGTGTGTATGTGTGCCTTTGGCAAAGGAAGGGAAAACACATTTCACCAGGATAAAGTTAAATTTGTTTCAATTGAGAGAAAATAAACAACTGCAAATCAGCTTAGACTCAATTGGGAAAAATGAACACACACTCAAAGGGGAATCGTGGGAAATTCAAAAGGACGAACGAAGAGTGACGAAAATTAGCATTCAGGATAAAACAAAAACAAAAACGAATTAAACACTTTTGACAAGTTGATGTGGGATTTCCAAAATTTGAAACTGACTCTATGATCAATTTGTAGAAAAATGTTTTCAAGCTCTAAACTGATTCTAGATACACTATCCAGAGCATAGACTATGCTAAGACTTAGGCATCGTAAAGAACTCTTCCATCTATTGTACAATCAAATGACACTTAGATAGGTGGCTTCAAATTCATACTCTATGCCCTCCCTAAAGAAGTTTGTGAAGCCGCTCTAGATGTTCTGGCGATCTGAAATACCTAGTAAGAGTTTATCGGCAAGGCTGAACACATTAATGCCATCAAAACAAGACAAATCTTCGAATAGGTAAAACTTCTTCGTACCGAATGCTTTTGCGAACATCCTTGAAGGGAATATACACTTACGTAGGTCTCCATTGTCCAAGTGAATCTTGGAATATCTCTGCGTTCTATGGACTCAGCAGAGGAATAACTCCGATTTGCAGCGACATTACGTTGCCAGATTCCAAATATTTTCGCAATCCACTAGCTATAGTGTCCGTCAGTCTTAAATTTTATAACAGCGTCGGTTCTATTCCAGAAAAAAGTGCCGTCTCTACTGCTTATCCATTCTCGTAACGTGGTTACTTCGATGTCGACGGTTTATAACAAAACACTGCATAGGACGACTACTCGCTTCGACATCTGTGAGTGTTTTCTCCAGAGACTTGAATGTTTCTGAATTTGTTGCATTTGCAACCAACAACTTCTGTTCTTTCAAAAATGAAAATGGGCTTTGATCGAAAGTGCCATTCCATCATTTGCCTTGCTTCTTAGTGATGGTCATCATGCAACTACTTATGATGACAAAATTTCGTCCTTGGGTGGTGCCGCATTTGCATTTGCTTATGGCCTGATGGCGTGGTTTATTTACAAGAAAACTGCTGAAGGAGCATGAGGAGCAAAGAAAATAAACACCGGTCAGAGACAAGTCGTCAAAAACGAATAAGCACGAGGATTATCACCAAGCAAATGTATCCCAAAGGAGGGTATACAAAACAGCCCTGCTGAGAAGAAGGATATAACATCACATACAAAAAAAAAAACAAGAAAAAAATAAGAGCAGTGAAGAAGTATTAAAGCCGAAGTGATGTTCGGAAGCTTTACAAGCCGATGACATAAAGTCCATCGAGGCATTTAGAAAAACCCAGATTGGCACATTCTTGCAGACTAACTTTAGGCCATCAAGGGCCCCTTAAAATGTTTGCACACAGCGCGGGCGAAGGAAAATCAGGGAGAATGGAAAGAGAGGTACCGGTGAACGTTGGTTTTAAATGTTTGAAGGTTATAATGACTAATGTACGGCTTAGGAATGATTCACGATATTTACGAAGTACGTCCGAAAGTGGGCTTGAGGGTATACTGATGAGCATTCATAGCGAGACGGGTGTTATGGTTAAAGGTTTGAAGGTGCAGAAGGTTACTGGCGATTTCTAAGGCGCACTGCTGGTGGAAATAGCCATAAAACAGAGTGAGACAGGAGACATTATGTCAGTGTTCGAGGGTGTCAATTGATTGAGTGATATTAGTATCACCAATGAGTTTTATCGCACGGTTTTGGATCCTATCTACCAGGTGCAGAGATGTTTTGGGCACACCCGGCCAGATGTGGGCATTGTACTCCAATTTCGGGCGGATAAACGCTTTAAATATTGAGGCCTGGTGGAGTATTTCTCACATCGCTTGAGGAAACCTAAACATTTTGGAGTAGTTTTGACGACACCGAATATGTGGTCATTCCAACGTAAGTTGTCATTGACACATGTACCGAGAATGGAAAGTTTATCGGTTTCGACGATGCAAGCGCCATTCATGGATAATGGCTGGGTGCTTAAATTTCGCTTACGTCTGCGAATTTAGGGCAGGGACGTGAGTCCGGAAATGATTATGAAAAGCAGAGAGTACTGTCGTCAGCAAAGGAATATATTGGATTAGAAGTAGCAGACAAGAGATCGTTGATGAAAATTAAAAAGTGTGTCGGAAACAGAACGGAGCCCTGTGGCACACCAGCATTTATTTTGTGAATATCAGACTTGAAACCATCCAAGACAACTTGAACTGAACGTTCCGAAAGGTAATTTCTAATCCACTGAAGAAGAGAGTCGTCGATCCCAAAGCTATGAAGGAGCAGCGGTTTCCTACGGCAAGTCTTCACCGAATCTCCACTAGTCCGAGATAGGATGATGACTTGTTGCGCTTATTTTTCTATTGCGCTCTGTAATGGCGCGAGCGACCAATGATGTTGATTTCGTCTGCGTATCACAGCAGCTGGATAGATTTGTTGAAGATAATGCCTGGTCTATCAGGCATCACATGACAGTTCAGGGGAGCTGTTTCTAAATTTAACGTTGAACTGGATCTGAGATCTCGAATTCGGCATCGACTTGTAGAGCCCAAAACGATGAACGAGGGTTGGTATTGAAGGAAATGAAGTTCAAAATAGATGCACAGTCGATGCAACCTGAGAGAAGTCGATGAATGAAACGAATGTCAGCAGTATTCTTACGTTCTTCTAACGAATCCATATTTAGAAGTTTGAGGCGGTCCTGATAGGGAGGCAAGCAAATCGGAGGAATCGACGTTGAATATCCTCGATTCGGGAAACATGAACCCGGTGAAAGGGGGATCAAACTTGACTGGCATACTCAAGCAGGGAGGCGAACAAATATAATATAGAGAGATCTGGTTACAAACGGGTTGGAAAATTCCTTAGACCATCGTGATAAGTTGGTTTTGAGGATTATCTTATCGATAGTTAGTCGAATAATATGCCAAGGTCTTGAAAAGACTGAACCAGGGGAATTGATTGACCATGGAGAAAATAAAGTTGGCGAGGTATTCTTGAAGAAGGGCAGGGTCATGGGGAGAGGAAATAGTTTTAAAAAAGGGAGGAGTGTTTAATGACCCTGTCAACATTGTTGATAGTAAGAATGAAAAGAAGAGGACCAAAATGACTGCCTTGTGGAACTCCAGATTAAGAAAAAATCCAAAAAATCCAAAAAATCTCTTATTAAAGAAGCTCAAAGCCGAGAGCAGATAATTTGAAGAGGATCAACTGATGAGATGTCTTATCTTGCATGGCTTGCGATAACGTCGATTTCTTTGCCATTTTCCAAGAAATTCAACTCGATTTGTGATAGTTGATCTACCTTTTGTCGTCGGGATGAAATAAAAACCTTGCATTTGAAATGCTTCCAAAGAGTTTGAGTATATGAGAGAATTTAGCAATGGGACTTCCCTTTTTGTGTATCGAATTTATAAAAGAGGTCTTCCAAATCTGGGGAAAGTCTCCTAAGAAAGGGGTAGAGACAGGTTTGAAGAGCAAGAAGTTTCTTCAATTACTGCAGGATCGAAATTTTAAGTGAGAAAGGGACTAATGGAGAAATTTTTTTAGATCATTGAAGTAAGAGGGATTTGGTATGAAGGAGTTGTTGGCAAATGATGGTTTGAAAAATGTAGCAAAAAATGTAGTTCGTGCCGGTGGCTGGCTCTTTGATAGGTGAACAAACTTTGTATATTGGTATGTCTGGATTAAGTAGCTGCTGGAAGGGCTTCCTAAACAGGGCTATACTGGATGACTAAATTTCATTCACTGCTTCGAAGGGGATTGAAGGATTAATTGATCAGGATCCGGATATTGTTCTTATCGCGGAACTCTTCGATAGCCTTCTCGGAGGTAGCGTAAGTCCTTTTCCTTTTACGCAGAATCATCATTTCATTCCTCTGTGTGGCACTTATAGATGTGGAGTGGATTTTCGGTCCAAAAGGACGCTCTTTCGATGGTATCACGGTATGGCTTCTAAGGATTTTATTGGCTTAACATGTGTGAACACATCCATCTACTCATTTGATAGCGCCCACTGTTCTCAGGGACATCTCAGGATACGAAGATCGATTGTGAAAGTGTCATTGAACCCATCCATAGGCCAGCTATGGCCTCTTAAATAAGAGGAATTTGTGAAATTTTCCAAAGCATCGTCCGGGAATGAGCTGGCTTTAACTGCACGTCTTCCGGGGCAACTTTTCTGATGACTCATACGACGACGTACCAAAGTATGTATGTATGCATTCAATTTTTTTTTTTTTTTTTTTTTAAATTTCATATTTTCAATTTTTCCAGGGCAAGGCATGAAGAAAAGCAAAAAAAAAACAAAAAAAAAAACAAAGAAAAAGGAAACAAAAAACAACACTTTGACTTTAATAACACCTTTATCCTCAGATCAGAATCATCGGGAGGATGCCGAGAGGTAGGCGGAAGAGCTTGTCGGCATGGTAGCAAGAAAAAAAGAAAAATTGACGACGCGCATTTTCACCCCATTTAGACACACGTTTTCTTATTCTTGGGGTTTTCCATCCCCATATTTGGAAACTCTGTTTAATTTTTATGCATGAAAATGTGTCATGCACAGCGTGAGGATAATAGGAAAAACGAGGCAAAAATAAAAAATAAAAAAATAAAAAATATAAAGAAAATACTGGAGAAGCCTTCTCCTACTCCAGTTTCGACACTGTACAGCGGAAAAATAAATACAAGTCAAGGAGAAGGAGTAGGAGTAGGTATTATGTGGAAAAAAAAAAAAAAAAAATCTCCTGAAACGTACATACATATATATATGCATGTATGAATGTAGCCGTAGACCCTTTCCGACTCGACTGCATATGTGTACGAGTGTATCTTGTGAAGGGAAGAAAAAAAAATAACCAACTCTTCCATAACAATGTGTGTATAAATATTTTTGCAAAGGCGAAGAAAGAAAAGAAAAACACTCTCGCATAAGGACGACGAGCCAGGATACTCTCGAACGATGAGTTTCTTTCTACTATGTCGTTAATGGCAGTGGCGTAGCGGACATGGGACATGGGACATGGAACTTTTAAGTAGGTGTAGTGGTGGGGTAATTATATGTATTGTTTCCCTCTGCACTGCAAGGCATTAGAAGAAAATAAAAAAAAACAAAAAACCCTTCTTATCGAACACCAAGATACCCCACCACCACCCGACAGGGAAGACAGAAAACAACAAAAAAAAAAGAAGTCAGAATGCAAAAAAATTTACATCAAATGATGGGTGGGTAGGTGGAAAGAACATAAGGCTGTGTGCGTTGCCTGAATCCTACATGAGGTATGAATTGATACAGGAGGGTGAGTTAAGTAGGAAAAAGAAAAAAACCTCAAGAAAAAGAGGGTTGAAACAGGACATTGGGGAAAAGGTTTCAGCACACACAGAGAACAAAAAGATTGAGCTTGTGGAAAATACCTGAACGAGCTCATAGTATCCAATATTTCAGTCGTCCCCACCCTCTCGAAGACTTGTTCTTTTATAGTATTGCGTCTCCTCTGCATCGCTGAAGATCTGGGGGGTGGGAAAAAAAAAAAAAAACTCAGCAGAAAGAAAGAAAAACATCCAACTCCTCAACTCCTCAACTCCTCAACTCCTCAACTTCTCAACTTTCCAGCCCGCACTCGTGAACTCGCCAAGGATGGATGGTTCATTACAATTGAGAACAAGGATATACTCGTACCATAAAAAAAAAAAAAAATTATACAACTTTTTCGTCTTGAGTGTGTGACGATAGTATAGTAGTCCCTTTGCTTCAGTGTTTGTACAAGAAAAATGAAAGAAGGACTACAACAATGACTAGAACGCCAACGACAACGGCAACGACGATAATAATGATGATGATGGCGATGGCTATGACGATGGCTATGGCGATGGCTATGACGATGGCGATGGTAAAGGCGATGGCGACACCAATGAGCAAGTTGTGGGAGGACAATGAGGTACTAAGGCCACGGCACGGCACAGTTAAAGTAGCACAAGCGGAGCAATACCACCGAATACTTATTCCTAATGTACAAAAGAAAAAGAACAAAAAAAAACGAAAGAAAAAAAAAAAGCAACACAAGTACACACAGAGGGTAAGAAGAAAAAAATTCGCCCACGGTTGGCTATATTTCTGTGAAAGTCCTTACGGTTGGTTAACAGGACGACGTCGACGCCGGTGGTTGTTGGTTGGTTGTTTGGTTGGCTGGCTGGCTGGCTGGCTGACTCGCTACTACGAACACAAATGACTACTTCAAGCACAACGACGATGGCAAAGAGGACTGTGCGATGATGTTGATAATGATTTTGGGCTAGCCTCTGGGCTGGTATAGCAATGGTAAACGTTAACGTAAAAGAAACGTGTACTGAATCGACCGATACTAAAGAATATCAACAAAATGTTCCCTTTTCCCATTGTTCTATGTATTAGTATTCGAATTTTATGTATATGTATGCGTGGAGAAATACAATTTCTTCTGGGAATTTTGGAATGGGACCAGCCCTTGGAAGGAAATGAAATAAGAAGCCCACAATTGTTTTATATCTTCGGACTCGTTCTCCTTCTCATTCTCATTCTCCTTCTTATTTTTTTATTTTTTTCTTCTTTTTGTCTCTTTGTTCTCTGGTTCTCTGTTTTTGATTGAGAGATGCCACTACCACAGTTTCTTACTAGATCTTCAACGACATCCTGACAATACTACCAATTGATGGTTAATTCTGAATTTTGGATTTTCAATGAAGAGCCTGTTCATCTAAGCTACATCCTGTATATAGCTACAAATATATACAATTTAAATAGAAGAATGTGCCATAATTGGAAGATGGATGCTCACAGGAAAATGGCCGACAGCAAGACTAAAATAGACAAATAACCATCGTGGTATTGAAGCAGACAGGAAATGTCATTTTTAATTGTGTTATACCTGCATTCGTACATATACATGCCACGGAGTTGTGTAAGAACTTGAGTTTCGATTGCTTAAATTACAAACTGATTCCTTCTGGCATTTAGGCCAGCATGGTCCTTCTGGGAATTCAGTTCTTCGAATAAAGATTGATATACCTGCAGTATCATGTATTCTTTATGAAAAATATTTGAAGAGGAAAGAACGAGAATAGACTTGCAATTAAGTGCCATAACTGAAGACCTTTCGGGGAATTTTCCCCCTTGGTAGTAACCTCTAGTAAACTGGCTGAAAAAGGATTATGGACGTCCCGTTTACAATAATCTCTGATAGTATACCTCCTTAAGAGAGAAAAGTATACATCAGTCGCCTGAGATTGCCAGGACATGAAGAGCCTTTGATTCTTATCCGGATAGACAACCAATCTTCGGCTTACTGGCTGAGCTCAACACTAAAGATCCTCTTAGTGTCAATCCGAGCATCGAAGAAACACAGTATGAAAAATTATCCCCTTACCAGACCAATGTAGCCTCAAGGGGTCGTGTACACGAGTACATGCCTAATATGGTACATCTCTTGGGATGTAAATTTAAAAATTGTCACGATCTAAGGACTAAAATTAAAGCAGCAAAACAAACGAACTCGATGAAGCAAAATTCACCCAACGACGTCACAGGGGAATACAACTGAAGACATGATGTTGCCGAGGATAAAAATTCAAAACAGATGACAGAGTCAGACTTTTAAATGACAAGACACCATTCCACTGTCAGATAGAGTCACCCATTCAATCCACTAAAGACAAACATGGACCTTGGGCAGATATGTAGGTTCTTTGACAAGATGCCTACCCCAGCATCGTTTTTTTTATCACCAAAAGGGATGCGCCCATTATAGAGACATCGGTTTACCTAAGCCTGTCTGAAAAACCTAATAGGTCACTAGCGTTCCTGATGATATTGATGTGATTGGACCAACACGACGAGCCGTCCATGGAGATTTCATAAGTATTGCGGCGGATGTAACCCAAAAGGATGATGTCATCAGGAAAGGATGCCAACCAACAACTCGGATACCAACTTACGGCCATCCAGTCAAATCAATTTCGATGATTTCAGCCCCTATTCTGGATTGTTCGCATAGCATCGATCTTAAACTGCAGCCCACAAAAGAAGATCCAACCATCAAACAACATCATCAAAACGACTAATTACAGGCTTATTGAACTAAGTGTGCAATTTTTGGACGGTTTGTGTGAAACCATAGCTCGCCCAAGTCAAAATCATCCCTCGACTGCTGTTTTGGGGGGAAAAAAAATGGGCCAATGACGCCGGCACTCGAAAAACCACTCGAAAAACCACCTCAAACACGACACAATAAAATACGCCTCATCTGAAAAGATGAATTTTTGCCCAAACTGAGAAGGGACAACGATGCCAATTGGATTTGGTAAGAGAATAATCCGAGATCCTTATGCAAAGGTTCTCCGGGCTTAGATGTTCGCTTATCAATCTGCCTCATGAACTTTCGTACATCAACAAAATTCGCACTATTTCGGCAACACAGCATCGATTTTAGAAGTAACTTTGCAATATTTCTTAACGTTGAACAACCGCGAAAATATAATACACTGAAACTCTGTCAATATTTTGAGCGTGTCAACGGCCTCGTCACACTGAAAGCATCGGTTCCCACTAAATCACCGAAATCAACTGGGTGATCACATGGGAACTTAGTACCCCGGCGTTAAATCCCGGACCCTACAAATTAATTTGTATCGTTCCCTTGATAATAATAATAATTTCAAGCGCATAAGAGCTGTCAGTGTCAAAATGGGTTAGCCCTTTAATTTTGCTGTAGTTAAGCACTTTGTCATACCGCAACTCTGCTTTATTGCGACTTGGACAAGCTGCTGAAGAAGCACTTGACTGTTTCGACAGAAAGATATTGCGCGTGACTTTCAGTTCAGTTGGAGGGAGCGAGATTCGATCACCAAATCGACAGGCTGTACAGGAACGTAAATCTAGTCAATTGATGGAGATAACTGGGCGATATTGAGCGAATGGACAAAACAGCTCCGGCTGAAAGAGTCTTCGAGTCTAATCCCAAGGGACGGCGAAGTAGAGAATGGCCGCATCTAAAATGGAGCACACAAGTGGAAGGTTTGTTTATTGAGTAAGTTATAAGTAAGGAAGAAATCAGCAGGCTAGTCCCTCCCAACATGGAGATGGTTTGAGAAGGCCCACTCGATTTGTTTCCCTGTCAAGCCAATTGTAAAGGACTTGGTATACGTGTCCTTCTACCTGAATACGTAGAATAGGTAGAAATACGTTCTTCTCGTGAGAGACTAAGAAAACACCATTCAAGACGGACCGATTTGAAATATTTTCGAATCCTTCTTGGAAAAGAAAAAGGTTTTCACTATTCATATTGGGATAATTTGGCAGCATTGGCATCTGTCCTCAACATATAAAGCGTTTATGCGCCCGAAATTGGAGTACAATGCCCACATCTGGTCGAGTGCGCCCAAAACATATCTGCACCTGTTAGATAGGATCCAAGACCATGCGATAAAACAATGGACACCTTCGAACACCGACGTAATGTCTCGTGTCTCACTCGGTTTTTAGCCCACTTTCGGACGTACTCTACAATATCGTGATGGAATTCCCTGCCTAGCTCCTTATTGCCTTGTCATTATAACCTTCAAACATTTAAAACCAATGTACATCGGTACCTCTCTTGCCATCCTCCCTGACTCTCCTTCATCAGGAAGGAAAGGTGACACATATATTCGCGTTTCCCTGTGTTTCTCAGGGGTGTCAGAACAAAAGGATAATCCCAGGGTTTACCTCGAAGTGCAAATCGAAGAAAACGGCGCTGAATGCTATCGATTCTCGAGATATGAACACGATGATATGGAGACCACACTGGACTGGAAACAAAGGTAATTGGACCAACGTTTTACAAAACCTAGTGCAGAGTTGGGCTTTAATCATTATCCCATCTATGGTATATGTTGGAAGTTGAGTTCCCTATCACATAAAGGATGAGATTGGTTGGTTGTGGATAAGGTAGAGTGGAATAAGTGGAATTTTTGAGGCACCAAATCGGGTGGTAGTTGAATCCTAGATCTAATCCTGTTTGAACAATTTAGCTACCTCAGAGGTGCTACTAGATCAAGGATCAACTCTTATCTCTGAGGAAGACCAATTCATTTAGGACGGAAGGAATAATAATTCTAACAACGAGCGTTTGGATAGCATACGAGTGGATATTTCTGAGTTTCCTGCAGTAAGTTCAGTCCAAGTTTAGGTCTCCATAATTGTTGACAATGTAAGTGGCTATGCTGGATCATATGGACAACACAGAAGACCTGACAAAATACAGTCTAGACACAGCCAGATATGGTGTACTGACCGTGAGAATGATAATGAAATCATCCGACAAGAAACAATTCTAGACATCTAGCTCTGGATAGAGAACTAGTTTCTAACTATTGTATAGAATGAGGCATACTAATGAGCTGTACATCGATGCGGAGAGACACACTGACATGCTGCATTCATCACAAACCACACGAATCTTTATAGAGCCACAGGATTAGAAGACACATATTCATGTATTAGTGGAACAAAAACATATTCACACGAATGCAAAATATACGTCAATTCATCAATCATCAACTGAAATCCAAATCAATTAATAAACTCTATAGTTTTGCCTGTTTCATGTGCCAGGTCTAGCATACTCGTAACTCGTATAAATTGGTAGAAAATCACGTAATGAATGATTGATTAGTGCACAGTGATAGGCCTAAAAACAGAGAAAAAGAACAAATACGACTAGGTAATGCCTTGAATTTGGAATTTTAGTTGAAAGCACAATCACCCTGGGCCATGACAAAATAATAATTGAGAATACGATGCCTAATTAACAAATTCCACATGAAAATTGTCAATACACTCACCACCATTCAGGAATTCAGGGAAGGGCTTTTATTTGAATGGGAATCATGGCCAAAGTTTTATGTAATTGCTCTGGATCGCAAATAGATAACATATGCGTGAAGCTATAGGTCCATCAATGTCATGTAGTCAAATTTCCCATCCCCGAGGCATAGTTTCCTTTAGGTCGGATGCAGTTAAAGCTTTTTCCAAGCAGATGTATGTGATTAAATCAAACACCTTGGGGTAGTACAAGATGCTATGCCTTCAAGTACACCTGACTTACGTTTATATCGATCTGCATGCTAAGCACCTCAAGGCAAAAGAAAAAATTTCGCATGTTATACCCCGATGTAAACCAAACTCTTTCGCCAGAAGTCGAACGCATCCATCCACATCCTCATCCACATCAACATCCACACATATGGACAGGACACTAAGGAAGGTACCAAATAGAATTTTCTGATTCTACAATAAATCGTCGTCAATTTTCGGTGCTTCGCTGCATTTTGATGTGTGGCGGAATTATACCAACAGCATAGCAGGATACTATGTAAATAATGCAATTTATTACACACATACACCCCATAGCCGGATGAGGCTATACAACAATGTTCATTAAATGTGATAGGAACCATTACTACCGGATAGGTAGCCCACTTTTATTGCATTACCCATGCTATGATACCGATATATGCACTCGTACATAAGTGATTTTTGTGGAATATCAACATGATTTTGCAATGGCATGGAACTTGTATGACCGAAGGATATCTCAAATGTGGAAAATGCAATTCAAGAACTTTGATTAAATTCCAGTTATTACATTGGAGGCCTGATATTTGCATTGGTTTTCCGATTAAACATCATTCTAAAGAGCATGCAATTCATCATCCCAAAAAAAAAAAAAAAAAAAAACCTAAACCATCTTTCAAATGCTCTAGTTTACCTTTTGGCTATCTACTCCACTTAATGGACCAATTCTAATGCGAAATTAATTAAAACAGAGAAGTTTTCAAAATCCAAAATGAATGATACTCATACCCGTTTAACTTTGTTAACTACTCCCGCTGCTACGAGTATTTAACTAGTCTCGTAGTCTCGTCCCTATTTCTGGGCACAATAATGAGATGTTTGTTGATTTCACTGTAACGAATATTTGCACAATGTACAAAGGTTAGTTGGGATATTTATGACTGCATCATTGGTGGTATACTCGTATCTATGGTGGAATTTTCAAAAGGACTCCAACGGTATGGCTGCACAAGTCAAATCAAATAATCGCAGTCATTTGATTAACTGCACGTTTATAAATTAAATTTTTAGCAAAGAGTATTTCATAAGTCGATACCAAATACCAAATACCAAATGTATCTATCTATCTATGTAAATTCAGGGAATACCAAACAAACATATACCAGATACGAGTACTCATAATTCAGAGCTGAAATCTGGGGAAAGAGTACGCTACTCCACTTGTATTAGATACTCTAGCGAGGAGAAGAAAAATTCTTAATCAAATTCGTGTGGAATAGTGAATGATTGCCTTCTAGAGGTTTGTCCTATCTGCAATGTTTCTCAATTTTGATTTTGTTACCACAGATCGACTTAGCTCCAATCATTTGCTCCAGATTTCTAGCACCAGACATAGAAATCGGTTCCAACCCCTAATCTATGTTCACCCTACAATTGCGGTTGTTGAAATCATCATCATATCGACAAAATCACAACCTTCACACTTGAATTGATCAACAAGGATGCGAGGATGATGACCAGGAAATCCTTTTTTTTTTTTTTATTCAGCCATGTGGTCCAAACTATGCTTCAGACCTTGACAGATGTCTCTTGTGTTTTACGTAGGTACCTGCCGTGAAGGCTTAAGCCTACGGTGTGTCTTCGCACAAGATATCAAAACAATGCGTACTACCACCAGTACCAGATTCAAAGTCGTGTGTAAGGCACAAACTTCCCCTTTAATGAAGGGTCGACGGCTATCTAATACAGCATTGGGCTTCCCGTCTTCTTCAGGCAAAAAATGTGTGATGTACGTCGTCTGATGGGGAGTCGCTATACTGGCAGGCTGGGCTATCCATTTGTCGATTCTATGTAAAAAGGCGCTTTGAAATTTCCACATTTCTCATCAGCCTCGCTGTCCACCATCCTCTGCTTTCCCGTGATCCAGCGCTCTTGCCACTTTCATATCGTTTGCTGCTCTACTTGGTCGATTGTCGCTTCCAATCCGATTTCCGCCTTGTTTTCGTGGACGTACTTCCTTTATGCCACTAAAAAATCGATGGGAGTCACAAGGACACTGTTCGGTAAGAGCTAGCCACGCGTCTTTGCACTGCCGCCATCTGCTTCCGGCAATTTTCTTGTCGAAGCGCGTCTGCCCAGATCTCAGTTCCATATAGGAGAATGGCATGCGTTGTCGACATTAATAGCCTGGGCTTACTTGGCGTTGGACCACCTATGTTCGCCATTAATCTACTGAGTGATGTTGTAATTCTAGAGGCTCTTTTCGCTGCGTACTTTATCTGTTGTCAGAAAGTTAGTTTTGTGTCAAGCCTCAATCCCTTAATGATTCAGAACCAATTTGGAATTCTATTAGTGTCGGGATTTTCTTCTTCGTTTTCTCTGTTGCTATTCGTCGCATGACTTGGTTCAATTTTCTTTGAGCGTTTTTAGTGTCTCTTGCCAACGAGAAAGGTATCTTCTGGCATCTCCATCCGCAGTATATCATCATAGGAGATGTTCCAGAGGTCTGATCCCAAGATTCATCCCTGTGCTGCTCCAGATGTTACTTCTTTCCTTCGTAGGCCTTCTGTGGTCTCGTAGATTAGCTCCAAGTTCAAGTACCATTAGGTCTAATCGGAACCACGATATTCCCACAAGGGGGTCATCTCTTAGATCAGGCTGGAACTATAGCTCCTCAATTCGAGTTGGGCACCTCACTGTCCAGTACTGGCGGTCATTCAACACATTTAAAATTTTCTATGTTCCACCCGCTAGCTGCCTACTGCGTCTTCTATTAAATACGGGCTCTTTCGAACCCTGCGGTATCAGTGATAATTCCACTGACATGGTACGCCTCACCATTAAAGATGATGCCTATAGCCTGTATCATGGGACACTCACATAGGACATGTAGCCAGTCCTCATAGGTGGCTCCATATGAGCAGCTCGCAGCCCCGAATGCATTAAGAGAGCCATGCCCGGTCAACAGGGTTAGCACATCCCTTAGGAAGCCGTAGATAGAACACATGGGGATAGGCCATCCACTTCTTCCGGGGAAATCCAATCTCGCCCATTTAGAGGTAGACCTTTTCTGATCTTGAAAGCAGAGATGGCACTCCTAGCAACATATGGCACACAGGCAAACACCAAGCAAGGCGACTCTTTGACAAGACAAGAACCGCTTACGACCATCTAGAGTCATACACCTGTCGCACCATACCGATGCTCCATATGTTGCACAAGCAAGAAAAAAGCCATCGTCTGATCACAAAATGCGCCTTACCTGGCCTACAGCACTCAGCATGCGTTGTCTGATTCGAACCAGAGCTGAGGCATGAAGTTCATACGCTCACGCAACGTTATGCCCAGATATGTGACCTCAGTCACACATCTAATGCTAACGTCGTTCAAATGTCACAGCAAAGTTAGTGCCAAAAAACGCTTTCTCCCCATTCAGCAACAACTGCTAGAGCTTTTTCTCCTAATATCTCGGATTTGGGCCCTGGACTGACCCACAGAGCTCGTTTAGTCGCCACAAGAGTGGCTCCATCATCAGGTTCCAAATAAAACGACCACAGATGGACCCCTGAGGGCAACCTCTCTCAACACTAATTGAAACGCTGTCGTGCGTATTTACCACACTCGGAGAATTTCCCGACAGCCCAACTTTGGCGCTGTTTCTCAGGATCCTGTTTTTTAAGAAAGACCATGCATCCTCGATGGGACCTAACACAAAAAAAAAAAAAGAAGCAAAACTCCCTGTTTTGCGAGTAAATGGAGGTGGCGCAGTGTCAGTTTTGTACACAGTGAGAGGGGACATACGGTCTTTTCTTCTGCCGACTTAGGAGGGCTTACAGGCTGTTTTTGTTTTGCCGAAGTTCTTACTTTTGGAGCTGTAGTACCTATGCGAAGTCTTTATTTTTCGTTTTAAAATTGAATGCACTCAGAGGCACGGTGGCTAAGACCCTTATCCACCCCGGAATAGAAATCAGAAAAATTAGGCCACTCCACCCTATGGGTGGAAAGAACATAGAGACTGATGGAATATCATACCGTCTTGATCAAAAAGGAATAACCACCGTGTGGTGCAGAGCTTTGTTAAATGATGGCTCAAACAGTTCTCTGACCGTAATGTCACAAAATCTGCACAAGTACTGGGGATCACGATTCACATCAACTTTACGAGGCAACTGAAAAACCAGGGCGTGCATTTGCATCTACTTGTAAGCCGGGACTTTAAGAAAATTCCTGATCTGCTTAACGTTTTTGTGATAAATATCTCGATCTCGATGCGGACTACTCTCCAATATACCTGACACACAGTCGAATCCTTGGTTTAGTTTTAAACAGATCCTACAAGATAAATCCAATATTAGCACCCCTATCGAGACGACAAACGGGCTGGAAAATCAAAAAAGACAATGGGGAGCTTAAAAGAAGTAAATATCTCTCAGATAAGAGCTCTGAATATTCAAAATGCCTAACCTTAACCGCCCAATAAATCATAATTCGCCAATTAGACGCAAAGAAATGAAGAAAAGTCTACTGCTTTCGCGGACCACCTAGCTGTATTAGCTCTAAGCCTAATAATCATGTCTGTGATGTGTTTCTAAGTCGCAATGTAAATTGCAGTTCAATGATTCCCCCGATCACAATGTACGATGATTTCTTCTATTCTAAAGCCTAGAACTAGATTCCGAAGATGGTTCTCGCAAAGAAAAGGATAACCATGCTATGCGTACGATGTCTAATTTGATGCCATCGGTCATTTGCAACATTGTGCACTTGGTCATAGATACTTATTCATACCGACACCAAACTATCAGTCAGATTTGTCAAGATGAAGGTAGGCGGAATGACTGCAATAGGTGCATCTCATTACAGTTCCATATGTTGCTAAGAAGCCGATCAAATATTCATACGAGGAGAAATGCCTGAAAAGACCAAAGAAATTTACGGTCCCACACTACAGAATTCATTTGGGACCCCATCCAAATTGACTTGAATGTACCGAGTTACGATGAAGAACTTGTGGTGCTCTATACAATTTGGAAACATCTCATTTGGACTTTTTTTAAGTTTGAGCCAGCAAGGAGATACTCTGTCATTTGATTTTGAAATTTCTTTTGGAATAAATAGTACGTAGGCCAGGTATTAACACGAAAGGCAGTATCTTTCATCAATTTGGATGGCAAATGACGTTGACATGTCGTTTGTTTGCAATCAAATAAAACTCAAGACATCGGCACTGTTGATAACTATAATTTGAAAATAAAGGATAGCCGAATTTTGACTGACTAACTTTGAGTGTTTATAAGGAAATATTCAGCTGTCTGTTAGCAATGAAGAAATCTGGGAAACTGTACAATCATTTAGCATCTCTATGACAATGTTAGAGTGGATTTTCAAAATTTCGGTACCGAGAATCCGAGAGAGTTTCATCAGCGTCGATTTCACATTTTTAGATACGCTGCCTACATACGTTTTCAGCAGGATGGAGCCGTAGTACACAGCATATCTGCGTGACAATGGCGATAGTTTTAAGAAATCCGGATTTCGGATTTACATTCGCAGACATTACAAAGAGTCTTTATTAAGAGATCAAGCAGTTCACCCATTTCGAAGTTAACATGAACTCGACCAGATATTTGTAGAATCAACACTGAATCTTGAAAATTTTACATTGTAAGTTGCCGTTGATCCTGCCAGTTAAACTGAAAAACAGTTGCGTGCTGGACGATAGAATATTTATTCTTCGTCGAATTTTTATTCCTGTGTGCCAGGAGGGTGAATAGAGGAGATGATACCACGGATCAAATCAAACTAAAGACCTACAATACTCCAATGAAGACCAAACCTTTGCTTCGAGAATCTTCTTCGATTCTTCTTCGATTAATCAACATCTCACCATGTGAATAATAAAATCCCTGCATCCCTTGGATTTGTAAATGTTTCTTAATTACCTTCCTAGGGACTTATCGTCGATTGTAAATAATCAAAACAAACCAGTTTCTCTTTTTTTTTTTTTTTTTTGAAAACATTGAAACGATGCACAAAAGTTCATTAACATCAATCTGGTCCTTCTACAAGTTCGTCGGATTTGAGGATGGAATAAATTGAATAAAAAAAAAAAAAAAAAAATCCAACTGCAGCTGGCAAGGGCTGCTGGTTGGTAAAAATCTCAACTGACCACTAGTTTACACAATGTCGAGGTCCAGTTTCTGTAACTGACCATCACTACCACCGGCACGCGAATTGCTTCTACGCATATTTCATAAAAAAAAAAAAAAAAGGGTAGTCGCCGTAATAGCCTAGGGGTTAATTCAAGCGGATAGCACGTACGCACAAGAACAGTAGATGTGTAGACGACAAATATACGTACATCCATACGCGTGCAGGAGTGATAATAAGAACCTAAAGGTGGTCAAGTTTTTGACTCAAATTAAATATTAGATAATTGTATCTGTAGGTGGGCATTCGGTAAGAGGTGTTGGTCATAAAGTAGGACAAAGTGTTATTATTTTCTTCAAAAATGTAACCACTTACCGCATACGTTAACTACGTTATAAAACCCTCATTTCCACTTGCTTTTTTTTTTTTTAGAGAGAATATTCACAAATATTTAAGAAGTTAGAGATAAATTTAAATGTGTGATAGCAGGCTACAGATATCTAGCTTCTGCTTCTGCACATATCCGCTTATGACAATCGTAAAGATTTTATTCTTCACAAAATCCTGCAATTCCCGATGCAAGGCCTTGTAATGCGAAAGTAACATTGGCGGCTGCGGCTGAAATTTGTCAAAATTCCGTAAGATTCTGTAAACCCCTAATTAAAGATAGATTTTCAACAAAATACACATACGACCACGATAGCAGGATTCTTCTTGTGAAGAAAACTTTCTCAGCAACTGCCGACGGTATTTGGTTTGAAAATATTCCTCAAACGGAAATAGTGTTTGGTGAAAAATTCATCCCTTAATTAATCAAGGAGGCAATTTGCTTCAACCCCTATACCCTGGGTATAAGATTCGGTTCCTAACCCAGCTGAGCTAGGCACTCTATCAACCGAAAGATGTCGTATCCTTGAATATAAATTCTTTTTGGGTGTGAATAACAAGAAAAAAACTAAAAATACCAAAATACCGATTAAATGAATTTTTTTTTTTTTTTCAAAACTTTTCAACATACACTGTCCTGTGTCCTTCGTTCGATGAAAATCACAAAACAGCCAACAGCCAACATCCATGTCCACAGCACTTGTTTTAGAAATTTTTTTTTTTTCTTTTTTTAACATTTTTCAACACTGACACCTTGAGTTATCCTTGAAATGAAGTTTGCACTTTTTTTTTTTGGTTTTTTTCGCTGGATCATGTCCTTTAATAGTTTCGTTTGGTTTTTTTTAATTTTTTTTTTTTTTGCACAATTTTGTGGTTTTTTTTGTTTTTTTTTCGTAAGAAAATCACTTCAGGTCGGCCTGTGTAAATTATTCGAAATGCGAGTTTTTCCGAAATTCGATTTTGACTGCTGCAAAACGAAAGGATCTCTCTGTGTGCTTTAAGCCTATGTGTGTACTTTTTTAGAGGATATTGTATGGCTTATATGGGTGATGTGTGTAATACGAAAGCAATGGTAAATGCGAAGGAGAAGAAGGGTATATGATGTACCCGGGTGGATAATGAGAGAAATGAAGAAAATTGTCTTCTTTTACATATTTCACATATGAATGTATGCATGCATGGGAATATGTATGTGAGTCATGAGGATAGGCAAAAATACAAAAGTGCCACCGCCTCTGTTTGTTTCTTTTCATTTTCTACACTAAAATTCTCCTTGTCGCATCAACATACATTCATAAGAGCATATGAGTGTGTGTTTTGTTGTTATGAAGGGATGTGGGTGGAGATGGGTGTGGGGGTGTGGGGGTATGGGGGTGGAGGTCCTATTTTTCGGATTTATTGTATTTTCCGGTATACTTTCGCTCAAGGCTCTCGACAATAATTACCAAAAAGGGAAAAAAGCAAAATTTTGTGAATGAATGTAGTACATCCTATCCCCACGTTTTCAACATGAGGGTTACTCTCTTTTGGGGTTATTCCTTCTTATCTTCATATGAACATGAATATGATTTACCCTAAATGCCAACTAACCGAGAGCTAACCTCTCAGTGGATGAGGATTGAAGTATTTTGTTCCGGCTTTCCTTAGGTTCGTTCTCTTGGAATCATCATCTTAAGAGTAGGTTTAAGAAAATTTCTCATTATCGAAGAGAAAACACATTTTTGAGTGATTTCTATATGGCGCTAGCTTATTTCGAGTGATAAAATCAATTTCACTCAACTGTGAGTGGGTATGTACTCAAGAGAACATTTGTCTAATTAGAAGAGATTTTTAAGAGAACACAGAATTGGAAGATAAACTATGGTGTTAACAGAATCTGGCAAAATTCTTACAGAACTCTGTTAATAAACATTTGGGTGATTTTAAGCAATTCGCGCAATTTTTACAATTTTTGAATAAAAACTATTCCATATACAGAGAAAAACCACGAGCTTACTACTTGTGAGTTTTTTTTTTTGTCACTTGCCATTCACCCGCTGGCAACAAGACAATAGAAGAAGTGGAACGTCAAAACCCACCTAAAAACGAGCTAACATTCTTTACGTTGCGGTACAACGAAGAAAACACTCGCAGGTGATTCAAGAAAACGAGTAGGATGTCCCAAGGAAATTTTCAACATACCGGCCGAATAGTTGTGAGCAAACGCGGTACCCACATGGAACGAGCTTACGCATACCAAAATACTCTTGCAAAATATGTTATACACGGTCTGTGCTGTTTGATGTTTTCCAGCTTAACAGCTTCATTAGGGGCGCCCAGAGTGTTTAGCGTTTGAATTCAGCAATACTTTTCAAACCATTCTTGAGTCTGAGCGGTATTTTCTCTCTTCAAATAGCAGTGTTTTATCAACGTAGGAAATTCGTTTCCATGTTTTTGAAAATACCAAAAAGTGCGTGTCAATAAAACTTCAATATCTCGATGAATAATGATCAACATGTGAAGGTTGGTACTAAATAAAAATCGTATGGGAAAATATATGTGTCAGTCTTGGGAGTTTTCACCTTCTAAATGCAGAGGCGTCACGAAAAATTGAAACAACTACCGAGAGGCGAAAACGAGCTAAGACACCATTCAAAGTTGCACATGGCCTTCGATAGAGTTCCTAAGATTCTCAAATATAAACGAGATGTGTACGAACATTTTAAGGGTACAAAAATCCCTTGAGCGTGAGCTGGTTTAAAAAACAAAAAAAAACACGAACGATAAGACCAAGTGAAAGTTGGTGTACCTCAAGGCAGTGTACATAGTCCGTTGCTTTTTGATGTCAGAATTTTCTATGAAAGCAGCACATTCACGAATCTCATATTACGCCGATGATAGCTCTATTATCGGCATCGAAGTGACTCTTAATAGTTTGATAGAAATCATACTAAGACCGAATTTCTGAGTCCGCTTCTATTTAGAAGAAATCATCCTGGTCACCAAGGATATTGTATATTGAGTCGGTCTGGTGTGGCCACAATAAGACAGAAAAATACCATACGTATGCAACAGCAAAGCAGAACTGACAGCAGCGAATATCAGCGGATGAGACAAAAGCTGATTTAACAAGAAGTATGTGCCATCCAACTATTTGTAAGCCGATAGTGGAGAAAAATTTCAACAAAGGTCATCGTAAAATCCGATCCAAAAAGAAATAGAAACTGAAATTCCAGCCGGGGTTTACATATCATACAGAGGCAAAGTCACTATCAAACTGATCTGAAATAGAAAGGCCTGCAGAATGGTGCTAAGGGCAGCAGATACTTGAGGCAAGTATGTAGCATGAGATTGACTAGGTCAATAAGAGTCTTTTATTGTACCACAAGAAACCAGTGTCCCTACATCTAAAAAATGGAGACCGCAAGATTACGAGGAACCTGCTGAACAGATATGCAGACAGAAATCAAGTTTTTATTCTTGTGGACAGAGTACTGTACTGTACTGTACTGCAACAATGGCCATAAACTAAGTCAAGTTCGTTGGCGTCTTGCCAAATAAGTAATGGCCTGTGAGATGTGATAAAAGACTTTTTGTAGGACAATTCTACATGGACGTTATCTCACCCAGTTTGGCCACGAGTTAGGAGTGAATGGTGGTATATGGTTGTGACACTTTTGGCAAGTTCAGCAGCCTTACCGTTTATTTGAATGCCTCGATGTGCCGGAATCTAATGAATCGAATCGAATCAGTGCGAGTCAATTGGAGAATACAAATCCTCCCATACCAGTCTCCAGTTCAGATCTGTTTAGATTTAATTGATATTTTGGAGGATTTTCCTTGAAGACTGTTCCACTGAGCGATAGCTCTTAGAGTATACCAATGGAGATCATCATTTCCGTCCAAGTCAGTCCAGAACGGGTCTGGCACGTGTCCAAAACAACCAAAATCCTCATCAAATTTAGACGAATTCACTGTTCTGTCGTTCGGATCAGCGCTTGAAATGTAGCCATCTAAGCCGGGCTATACGTATCCTGACGAGGGCGGCCCATAGAGCTCGCTGTTGAAATGTCTCCTACATTTTCCAGTTCTGCCATAGTCAATTGCCTTGTAAGCCTAAATAAGTGACGATTAGCAAGATTGAATCTTCGCATGATTTCTGCGCTGGGGTAGTGGGAGTTGACAGCGGAACCGAGCTACATAGAGTCCTTGCTACCTCAAAGTTGTAATTGGCTGTCGTGGTCTCATGTCCTTGGCATCGATGTTATGTGTCCTTCTTTGTTAACGGCAAATGCTCGTACTTTGCTTTTCCTTGGTTTATTGCGTAAGCTATCTTCGTCACTCAATAGTCGCATGCGTTTCATTGATAGCTCGCTCGAACAGACTATTGAAAAGTCCTTTTCATATATTGAGGTCTCGCTCTTGTTAGTATCGACCTTGACAGGGCAGAGTTCCAAAATTAGACATGGAACTCTGTTTAGTTCAAGTCTGTGGATGCTGTCCTATCCAGTTTGGAACTCAGTGAAAAGTTGGTGGTGGCTTTCTTCCAAGATTTGCCGTTTGATTTGTGGACTTTCCTGGCCTAAAACCACACTGAAAAAGACTCTTGATGAGGGGTCACACTATATGGCAGACGCGATGTTGAGGAGACTTCTTCCTCTCTAGTTGGTGTTGTTCAGATGATCTCTGATTTCATTTTGCTTCACGGAAATGTTGTCGGTTATCAACCTGCAGTCTGGATGGCACCGACTGTGGTTCTACAATGGTGTTTCCTTCTCCATCCTTTGTAGTGAAACTTCCGAAATCCATTTTTTCTGGTAGCACCTAGAGAGCTCCTTCCGTTCTTTTCTGCACAAGCGTTCTGTAAATCCGCTGCTTTTCTAAATTTTTCTGTTTGCATTCATCCAGAATGTCTTTCTGATTGCTCGTGATGCCACTGGTTTTGGCCCCGCATCCTGGGGGTCTCATTCGCATTCCTATTTTGACTACAGCAGGAGCCGAGTTGATGCAAGCTGCATCGTTCTGCCCTCCAAGACACTGAAGGAGTTACAACAGCTTTTCTTAGTGCCTGAAAAACTTCAAAACATAAGCACTAGAGAGATTCGCAATGAACTTCACCTCTTCAGGTCTGTTGAAACCGATATTGTGGTACAAAAGATCTTCGAGTTATAATGTCCTGCGAAACACCTATGCCATAGCCGGCTTATTCAGAAAGCACGCGGCTACCTCGTCGTTTTAACACTGCTTTTGGTTCTTTTTAGTAATGCTTACGATCATTCCTTTCTTCCACTCATCGGGAAGGGCATCTCCGCAAGCAGCTACTGTTTTTCAAGAGGTCAGCATAGTTTCTCTCACCAACGACGTTCCTTCATAGATGTTCAACGAAAAGATGTTTTTTTTTTTTTAAATTTCCTTTTCAAACAGTGCTTCTCAAATAGGAAATTAACTTAAGGAAATTTAAACTGTTGTGGGTTTAATCTATGCTAAGCAAGATCAAGACTATTGATATCATCGGTAGATGGCGCTATTACTGAAATTGTAGCCGTTGGGTTTAAACTTTGACTAAATTGTTGCTTTCGACGCGGTTATCCTTTGAAGTTGCTATAATTACCTCGGTCACTGCTGGTGGGATTTTGTTGAAGGGGTTTGCCAGATACATATTTCCTTTCTTTTTGCCACCGCAGGAAGGTGAAAATCCTCCATAGACACTGTGAAGATAGCAAGCGCGTGCTCATAGTAGCGTTAAACTTTCCTTCGCAATCAGTGCAACTAAGTTTCGACTTTTCAATTGCGATATCTACTACGCGATATCTCGCGCGCAGAGCGTATTTCGATTTGGGATGCCTCATAACAACACTTCAACAACATCAAGTGCGGCAGACCAGTGGAAATAGTGCCAGGAGACCATCAGAAATGCCGCTTCGGATGGTTCGACGATGAATGCTGACGTGCATTTTTAGCCAAACAGGAGGCGTATCGAAAATTTTACCACAAGTTAAAAAGGACGTTCCACTGCAACAAAATCCGAATGGAAGACCAAGACCATTTCTGTAGACTATCAGGCAGGATACTCGTACATCACTCAACCCGGACGAGGATCAAAACGTCCGTCCACCTAACCAAAGACAATTTAGCCGCCGAGCTCTTAAAAGCTGGAGAACATGATCTGGTAAGCATCATCCGCCAGCTGAATGGAATGCATTGTAATATATGCTGTCGTCAAAAAAGGACAACCAGTGGTAATGGAATCTATTCACCTAGGCTTTGAAGTGTACTCCAGCTATAAGAGCAGTAAAGTCCTATCTCAAGCAAACGAAGACGACATTATTGACACACACCATCCCTGTATGGCGCAAAGACATGACGGAATGTGGAGAAGAAGGTATAACGATGAACTACGAGTATATCAGAAGGCCAAGTCCTAGTATCATCGATTCCACTCAAGTGCCGAAAGCCAGTATAGGAAGAACTTATTTAAGGTGGCGCACCATGGTGTGCTTAGCTGAAGGTAGCTAGCTCAATCCCTAGAGTTGGCTGGAAAGCCATCAGAAGTATAGTATCCATTTAGTCGAATTTTGTTTCCTCTTTAACTGAACGAATCCCGAAGTCTTTATGCAGAGCGTCATTTGTCAGGTACACCGTTGTACAAGTATAGGTCCATACAGGCTTGAGCAACTTGTAACAAACGATACATACGAGTATCTCTGGATTTGTTTCCGAGTTCCTGACTTTACTTTTTCATAGTTTACGAGTATATATAGTGTATGGAGCACAAACAGAGCCTATGTGGTTAGGCAACCTTCTCGAGCCCTTTGTAGTTTAGCTGCTGTTTCTTCAATCGTTTTACCCACTGCTGGTATAGCAGTCTCCTCTTCTTGTAGTATAACAGAAGATAAAGAAGCAGACCGAGAACACCACCTTGCGGAACGCCAATTAAACATTCAAATATTTAAAACCAAACCTAATTTTCAGTCACTCCTCGAGATACATGGTCAGTATACCATATAGCTTCAGAACAGGACCTGCTGTTGGATGTCAAATATTACTTTCTTCAAGAGGTGATTCTATGAACGTTGCCTCTGAACCCAAACCACTGATCAGGGCCAATCAGGTTAATGGCAAAGGGTTTCAGTAGGTATGCGAGGTTGACGAGACTTATACCTCTCTAGTTGGCATAGTTGAGGGGGCTTCCTTTCCAAGAGATTCCATTCCATGAGTTTATGTATGCTCTCCACAAAGTCATCTCCAGCAGCCTTGAGTACCTCGGGACGCCGTCTGAGGTTTTTTTTTTTTTTTTGGATCATGTGAAGGGAAGTTTTGGTTATCATCGCCTACGTTGGATGGTCTACTCTGCCTGACATCAGGATGTTTTTCCACATTCTCAGCACCGACTGTGATCCTACTTCAAGGTTTACTTTTTCAGCTCTATAGGCTTCGGTATGATGTTCCTGAAGTATTGTACAAACTCTCAATATTTTCGATCACATGCCGATGTTCTTCCCGCCGCTTTTGCTCGTAAAAATCGCACGCGGCTCTCGTCTTTGGAACGCTGCTTGTTTAGCATCAAATCAGGGATTTCTTGGTGGTGGTCAGGTGGAATCCAATACATCAGTTGCAGCGTTGCGAAATCCGTATTCGCACCTTGGCTGCAACATGGTGGGGATCCAGGTCGTTCGAACGTTCAAAATACTCCACAGATTGCCTGCAAAGCTGCCCGTAAATTCCATGTGTCATCACAGGTCCGAGACGCTGAGAATTCTTTTATTTTGGAACGAAGGATATTTGGGTGTTGTGGAAGAAATTGGACGTGTATTGAGCACTGGCGATGGTGGAATTCTCTTCGGTTTGCAGGTCATGGCTTTGAATTTGGCCATCCGATAACGACAAACTGATCAAAGAGGGTGATACCAATTGATGGCAAAAGACCGATCAGCACCAAGGATCGCTAGTGTGTGTGAGTATCAATGTGAGTATCTGTATCTGTTGGTCTACCCCATTGTTCGTGGTCAGCGTGAATTTATCATCGGTGATAGGCAGGCTCCATCATCAATTAGAAGCGTTTCAATGATGGTTAGATGGTTCCACTATCGATCAGATCGTGAAGCATTTAACACGGGTAGCCGTGGTTCAAGTGGTAGTGTATTGGCTTTCAAATCGAACGGTTACTCCCGAAAGGTATTCCCTTTTGCAGGCAATTAAATTCACGTAAGACGAGTGGTTCCCTAGAATACAACAACCTGTCCAAGTATACAAATAACTCGTGACCGGGCATTTTACGTGTAGTAATACCCACTTGAGTGTTAAGTTCCCTACCGTCAAATAGGTCTACTGTTGTATCGTCCACCAAGTCATGGGCGGTAGGTCATTGACTACTTTGCTTCCAACCAATATCATTTCTATCACTGACGGTCAGATCTTCTTAAAAACCGAATTGTTCTACCAAGTCATCCGACCAGATATGACACTCCGCTTGTCTGTATCACGTATCGGTTCAGCTGCTCTGATCAAAACCACGAAACAAGTCGACAGTTCCATGAAATTGAAATGAGCTCAATACCGTGAAGTAGCTGGCTTCCCTCAATTGGGTTCCGATTCAGCAATTGTTGTTAGCCAAAGTGGACCTAAAAAGTTCGCAAAAAAAAAATTCCTACAACACATCAAGGATTTCTTCACCACTCAAGAACATTCAGAGGTGAAATTGTTGTATTTCACCGTGTTTCACTACTTCTCTACATCTGACCTCCTTCCATGTTGGGTTTTCTCAGACTGGCAAATTAGGATCGCCCTATTGGCGGACATTAAGTATTCTCTTCTATTCAATTGCTGACATTTTTCAAATTCTCTACTTCGAGGGACAAGACTACTCGATTAAGTTCCTCCAAAAACGCCTAACAGGACCTAAATACGGAATTTGAGATTTGCATTAGTTGTGCATCTGTTTCAGGAGCAGGCACTCACAGAGTCCTCATTTATGGGAGAATAACTAAATAATATATCACAAAGCATTACATTTTCACATTTACATATATACATACCTGTTAACACATGTGCACATCCTGGAACTATCCTAGTGAAAAGAATAGCAGATAGCAGAGAAAAAAAAAAAGCGATCTTAATACGAACCTGCTTTAACCGAGCTCGTGCTTGTGCTTGTGCTCGTGTTCCTACATATCTACTCATTATTTCATTATGGCGCCATAAAGTTTCGAACAGGAGTAGACAAGTACACCCATACAAAGAGCAGCAGTAGTGGATCCAAACGGCTCCAACCAGGACCCACAACCACCATCATGAATATCGTCCTTTCAACCAACAAAAAAAAAAACACAAATCTTCAAAAAAAACAGGAGCAAAAGAATGGAACGAAGAAAATACAAGAACACGACGACTGTAACGAGATGCTAAAAACAAAAAAAACAAAAAAAAAAACGAAAATTATCCTTATCTCCTGCCTGGGAGGTTACCGTCACCGCCACCGTCACCGTCACCGTCACCGCCACCGCCACCGCCAACCAACCCAAACGGGTATACGGCAATGCCAATGCCAATGCCAATAGCTACAGCAATATCAATAGCAATGACAACCATATCTCGCTCCTGTAAAACTACTCAAAGAACTAGGATAAAATATATATACAAACACCGAAAAGGATCTCTCCCTCCCACTTTACTCCCTCCCCCCTAAAAGGTACACCAGCACTACAGCTGCCATCAAATTCACGCAGCCAAATATTCAAATATTTCTTATAGCTTACCAACCAACATCTTTAACCCATACAAGGACACCAGTTCCAGGATGAAATTTTCAAAAAACAAAAAAAAAAACTCCAAAATTTTGCAAAAGAAGATAACATAACATAGCAAGCACAACATAAAAACGAAACCTCATCTTCGCTTTCCCTTCCGACCGATTTCTATGCTATTCATCTACACATACCAAGTACATGGCTAAGGTAAGGCAAGCAGAAAAAAAAACCAGGACGAAGAAAAACTTCACCAACCACCCTCTCTCTTCATAAAAAACAAAAAAAAAAAAAATCCGCCACCAGCAACAACAAAAACGCTTAAGGAATCCAACCAAACTTAAAGACGAGAAAAGAAGAAAGCAAGAAAAAGAAACTGACAGCGGCGCAAGCAACGCTGTTAGACTAAGAGGGAAAAAAGATCCAGGATCCCGAATACCAGCTACCGAATACCATCGACTCCTAACTCCAGACTCCCAGCTTTTGGTTCCGGTAACCAGCAAAATCCGACATCTACGAGTATAATATATGTGTACATCTCTCGAAGGGAATTTAAAAGAAAACAAAAAAAAAACAAAAAAAAAATTGAAAAGGGCTGTAATATAAGAATGGGCGGAGCCAGGATTCACAGGGAATTTTTTTTCCCATATTCCTTTCGTTTTGTAAGTTAAGTAAATGCGAGCAGCGATATGATGATGCGTTTGAGTTTGTTCATGTGTTTGCTTGAGTGTTTGCTTGTGTGTGTGTGTTTGGCTGAGTGTCCTTACACTTGGAAATGGATACGCGCAACTCAACGGTGCATGTGTGCGTATTTCTTGTCCTTGTGTATGTACAAAGGAGACGCTGAATCCGCAGAACAAATCCTTCCAAGGGTGGAAAGTTTTTTTCTATTTTTTTTTTCTTTTTTTTCTTTTTTTTCTTTCCACCACCAAAAAAGGATACAAGAAAAAAAAAAAATTTGGAAAAGTAGGAAAAACTTGGTTGGTGTGGATTTCGTTTGTTTTTTTTTTTTTTTTGTTCTAGCAACGAGCCTATTTCATGATTCCACGACTCGACACTGAGATTAAGTCTCCGACAGGACATTCATAATGAGCACAACTATGGACTGTGCCACCTACATTATCCTTTAGAGTTAATTATTATGGTGTACGAGTATATGAATTTGGAACGAACATGTCTTTCTAAAATGAGAAATAATTATTACCAACCTTGCGAAAAGGACTAATCCATTTTCCTCGATGGTTAGATACATAATTGCAAAACAGATATGAAAGTTAAAATGTAAATATTTTCCCCAATATACAACGAAGGATTCGACATGCACGCCACTCTAAATTCTAATCATTTTGTGTACTCGTAGATGGATAACTTTGGCATTTCGGAAAGTTTGCAAGTACTCGTATCAATCGGGCGTTCAAGTGCATTAAGTTGTTTGAATTGTAAATGGTGTCATGGTGCTGTTCATCGACTATTGATGGCATCTTACGAGGTCGATGTTGTTGTTTGTCATTTTCCAGGGATAGAATTTTTGCTCGTTCTGCCTCAGTGCAATGATTAGAAAAGCGCTAGTTGCTGCCGATTATGAAATACCATATTGTGTCTCTTGTTCATAATGCTTTCGATGAAGTCGGTGAGTGCATTCGCCAGCATCATCCTGCATCCATCATCAAATATATAGACATTATGCAGCCTTGAAATTGAGAAATTGACAAATCGATCGCCAGGATTAAGACTACACTGATGTTGGTCTATCAAGTTTACATTAAAACGGCAGCAAGGATTTTGTTTAAGGGGATCTACTTTCTTCAGAATCGGACAGACGAGGCTCAGATTCCATGTACCAGACTAGTTCCACCATCACCTTTAAAGAGCTGATTCGAGTTTAGATTGAATGCAAACGGCTATCGTCACTTTGTTTTGGTCAAGTTGGATGGAAATTTTCGCGGTCTTCGCCTGAATTGAATGGTTTAACAGTGGATTGCTTCCCAACTACACTAGCACCTCTCAATCACTTCAACTCGAATTTTCTCCTCTGCTGGTACGTGTCTCGGGTGAAGTGGTGCACTATAGTCGCCTTGTAAGGCCAATGGAATTTCTTGCTTCGCACTGATCCTTCGGACTGGATGTTGTTATATTAGAGCAAAGGCTCAGGAGCCGCCTGATGTTAAAGCCGCTCACAGTATTTTGCCATCGCTGTATTGCCTTTGGGTCCAGAATGCAGTGTAATCCATACGATTTATTGTATGTCAATCAGAAGACCGTCATGTGTCCTTTTGGATCCTAGGATGTGGAAAAATGTGTGCATGCTTATGATGGTGTGTTGTCCTTTTGCAAAGCCTGTTAAGCTAAATCTGTTTTCGAATGTGATGTTGTGGATGTTGTGTATACCCATGGCCCTGTCGTTCTTCATAGTTGGTACACCACTTCGGCATTGAAATCTGGTACTGATTGTCACCAGTTGCATGATCTAAGGCGTATGACTTCTGGTTCCAACAGCAAATCCACTATGTGTCCAGGAGCACTTGGTTTGTTAAGAGTCCTCACATTGTCAAGTTTCCGTATTTTTTTTTTTTGTATAATTGGCACGCGCTCAAGGTGGATTGCGTGCCCTTAAAATGCTAGCACACAGCGTGGGCGAAAAGGAGTTAAGGAGGTAGAAAATAGAGACAGTTTTTCTGCTTCCAGTGGTGGAGAGTGAGTTTTAGATACAACCTTGATCATCTAACCAGTTCACATCATCAGCCAAATATTGATGACACATCGCATATGATTGATAGTGTCTTAATTTACTTGAAACTATCATCAGTTAAGTGTCACAGAGAATGGTTAAAGCACATCTCTTCTAGCTGGTAAGCGATAGATACAAAAATCTAAATTGTTTCCAACTCTGACGATGCATGCAATAGTTTTCAAGTGAAGGTCTTGACTGACAGTGATACAGAATGAAAGTGCTGCTTAATTGGGGGTGATACTTGGAAGGTATACCTACAACATGCAAATGGAAAACTTTTTAAATCGATACACACTGAGTATATCGGCATCTTCAAGGATCCCAACGAAGGTGGAAGTGCAATAGTATTGGATAGAGATGGATAGGAAGGAAGATCAAACCTGTTTTGTGCGACTAAAATTCACCATGAATGTATGCATGAATGGTTGGGATACCTTACTTAGGGTTCTCAATAAAACAATGTAAATGGACCTCCTTAAGAATCACTGTAGCTAAGATGCGTGCATAGTTTTCTCTGTTGATTTTTTAAGAAAACGGTCAACCATCAGTCAAATATCCGAATTTTATCAGCTCCCATATACTAAACCCAATCTTCCTCATCTTCATCTACAAATCCCCCTGATCCAACACCATTCACTAGTCAAGATTCTAGTTCCGGGGTGCTTGAACAACCTGTCTCTTCTTCATCTGCTGGTTCTCTTGACTCACTCCTTCCACCAATTTTCTGATCTAAAAGTTGGCAGTCGTTACGTAGTATCTCGTTTGAGAGATCGCCGCATTTATGAAAATATTCGGCTCTACCTTGCCTACTTGCGCGACAAATCCAACTTCGTTTACATTGATGGCATTAATCAAAACCAACATTATGGTTTCGATTCAACGAGATGGTCTTCCTATTAAGCCAGTAGAATTGATGGAAATTTTCGTTCGCTACCATGAGAGTATCGACATCTCTTCCGATGAAGAACTCGTTCAAATTTGAAAAACTATTACAGTAAATCCTGTATCCTCCAGTCCATAATGTAAGAGGTTTTCGCTCTAAAATCACCGTCGTATATCTCAATTCGCAAATGTTACCCGATCACCTAATTGCTCTTACTGAAACAAATCTAATTCCGGACATTAATAACCTTGAGTTGTTTCTTCCAAATTTCGACGTTTTTGAAAGAACTAATTAATCCCTAGTGTTTTACTAGCAATCCGGAACTTTTTCCACGCAACTCCTGTTGATATTCCCCCACTCTGACAACTCATATGAAAATGGCAACTTCCGAAGAACCGACTTTAACAAACTGAAAAACCACATCAGCAACATAAACTTTGACATTATTGCTGAGACAACTAGCATTGATCTTGCCCTATCAACGTTCTATTCGTTAATTTTCTCCTGCTTTGTCCAATCGGTTCCATATACCTTCCGAAAGAACACCATGTCAGCTCCTCCCTGGTACAACAAGGACTTGCGCTCGTCTCTACGACGCTTCATGCTTTCGAAGATGGTGATCAAAAAAACTTGGCTTTCACCTCATTTTGTGGCATGGACCAAATCCTATTTAGAAGACCGAGAATACAGATTTTCAATATCCGACCCCATTTAAGCAATATCTGGTGTTCCTCAGGGTAGTCACCTTGGACCAATTATCTTTATCCTATTCTCTCTCATTGCCTTCTGATTTCCATTGCCAGCAAGATGACTTAAATAAGTTTTTTTTGGTATGGTGCAAGCAAAACTTTTTGGACCTTAATGTCAGCAAATGCCAAGCGATAACCTATTCCCGTAAACGTCTACCTTCACCTCCAAGAAATTACTTCATCTACGATGAGCCAATTCCTTCCACAACCCAAGTACGGGGATCTAGGAATAATTTGTGACAGCAGTATAAATAAAGAATTTGTCCAACCCTTACGTTACAAAGTCCCGGTACATAACTTTTGTAAGGCGTCTTCTCGAATATTGCAGCCAAGTTTGGTCACTCTATAAACTCCAAATTCAAAGAATAGAAGCAGTCCAACGCAGATTTATCCGTTTCGCACTTCGTGGTCTACCCTGGGCTGAAACTAATTAGCATGCATATCCACCAGTTACTGACTGGAAACATCGAGTGCTTGAGAATAACGCAAATCTGTCCCACTCTTCCCGATCCGAACTCACCGCACCAACTACGGTCACTTTGAACCCAAATCTAGAATGTTGCGTATAACGAACAACTACGCCGAAGTCTTTGACCTAAATAGCAGCAGACACGAAATGAACTCCATCCATCTTCTCCATGACACTTCTACCACTGGTTTGTGCCACATGTCCCTAGATTACCACTTTCTTGTGTACTTCGAAATGACTGTCATCGTACGTTTAGGTGTGGAGTGATGTCTACGAGTATCTTGACAGTTTCGCAGTTTGGTGACATATCGAATTCAGTTTCTGACCTCCCGATTATGCTGTCGAAATTTCATAAGGAAAACCGTCAGCATGGAGCGGATTCAAAGTTCTGGATCATCTGGTGAAAGTGGTCAGCATAGTCCAGATATTTCAGGCAATATGACCTGCGGGAGTGGCATCATCCATAGTCGTATGGAACACTAGATTTAACCTATTCAGCGCGATTGCCTTTGTCGAAAACCTCCTCGAAATCATGAAAAGTTGGCAGTGGAGGAACATAATGTTTCGCAAGCAGTTATACAGCCGAATCGTTCTTATTCGTCATCAGGGAATACATCGGGTGTTGGTTTTCGAGGCATAGAAATTTTACTAGACAATAAAACACAAAAAAATGAATGAAACGACCAACATTTTAGCTTTATTGGCTCGCAAATTTTATGGCGGTCCAATTTCGCAGGACTTTCCCCAGCATAGCCGTCCTTATATCGGCAATAACTTCGTCAATTGTAGCTGATTTATCAGTACACACGAGTGACTTGACATGCTCTCACAAAAAGTAGTCCAAAGGAGTTAAATCACATGACCAAGGCGGCCAATTGACAGGTCCATTTCTTGAGATGATTCGCTCACCAGATTGGAAAAAACCTTGACTTTTTGGGATATACTGTGATCTCGAGAGTCTTGTGAGGACTGTGCTCAATCCGAAAATGGGAATTTGGCTTGTTAAATGGTTGATAGTCCATTGGCTTCAATTGCTTATACGGGTATCGGCTAAGATATTTCCTCCAAGTCTTCCACGTAGTGGACAGGGGCAGAGGCGGAGTTACTGGGAACTCCTCTTTCTGGAGATAATTTGGATCTCTCCATCTCTTAAGCTAATTCTCATTCTTGGTTTTTCACAGGATTCGAACTGCCTCCTCCAGTCAGCTGCTCGGCTTGTGGTTCTACTTTCGCGCCGGTTGGTGCATTTTTGGTATTTGCAACAAACCCGTGTTGATAGGTCTTACACGTTATTTTTAACGGGGTACTAGACTTCAAGTTCAAGTCTTTCTACTGCTGAAGCTGCTCAATTTTGAAATTTGTGGAGCTATGCCCCTTGATGTGTATCCACCCATTTACTGGCGGCGGTAAAGGGCGAAACCGGGATTCCTCTGTGGTTGTACACAGATTTGTATGTGCTCAGATCTGTTGAGTTGGTCACTGAATTTTTCACGCACAGTATCCGAGTCGATACAGTACGAAGCTATGGTGGTGGTCGGTTTTAATGACCATATCGGCTTCTTGCCTGTTTTAGACGTCGGAAGGATAAACTGATCTTTCCTAATCCACTCTGGAGTCTTCTCATCAATACTCGGTCACTGTAAGGTTTCCACGATATAAAACTCTTTCGGGTTTCTGGTATACGGCATACCCACTTCAGAGGTGGTATTGAGGAAAAAGTTGGAAAACTCTTGCGTAAGTTTTTCCATTTATCCTGCTCATTTTGAGCTCGTGGACTTTTGAAGAACCGAGAGCGCGTCGACTAATGAATAAAATAAATTGATGGCATAACAGCTCGAGATGAGTTGATGTCGGCTAAGAGATTTGAACTCAGACCTTCTTGCTTAGTAATTGACGAACTTAGCCACAGCAGCACACTCCATTCTATGCATGGCATTTCGGAGGCATTCTCGCAAATTTATTGTCTCAACTGAAGGCCGTTTTCGATGGTTTTTGACTTGTATGAGTCTTGTATATCTTTTCCTCCTAAGTTTCCTATTCGTCGAATCCAATAGTTCCACAGATATTTCACATGCCATAGTTGGATGGTAAGATTCTGTATCAGAGGGTATAAATGTGGAATAGTTATGAGTCCAATCTACAGTGTCCTTCCGTTTTGCAGCACATAACGCAAGCTTCGATGTGCCTTGTTTGATTTGATTCAAACAGAGTGGCATAAGGTACATCGAAGGAAGTGCCGAATATTTGCCACACTTAAGTGGAAGTGAAGACAGAAATTCCATCTCCCAATCCTCGTTTCGATGGAATTTTTATGTTGGACTGAAATATAATTAACACCGAAACGTCCTCCATGGAATCACTCGCTTCAAGGAATGTGCTGGATTCAATATAGGCATACTCGTATTCTTTCACATAATTCGGCTGATAGTATAGACTATAAATCTCTTGTCTATGCCATCAAGGAAGGAGACTAAAGATGTTAAATCGCAAGAGTGGTGAGACCAGTTCACACGACATATCCTTCAAGCCTTCCAGTTGAAATTTATCTCAAAAACCTTGGCTATTGTCCCCATAACACCTCCAGAATGAAAACCACAACAAACAGTCAATTGTTTGGACCACCTCCGGCTGTTCGCATGACCAAACGCCGCAATTTTGCTTATTTTACCAAAAATTTGAACCTGAATAAGGATGATTTCTCAGTGAAGATTCGGATTTCCTTCAATCTCCCAGAGCTCAATCAGATAAAGTTCTACATACGTGTTGGTGATTTGGTTTAACTCTTGGACGTAGAACGAAGTCCTTTTGTAAAATACGCTACAAGGGTGGCCGAACGATATCCAACTCTTAAACTTTTAGTGGATATCACATTGATTGCGGTTTTAACTTAACAATATTGGCTCCCCTTCACTGTCGTTTCCTGGTCTCACTGGCATGGCAACATTATGGAGTGAGTAAATCGATTCCAGGAATAATTCCTTTGTTTTGTTTGAAATCAATCAGCGCAAAAGCTATTTTGTTTCGATTTGGAAATCTTCATCTATCCACCCACTCAAATTGTCAATCAAATGAAAATCAATTATCACACAAAACCGCCAATGCAATTTCATTATTTAAACAAGCGCACTTAAGTTAATTAAACAAAATGTGGTAACTATCCCTTCCTTGAAAAAAAAAAAAAAAAAAAAAAACGTGTTAAAAGATAGTCCAAACACTATAAAATGAATAACAACGTCAGAACCATATACGAGTACTCATACCCATGCTTAGATACATCTTTTTTAATTAAAAATTAGAAAAAAGAAACAAAACTCCATATACCTACATTACAAACTACTATTTCAGCCATTTTTCAAATATTTTTCCACCCCCTTTAGGGAGAATAAGAGGGAAAAAAAGGAACCAAAAAACCCAAAACAGAAACAGAAACAGAAACAGAAACAGAAACAGAAAATAAAATACGAATACCCTAAGCAGTTTGAGAAAATTCATCATTTTCCATCCTTTTTTGGGATGGCTGCTGCTGCTGCTGTTGCTGCTGTTTCACGTTAGAAAGAATCGAAGCAACCACGACCGGTGGTGGTAGTATAGTGATGGGGTTGTGCAAGAATTCGCCCTCTTCTTTCCCTTTTTTGTTTTTTTTTTTTTGACAGAAACCAACTATTCACCCCCGCCGCTGTAGTAGTACTTCTAACACGCGAGAGCAACCATCTAAAAAACGCTCTACGGGTTGGTACTGTATAACTTCACCATTTTAAAATATACCCTTAACTCGACTACAATCCCATACCCAGTAACAGGGGGCACACAAAAAAATATCACAGATAATGAAACTAGAAATTAAAAAGCAAAAAAAAAAAAAACATCCCACTAGCACCATTCTTTTGCCCATACCACCAACACCACCCTTCCGCAACCATGGCAGCCATGTTTCCATCTAGATGAGAAGTTTTCATTTTGCCTTAGAAATATTTCTGCTTATTTTTCTTCTGACATTTTTGGCACTTTTTTTTTTTTTTTGTTCCCGGGGATTTTATTCCATTCAAGGGGCTAAGGAGAGGTGGGTGGGTGGGTGGATTTTTCATGAGTCCTTTGTCGAATGAGCTCGTATTATGTGAATATGTACTCGTATATATCTAGCGATTCCCCCTCGAGGAGCTGTGAAAATAGTGAGAGCTTTTTAACTTAATCCTTTTTTCGTTATATGGATCAAGGGAATTTAAATATGTTACATACGAGTATCATAGTTTCCCTAGTGGAAAAGTTACTATCATTAAGCTCCACGAAACAGAATGAAAAAAAAAAATAAACCTCCTGCCTCACTTTAATGTCTTTAAACTTTTCTATGGAACTTAACTTTTTTTTTTTTTTTTTTTTTTTTCGGGGTTAACCGAAAAGGACCAGCTCAAGTCTCGTTAAGGAGCCTTTTCAGTTGTGTGCGCCTTCATAAGATGAGATTTTTATGTAATACGATGTCCCGCCAAGATGGATTCGAAGGATTTCCATGTCAGAGAGTTCGTATTCAACATGTCACTCGGGGATCCCTGAATTTGATAAGATCTGTTGTGTCATACCCTCCAAATAGATTATTTCTTTGGTTGAGAGGGATTTATTTCTCAGTGGTCTTCTGACCAATGCAAGATTCACAGAGCAGCTATTGTTTTTCCTTAATTTTTCGACCTCAAAATTATGGCTACCTGTCGTGGAGTTCTCCGTGTGTATTGCAGTGTCTGATGATGCCTTTCCATCACAACTGTGGGCTGCGTACAACCTTTTTAGATGAGCAACAGCTCATGATCATCACTACAGGACATCATCAAAGAAGATGTTTGCTTATTGAGGCGAGAAACCTTTCAAATATACTTGAGATGATTATTGGGACGCGGTCGACCATCATACCTCCCTAGTAGATCCATCGACTTCAGCTGATACTGGAATCTTGGTCGTCATTGTCATTCACGGTTCTTCTGATTCCTTCACATCGCTATTCCTGCATGTTTTTGTCGCAGATTTGTGCCGCCTTTAACTATCTGGAAACATTATTTCTCCACTGGTGCTTCTCTAGATCTTTTTCTATTTTGTCAATTTTCATTGAATCAAGGGATTCGTTTTGGCAACATATCAGATGCTGCATTTCAATTGACCTACTCTGGTGGCACTGTGCTTTCTTGCGATATGTACGACATCAAATTTCGTCACAGTATTTCTCCGCGTTCTTTTGGAGTCCAGGACATCCGCATTTGTATCAAGATCATGACGTTCAGAGATCAAGGATGCATATGCTCGCATCTTGCGTCGATCGAAATTATTTCATCCAACGATTGTCAGGTCACTTTGTAGGTACTGAAATGCGGAAAACAGGCCATGGTAACGTTTTAGATACATTTCTTTAATTTTGCGTTGTTCAGCCACAATCCGGACAAGTTTAAGCGCCGTTTCATAAGCCTGAACAAAATATGTCTTCACGACAACACACCAGAGACCAATCAAAATCAAGATGGGTCTGTCGGCCAACAAGGTTATGCTGACAGTTTTTAGGGATATTGTTTAACGTATTGGACCTATCCAGGTTGTCATGGCGAAATTTCATATCATATTACGAGTATATCCACACGCCGAAGAATTGGTTATAAATGATTTCCTCGTGAATTTCGAAATTTCGATCCCACCCGGCCATATCTTTTGACTGAAACCACGACTGATTCTGGTCATTTATTTTGATCACATCACTAGAATGTCCTTTCACTAGGTTTAAAAGAAAAATAAAACCGAAAGCATAATTCGATGGCAAAGAAAGAGAGGTACCCCTGTACGTTGGTTTTGAATATTAGCAGGTTGTAATCAGTAGGAAAAAAAGAAGCTTAGCAGGGAATACCATAAGGGAATACAGAGGGAGAACTGATGAGCATTCATAGCGAGATGGTTGAAAGTCAATATCTGAGGGTGTCAATTGACATCCATCCACACACACACATCATCTCTGAGTTTTAGTTTTGAAACTTATCAGATGACAGTCTTATATATTGCGGCCAGATCAAATGGAAAAGAAAAAAATTCAACCGGATTAAGAACTGTCGAATACGGTGGTAGGGTAGCTCGCAAGTTGATTGATTTCTACGTGAATGTCGAGTAAAGTATTTAAAAATGGTTTTAGGCGAACTACGAAACCAACGAAAATTGAATTCAGTCGACAAAATAAATTGACAAAATCTGGTAGAAATAAGAAGACGTACAACGATGAAGCACAATGAAGAAGAGCGAAAAATTCCAAAGTGATTGTCGATTCTTAGACCAACACTGACTTGACTTGGGTTACGCTTAACATATCCAATTCATGTCGAAAGTTCTGCTTCGGAAAGCAAGTTCCAAAAGATCTTATTTGGACACTCCTAAGACCTTAAAAAATGTATCCGACACGTTTATATAAATCCACGATGGCAATGACTAGAGGATTTAAAGTTAAAATTGGAGTACCACAAGGCAGTGTTCTTAGTTCGCTTCTTTTTATCGCCGATGAAACAGCTATTATGAGCAACGTCTCCCTTGAGTACATCGTCCAAATCCATTCCGGAACACAATTTAGATTTGCGATTCCACAAAGAATCAAAGAAGGGTCCATCAAACATGATTCCTTCTGATGAAAATGTTGTGAGGTTATGTAAGTATAAAGAAAAGAGAAGTGGACTCAATAGAGAACTCTATTTCAGTTTTTACCATACAACACCAAAGTCCTATTTTCCTCATAAAGGTTTTTGAATTAATCTGAACATTTTCGTTGATAGTCCTTTAAGACTCAGCATATAGTGAAGAGATTTTCGGCCGCCTTAAAGCCGACGAACAACGCGTAGAACTAATTTCTTTTCTTTCCTCAGGTAGGACTGAGCGATGCTCGTTAGTAAGAAGTCCGTTTCGGAAAGGATATCCCTCTATATAATTATTTGGGTGCTTCGCGTCTCCTTTCTTAATATGGGGAAAATTAGGTTCCTTCAGAAACTGTCAGATATTTCACACGTGTCGAAAATATGCTAGCAAATTTGAGAAATTCGTATGAGATACGATCTTGTCGGGGAGTTTTATTCAGATTACACCTGTCCAATACCCTGCAGATGTCCTGAATCGTGATCGTTCGGTCGAATTGATCCACTGTTGTTGTAAGGCATTGCAATAAATATTCAAAATGATTGGCGAGAATCGAGGTTTCAACTTGGAAATCTTCCCAGTTTCCAAAATGAGCGATATCGCCTAAGGATCCCCATCCGCTGATGTGTATGCCTTATTTTGATTATCCTTACAAATTTTTTTATAAGTACACGTAGGTGTACGAATGATTTTTTCGTCCCAGTCATAGCATACTTGTTTTCTAGTGGATCTAATTGAGTGTCCACGCGTTTAGGCTGGATTTCATTCACACGTATAGAACTGAGGATGAGGTTAACATTTATTTCGTAGACATGTGCCGAATTCTTTTGGAGCTTGGAGAGTAGCCTCACTTCCGTGACAGCTGATTCCAACTTAACTGCCACTGTTAGCCGTAGGTGGTCCGAAAAGATCTATTTATCTACGTTTAGGTCTGTTACGCATTCCAGCCACACATGCTCGTCGCTTCTAGTTCTGCCGTTTAGCAATGAGAATCCAGAAGAAGGTCTATAGAACCTGGGCTTACAAGTTGCAAGGCGAAATAAGAAAGTCCGGCTTTTGGGAGATAACGAAATGTTACATGTTTGTGGTGCAAAAAGTACAGAGATGTCATGCTTCCATCTCTCAGACAGATCAGACAGATCAGACAGATTCGACAGTGATGTCGAACTCCACCAAGATAACGCGCACTCTGTTGTGCCCTTCATATGAGGTATCTTGCTGAAACTGACATCAACTTGCTGCCATGACCGGTGCAGTCTTTGCAGGTATTCTGAAGCATAGTTTTGGAGTAAGTGCGAAACGAAAAATTTTCAGACTATTGCTGCAAGCTAGCACAATTCATATTGTACATCCTCGAAAGGAGTTTCGTATTGCGATATTGACTCCTTTCTGTTGCGAATGCCGAAAATTAGAATAGCCAACTTCTGTCATTCGATATTACAGGCAGTTTCCGAAGGATCTTGTTTGTATCCTCTCATACCATACTTCCAAATGGAATAGAAATTTTTAATGGATACCACCTTCAATACTAAAGAAATATGAATACAAAATAACTCACGTCATGGGTTATTAGTTAAAGTGAATACCAAACCATTAAAGGCACAAAATTTCTAGATATATTCGCGCACTATACATACATACACAGTCGTATAGTGACTGTGTGATCTGGGTAAATAATTTCTTACTTGGCATAAACTTACAAAGCACAACAAGCGACTCCTTGAAAGATTTCGAAAAGAGAATAAAATTAATTTTGCTTTCAATGGGAAGGCAGGATACGGAAAATAAAATTAGAAAACTCTTTCCTGGGTGGTTTTGTGTCGGTTCAAAATGAAACCTTTTCGAAGTTATACTTTATTTTCTCGTGTATACGAGTACAATGTAGATTTCGTTTATCACCGTTATTCTTACATCTACCATGTGTAAGTGTTATTTTAGTTAACCCAAACTCGTATCGTTTCTTACGTTCCGTCTACTAATTTCATCTTAGTAAACTCAATCAAAAGCAAAGAGGGTTACGATTCGCCTCGCCCGTCACGTCACCATCAAAGGAAATATGAGCAAAAGACGAAGAAAAAAATAAGACAGAGAACAGAGCCATAATGCTTTTTACTAAATGAATTTATTATATAATCTGTTACATATATATGTATATGGGGTATACGTAACCTACACACATAACAACAAATAGAAGAAAACAAAAAAAAAACAAAAAATTACTCTCGTACAATAAACATTAAAAACCCAAGGAAAAGGAGAATACTTTTCCGGCAAAACGATTTGCCTGTTTGAGCATTCCAAGCGCTGCTTGTCCTTAATGTGGTGCTCCATACTAATACGGAGTGCCACCACCATCGCCACCCCCTCTAGCATACATACACACATATATATATATATATATATAGATGCGTACATACACATGTATAAATGATTTGCACCCTTTTTTCCGCGAGGCGAACGAACGTGCCATCTATAGATCCAGTCAACAATCACAAGCTCTTCTTAGGATACGAATGGAAGAACAAGAACACGGTTACGATTACGAGTAAGGGTAAGGGTAAGGGTAAGGGTAAGGGTATATCCCAAGTGCGGATACCTTGACGCACACACTAAGAATAATCCATACCACACATATGTACAAGTATACACCATATGAACAAGTCCTATCCTATGTACGGCCAAAGGGTACAATATTCCGTATGTAAACCCCATGGTAGAGTCTACCATTCAGAGGTATTTTAGAGAAAATTTTCGCTAGCTCAGCATGTTTTTTGCCTTAATTTCGGTTTTTTTTTGTTTTTTTTTGTTTTTTTCCATCCACTCAACCCTTGTAAGAAACTCAAAAAAGGATACGAGCGAAGGATTTTATGAAAAATGCCAAAGCCCGCACCAGTCATGCTGAAGCCAATAACATTTCATCAGAAAATGTTCAATTTTAGAAAGAATTCAAAGAAGACGTCGCGACAGGCATGGCAAGGAGACTAAGGGAAAACAACATCCAACTACACACGAATGATCCTTAGGAGGATGTTTATTATGAGCGACATTAAGGGGTGGTACTTGTAATCCAAAAGTAAAAAAAATAATTCATAAATTAAATAAAGCACTTAAAGTTGGAAGATGCCAAGAGGAAAGCTGTGCTGTGTCACAGGGATGCCGATGCTGGGTAGCGTGTTATGGGATATACACCCAGTTCAGTGGTTTTTTTTTTTTTTTTTTTTACATGCGCAATTGTATATGAAATTTTTTAATTAATTCAATTAATTACATCCGTTATTCTATGAGGGAAAACGCAAGCGGCTCTGACACAACTGAGTATAAACTTACAGAAAACGGATAGTCCTTAAATGTCCTGCATTTGGTATTGGTAAGCAGCTAGTGGAGAGTTCAAATTTTTCACTTCTTTGAATGAGAACCTGGCTTAGTGGAAAGATCACGAATATTGGCAACAACTTTGGCTTTAATCCACAGAATTCGACTTCCTACTGGTCTGCCGTCAAATATCTGGCAAAATACCTTTTCCTTGAAACTGTTTTTGTAGCTTTTTCAAGTTTTCGACAAGAAATGTACGAAACTACTCGAATTTTTGTTTATTGAAGTGAGCTCTCTAAACAATCGACAGTGCGTGGAAATCAATGCGGCTTTGTAGGAAGCAATATTTCAAAACATCTGTACTCTGGATAAGAAGAACTTTCCCGGAGATCTTCCATGAATGACACAAAAATTTCTAAATCCATCGGCGACAAAAAAAAAAAACCAACAACTGGTGCAGCGTTATTTAATAATCAGATTGTGCAGGCCACTCCGAGATCGCAATTTTGTTGTCCCGAAATCAGTGTTTAACTGCTCTGCTATCATCTTTTACGTCATCGTCTTGTTACCTATTTCACTGACATTTCTTTCAGGTCATCGTCTTGGTGGAAAACCCAATTTGTGGACATTTCATCCACGCTACGTACATGAAATACGACCTTGATCAAAAAGTTCCCGGAATGCATTCAGAAAATTGAAAATACAAGTTTATTCATGTAAATCTATATTTTCCCCCTCAGAGTAATCCCCATCGACTGGAAAACACTTATGCCAGCGCTTGATCCAATCCTCGAAACATTTTTTTTATTTGATTTTCGGTATGTCCATCAGTGCTTCCTGCGATTTTTCCATTACTTCCTCTCGGCGCGGCTGCTGAAACGCACTGCCCGTAGTGGGAGCCAGATCAGGTGAATTCGGTGGCTGTTGGATGGTATTTGTTGCATTTTTTGTCAAGAAATTCCGAATATTGATGGCACTGTGCGACGGTGCGTTTTCTGCCCACAATTCTGGTCTCTTTCGGCGAATTGCTTCACGCAAACGTCTCATAATACTCTTTGTTTACTGTCTGGCCTTTTGGCTAAAAATTCATAATGCGCTACACCGTTGTAATCCATGAAAACCGTAAGCATTGCCTTATTTTTGACTGATTTTTTTGGTCTCGGCTCATTTGGTGAACGCCATTGCCTTGCCTGATGTCTGGATCGCTTGTCGTACTTATAAAGCCACGTCTCGTCTCCAGTAAATGATCCTTTTGATGAATGTGGAATCGGATTCAGCCTCGCAAATCATCTCTTTTGCGACGTCAACTCTATGAAATTGAGGTCTTTTGGCATCAACTTTGCTGCTACACGACGGAAACCCAAATCACTAACCAAAATGTCTTGGACGGATCCATAGGCAATGTTCAAGTCCTCCGCTATCTCTCCTTCTTTTACTTCGATCAATGTTCTCGTCGGTTTTCGATGTCGATGGTCTGCCACTGCGTTCATCATCTTCGATTGCCACTGGTAGACGACCGTTTTCTTTAGAGAATCGTTGCCGAAACACTTTTTCAACGTTCGCGCACCATTGAATCCAAATTCGTTGTTGCAAATTGAAACCCATTTCAAAATTTGTAAAAATCGCCAACACACACAGAGATAGATGTACTCTTGTCTACGGGACTGTCAACAACAGATTTACCAACTTAACAAAAAAAAACCGAACTCAAATCGTAATAATGGGAGCGCCACACGGTGGTGTGGTGCGGGAACTTTTTGATCAAGGTGGTATATTGAAGCAACGCCATAGTTGGAAAAGCATCTCCAAGCCATGTTACTAGATCCACCATGTTTTATGGCATTTGTGGTGAGACTAGAATCATATTTCATATTAGGAGGACGCCTTACATATTGTCCAGATCCATTTCCGACATATGAGTATAACTGCAGCTGTTAACCTCTCGGTTATGTGGATTTTCTTGAACTGCTGTTGAAGGATGCATCCTGGAGTACCATACCACACATTTCATCAAGAGAATAGCACTTAGCTCGACACTACACAGTGAGAATAACCAGAAAATTCGGAATTAAAGCTGGACTACATCAAGGCAGTGTACCAGGTCCGTTGCTTTTTACGCAACACTTTAACAAATGCCAAATGACTTTTCGTTCGCCGATAATAATTCGCATTGTACGAGGATTGACTGAAAAGTTTCCGACCGAACACTGATACAAGACATTTTTTCTCATTTTTTCTACACACTCTCTCTAACCCGTTCAAATAGTACTTGGCGTTTTTCTCTGCAAAATAAAATTGTTCACGAAGGTGATTGCCTCCTCATTTGATGAAAATCTCTATCCTCCGAGCGCACGTTTTTAGATGAGGGAACAAAAACAAGAATAAGGCGGATGGTCAAGCAGTTCAAATCGGAATTCATGGATTTTCACCATGGCAACCGCCATGATTTTCTTTTTCTGCAAATTTGGCCGTTTTTCCGCATTTTCTGCCTTCAGCTTGGCAAGTGATGATGCGTAGTAGATGATGCGTAGTATGCTCCTCCAAAAAAAACAGTCGCCATCAGTTTCCCAGCCCCGAAAAAACAGTTTTTGCTCTTTTTGGAGCCGACTCGCCCTTTGCAGTCCACTGTTTTGACTGAATTTTTGTTTCGGCCGTATAATGGTGTATCCAAGTTTAATCGGTGCCAAAACTCGGATTTATTGCGCCTAAACTGCGCCAACAGAGCGTTGGAAATGTTCATTCGAACACGAAAGCGCGGACAGCTTTCTCATGCCCAAATCTTGATTTAATATGCAAACAAACACGTTCTTTGGACATTCTCTTAACCTCTACCATCTCTGTCACTTTAATTCGGCGGTGTTGTCTAACACCATTTGGTGAACTATAGCAATGTTATCGTCGGTGGTTGTGCAGTTTTTGGACGTCCCGAACGTTTCATCATCTCCCAGGGTCTTACGGCCACGTTTAAATTCAGCTGCCTAAAATTTCACTATGGTAAATGATGGTGCAGAGTCCCCATACACAGAGTATTGCCTTTCAAAACCAAGAATTCGATAACAGCTCGATACTCACTCAAACGACATTCAACTAAAAACTACGCGTCCAAAATGACTGTAACTTCGGTAAGTAACTGCCCAAAGATGCGCAACTACCATTCACTAGCTTTTATTGACGAGGAAACCCTCGTAATTTTTCCAATCCCGCCAACTTAGCACTTGAAAATAGATACTTTGGATCTGCCGGAAACTGACTACATGTACATGCATAAATATCTTGGATATGAGTTCGTAGACAACGAGTGCCATCTACTGACATCCAGTTGGTTCCAAACACCATACTCTCTGTTCAAGACTAGTCATAGCAAAGCCTTATTCATCTTCGGCAAGTGGCTAAAAAAAAAAAGCGGTTGATCAATTTGGAGTTTCCGAAAGGGACTACGGAAACCAGAGGACAAAAAGAGTAAAATGTCTGAATCTGAAGATGAAGCGTACACTGACAAAAGCGCGCTAATTTAGAAAAGAAACCAAGTTCTCAAGTAGCACGTATCTGCACCTATGTAATGAGGGACTATCTCCAAGTTGCCATAATTGACCAGTTCGAGTGAACAATTGAAGGTAGGTGATGAGCCTGTAACCGATTCAACTGCATCCTCTCGCAAGAAGTACAGCTCAATGATACTTGCTTCACTTTCCATCTTCAATAGAGGCCAATTGGCATTGCAAAATGGTCTTGGGCCAATACGGACCTATAGCCGAGTCTTTAAGCAAACGTTCGAGGGTGCCCAGCGCGGAATCAATTGATTGCAGTCTTGACTTACTAACTCGCATACAGCACCAATATCCATTTCTGGTATTTCGTGGCCTTGCCGGGAAAACAGTAAGGGCCCTATCTGACTGCGAATTTTGATAAGAAAAACTCGGGTGACTTGCAAAAGATGTTTAAGCGTATACCTTTCCATGAATGGAAAACAACACTGCGGTCAAGACAACACTAGTGTCTACCAAGGCTTAAGAAGGAATGCAGCCAGACCGAAACTATTAATAACAAACAACGAACAGACGTATCTATACCACATATAGAGGCAACATAAGCAACACACAACACCAGATTTATCTGGCGGTGGGGCGTATGATTTGCCATTTCAAATCGACAACTACACTTTCCCGATTGTCAGTGTCAATAATGCCCCTTCTGTGCATATGAAATGAACTGCTAAACCCTCTCACCCATGTTGATCATTCCAAAACAGCATAAGCCAGAGCATTTTGAAAAATGTGATTTTCAATTGAAAATTTTGTGTATTTGTGCAACCAGAAACGACACCGTCACCATGTGTCGGCTGGATAAGTATCCTATGTCCATCAGGTTATCGTCCCATCCCTCTCTCATTGAAATGCAGGGTGAAATTCGACAATTTTACAGCCAAAATGTGTCCTTTGTTCGAAAAGTCGGATGAGAGGTCCGGTTTTAATTTTATTTTACAAATTTCGGTCATTCACCCCTTGTAGATGAGAGAAAATTCGAAAAAAAAACGCAAAAAAACCATCTGGAATTTATGTCAAAACTCATCTACATGTCCTTGATTTGGCCTCGGCTATACCATCCCGTTTGTAGGGGAGGGGGGAAACAAGTTCTTGATTATTGCGATTTGAAAACTGACCGTTACGAAGAATTTGAAATTTAATTTGAAAAATTGAAATCAGGTTTACTTTCCCAGGACGAGTAGTGCTCGCGGGCACTGATTTCACTACGAAATATGGACTGGACACAACGCATTATGCATATTCCTATTGACCAGTGTGCATGCATTAAAGGATACAACAACCAAAGTGCTCATTAAACCAGTTTTATCCTTTTCTTCTATTGTCTTGTTCCATTCAGGTATGCTCAACAGTTTCTTACGAAAAAGGATTAAGTGAATTCTTCAACATAGAGCTGACCAGTGGTCATGGCTATATGGTCAATGGTCAGTATCGAAGACAGTTCACAAGGTACCATAGTACGTGTACAGCATTGCAACCCCTTTTGGGTTTTCGTCGAGAGCGGTTGACCTTTAAAAAAAAAAAAAAAAAAAAAAAAATGTACGTCGCGCGCTCATACCTAGGAGGCATGCAACCAACCCCATTCTGTCAGATACTGAATGGAATATTCTATATTCGTATCTTGGAGTACACATATCAGACACCGCTGAGAAGGTCGTTTTCATTTATCTTGACCACCAACACCACCGGTCAAGGGGTGACAGTGGATAGATAGTTAACAAAACCAGTGATGAGAAGCACTGGCGTGAGAAAATCCTCATATTCAACAATCTTTATTTCATTAATTGAAAAGGACACATACGAGTATACCGGAAAAAGCGCCTGCATGTGAACTGCTTAATCAATAAAAGGCACCCCTTGTACCACGTAGTTTTCCTGCGAGAACGAAGATGGATTCAAGGATTCCACATCGTCTTCATCTTCATCGGCGATGTAAGTATTGTAGAAAAAAAAAAAAAAAGAAGAAGCGAAAACTCACACAGCAACAACAAAAAGGATACGAGAACAAAAAAAAAAAAACCCCAAAAATAAATAAAGGGGAACCTAGTGGGTGGATAGAAAAATCGCGTCTTCTTTACGTTTGGTCTAGTGTATCTATGTGAGTCCTTGTAGACATTTGATTGGTGTTGGCACAACGTGCACTGCTGTATGCGGTTGGTTGGTTGGTTGCCTTTTGGTTGGTTTTTCCTTGTTTTTCTCTCTCTCCATCCTCCGTATGGGGGTTTTTCTTCGTTTCTTTGAATTGTATTTTTTTTTTCTTTTTTTTTTTTATATTTCTTTTTTTCGTCCTGGCAAAACCACGACGACGACGACGACGACGACGACGATGACGATGACGACGACACGACACGAAAACCGAACAGCGGCGAACATTTGTTCTTTCCATGTGTACTCGTCTACTCGTCGTACCTAGTTAGGAGAAGCTAGAGCGGATTTCTTTTTCTTAGGATTCGGTTGGTGTGCGCGCCTTTCTATTGTGTGCTATTCGACTCTCGTCGTGGGTCGTGAGTCGTGGGTCGTGGGTCGTGGGTTCTGATACTCGTAATAGTGGCGCCTGTGCGCGCACTCACTTCCACCGTTTTCACCCCATTACACCGTCAAGAAGGAGCACACATTTGTTTTGCGCTTTTTCGCTTTGTCCTTCTACGTTATATGTTATTCGTTATTCGTTATTCGTTATTCTTTTGTAATTTTTGGTTGTTTTTTTTTTTTTTTTTTTTCGGTTGGTTTTCGTTTTGGTTTCGGTTTTGGTTTTCCTTCCATGGGTCTATCCTTTTTCCATCTATTCATACCCAAAGCAGAATGAAATACAACGTATATCCTATACTCGTAAAAAAAAAAAATAAAAAATTCCAGAATTCAATGTGTATCCAGTGGCCCAGTAGGCCAGGACTTTGTGCAGATGGGAAAAGACATTGGCGCCGCCAACAAAATGTAAAAGAAAACAATCCTTTGTGGAGGAAATCCTCTCAAGAAACACGAATCTTTTGTGTGTAGAGCGAGCGTGTGAGAGTGAGTGGGTGGATGCTGAGCTTAGGGTGCCGAACTTGGTCCTACTATGGCTTGGTGGTGTACTTCATATGATATCCACATGTCTGTACAAGTGTGCAGAGTGTGCAAAGTGTTCCTTTTGTATCTTTCCTTGTGCTTCTACTCACGACTACTTTCTTGGAATTGTATGTATTTTTTTTGTTTTTTTTTTGTGTTTTTTTTTACGATTATCCTTTTTCGTTTTTTGTTCCAACGAGGATTCTTTTTGGAGGTGGTGACTATTGAAAAATATGCGCGCACACGCACGCGGTTTTTGTCGCTTTTTCCATCTTCTTCTTCAGAGTGTTTGCTTTCTTGAGGATGGATTATGTTTTTTTTTTTTTTTTTTTCGTTTCCCCCCCCCCTTTTATCCTTTGCCGGTGGTGAATGGAGAAGGGGTGATATTTTCCTATGGTATACACAGTCATACAGAGATATATAGATTTATATGGAACACCTACCAGTACTGAGACTAGTTTCTTGGAGCAAATAAAAAAAAAAAAAAAAAAACAACCAACTTTCAAACTTGGAAAATATTAAATGAGTTTTTGGAAAAGTTTTACCAACATCAAAATGTTTTACGTGGAATCAGCATATACATATAACGCCTGGAAGCCTTACATAGATATGCATGGCTTGTGCTAGGGGTACAATTTTTTTTTTTTAGCAAGTGTCGTAGAAAGAAAGAAATTCTTCTTTCCGTGGTATACCTAGCATCATCCTTATCTTGTAGCGCTCTTAAATCCTTGAAGAAGTGGCTTCTCAGTTGTCTTATATATTCTTAAGACACAAGTGTATTCAGATGGAAATATACTGCCGAGCTTAATTACTTAGATGATGTACGCTTAGGGTACCTTTGCAAGCTCAAGTACTCAAACAATGAATATTGTATTCGCATTCAACTTATTCACACATATATCTACAATATGTGAAAGACCAAAATTCTTAGAAGTTCCTTTTCCTGGCGAAGGTTGAAAACGGAACCGAACCGTTGTAACCGATAACACAGACTTCTTTCGGATCAAGCTAATCTCGATATACCACCTTGATCAAAAAGTTCCCGCAACACAAGACCATGTGGCGCTCCCATTTTTCCGATTTGAGTTCTGTTTTTTTTTTTTTTAAGTTGGTAAATCTGTTGTTGACATTCCCTCTAAATCTCAGCATCATAGCTTGACATTTGCAAAAGTTACGTAGCCAAGAGTACATCGATCTCTGTATGTGTTGGTGATTTTTACAATTTAAGAAATGGATTTCAATTTTCAACAACGAACTTGGATTCAATGGTGCGCGAACGTTGAAAAAGTGTTTTGGCAACGATTCTCTAAAGAAAACGGTCGTCTACCAGTGGCAATCGAAGATGATGAACGCAGTGGCAAACCATCGACATCGAAAACCGACGACTTAAGGAGGACTTGAACATTGCCCATGGATCCGTCCAAGACATTTTGGTTAATGGCTTGGGTTTCCGTCGTGTAGCAGCAAAGTTGGTGCCAAAAGACCTCAATTTCATGGAGTTGACGTCGCAAAAGAGATGATTTGCGTGGCTGAATCCGATTCCACATTCATCAAAAGGATCATTTACTGGAGACGAGACGTGGCTTTATGAGTACGACAAGCGATCCAGACATCAGGCAAGTGAATGGCGTTCACCAAATGAGCCGAGACCAAAAAAATCAGTCAAAAATAAGGCAATGCTCACGGTTTTCATGGATTACAACGGTGTAGCGCATTATGAATTTTTAGCCAAAAGGCCAGACAGTAAACAAAGAGTATTATGAGACGTTTGCGTGAAGCAATTCGCCGAAAGAGACCAGAATTGTGGGCAGAAAACGCACCGTCGCACAGTGCCATCAATATTCGGAATTTCTTCACGAAAAATGCAACAAAAATGCTACCAACAGCCACCGAATTCACCTGATCTGGCTCCCACTACAGGCAGTGCGTTTCAGCAGCCGCGCCGAGAGGAAGTAATGGAAAAATCGCAGGAAGCACTGATGGACATACCGAAAACCGAATAAAAAAAATTTTTCGAGGATTGGATCAAGCGCTGGCATAAGTGTGTTACAGTCGATGGGGATTACTCTGAAGGGGAAAATATAGATTTACATGAATAAACTTGTATTTCCAATTTTTTGAATGCATTCCGGGAACTTTTTGATCAAGGCGGTATGTATACAAGTGATGAACAGTGATCGCTGTAGCTTTTTTTTCGAATTCTCGTATTTGGGACCGACTGCATAACCCAGCTTGATATACTCGTACAGCCGTCGTCCTTGCTTAGCGTTGGCCCAATCTGATTTTTCTTTCGTCAGTTTTGTACGTAACGCGTTTAAGAAAAGTTTTTCATTTGTTTTGTGACAATGCTCAACGCTTGAGCATGAAAAACTCTGATGTGTAAGACGATTCGAAACCAAATTCTGCCTCGGTTTTCCTGATACAAATATAGGAAGTCCTCTAGTCTCTCAACCAATTGATTAGCAAAACTAACTGGCGATGTTGTCTCTTTAACGAACTGATGGTCAATACAATCTAATAGAAGACAAACTTTATCCCTCGGGTAGTAGATAGATAGACTAAATGCGTTGCATTCTAACGATATCCTTGCGAAACACAAATTGGGTCAGTATGCACCTTTGTTTGACAACATACTCTTATGATGGAAGACGTGACATGAAGTTCCTCCATTACTAGCTTTCATACTAGCTGTCACTAATATTTCTTATGTATAGGTATGTACACTAATTATACCATCGAAAGCCTTTTGACAGTCAAGGATGTATAATCCAATGATCCATTGTCAAAAATTTAGTGATTTTGGAATTCACATACACCACATACACCACCAACGTCTCAGCCTCTCATATCCTTTCAATTAGAAAGCGCGCTATGTCTGGCGATACTGTCGGCGAATCTGGTAAGATGTACCTAACTTCACCTGAATTTTGTTGGTGTCCTGGTTCGTATTGTTGTAAGGACATAACACCTACAATAATTTAATTCGGTAAACCAACTTGGAATTTGTACTTCACATCAATCAATGGCCAAGTGACATCACCATGCTTCCCCGGTCTATTTCGGAATATCAATGAGACAATTTCTAAACTGAGAGCTTATCGCCAGATGAACGACATAATTTTTCCTGAACCAGTTTTGTACCCAAATTGAATTTACAAAAATCTGCAAGCCGTCTGGAATGGGAGTTTTCCCCATTTAGATTTCCTATCACATGACGATGTTTCGGTTCGTTGTCCTACCCATGACTGATGACTATAGGTCTTGACAGCATGAAACCGACTCTATTCGCGTGGTTTTTCAAGTACGGAGCTTGAGAACATTAGAAGAGTAAAGTGGAGAGTGTAATAGAAAATCGCATCATTACATCCCGGTGGAGCTTCCTAGATGGTTCTATTCGAATAAACTAACGAGACGAATGGGCCTGACCCATCTGATGATTGTCTTGTCTCAAACATGTGTCTCAGAATACTTAACACGTAGCCCTTTTGTTTAGGTTCAACAAAAAACAAGCTTTCTTAAGCCTCCTAGATCTAAGCCATAAAAAAGGCCAAGTGGGGCCTTGTAATACTACCATGAGCATGTAAAATTTACGTTCCACCAAGGAACGGGTGATCTGTTTCTTTTCAGGTTCTGAACAGCTTCCTCTATCGTTTGTTTTATTCGGAGCTTAGGGGGAGCACTGTTGGACTTGTCGGTCTGACATGGACACCTCTGATAGTACTTTCCAGCCAGTAATCGCCTTGGATAACGTTTAGTCGATTACTTGCCATCTTACTCTCATAACCAAAGTTGACTGAGAGTCAACAATTTTAACAACCTGGTTAGACGATATTATGAAATCCAGGGGATGATTGCCGCTCACGTTACATGCGTTACTGTGGCCCAAAAAAGGTCCCATCTTCTTGGAATCACAGTATTCCATGAATTCGGCTATCGCCTTCGATGGTGATGGGAAAGTAAGCAGACGCAACGTCGAATTTATGTCATTCTCCTTTCGTTCCGTAGTTTATGTCTGCAGCAACTAAATCTTGATAAGAGTGAGTTCGGCACATGAAGACAGGTTCTTGGACCTTCCGATTGCTCATCATATGGAGGTGTGCAAGCCCTTAATCATACGAAACTTTAGATGCACCTATTCCACCTATTCCACCCCTTCTTTCCTCCTTTCCTCCTCGCGCAGTGAACGCGGCTAATTATAAAAAATTAGAACTGCCACAATTCCAACGAGTAGATCTGCAAGGTGTATCGGGCTCGTGAGGCAGCCAATATTATGTGAGGCGCCCTGAATGACTAAAGCATCTATGTACATGTACTCGTATTAAGAAAAAATAAAAGAAAACATCATCCTCCTAGCCATCATCATCATGGTGCCAACTTTAAGCCTGATACAGTGACTGCATCCTCACACTCAAATATTCTCTTTTCGCATCCAAAATTGCTACTTTGGAAAACTAGCAACGACTACGTCAGTCATCGCCTGTGGAAAATCATGTTCATAGTTTTTGAAGAAGGTAATGATACGAAAAACGTGACACCGCGTCAAATGGGCTAGACGACAGAGTATCCGTTCCTCTATATACGAATACATGCCTTGTAAACTATATACTCGTACTCGTAAAAAAGTCTAGGCCAAGAAGTGCCAAAGAAAGCCAGAGGGAGGTGCTATTTTTTCGATTCATACGAGTATATGCATATCTACAAGCATATATGGGTATCCTATGTATGTATTTATACTTATTCCGGCACATTTTCATACGCATGGAGAGAGACTCGGTGTTTTTTTTTTTTTTGAAAGAATATCTTGAAAGCCAAGGAACTTAAATACGAGTAGAAGAAGAAACGTAAGAACGAAGGGTGTTTTTCGAAGAATAAAGTTTCTTCCGCGGATATATGTGTACGAGTATGTGTACATATGACATGACATGACATACATTAGACGAGTACATACATAGCTAGACGCAAGTATCTACTTACACACATGCCCATGAGCATCGTTTTAAAGTGAAGCTCTTCTCAAGAATTCTTCCCACCAGATGCGGCTCAATAGTTTCCAATTTCAAGAAATTTCTCTTGCTAAGCATGCGGACATCACATTATTCAGAAATTTGAAGGATTTTTGTAAATTTCGGCCAAAGGAGGTGATATTTTCCTTCGGACAATCGATATGTTGATGCGCTTTTGTGGCACAATACATCCATTTATTTATTAACTCTAAGAGCAGCAAAATTTCAGGTGCCAATCGGAGAGATAGCTCTTATAGACTAAACTGCCAAACACTTTAACGACTTGCCAGTCTAAATCACTACAGGACATATGCAAAGCCACATACCTGTGCCCAGGAATTCTGGTCCTTGCGGATGGCTCCAAAATCAATTTAGGATGCGACTATGACGACGATTTGGATTTAGAAAACTTGTATGTGACTTCCATGACTTAAAATCCTGCAAGTACTCGCCGCTGAAGTGCTGTGTGTGCTGATACAGAAAAAGGAAGATACAAGGAGTACAATTATCTACTCTCGTAGTTCATCTGAATTTGGGTTTCTAAATTTACTGAAAAATCGGACTGTAAGGCTGAGCAAAATGAAATTCAGACACACGGTTCATATTAAAACACAACGAAGACGTTTTTGGGTGTACTTGTCGGTCGAGGGAGTTTTTAGATGACAGCAACAGCGACGTCGATGGTTAGCTGCATCCTCTATCCGGAGCTCGGACTTTTTGAAGATTTTTCGGCATCCTAGCTGGATGTATGATTATAGTGACAGTGGAGTTCTTAGCGCACAAACGACTAAGTTGTGGGTCCCCATTCTGGGCCTTCAACTTGACTATCAAAATGGAGTGTTTTTGGACAGCCTACATCAACGTTGTGTCCATGTAGACAACTACAAACCACATATAGGGCAGCATTCTAACTAAAAACGAAAAACCTACGACATTAACTAAGGTTTCGCAGCGGGAAATATATCATCATCATCGTCATCATCATCATCAGTCTTAGCCTAACTTGGCATCTGGCAGTAAAAAGGTCAACCAGATTGACAACTATCAGCAATATTTTGAGGACAATTTTGTGTTGAGGGCCATTCTTTGGTAAACCTCGAACCTGCCACAAATGTTGGACCCACTCTTCAGTAGAAAAAAGAAGAGAGATGTTGATATTCTTGTTCGATTGCTGGCAAATCTACTACTACGGACTGTATCTACGCACTTGGTTTACGGACCTTCAAAGTATTGAAGCAGGGAATTTGCTAACGCGTTGTATTTGAGTGATTCAAGCCATGAAACGCGATGCAAATATGGCACAGACATGGTGAAAAAAATTGATAACATGCCTCTTGTCACCGTTGTCCGGGAAAAGTTGAAAGTTCCGTCTTTGGTAGCCGATGTCCAGGTTTGTTTTTCTTTTTTTGGTACTCTTAAAATGTTTGCATACAGCGCAGGCGAAGGAAAATCAGGGAGGATGGAAAGAGAGGTACCGGTGAACGTTGGTTTTAAATGTATGAAGGTTATAATGACTAGGAAATAAAGAGTTGTATGGGTTAGGAATGAATCACGATATTTTAGAGTGCGTCCGAAAGTGGGCTTGAGGGTATACTGATGAGCATTCATAGCGAGGCGGGTGTTATGGTTAAAATTTTGATGGGGCGGAATGCTACTGGCGATTTCTAGAGACATTACGTAGGTGTTCTAGGGTGTCCATCGTTTGAGTGATATTAGTATCACCAGTGAGCTTTATCGCACGATTTTGAATCCTATTTAGCAGGTGCAGAGATGTTTTGGGCGCATCCGGCCAGATGTGGGCATTGTACTACAATTTCGGGCGGATGAATGCCTTATATATTGCGGCCAGATCAGAGGGGGTAAAGTATTTCTTACATCGCTTGAGGAAACCTAGATATTTCGCAGCATTTTTGACGACACCGAATATGTGGTCATTCCAACGTAAGTTGTCACTGACAAACATACTGAGAATGGAGAGTGTTTTTCAGTTTCGACGATGGAAGTGCCATGGCTGGGTATTTAGATTTCGCTTTAATGACAGCAGCATTAAATTCCAGTCGGTTGATAGTTCCACAATTGGTTATGCTGTTAATATCGGAATTTAATGAGCTTAACCTACTTTGCCGTTCCCGTTCTACAGCCGAAGAACAGGGACCTTAGTCCGGGAATGAATATGAAAAGCAGAGAATATTGTCATCAGCAAAGGAATATATTGGATTAGAGATAGCAGACAAGAGATCGTTGATGAAATGATGATGAGTGTCGGAGACAGAACGGAGCCCTGTGGCACACCAGCATCCAAGATGACTTGGATAGTTTCTATTCCATTTTCGACAAAAAAAGCCTGATGCCAAACTCTGTCAAATGCCTTAGAAATCTCAAGTGCAACTGTCTTGCTTTCGCCAGATTGATGTACGCTTTGGTTTCGCTTTTATTGCTACGAAAACCATATTGCCGATCATTGAGAGGTTTTCGTGTTTCAAGATATTGCATGAGCTGACGGTTTATCAGCGTTTCCATGGGTCTGTAGGAGGAGGAGAGAAGAAGATTAGCATTTTTAGGGATGAGCTGGACATATGCTGTGAAGAACACCTCTTTAGAAGAAGGGGAGAATATACCATCTGGACCAGCGGATTTGTGAATGTTAAGATTTTTGAGAACTCTTGCTACTACACGAGTGCGAAAGTGGATTCGTCCCATTGTAGACTCGACGCACTCAAGTTTAGGCGGGGACATAGCACAATCTGGGAGTGTTGAGCTAGCCGCAAAGTGTGCAGCAAGCAGATTGGCCTTGTCCAAAGAGGTAACAGCTGGAATGTCATTGTAAATGAGGCAGAATTTCTAATGTTTTTGACGAATGACAAAAAATTTTTACTGCCTTTTTGGGACATTGCAGAATTTTTTGCCTCAGTTTTTGGTCGTATTAAAATTTTACACGCTTGAGAAAGACGTTGCAGTCATTTCTGACTCCTTTGAACTTTTCTGACCCTGACAGCCTCTTTACAGCTCGAGGTTTGATACTCTTCATCCGATGAGGGATAAAGCATCTCATTCCAAAGAGAATAGTTTCTGTGATCATGGTGCAGAATAATCGAACGTTGACAAGGAGGAGGAGGAGGCGTATGAGTGGCGGACAAACAGGAGATAGAAGTGAAGTGATGCTGTTGTTTCTTACGCCAAAAGTCTTAAATCCGCTTGAGGTTCAATACCTATTCGAGATCTTGTTCGCTCATATGGTTAAGGACACATTTTAATTCATTTAAAATCCGTCTTTGTCCTTTCGCCTGACAGTCTCTTTATATGGCAAACAAACCGCCAGTGGATAGCCAAAATTTGAATCTCTAAGATTTTGTATGACGAATCACATTTTGGGGTAGAGGCGATTGCCTCTGAGCTGATCACATCTGTACATGGTATGCCCTCTGTCTTTTCCTTATGCTAGCCGTTCTTCATCTAGTGATTGTTTCTTCATTTTGTGAGTCAAGCTCAACTGCAGGAATCCCTGATATCTTTCGGTTCCTGGTTAAGGATTCAAAAATACCAGTGGTAGGACAAGCATACGTTTTGTCCTAAACACAATTAGCACCTGTCCAGTGTCCCAAAATCACTAATCCACTGCAAAAAAAAAAAAAAAAAAAATTTCTTTACTCAGCTCTTGGTGTTCCATTGAAATGTTTAAGCCGAAATCCCCTCAGGCGTGTAGACGTACATAACACACATATTTTATTATGGATATTGACTATTGCGTTTCCTTTGAACATTTACTGCTTGTCTGCTATATTTTTCGTATTCATATACTCGTACACCTTCATGTTCGCACCTCTCGTAGTTTTATCCTTAAGTTGTAGATAGATACTTACAGACATCAATTGCAAGTAGCACAGACCTTTTTGGAACTTATTTTTTTGGTTAGCACTCATCTTAAGTGAGAAAGGATTTTTCGTATGCCTTGCGCCGCTTTCTATACCAACGAATATACCCAACGAGTAACTCTCCCCAGTCGGTGTTAAGATAAAAAAAAAAAGAAAGAAAGGAGATACAATCCTTCAGCCAGGCCCATTTCGCTTGTACGTTACGATTATAAGTAACATAGCATAGCACAGCACATCATAGTAGGTTAGCTATGTAACGGATAGAGTCCCATTTGGGTATACACGTTTGTGTTGACTCTTCCTCCTATATCACCAGTATTTCCACACACAACGACTACATTATTTAAGTTCACAATTCCATGTAATAAACGAATGAGGACTTTTTAATGAGGAAAAGAGGGTGAAAAATAAGAAATGCACATATGTATATATTACGTACACTCATGTAACCATGTACACCTACATACATTCGAATAAAGTACGCTCGTCGTACTTATGTATTCGGATTTGGGACCGGATTTAAGGGTAGACAGACTGGGCAACTGCCTAAGTTTCACGCAAATTAGAGAGTCCCGCACAGGGAAATGAATTATAGATTTTTTTTTTTCTATTTTTTTCCACTTTTTTCCACTTTTGGATACCCTCAATCCCGCTGCCGCCTAACAGTATCCGGCTCTTTCTGTGAGTATGTGTGGGTTGAAAAAATAATATTTTAATTTTAATTAAAAATGGCCAAAACTATGTTGCTGCTTGAGTGCACATGGAAAATTGGCCAAAAAAGATGGAAAATGCCAGAAAGTTTGTGAAAAAAGGTTACTTATGTACGTTAGACTTGTCAAATTTAGCAAGGCGTGTGTGTGACTTTTGAACCATCACTTGCTTTCTCTCTCAGTCAAATGGTTCATGACTGTAACTTCAAAGACTTCTTGGATCATGGATCACTCTATCCTGAAGCATGGAGAATGTGAAGAAAGAGTCTAAGTTTTAAGTGTAACCAAACTTGTGATGAATTTACGAGTATATTACTCCCGAGCATCTAAAGTAGCTACAAATGGAGGCGTCGAACTTGCAATACAATCGCCTGGGACATATCTATCAATGCTTCTACGGTGTACACCAGACACTTTTAATTTATCTTTCGTCCGCTTCAGCAGGTATTTCTGCTTCAAAATCAAGGAATACCTGATCAAGATTTACTGGTGCTTGTTCCATTTTCAGTTCTGCAGACTCTTAAACGGTGATGACGAACAACATGAATGCACGATTCAATCTGGCCGAAGACAAACCACCAAGACAAACCACCAAGACAAAGTCAGGATAGCAATTTCCAAGCTTAAGTCCAACAAAGCTATGGTGATTGGATACGGAGGTGCTTCGAAAAGTACCGAAACTGACACATAGATTGCGACTCTAGTAAAATATCTCATACGCTTTTCAATACCAACAATCCTACGATAAGTGTCAAAATTGATGTGGCATTCCAACCACGTTGATAAAGCACTGCTATTTCATCCTGATCCATCGAAGGCAACCAGTCGCCGCTGAATTCAACTGGGCGTTCAAATCGAGCGAAAAAATCCACAAAATCGTGAGATCCGCGTAACTGACATCGAAAAGGCATCAATAGACCGTGTAAATCGTATTTTGCAACAATGCGTTGATAATTCAGAGCGCTGTTTGCAACTGTTCTGTGTTGAAAATATATCGAGACAATCAATGTCAGGAAGGGTTAAATAAGTCGATGCGTTGTCATGTCCAGATAGTCCAGAGGCACCATCTTTCACAAGGTGGGAAGAACACAGCGAGCTGTCAATGGAGCGTTCACTTAGCACAGGTGCGGCAATAATACAAGGGTTCACTCTTGCATCTTTGGGCTGAGAATGCAATTGAGTAGTAAAGTCCTTTTCCGAGCAAGCAAAAACACTGGTCAAACCCAGGCTTATTTGGCGTGTCAAGCAGCGAACTGTGCGGCTTAGATGGCTAGGTCACCATACGCCTCACCTTGGAAAGTTTTCGACTCCAACCCAGAAGGACAACGCAGTAGAGGATGAGGTCCTGGTACACTCGGACACCATCTCAATAAGTAAGTCAAAGCGAAAGTGTTGCGAATTTTCTAACAATTCAAAAATGGTTTTAAGGAAAGGACATAAAGGGTCACCCAGCAAGAGATGTCATTTTAAATTTCAGACTGTTAAAATCTACCAACATCCAACTATCATTGCGGGAAGTTTTTGATAAGTTCAAACTAGGAGGTTATTTAATATATGGATCGATACATACTTGAACAATGTTGAAATAGTGAAAAAAATTCACCACAAAATCGATGAAAATGTCACGAAAACATTTCATAAATTTCGTACTGCTTTCGCTCAACAGCAAGTGTCTTCTCTCACAGCTATAGTGAATTCAATTGATGAATTGGAAAGTATCGGATAGGTTAGTGTTGTGAAGACTCCAACTCGTGTTCAGCTGAAAATATCGTCGGTGTGTCTACTTCGAGACAATCACAGGAATTTTCTGTGGATCTTATGCCCAGTTGGAAACGAAACAACGCCTAGGTACCTAAGCAAACAAAACTGGGGCTCCGAAAACCCCAGAGAAATAGTGAAATAGTCTCTCCATCCACAACGAGTGACAGCTTGGTACGGTTTTTGAACTGAGGGCGTCATTGGATCATATTTCTTCGACCGTTTCAGTGAATGGACCCTCTGTACGACACACGTCACGCAGCTGGTAAAAGTCTATTCGGAGTGGCAAATTTTTCTGAACGTGTAATTTCTCGAATTGAAGAATTCAGTTGGCCGTTGAGGTCGTGCGATTCAGCACTATTGGACTATGTTAAAGATAAAGTCTACGCCAATGGTCCACCAATGAAAGATGGCAAGCAGAACTATGTTTTACAGGCACCTCTATTTCTATGACATGCCTCTTTGGCCAAGCACATCAGAATTTTACCCGCAATACAGCTATTACTTTGACTCGCCTCGAGCTCTGACCGAACTCTGATCGAACTCTAAATCGGTTGGTCATCTCCCATCTCTATGTCAAGAAGCATAACAACGACCTAACTTCCTGGCTTAGTGGAATGATCCGAATGTTCCTCACCTCCTAATATTAGTGCATAAGCGCAAAACTTCGTCAAACTTTCCTCATGAGAGTGGTACAGTATGCCGCAGATTATTTTTAGTGCCATATTGACAGAAACCAGTTTAAGGGATGTCTTGAACAACAAAAATTAAAGCCGCCATGGTCGATTTATTCACATCTTTAATGGAGAGCAATATGCCCATGGTCTGATGATATTGACTGGCTCTGCTCTAGACGCACTGATATACTCTGACCCTATGAACATCCCGTCTCATGTCGAAGTCGACTATCCCTCCGCTTGGGGACTGATATCGAGCAGAATCAAATCCTTCATGACTCAATTTCTATGACTAGACAAAGGCTGTTCGACTTGGCTATATTCCAGACACCACAACCATGAACAGATGGAGTTTGCTGCATGGCAAGACAATTTTACAGACCGAGTGTCTTTTAACCTTTAAAGATGTCGTAAATAGCCATCTTAACATAAGCCCTGGTCTGATAATGAACGCAGACGAGCAATTTCAGCCGAGCCGAAGACATACTCGTATATAGCAAATCTGTACAAGTGGATCACAGCTGCTCGCAAAGTCAACAAACAAAAAAAAAGGCAAGCTACTCCACGAGAATAGAAATATGACGACAGGTCAGTCTTTTCAAGCATTTTTCTTTTCATCATTTAATCGACGAGATTATCTCAATTTTGTTTTAAGCCATTTCTGGCATCCCACAAGGCAGTCATCTAGGGCTCGTTCTTTTTATATTTCTTTTCATCATTTAATCGACGAGAATACCTCAATTCTGTTTTAAGCCATTTCTGGCATCCCACAAGGCAGCCATCTAGGGCTCGTTCTTTTCACATTTCTTTTCATCTTTTACCCCACGAGAATATAAGAAAGCGCGAAAGGCATGACCGCATTTTATGATGCTATAACAAGGAAATATTTCGGACATTTTACCAAAGGCTTTAAAGGACATGATAAGGATGCAAAACAGCCCAAAAACTCAGAGTCGACCACTGAACAGTTGAAGTGAACTCTTTTCATAGCCTCTTTACAGTGAAACAAAGAAGCTCACCCTCCACTAGTTAGGTATTCGATCGCCTCTAATCATTTTATTTAAGAGTCATTCATGGATACTGCTTCTATGGGGGTGTATCTCTTTGGATTATTTATGATAGTTTCATACGTGTGACGTGAGCTATCGTTCAAAGCTTTTTATGGAATTTATTGGCCATTACAAAGGACACATCCATTGAGAAGTAAATTTGGATCATGTCAGAACTGCCTTGACGTTGGATGACAGATGTGACAGCTGAGTTGAAATAGAGATAACCAGATCCGACTACAGTCTCGATGTTTAAATCATTTAAGCTGGAAAGTCGACAATGACTGGCTTACACACGCATATCCACTCTTCTTCGAAAGAAAGATGACTTATCATGACTTTGGTTATAAATCGAAACTAGCCTGCATAGTTAAGAAGGTACATACTCAGTACCTATTCAAAAGGGTAAATCCCAGTTGGGCACTGTACAAGTCTAGTATCACCACCATTCATTTCAGTTGATTTTAAGCAACCATCCATCCATTTCTTTTTGTTTTGTAGGCGTTTTTCACTCGATTAACCTTCTGGAAAATATGTCTTCGTGATCGAAATTAATTATGTAAAAATTCTCTTAACCAGAACACACATGGAATATTTTAAAATAAATTACTTTTAGCATTGAGTTTCATTTATCAAGTTGCCTCAAGTTGGCCGGAGTTTTCTTGTACGTTTTTCATTGGCATCACCACCCTATAGCCCATACCTTTTGTTGACGCTTTGCTTCGACTCTGATGTTGTGTTGTATTGTATTGTGTTGTGTTGTGTTTTCTTTAAGAAGTCGTTGGCTTGTTTATATTCTCGTTTCTTCTACAAGCTTAGCCATTTTAAAAGACAAACATCTTTGACGACACCAACCCGATACCCTGGGATAGAGTCACAAGCAACTCTTTCTTCATAACAAACCCCTTGCTTTCAATGTGCCGTTTGTGTTCTCTAAAAAACAATAAATTTCCTCAACAACAACTTCTTGACTTTTCTGCCCTTTCCCACACCAATTCATACCCACCCCAATCCATACGCCAACACCAAACCCCAATCCCAACTTCAACCCCCCAATGCCAAGCCCAAGCCCAACCCCAAGACCAACCCCAACCCTAACCCAAACTCAAACTAAAGATTCAGAGGTTTCCCTTATTTTAATTCTACCCTTTTAAGAAAGCAAAAGGGAAAGAATGGAGGTCGAGGTACTCGTACTCATACTCTTACTCATACTCCTGCTCTTATTAATATTCGGTACATAATCTTGTATGGATATATACGAACGTATGTATGTACCCAACGACAGCGAAGAACATTTGAAATTCGCCTTCTTCAGCACCCTCGTCGGGTTTTTCTATTGTTTTTTCGAATTACGAGGAAATTCTTTGAGAATGTCAGAACATTTTGGTACTCAACCCCAGGCCTTAACCCAATCCACCAACTCTCTTCACCCGCCCGACTAGCACTTATGGTGCTCCTTTGTGCTGTGTGTGTGTGTTGCCATTCTTAATCATATTTCAGATTCATTTTGGCTGCCTTTTTATGACAAGAAGAAAGAAAAAACAAAGGAGGAACAAAAAAAAATAAAAAATAAAAAAAATTTGAAAAAGGACTACTTTCATCCTTTTTCCAACAAGGATGGATTCAAGCAAAGACGAGATTACACAGTTACAAGTACGAATATGATGGATTTCATTTTATGAAATGAATTAGAAAAGTTTCTTTCTCTTGAAATACCGCCCATCATTATATTTGTTGGGAATATCCTTTTATATATTTTCCCATTTTTAAGCGTCAACACCATTACCACCCACAGTCGTAAAACTCCTTTGGAAATACGAGTACTCGTACGTAGAATGGCGTATTTTCGAAAAATTCCGATTTAGGACGAAAATGGGAAAAATCGAAAGAAGAGAAATTCTCAAAAGATGCCACCGACCATAGTGAACGCCAACCAAGCAGGCTTTACAGACAGGACGACAGTCGACCGACGACCGACGACGGACGACGGACGACGGACGACCGACTACCGACGACCGACGACGGACCATGTGTGGGTTGATGTTTGCTTGTTTACAACAGTTTCCTTTTTCTAATGTTTTGATAATAGCGGGGTGTTTGGTGAGGTCGAAAGTCGGCAAGAAGAGAACGTTCTGCGTAAAATCAGCCCTTGTTCCTGTAGCAGTAGATTTTTATCCTTGTAAATATGCATACGTACATATGTATAACGTCTCTCTTATTCTATCCCGAAATGGGTCGTTTTCATAATTTCCTTTTCGAATTTTTTTTGTCGCTTTTTTCGCTTTTTTTTGGTTTTTTTTTGTTTTGTTTTTCGTCCTTTGTGACGGCTTGTATATAGAGAGCTTCTATATGGATATACCATACACACTCATTTGTGTGGGTATGTAGATATATATACCAAACAAATGTACGAGTATTACGGAAACGTGGTTAAAGGGGGGCGGGGACGGTAAAAGAAGCAAAAGTATCCCAAAAAACCTCGTTTCATCAAAAAAAAAAAAAATTCAAACAAATATTTGATTTTCTTTCTTCTTTCTTAGAGAGATAACATTGATGAGGCGCACATATACAGACTCACAAGCTATATTTAGATATGGCTAAGGATGTACGAAGACTTTGAAAGAGGGTTGGATGGAGGAAACTGAAGCTGGATAGTAATGAATGAGGGCGTATTGGTTTCCTTGGTGTCAGATATCTTTTTGTTCTTATAATACTTTCGGGTGGGGGGGGGGGTTTTTTTGGTGGTGTTTTTGAAAGACGACTACAAACAGAAGAACCCCCTACTGTTTCTAGCAGAAATAGAAGCTTTGCAATCGAGAAATGGATCTTGTTAAGGATATTGGTATCTCACCTTTCGCCTCCTTACGTTAAATTGACTCAAAAATACTCGTATGCACTTTGTAGGCTAAGAGATGAAAAGATGTCGCCTGTCTTCATGACAAATCCAATTCGGTTTGCTTTGAGGAAAAAACGTCATCGTCGCCATTCAACAGAAAGGCCTACCAACTAGTTCCAGGAATTTTCACAACAGGTACCAGCACGTATTGAGCTGACCATGATCAATTGTTTCGTTCCGAACCACTTTTTACAACTCCTCCACCTAATAACTTTGCTTGCGCTCTCCAAACCGCTTTCGACGTCTATGCTCTCACAGAAACCAATCTGGTCCCCGAGATAAGAAGCCAGAGGCTTATCCCTCCGTCTTATAATGTTTTCCCAGATAAAGTCGATTCTCCATGCTGAGGCGTCACATTGTCACGCTTTAATTCTTTTTCTTCTTCTCCCTGCACGTTGTGTTGTTACATATGTACTTCCGACTCAACCGATCGAATTCTACATCCTTGCTATTAGAGGGCCTCCGCCCAAGTACCAAGACTTCGCCCATCAATGACGTTATCTAATAAAAAGCGGCCGCAGAGCATATTACTGGTCTTATCGTAAACATCTTCAGATGACGCCTCTAAAGGTTGCTACGATTTGACCAGTTACAAGTTGCCGGTCATAGGTCTTAAATCACCGTACCATGGGAGTCAGGAGCCCCCCGGATTTCGGTCCGGGCCTGGCGTTATGGTGGCTGTGGTTTAAACCGCAAATCGCGGGTCTTCCTGTTGGTTTGACCCATTGTAGAGTTGCAAATAAGTACTGGATGCTGTGACCCTAAGAGCAGTAAGAGGTTTTCGATCGGCCTCAGTTCCGAATTGGTATCAAAGTATTGGCGGAGAGCGATGGCATGGCGTATCCTTGCTCCCATGGATGTATGGGCATCCCTATCTACATGACAGGTGGTTTACATTAAAAACTTTCTATTACAGTGTTTGACCAATTAATTGACCTAAGTGATTCTAACTCTGAAGTGGATTCTATCATATGATAAATCCCTTTCTACCGCGTTAAACACCAGTTCCACCAAGGCATGTGTATTCATTGATCGATTAACAGACTCAAGCCCCTTAACTAGCTCTTCACTCCAGTCCACTTCTTCGCCAACTCCCTCTTCTTCCGAACCCCATAAAGCTAATTTTCGCAGAATTAGTATCTTTCTCAGCAAATTTTCCTTTGATTGTACCTCTCTCCATTTTCAACAGTGACATACCTATTTACTTCTATTTCTCTTTACTTCGACTTTTTGTAAAAAAAAAAAAAAACATCTTCTACTTCCTCACCCTGGTATAAGAAAAGGACTTCGCACTTTACCACCAATTCCTGTCTGCTCAAACTACCATCGAACCTAGTTGCAATTTGCCCAGCTCTATAATTGCGTCTGTCAGCGTTTTCTTGACACTGTGCAGTCTTTTTATAAATACTTTGTAAGCTTCTTCGTATCGGAACCCCTATATTTTAATTACTCCATTGGCCCCTCTCTCTTTCTCTCTCTCTCAATCTTGTGATTCTATTTTTATCCAGCCCCGTCAGTCTCCCCGGAATACATATATCTCAAAAAATATTCCTCCAATCTTTCTCTCCCGCCTTCCTTCCTATTTCATCTATCCCTCATACAATAGGAATTACCCAGCAACCGCGGTCTACAAAAATAGATCAAGGAATGAAGTACTCGTAACTAACTACCTTTGTCACATATCTAAAATAATCGAAAATACGAAAGGATCAACTACTGCACTTTCAGTCTTAGATTTTCGTAAAGCCTTTGATCAAATATCTCATCAATTGATCCTTTTTGGATATCCTTCTGGGATATCTTCTTATCTGAAATCTCATTATTATAGCGTTCGCTTTAGGTCTGACCTCTCAACTTTGTTTTAAGCAATTTCTGGTGTCCAACAAGGCTGTCATCTAGGTCCCCATCTTTTTATCTTAAGTAGAAACGATGTTAAGAGAAATATCAAACACTGTCCCCCAATCCATTTACACTTTTAGGCCATTTTTGATGTCATCTAGGTCCCCATCTTTTTATCGTAAGTATAAACGGTCTTGCGAGAACTATTTCACTGACGATACCAAGCTCGCCAAAATTATTTCTTCATATGAAGACTCTGTTCTCCTTTGCCACGTAAGGGCAATCAACACAGGTTCAATCCCTTCAAACCTTCCGTTCGTATATTGATGAGATAATCCTTAAAACCAAACTCATCACTTGGTTTTGTTAAACGATGGTCCAGGCCACTTTACCTTAATTTTGCCCGGCCCATTCTTGGATATGCCAACCAAACATGGCCTCTCTTTCAGCGAGTTCATATATCCCGAATCTACATAGAATATTCAACGGCGCGACGTTTACTTCGGTTTGCTCTTCGAGGACTACTTTCAGATGACTCTTTTATTCTACCACCGGTTCAAACTTAACTGACGTGATTGAACCTCCCCTTACAACTCGATTTACTTCAACATTAACCCTCGTAATTTACAATGTCCTCCCCTTCCATCGTTCCAACGAACCAATGTCCGTTTTTTTTTTGGATTTCAATCTGAGCACTCGTCGCTTCAAATTAAATCTCCTCCATCATTCCCTAGATTCCTAGCTCTTAAGTCTTTTTGTTCGTTTTTAAATCCTGGTTTTGACGTTAGATTAAGCATGCATGGAGAGCCGCAACCCCCCACCAAAATTAAAATTAATTTAACTCAGATAAGACTAATTATATTCTATGTGTCAGTTGTCTGGTGGAGCAAGTTCTCACGAAAATACGAGTACTACGTACGTCCCTCCTGCTTTTACCAGACTCCAAAGAACGATCTGTCTTGGATGCATGGGAATTTTTCTATCACACCTGCCACTTACGTATCTCTCAATTAGGTTGAAACTTCAAGTGGAATTGATGCATTTAAATTTTATACCACATAGAACTTTACCCGTCCTTTGCGACATATGTAACAGAGGCGAACCTGAGGACAAGCATACATTTCCTGGGAAACTGATTATTTATCACATGGCCACTTTAACGAGATGCATACCATATTCCTATATTGCTCCAAGCCATGGAAGAAATATTTTAACGGAAAAATAAATTTTTAAATTTAAATAAATTAAATGAATTGAGAAAAATTTCATATTTAAAAAAATATTGTACATACAGCGTGTCCCAAAAATCAACGTCAAGCCGAAAACGGGTGATAGGTCAAGTGGTGTTGGTTATTACAAAATTATAAAAAAAAAAATTTAAGTCATGTACAAGGGTTGCCTGAAGAGAACAATGATACAAGACATTTTTTCTACATAGTGTCCTTGTAAGTCTACGCACTTCTCCCAGCCATGCTTCCATCTCTCTAACCCGTCCAAATACATAGTACTTGACGTTTTTCCCTGCAACATAATTGTTCACGAAGGTGATTGCCTCCTCATTTCACGAAAATCTCTGTCCTCCGAGCGCACGTTTTTAGATGAGAGAACAAAAAGAAGTCGCTTGGGGTTAGATCTGGTGAATAAAGCGGATGGTCAAGCAGTTCAAATCGGAATTCATGGATGTTCGCTATGGTAACGGCCGTGATTTTCTTTTCCTGCAAATTTGGCCGTTTTTCCGCATTTTCTGCCTTCAGCTTGGCAAGTATTGATGCGTAGTATGGTCCTCCAAAAAAACAGTCGCCATCAGTTTCTCAGCCCAGAAAAAACAGTTTTTGCTTTTTTTGGAGTCGGCTCGCCCTTTTGCAGTCCACTGTTTTGTCCACTGTTTTGTCCACTGTTTTGTCCACTGAATTGACCAAAATTCGGATTTATTGCGACTAAACTGCGCCAACAGAGCGTTGGAAATGTTCATTCGAACACATTTTTGGTCTAACGTAAGCAAACGCGGCACCCAACGCGCGGACAACTTTCTCATTCCTAAATCTTGATTTAATATTCAACAAGCACGTTCTTTGGACATTTTTATAACCTCTACTATCTCTGTCACTTTAATTCGGCGGTGTTGTCTAACACAGTTTTTGGACGTCCGAAACATTCATTATCTCCCAAGCTCTTACGGCCACGTTTAAATTCAGCTGGCCAAAATTTCACAATGGTGCAGAGTCGCCATACACAGAGTATTGCCTTTCAAAACCAAAAATTTGATAACAGCTCGATACTCACTCAAACGACTGTCAACTAAAAACTACGCGTCCAAAATGACTGAAACTTCGGTAAGTAACTGTCCAAAGATGCGCAACTACCATTCACTAGCTTTTATTGACGAGCGCCGCTCTCTTTACGTTGCGGTGGGAAATTTTTCACCCAACCCTCGTACATTGACTACAAGTTTACAAAATTTATCGAAATGGGTGAGGTGACTCAAGGGATTTAAGTACACTTAAAATGGCCCACAGAGCACGGGCAAAGGAAAATCAGAATAGAAAGAGAGGTACCGGTGAACGTTGGTTTTAAATGTTTGAACATTACAATCGCTAGGAAATAAAGAGCTAAGCAGGGCATTCTATAAGCGAGTTTTACGGCTTAGGAACGAAAGTGGGCTTGAGCATTCATAGCGCGGCGGGTGTTACGGTTAAAAGTTTGAATGGGCGGGATACTACTGGCGATTTCTATGGATTTCTATTGTTGATGGCAATAGCTAGGGTCGGTGTTCGAGGGTGTCCATTGTTTGAGGGATATTATTGTAGTTTCACTCATGAGTTTTATCTCACGGTTTTGAATTTTATCTAGCCGGTGTAGAGATGTTTTGGGCGCACCCGACCGGATGTGGGCATTGTACTCCAATTTCGGGCCGATAAACGACTTATATTGTATATTGAGGTTAGTTCGGAGGGGGTGAAGTATTTCTTACAGCTGACGACTGTAGGACTGGAAAAGATCGCATGAAGTGGAAGAATTATTAGATTAGGCGCAGCATAAAGAATAGATTTGGACTTGGGTATATTTTTCACAAGATTCAAGGACAATATTGGAAAAGCGACCGTAGGTTAGATGATGTGATGCCATCAATGCCAAATGAGCTTCTACTCTATCATCTTTTGATTTTTCATCATTTCCTCGTCGTAATTTCCTATTGCCCACTCGATGAGTAACCAGCCTTAAGTGATATTGGCGGCCTATCTTTCCACGTAATGGATGTCATGCGGCCTCCATGAAGTCAGGCAATAGTCATTACCATCCACATCAACCTTTCCGAAGTCGTGGAAAATTGCACAAGCTATGCCGATCGGTAAGAAAGCTCATTCAGCATCTTCTGCCGATTTTAGGCCAATAAGCATTCTGCCCTGCTTTTCAAAAGTCTTAGAGAAAATTATAGTAAAACAAATCACAGAGAGTACTTAACTCTCAATAATCTTTTATACGACAAGCAATCAGGCTTTCGGGCCAACTACGGCTGTTCTTCAGCCATGGTCAACTTGCTTGAAGAGGTTAGACAATCTTTTGATAAGAAATATGTGTCACTACTCTGTCTGTTAGATTTCTTGATAAAGTCAACCACAAGATACTGTGTTGGAAGGTAACACATTATTTTGGTTTTGTTGGTCGTGCGGTAAGGTTGCTGGATAGTTCATTCCTTATGAAACTCAAGCAAGACGTTCCTCAAGGATCGATATTGGGTCCAATTCTATTTTGCACATTTATCAATTATCTACCGTCAGTATGCAGGCATTCTTTTGTTCACAAGTATGCTGATGATGTACAATTATACATCTAACCCAACCATTTTGCAAGATCAACGAACTGATTCTACTGCTCAACTTGGTCAGTTACAAATGGACTACAACTGAACCCGACTATAACTCGAGTAATTGCAATATCCAAAATAAGGTTTAAAACGGATCGACGTACTTCTTAATAACTCGAAAGTTAAATCCGTAGAGTCTGTTACTAGCCTTGGATTTGTTATTAGTCGAGATTTGTTGGGTTATAATCATACCAACATGGTCGTAGGTCGTATCCTAAGGCTGCCTTCGTAAGCGTTTTTTTTAGTCCACTTGAAATGCGACACAGGCTAGTTATTGCCTTAATTCTGCTTCTGGTTACATATGCCGAAGTAGTCTACAGTAGCTTGGACTCATTGTCCCAGCGTAAATTACAAGTCGCTTTTAATGATTGTGTGCGATATGACTATGGCATTCGTAGGGACGAACATATTCCCTTCTACACCAGGGAACTGCTTGGGTGCAGCTTGCAGCAATACCTCGATGCCAGGAATTGGGTTTTTTTTTTTTTTACACAAAATTGTTAATAAACGCTGTCCGCCGTATCTATTTAACCGAGTCAATTTCACTCGATCTTCTAGAACAATTAACCTTATTTCTCACCATTGGAATTTTCTTATACCGTTAGGTTGTGGAACTCATTAAATTGAATTGAATCCCCATCAGTGAAAGACGATCTAAAGTAAGTTAGTGACCCAAACTGAAGGCAGTTCGAATCTAATCGAGTTGCTTGAACCGTCTTGTTTATTGCGGTTCAGGACCGGTTGAACGTTGTGCCGATAGATAGTTTTTAATTTTTTTTCAAATGAATACAATGCCATATGTACGAGTACTCGTATATGTAGATTCATAATTCGAAAGATGGACTCTGCTTTTATATTTAAATCAAAATGGTGCTTTCAAGTTACGCATTCAAGATATTATTTCCTTCAATTAAAATTCAGCACACATAAGGCACCAAATGGAAAAGAAGCAAGCCAAGCACCAATCATTTTATTAATGTCACCTCCTTCTCGTCAAAAGGGGGTGCTACGAGTATTTGAATGGAAAATTTAACTAGCATCGCATAATAGCATTTTCAAAGTGAGTATACGAATACGAGTACTTACATTCCTATCTACAGCCCCATTGGCATCCCCATCTCCATGCCACCAATTTACTACATCCCTTTAACTGTACGTACTTGTGCCCGTAGTTGTACCCGTAGTTGTACCCATAGTCGTATCTCAAAATTCACATCTCACACATGGTGATTCCTGCTGAATCCCTTACCACTTACTAGTAATCGTTCATCGTAGATATTGTAGATTTTCCCAGGAATGAATTTTATTTATAGGTGCGCGCGGGATACGAAAATTTTCTTATATTTTACATAAATTTTCATTTTAGCAAGGACATTTTGTGTGTTGTGTAGCTACATATAGACTCGTACCTGTACTATACTGGTAGCATGAAGTACTACCTTCAGGCATGGAATTTCTTTATTGTTCCTTATGCGATAGTTAGTGGTATTAGCTGAGCTGAGATGGGTGCTGTCAGCGGAAGGGAATAGTGATGCGCCGCGTAACATGTATGTTATGTATCCGCATATAGGGGTTGGCATCAAGTTCAAGTCAAGTTTTCCTTTTGCCCCGTAATAAAATAATTTTTGCCTTTCGAATTTACGTGTAAAGAAGTGCTAACTTCCACTCCACATGGAATGGCAATAGAAAACCGGAATGGTAACTGGTATCCACAATCAAAGCCAGCTATCCAACTTAGCATCTTTTTAAGCCATTCTGAATTCAGCAGCTGTCGACCCCATGCGGTGTGGTGGTGGAACGTAGTATGGTACCTCTGGTGTATATGTATATTTGTGATGGAATGAAATGATGGCACAACGTCGCGTGGTGTTCTCTATCAAGGAATAGCAGGAGACGGTGTATGGGTGTGTGCTTTTCAACCAAAAATTAGCAATTACCCCAAAAAGTTTTCTTCAATGCCCGTGGTGTACAGGATGGAAGACTGGGGGTGAGAGCGAAAGCACGCTCGCCCGCTTACTTTTATCATAGAAATCTGGTGCGAGCACAGAAAGTTAAAATTGAAACTTGCCAGTGCAATACCTACCACCCAATCTTACTCCTCTAATTCCATTTCTACTAAAGAAGTTTCAACATTTTAGAGACTTTTCCTATATTCAAAAACTTTCTTTTCACGGCGTCTGTTTTAAGTATCGACAGTGGCTAATTTGGTCAAAGGAGATAGGAGCGAGAGTATAGCTATTCTCGAGTAGATTTGCAATGTCACAGGATTTTTGAGGCTACAATTGAAAATCGGTCACATTTTTTGCGATACTTGGGCGTGGCATAGCACTGTGATATTTTCGAAAATATACGCGACATTTTCTTCCAGAATTAGTCGCTGATTTGTCAGTCTATTACAACACAACAGGTGGAATGGAAAAAAAAACTTTGTCCTCCAAAAGTTAGTTACCAGGGCCATGGTACGGTTGATACGATAGATTTAGACAGCTGACTTTCGGTGGTGTGATTTAATCATCAAAGGATTTCCATATCCATAATTGTGATTTTAGTATTTTGTTGCGTTAAAGGACCAAGTTATTCTTATCTAGAAATTCAACTGGAAATAGTTTTATCTATTTGATTCGCTGAGTAATTAATTTGACATCTGTCAGAAGAGACGTTAATAAGTCACGAAATGCTTTGATTTTTCGATAATTAATTGAATGCAATTTGAATATTCAAAATTTAATTATCACAGGTCGATGTGGAAGAGGATTTATGGAATGTCTTGTAGATGAATTCAGTTTTGAATTCAGAACTCAGAATCTATGGAGGGTTATCAATTTTTGGACAAACTTTTCTAAGATTAATAAATATGGAGCAAGTTCCCTGTGGCTGTTTGGAGTACAAGTTCACGATGCTTTACAGTTTTTCCCCCAAAACTATGGATCTTAAGTTATCCAGAGATGCAGTTGTCCATATGCCATGGCACACATCTTGTTTAGGGCCGCCGATTAGTCGTTGTTTACTATGAGAAAATCGCTCCTTATACCAAGCGAGAATTCGAATTAATTCGATAGAAAATGGTTGATTTACCTAGTCAAGTCATAAATACTAGTACACAACTGAACTCACTCATTACGAATGTAACACTGAGCGCGTCCATTTCGTATTGATTGCGTTTTGACAGTTGATATTTATGCTTCATTGTGACGTAAAAAGTTTTTGACATTAAGTGTTCACAATCATGGAATGGGGCCGACATCGAAAATCGTATTGTTGCAGTTGGCCTACTTAAAGGCAACATGGAAAAAGGCGATATTTTTAGGACGTGGTGAGCGCTTGGAATCACTCGCAATTTTGTGTATCGTGCTGTGAAGTTGTTTTAAGATACGGCCGCCCGAATCTTGTAGCGGAAAATGGAAAATTTCGCAAAAATCCATGTCTCTCGCATTATCAAAGAAGATTTAGGACTCAGCGCGTACAAGCGAAACACTGGACACCTGCTCACAGCCGAATTGAAGGAAAAACTCAAGCGAAAATCGAAAGGGTTACTCAGCCGGTACGTGAAGAAGAACGCTCACAGACAAATTCTGTTTACGGACGAGAAATCTTCAGAATCGTTCAATAAGCAGAACGATCGTGTGTATGCTCGGTCATCCAGAGAAGCATCCCAACTTATCCCGAGGGTTCAAAGAGGCCACAATCCCGCGTTTGTAGTGGCATGGTGGAGAGTGTGCTACGATGGCGTTACCAAGCTCCATTTTTGCAAGAAAGGAGTGACAACAACGGCCAAAGTATATCAATCGACCGTCTTGGAACCCATTGTGAAGTCTCTCAACCAATCAATATTCAACAACAAGCCATGGACTTTCCAGCAAAACCACTCAACTGTGGCTCAAAAACAACGTTCCGGACTTTATTTCAACGGATGATTGGCCAGCTTTGGTTCGTATTAGAGGGCATGGCCTGCTCAAATATTGAGTCGTTGAAGCGAGCCCGAGCAGACATTAACATTTCAGTGCTTAGCCAAAGCGTAGTGCCTCGTTAGGATGCCAGTAATCAGTATGCAGTCCTTCCTACACTGAGGAACAGCAGGAAAGTCGCTGACATCTTAGAGACATTGGGAAACACTCATATGATATCCAAAGGCCAATGGAATCCTTAATCGAGGACGCAGGCAGACCTAATGTAAGCTCGGATTCTAAAAAACTCTCCTCTGAGCGTTGTCTAGCAAGTTCATGTGACCTGGAACCCAGACAAAACTCAATAAATTCAGCCTACCGACTGCGTTCAGTGAAGTCTTGCATTCTCAAAGTAAGTAGGAAGTCCTAAGAGAATCGAGTAAGTGCTCTACAGATGCAAATGCTTTGACCCTACACCGATTCTTCACAATATGGAACCTCCAAGTACTATCCGCAGGTGACAACCACAATTTATTGGTTGTGGCCAACCTGACCGTCAGTTGTGAGGTATTGGACCGCCCAGTTGCCATGAGTATTGCGTATATCTCCACTTGGAAGACAGAAATAAGTTCTCCAAACGAGAAGTGAAATCTTATGTCGTTGTCCTCCAGATAGATACAATCGCCGCATTCAATGTCAATACTGGAGCTGTCGGTGAAGACCCAACTGCGTTCCTTTTCTGGCTCAGATTCTGGTCGAAACCAGTGGATTTCGTATGCTTTCCGTAGAAGGTGTTCTGTTGTTATTCCATCAGACGGCACATCCATAGGATCACCATTTCTTTTGGTGGCTTTGAGGCTGTAGTCTTGTATGGATATCATCAAAAAGTTCCCGGAATGCATTCAGAAAATTGGAGTAATCCCCATCGGCTGCAACACACTTATGCCAGCGCTTGATCCAATCTTCGAAACATTTTTTATATTCAGTTTTCGGTATGTCCATCCTGCGATTTTTCCATTACCTCCTCTCGGCTGATGAAACGCGTGGTTTTCTTAACTCGATTGAACAGAGAGAAGTCACAGGGAGCCAAATCAGGTGAATTCGGTGGCTGTTGGACGAATATTGATGGCACTGTGCGACGGTGCGTTATCATGGTGCAAAATCCACGAGTTTTCTGCTCACAATTCTGGTCTGGACGCCCAAATACTCGTAATACTCTTTGTTTACTGTCTGGCCGTCTGGCCAAAAATTCATGATGCACTACACCGTTGGAATCCATGAAAACCGTTAGCATTGTCCTCTTTTTTGACTGGTTTTTTAGTCTCGGCTGATTTGGTGAACGCCATTCACTTGTCTGATGTCTGGATCGCGTGTCGTACTCATAAAGCCACGTCTCGTCTCCAGTAAACGATCCTTTTGATGAATGTGGAATCGGATTCAGCCTCGCAAATCATCTCTTTTGCGACGTCAACACGGTCTCTTTTTTACATGAAATTGAGGTCTTTTGGCCACCAACTTTGCTGCTACACGATGGAAATCTAAATGTCTTGGACGGATCCACAGGCAATGTTCAAGTCCTCCTCTCTCTTTCTTTTACTTCGATCAATGTTTTCGTCGGTTTTCGATGTCGATGGTCTGCCACTGCGTTCATCATCTTCGATTGACTCACGAGCACTTTTGAACCGCTCGTGCCACTGGCAGACGACCATTTTCTTTAGAGAATCGTTGCCGAAAGACTTTTCCAAGCGCCACACGGTGGTGTCCCCCGTAAACTTTTTGATCAAGGTAGTATAAATGGCAGTGAATAAGTTTCTTATTCTTCTTATTTTTGCTTCGGCTTGAAAAGACCCCAGTATTCCTTCAAATTAGTCTTAAGTGGCCGATTTATAAGTTTTATGGTTTCTTTAGGAAGACGCTGGAAATCGAGCGATCCGAAGAATTGCTTTCTAGCTGGTCATGCCAGTTCAAAGCACTTGATGAGGCGACCGTTCAAATTCTGAACAGCTTCCTCTAGCCTTTATTTTGTCCTAATCACAGTCGGATTGGCTTAGCTCCACCTTAAATCGTGTCCAGTTGGTTTCCCGCGAATTCCCACTCTTCAACAAGGTCTAGACTACGTCCGATATAGAAACCTCCGATAGTACTTTCCATCCGGTAATTTCCTTAGCATACGAGTAGTCTCGTATAGAGCCTGCGCTATATATGCTCTCATATGTGGCCTAAAAATCGACAGCCGGGAGATGCGTATCGATGTGTACTCATACAAGTTGCCGTCTTAAATGCGATGCTAAAGAGACTAATGCCTCTATAATTACCGTAGTTAAAATAGTCTTCTTTCTTTTGGATCGCTCAAATGATGCTAATGTTCCATTGGTCAGGCATATCTACCAGGCCATCTCATGCTGTTCGTAATAGCTCCGCAGTTACTCTAAAGCAAACAGATGTCTTCGTTTCCTTAGAGGAATAGCCTCCAATTGCCAGTCATGCAAATAATATTTAAACTATGTCCAACAGCTCTATAGAGCGCCTTAACATTTTGTCTAGTGTGACCGCAAGGATTTCATAATGAGCTACACTACACTTGCTTATTGGTTTAAGCGCAAGGTGCTCATATAATTTGGACCAACTACTGATTACCGATTACTCAAAAGCATTCCCAATTACTACGCTGAATCTAGACCTCATCGAATCCTCCTACATCCTCGACTATGTTTCGATGAAATCTTAATCGCACATTCGATCAAATAAACCAGAACTCTCTGTCGTAGCAGTAATTTGTAAGTCAAGCGCGTTTAATCAAATTTTCATTCCCATTGACTCCAGCAGGACATACGAGTACGCACATAAATCGAGGATAGATACACAACTACGATTCCGCTTACCTTTCGCACCGATGCGATGCCAACAACAGGAGTACAGAGCCACCCTTTACCACATGATTTTGGTCAAAAAAAAAAAAAAGAAAAAAAAAAAACCCCGGAGAGTACACATTGGGGCCACCCGCACATACACTTATGGATGGATTGTGGGGATGAAATGTAAATTGAATCATAAACAGCAAACAAAAGAAGGATAATTGATGATATGCCACCATTAGGTACATCATTATCCTTTTCGTTGTTGGTCTCAGTTATGTTACCCTTAAGCGGGCAACGACAATGTCGTGGACCTTGTCCATTACATTGGCTAACCGATACAGACAATAACATTTAAGGATACATGTAGTGTCCTCTATTTGTTCCTCACCATGTCCACCATATGACTACCTTATGGGCTATGGGCTATGGACTATGATTTAATTTTCCCCTCTCACGAAATCCACCCTTGTGAAAACAAATTCTTATAAGATGGGTGAAAAAAAAAATGCACAGCCCTCTAGAGGTGAATAGAGAAACTAAAGAAAAAATATTCCACGCGCAAGGAAAAAGAACCGTCTTATTTCGACACAAACCATTTGGTTAGGGGAAAAACCCAAATCCGCGAAATACTCGTATCAGGATACCTTAAGGATGTGCGTGAATGAAATACTCGTATGTTGGGTGGTGAAAAAGTGGGTGGTGGTGGATTGGCTTCGTTGTAAGGCTTTGTGATGACAGAACGATGAAACGGACACTGCTAAATAAACGAACTGGGAATTTTTTTGTTTGGTATATCCTCATTACTATAGGGCTGTTTGGGTAATTAGGAGCTCTTTGTGTCTTAGGAGTTGCACTGCAAGAGGACTAGCATGACATTGACTGAATACGAGGAGGAAACCCCTGAAGATTCAATGGAAGGAGGATTTTGAAGATGTCGAAGCACTCAGTGAATTTATTGTGAGCCATAGATGGAGGGGGCGAAATATCTGCGCTCTAAGGAACAGCCTGGTTTTTAGTTGTTAATTTAAGCGACATTATTTGAAGAAGTCTACGGAATAAAAACATGAGCAGGAATGAGTCGTGTCCATAACTGACGTTGGACCAATGCTTAGATAAATGGGAAAACCGCTGACACCTACTCTTTTTGCCATCGGCACGCTGTATCCAAGTTAAAGTTTATTGAAGAATTTTGCAATGAAAATTATATCTGAGGTGTCACCATCGTCGAAAAATTTATTAAGCTCTAAAGCTCTAATCCGCAAGGGGTTAAGATCGTCACAAACTTCGGAACAAGGATCATGTCTACAACTGACTTCACTAAACTAACCAATTGCTAGGGCTTCAGAATGACATCGCGCCCTCTCTTAATACCAAATTCATCCATTGCCCGTTGATTTGTTCTCATAATCCCATGTCGTCAGCATCGTCCGTCGACGAATAAAATCGAACCCACCTTCCCCTCTTTCGATGAGTACGACCTTTTAGCATCTGATGCTGTATGTAATACGACTTAACCTTCTCTCGCCTCTACAACAGCGATGAAGATATTGTCCTGATCCACGACGTGGTACTTAGACTTACGACCCCCAACATGAGAAAGAAAAGCAAACCTAATGCCGTCTTAACATATTACCCTTCTCTAGGCACAGCTACCGAGATATAGTATTGGAAAAACTAGAGCATGGCTTCAAGCGCTACTGGATAGTGTCGGCTTATCTAGCCTATGACCATCAGGGCGCTCCTTCTCCGGACAACTTAATGTTGACAATCGTGATGCCACTCCGTCTTGGGCAGCTCGGATATCAACGAAAGCAGTTTTAAACCCAACTTCATTACCAGCTATAGACAGGCAGTCTTAGACCTAACCCTCACTCTTCTTTGGATTACCGCTGCATTTTTTTTCAGCATTAATGCTCCGGCCTCTCCTTCTAAAAGTGTTTATGACCTCGGGAATCTCGTTACTTAACTCACAATGACGAAACATGGGAACAGAGGCGTCTTCTTTCCTCTGGAACTTAGTAGTAAATGAAATACAATAATAACAATGGAATAATACAAGTTACGCCATCTCTTAGCAAACCGCACGAATTAAGTTATAGACCCAATACTTACAATCCTGCAGGTGGAACGCTTATGGCTTATGTGGATGACGTTCCTTTTTTCAAGATCTTATGGGCTAGTCGGTGTGTTGTGGCCATTAATCCAGAGAAAAACCGAACAAGATTCACTTCATTCTAGATAGAAAACTACCCTGGAAAGCCACTGTCGCCCTCTACTTTTGTAAAAGAGCGATTGGAAGGAAATGGATCACACAACCCGCTGTTATATGGTGTTATTTCTCATCCGCTGCTCGCTTCTCTATCTTACCCCTCTAAACATCTTTGGCAAACAAACATCCTCCAACGCAGCCATAAGGTTGAAAGCCTCTTTACGGTCATCCTATATCCTAGAAGATACCGACAACACCATCACCACTTACTGCTTCGATAAGTGATACAAAACTACTATTTCGAACCCGATACGGATGGCCCAAAAAGCCGAAAACCGTCTGGCTAAAATGGAATGTGATAGCGCTCTTCATACTGATCAAGATCAAGACTTGCCTGCATGCCTTAACGAAATGATTGAGCAGGTCATTGTGACGTTCCAAGGCACTGTAACGTTCCAGAAAAGATGTTTCTGGCTATGTGTAAAAAATATATTTCTAGAAAACACAATTGCTAAGACGAGATCATGCTAAACCGCTCTCGTTCCGAAGTCGTTCTTCTGTCCAAGCTGTAGGGATGCGTAAGACGAGGAAACTCCCTATCACATTTGGCCTGTGAGAGCTATTTCACGTCGTGCTTAGAGAACGCACCGAAGAGCCTCTAGATCACATATACGAGTATATGCTCCCAATCTTGTCTTGTGATCAAAATGTCTTGCTTAAATCCTAATCTAGAGTAAGCTTCCTGTCGGGAACTGCTGTCTTTGCGTGATCGACATACCATATGTCATATGTGTCAAAGGGTCTGCGTAATTGACGTTTTTCTTGTCTTCGAACGGTTTTAAGTTTCCAGGACCCGTGGAGGTGAAACAACCACAAAATACTACTTTGGATTGCCACTATTTTTCACAAAACTTAAGCGACAGCCCAGAACTTCGAAATATCTCTAATCGGATAAACGGACTCGTCTCCAATCTTCTGCAGACCAGCCTTTGTGCTTCTTGGCTAATAGCAGTATTTTTCGCTACTTTTCTAGTCTTCCGAGAATGGATTACGCTGTGACGGATCAAAACCTTGCCATCATGGACCATGGTCTTGAGTTTTCGTCCGAAATGCTCCTTCAGATCTGCTGAAATCGAAATAAAAGCTGTGCGCTTTTTGCGTTCCGTTCTTAAATCCGATGTAAACACATCGAAAAGTCCAGCAAGAAATAAGATTAAGGGACCCTAAACATTTGTCAAATGCACAAAGCAGGCTTCTTCAGTTAGTCCAGTCAGCTGATCCCCCCATTCTCTTGGTGTACGCTATCTAAGGCGGGCCGGAGTATTGGTGTCCATTATCCCAGGCGAGGGTAGCTGTACAGCTTGTATAGTTCATCGTTGAGTCTTCTCCTCCAAAGCCCGGGGGACCGAATGATCAAGGTCTCCTTAGTTTTTTTTTTTTTTGGGATCGGCCCTTACCGCCTGCGGTTGGAAAGAGTGATTATTCGTTTTATATCCGCTGAGGTATGATCCCAGTCCCATACTACGTCCATCTACTTGGTTTTACGCTCATTTAGCGGTAAGCCCATTTCAATTAAAGCGAACGCACCGGTAACAGGGACCAATCAGATTGTTGACCACGGGTTTCAGGCGTCCATCTAATACGGCAGATGTATTGAGGAGACTTAGTATGGCTCTATAGCTTGTGCAGTTGAGCGGGTCGCGTTTTTTGTAGATCGGCCAAACGATGCTGATATTCCATTCATCAGGCAGACAGCCTTCTAATCGGATCGGAGAGATGAATTGGTGGTTGGTTCGCTGTTCACAAAGCCAAAGATAGCTAAGATGTTGCGATCTTTGTTCGGGTGGATGGGTATATTGACTATCGTCGACTGAGTTGAATGGTCTGCTCTGGCCGACAGCGAAATCTTTTTCCATATTCACAGCGTCGACTGTTAGTAAGGCTTCCTTCTTCATCTCTACAGGTATTTGCATGGGTCTTGTTGCTTTGAGTCGTTCTTTTAGCCTGCTCCTGCAGTACAAACCTTCTCTGGATCGCGCATTTCTTGAGCTCTCTTCTGCTTGTAGAGCTATCGAACGGTCTTTCTTTAGCTGCATATGCTTGTCGTGGCCTGTTTAGGGTCAAAATATTCTTCCGAATTAAATGCAGTTGCTCTTCATTAAATGTAGTCGCTCCTGGATCGCTTGGTTACAAACAGAGTCTATGCTGGCAGCGATTCTGCCTAATATTTCAACGTTAACTCAGCAACATGTTTATTTTTCACTCTCTGCGCTTATCTGGTATTTGTTGGATCTGTCCAGGTTGCAGATGTTGGATTCAAAATGAATTCATCCGCAAAAGACGAGTGGCCAGAAAAGCATTCAAAAAATTCCACTAGACGAGTGGAATTTTGCAACATCGGGCTACCATCTGCCTATGCCATGAGTGTTTCAATTTTGAAAGCGTCGAAGATTGCCACTGCCAACGGATTGGATGAGCTGCCAAAGCGTTTGCAATGAAAAATCCTCCTTTTCCCCAGAACCAGGAATATTCTTCACACCTACTGGGTAGCTGTCTCACGGCACATGGAAAGGAGAAAGTAGGTTGGATTGTTTGGCAGAAATTCGAAAAATTTTCAAATTTAATACAAAAATCACTGTTGCACGGAAATCAGCCGAAATTGGTGTGACATTCGGTGACACAATTCGGCAGGTTACCACCAATTCGAACAACAGTATCAGTGTCTAACTATATAAGTACTCGTATCTAAGCTCACGCGAAACTTTATTTTCGAAATTTTTAATTTTTCGAAAAAACCGTTTCTGAGGAGAATTTTTCAAAAACCACATTCGCTTGCTACTTCAACTGTATTTGGCTTTCATTTTCTATCCCTATTACGTTCGAAAACTACCCCTATTCAACAGAGCAGAAGAAATTCTAACCCTTATCCGATAGTGTTCCCTTATCTTTTTTGGTTCCTTTTGTTTCGGCAAGGGGTTGTGAATCCTTTTTTGCTATTGAATTACGAGGGGGGGATGGAGGAGGGGAGAGAGATTTGTTTAAGAGGGAAAAAAACGATTCCTTCTTATTCGACGCACTTATTAAAACCACGCCCTGCGACTATGCCTCGTGGAAACGCCTAGTTGATTGTTGTTGTTGTTGTTGTTGGTGTGTTCGTCCTTGCGGAAAAGCGCCATTTCTTCCATCATCCGCTGTTGCATGAATATTTTGAAGACCGTCGTCATCGTTGTTGGGTGAAATTTTCATTTGAATTGCTTTATCCTTTATGTGTTGGGCTTACTGGTTTTTTTGTTTTGAAAATGGGATTTTTTCGTCCTTTTTTTTGAGGGGGGGGGGGGGGAGGGAGGAGGGGGAAATAATGTGTCAAGGTCGGTGGAATACTAAGCTGGCTGACCAACATGAGCAATAACAAGAACAATTTAATAGCAACAGCCTTTGATGGTAGACAACATACAGACGGATGTGACCAACTGATGATGGCATTGAGTCCTGTGAATTGAAGAAGGACTAAGAATTGTTTGTTGGTATGTTGTTTGTGTGAATCTGATATGAGCCCTTGCAATATGTTGACCAGTCCAATGGGAATTTTATTGAGGTGTCCAGAATTTTGGGGGGAGTGATTAGCCAATTGTGTTGGAATTTCGGTTTGGAATGTGTTTGAGAGGATAGAAACAGGACGAGGACTACTTCAGCAATTTACTTCAATAACACGTGCAGATTTTGATGACTTGATTTGGTTTGCAGTCAACTTGATTGAAATGAATGGATTTGTGTATGGTGAATGTTGAACGGTTTGAACTGAATTGAATTTGGACACATAGGTTTTCAGCTTTGCATGAGCTGGAGAAGACGTTTCTTTGAGAAGGTGAATAGGAACTGAGCTAGTGGAAAGAGATATACAATTTCAAATCTTTCTTCTAAAAGCAAGGCTTCCACACTGATGATTGTGATTACTGCGAGGAATTGCGCTTGAATGTTGTAGACTTTAGATTCGAGTTCAGATTTGAGGATTGCTTCACACGCACTATTTGGAGCTACAAAATTTGTTTGCTATTCTCACGACATGTTGAATCTGTAAGGTCTTTGGTTAGGATTCTTTGGTCTTAAATGATTCATTCTCGGCTTTTGTTTCTATCGAAACCAAAGATACTTAAGCTGTTGTCATTCTGTTGGTTCCCAACAATATTTCCATCGCTGTGGTGCACCCTAACTCAAACGTCATCCTCCACTTCTTGGGCATGGCAAGTGCGTGGCGGCTTCTTAGTCTTCTCTGACTAAAACAAAATCGCCGATTTTGATGTTGGTTTGAATTTGCAGCCATTTTGATCGATGTTTCCACTGTCCAAATTGATGAGCTTCATTTTCTAGAAGCGTGCCCCGATTAAGAAATGGCCTGGCATTAGGACATTTAAGTCATCTGGATCTATTGTCATCGGACACAGTAGGCTGGAGTTGAGGCAAGCTTCAATCTGTGCGAGAAGTATTACATACTCTTCGAATGTGAGTTTACTCCCGCCTCGCATAGCCCTCCGAAATTGTGGTGACGATGGAGAGTTAAAGTGCCATGATGACCATTCTGCGGATATAAACTTGGCTTCCTTTCTGAGCTCATTGTTGGCTCCGTTAAAATTTGTTCCGCAGTCGCTGAACATATTGCTGTAGCTTCCTCGTCTTGTGACAAATCTGTGGCCAGACACACAAACACGGCTATGTATCCTCTCCTCTCCTCCTTTCCATAATTTTATTGCAATTGGGCCGAGCTTAGTCGACACCTGTATTTGTGAAGGGTCGGCTAACCCTTAACCGTTCTGCTGGTAGGTTTCCCATTAATTGCTGTTGCATTTTCGGCATTGTACCGATGACATCGGATACATCCGTGGATCGTTGATTTGACCATGCTATTCAAGCTTGGGACCCAATAGCTCATTCGAATTTCTGCCATCATCATCTGTTGTCCAGCATGCATGGTTCGTTGATGAACGTCGGTTACCACCAATCTAGAAAAGTGATGCATTTGGTGAAGGATGATTGGATGCCGTTGATGGAATGATGAAGAAAATGGGGCCCATGCCAATACAACTCGTTACTAATAAGCTGGGTTGTCCTTGCTGCCTACATGTCTTCACGTTGCCTTGCTGGTTAAAACTTTGGATTTCGGTTATTCTGTTGGGCTTTTATCCAAGCTAAGTTGACCATGGAATCCGACCAGGCAAAGGTCTCTGTCTCTTCCAATTGCATAGCGGTGGTGATTTTGTTCAAGAAGTTTTGTCAGAAGCACTGCTGCACAAAGTTCTAACCTCGGCAACTGTTAGAAGGAGGTCTGCAGAAGGTGTCCAAATGAGTTGTAATATGTACGCCTCTCACGGTTTGACTCTGCTTCGGTGGATGTAGCAAGATCATTCAAAGGGCAAGAACCTAAGCAGTCTTACTGATGAAACATCCAATTTCTTTGCAAAAGCCAAGAAGGCCTATTTCCTCTAGGCTGTCGAGGAAGTATTTCCCTCGTATTCACACAGTTTATGTCCTCAGCAGACGTATCTGACAATTTGAGTCTCTTTGCGTGTGGAGACAGTGTACTGTCAGCATTCCTTCCAGACTTGACCACTTTAGGTTGGCAGTTTTTCTGATTTTTTCCTCGATAGTGCCCCTTACTATGCAAAGGGGTGGTTTGATGTTAGCAACCTCACTATTATCGAGTAGCCCTCTTCTTCTTGCAAGTTCATCAGCTTATTCATTTCTGTCTATACCGCAGTGTCCTGGCACCCAGCACAGTCCCACCGGGTTCTGATAGCCCAATCACTGTATCAGAATTGATATTGGTCGATTCCATTGCCTGAATTGCAGCCTGGCTATCGATGTCGAAAGTCTAAACTCTCCTAGGCCTACATAGCCCGAAGGCCATACACCTGGAAGTCGTTGCTCGCCGTGGGAAACCAGCAAACATTTATTGCGACAACGGGACTAGCCTCCATGGCGATCGTCGTATCCTTACGGGAATGCACAAGCTTGCAATGTCGCAGATGCACAATGATAATATCGCGCCTGCCATTGTAAACGAGGGGATTGCGTGGCATTTTATCCCTCCATCGGCTCCAACATTTCGATGGTTTGTGGGAATCGGGCATTAGGTCGGTCTAACTTCACCTACATTCGAAGATCTGTGTACTGTATGGTGTCAAATTGATTTGACAGCTTTACCAGATTCAAACCGTCTTTCTACAGCACCAAACTGGAAGAGATGGTCTGGAGAATACCTGACGACATTACAAGAGCGACCCAAATGGCAGCATACTAAAGGAACCCAACGTTTCGCCAAACCAGTGGGTGTTAGGACGAGTCGTTGATGCAGTACAGTAAAAACAGCTTAAAGCGTCCAATAGCAAAACTAGCTGTCTTACCCGCGTCCTTCATCGATCATGTATACTCTCGATCACTACAATCTAGACAGCAGCCTGCAGCATCACCCAGTTCAACTATAATTTCCTAGAGTCTCAAATTCCTCCCTGCTGTAGAGAGAACAACCTCAGTTTTGAGAAAATTGAAGGAAAGCACATTTCTACTACAAAAACTATCGATCACGTCTATGGCTGCCTGCGCTTTAGAGCAGAAATTTGCTATACACGATACAACAGACGTGCATCTACAATACATCATCCGAGTATATTTGTGCATAGATGTCAGAAATATTGAGAGCGTTGAGTATATTTTCATCAACAATGCTCCATCGAAATTGTGAGTAGCATTGTGCCCCTTAAATCTCTAACCGTAACAGCCGTATCACTATGAATGCTCATCATCATGCATGCTTAAGCTCACTTTCGGACGTACTCTAAAATATCGTGATGGAATGCCCTACCTAGCTACTTATTTCCTAGTCATTATAACCTTCATACATTTAAAACCAACGTTCACCGGCACCTCTCTTTCTATCCTCTCTGACTTTCCTTCGTCCGCGATGTGTGCGGTTCGACAAAATACGAGTACACTGACTGCAATTAAGAAACTCAATTGGAAGAAGTTACTCGTTTCTTTGAAATTTCTCAGTCTTTCGGAGAAAGATGAGTTAATGACTTAGCCTCCAGATAGTTCTCGGCAGAGTTTCATGCTTGGAAAGAAGCGGTTTTTAGTCTTTTCTACTAAGGGACATCAAGTCGTTGACATCAAGAACCATTCGTTTGGCAACAAAATGAAATTGATTTTTTTTTCAGGACCCGAATCTACGTTAGGTCTGTCTACTTTCTCGGTTAAGGCTTACATTGATAGTTGAGTTTCATATGAGCACGACTGCAGTTAGCATGACTCTCTAGGTCAGCGGCCTTCCTGGTATGGTTCAGTGGGAAAGCCTGCAGGTCGCTTACTGATGGTGCACTATAAGCGATACATCATACTGTGATGTATGTTAATGTCCGGCTTAGGCTCGCATCAGCATGTGTACACTTGACATTGACGTGGCGGATGCAGGTACTGTAGGCACGTTGTCACTTTCTTCGAAAGACTGAGGAATTCCATTAATTCTTTGTCGGAGTGCTCTGTTCCGACGGAAAAAGAAAAAAAGCGATTTTCTTTTAAACCAGCGCTTCGTCAATGACAGCGATATTATGAGGTAAGGCGGGATATTTCTTCAAGCAACTACCAATAAATTAGAGAAGGGCTATAGCAGAAAAATTAAAATTGCGATGACGATGTCGCACATAGAGTCAGCATGTGCGTATTTTGTAACAGAAAAATGCCCTTTAACCTGACAGTCTTTCGTCCTGCTTTATTTTATCTATGGCAATGTTGGACGGATGCTCGAAAAGTATAAAAAATTCCTACGACGATGGAAATGGAAATTTTGCGAATATCAGCGAGTGTAACAACATCACAGATGCTACCGATACTGGACAAATTTTGGACTGAGCAAATAAGCTCGTTTTTGCCATGTTGAACGGAATGAATTTAGCTTTCAGCAAGGAATACGATATGAGGCCAGTTGATATCACCATACCAAATCCTCAATAAGATGATGTTCACTATCCACGTCCACCAATTGGACGAATCCATACCATGTCAAACCAGGCAATCGAAATCGCGTTTTGGTATCATCAATGATTAATTGCGTCTACTCCTTGCTCCTTGGCACGTTATGCCTTCGGGTAATCTCTGAAATTCTTCAGTGTCACGAAAATTATTTGAAGCAAATCCAATTCGTTATTTGTCCAATTATGAGAGTCACATAGTGACTTGACACCACATCATCTTATTTTCATTCCCATACTCATGAAAACTCCATGAATCGAAACAGAATGACTTGCGATATACTCCTATGTACGTATGTTGGGAAATTTTGAATTTTCACAAATTTAGTTTTCTTAAATAATAGTGTTGGTGTGTACATATATGGACAAATTTTCCCACCAGTTACTTACATGTTTACATGGTGGAAGTTATATACTCGCGTAACTTTCCGCGCGCACTATGCGTACTTGTTCTCCACCTCTTCGAGTGTATCCAATCGGAAGAGCAAATTCGGAAAGTAACAAGAGAGAGAGAAGAAAAAAATTACAACAAAAAAGAACTTGGAAATTGGTAGCGTCAAGGCGCGCCGAGAAGCTATTTACATATTTATGTACGTACCATGCATATATGCGAAGTTTTGTGAATTTAATTAGCGCTAGGATTAAATTCGCTTAAAAGTTTTCCCCTGAATTGGTGAAGCAATGCCAACCTATAAGTACGGAACTCGCACAAGGCCCCGGCACCGGCACCGGCACCGGCACAGGCCCAAACTCGAGCACAGGCACTAGAAGCTGTTTTTAAGAACATGGCACACCCACATATAGCGTATTGCAGGAACCGCGAATCATCATCAACATCATAGCAAAGAAAGTTGAGAATTTTCTTGGAAAACCGCCTCCTTTTAAGCGCACACCCATATATGTACTTCAAGTCGTGCATTTTAACACATAGAAATTTAGCTGAAACTGACAGGATTTTCTATGGCGCATAAGAAAGTTTTTCTCCATTTAGTTTAGAAGTCATTGCGCCGCTATATTTGTAGCGCTACATTATTTCGGCCGCCTTTCAAGTCGATGGAAATTGGAATTTTCCCTCAGTTGAAAGGATTCGTTTTAAGTATGTGCGTGCTAGTGCCTTGCTCTAACACAAATGCATGGTAGGGTCGCTTAAATAATTTTTGTTGATTATTTTTCGCATCGTCATCATCATCATCATCATCATCACCATCGTTGCCATCGTTGCCATCGTTGCCATTGTCGCCACCGCCGTCATCATCGTCGTCGTTGTATAGTAGTTTGTGGTTACCTCTTTTGACGATGAACCGAATCTACCTACCAGATCTTGAATGCTTACAGCCCTTCATACTGCTGCTATGTGAGATGGTGGTTCACATCCATTGTGGTTTGAAGAAAACTTTTCGCATTTTCTTCTTCTTCTTCTTCTTCTTTGCCGTCATCTTCATCCTTATCATCATCGTCAGTATCTTCTGGTTCTTTTGCTGCTTCTTATTGGTTTCTTATTATTTAAATGGAAAATTTTCAAAATCACCCCCTGCGTATATATAGTACGCCAACAACGCCAATCTTCTCTCTCATTATCCATTCGAAGAAAGTCACCCCGTCCCTTGTACAGCGAATCGACCGACACATTGACAATGACGAAACACGAAGAGTACAAAGTTTTTGGTACTCGCATACATTAATACGAACAGGCATACTGGCATACATACCGATACATGTGAGTACCCGTAATCTGGTTTTCCTAAAAACCCGACCCCATTAACTCATCCCCTTTAATAGGCATCTCTCTCCAGTTATCCCCCCCCCCCAAACAAAACATGATAGGCACATACAGCCAGTACGGTTACGAGTAATCGTACTCGTATCCGTACTCGTATCCGTACTCGTATCCGTACTCGTACTCCGTATGTATCCAACTTTCGTCTATAGCCTCGCGTTTTACACTTTGGGGATAAAGTTCGTCGAACAAAATTGAGTAAACTTTCGTACGAACATCCTGGGCTCTATAATAAATTAAATTTGCGTCAGCAGATACAACTACCCGTATCCTTTCTCATCGAGACCCAACGAACAATCAATTCTCATAAAATCCGGTTTTGCTGTTTTTTTTTGTTTTTTTATGTCAAATCCTGGGAAATGTTTCCGCAAAAAACCAACAAAAAAAAAAAAACAAAAAACGTGTTTTTCTTGACAATCCTTCCACAAAATCCTTTGAAAAGAAGATAATTCTTGCAGCCGAAGAAAAGCAAAAGACTGGAAATTTTCTTATTGCTTGACCGCTGAATAGGGGTTGTTGTTGCAACAGAATAACGACAACCGACAACCCATTCCACTTTAAGTGGTAACGGGCAATGTAACTAAATCATTTCGATTTCAACAAAACTTCAAGGAATTGTCCAGTTTTCCTGGATTATTTTGCAGTACAATGCAACAGGTCGTTGAGGTCGGGGTTTTTTTTTTTGTTCTTTTCCATTCGAAAACAAGTTCTCGTTCAGTGGGAAAGGACACTGCCATGATTCGTATGTGAAATCCATGTGAAATCCATGTGAAATCCATGTGAAATCCATGTGAATTTTTGAAGAAATTCTATTAGAATCCTGTAGACAGACAGCTTTATTCCAACCAGGTATATGGTATGCAAATCTACACAACAACTCTATGCAGATACATTTGTATCTTTTATGCATTTGGACTGAATTGGAATCCAATTGTAGTGTCTGCAAAATTGCCTGTGTTGCGTTGTAACCCTTCACGAGTATTTCGAATCCGTACAATTTGATTGAGATGGATTTATAATTGTCGCACCGGATTAGAGTGATTCAATTTATTGAAGATCTTATCAATGTCATCCATCTCTACTGTCATCTCCACTTTGAAGAAATTAATCCTGCAATGGTGTAATACGAATGCAAAATACCATGAGTTGGAACCGCGGCAATTTTATTCAATTTCGATTAGTAAGAAGAAAAGCGATTTTCCACCCACGGATGTCAATCCGATGTATGAGTATCTGTTCGAATAACAACTGAGACCATTGTCGAATTTAAATTAATATGATTGCCCAAGGTAAACCAAATATTACCAGGAGATTCGCATCCTTTCGTGGTCTTTTCAACAGGTGGGCCAGTTTCGAGTAGTACCTACTTGTATCCTGTTAAGGGAAACTTCAGACAATTGAATCAGAAGTGAACTAATGTACAATATCTTCGGATACAGGAATGAGAGAATAAAGTAAGCCAGAGTAGATGAAAGTGCTGGAGTACCGAGGAATGTCCGTAATAACTGGTTGAGTTATCGAGAGAGCTCATCCAACATGAAAAGATAGTTGGAACCTTAAAAAAAAACTCTTTCCACTGTACAGCAAATCTGATAAGTTGGTCGGAAGTGGCTCCGGAATTTGTATCTCCTTCTTCTTCTACATAGCTCCTTGCATTGTTGCAATCTAGTCACTCTAGTTAATCGCTGTTTTTTTTTTTTTTTTTTAGCTCATAAGCGGATTGAATAATGTGGTATCAAGCGAATGCGTCCACAATCTTCGACATTTGTTTTAGAACTGTCAATTTAGATATTTTTCTGGGATGGTGAGATGTGTGTAAACGCATACCACAAGTACTTAGTACAGCTGTCTCTTGAGGAAGCAAAAAGATTTTACACCGCATTCTGATCATTTGAGTCCTTCAGACGCTTTGCATGAATGGAGAATGGGTGAACGTTTCAACTGGTTTAGGTAGCTAGGTCACCGCAAATACATAGACCCCAGTGCCCCGGTCTGGAAAGTTTCTGATTCAATTTCGAGAGACAAAGTGGTAGAAGACGACCTCATCTGATGTGGCGGATATAAGAGGAAGACGACCGAGGACAACTGGAGAGATATAATAGCTGAGGACCTGATCCACTCCGGAATGTAGCGCCATCTAAGTAAGTAACTTGAAGAAATACGCACGCGATAAGACAAATTTTTTTTCCACAAAATGTTCGACGACAAAGACGAATCACTAGCCGCTGATTGCTGATGTGGACTGCGGACTGCGGACTGCGGACTGCGGACTGTGGCCAATATGTGTGCTGGTAAATCGTTTTTTGTTTGTTTTATAATCAGCGTGAGCTCAAGTGGTTATTTGTGCGCTTAAAATGTTTACACACAGCACGGGCGAAGGAAAGTCAGGGAGGATAGAAAGAGAGGTGCCGGTGAACGTTGGTTTTAAATGTATGAAGGTTATAATGACTAGGAAATAAGAAGGTAGGCAGGGCATTCCATAAGTGAGTTCACGATATTTTAGAGTACGACGGGTTGAAAGTTTGAATGGGCGGAATGCTACTGGCGACATTACGTCGATATTCGAGAGTGTCAATTGATTGACTGATATTAGTATCACCAATGAGTTTTATCGCACGCTTTTGAATCCTATTTAGCAGGTGTAGAGATGTTTTAGGAGCACCTGACCAGATTTTGGCATTGTAGTCCAATTTTGGCCGGATGAATGCCTTATATATTGAGGCCTGATCAGGGGTTGGATAAAATATTTCTTACATCGCTTGAGGAAATTTAGACATTTCGCAGCATTTTTGACGACACCGAATATGTGGTCATACCAACCGAGAAAGGAAAGTGTTTAAATTTCGCTTTAACGACATCAGACAGCATTGTGTTTGGGAAGCATTGAATTCTATTCTGTTAGTGGTTACCCAAGTAGTTATGTTGAGCAGGGACTTGAGTCCGGGAATGAATATAAAAAGCAGAGAGTACTGTCGTCAGCAAAGGAATAAATTGGATTAGAAGTAGCAGACAAGAGATCGTTGATGAAAATTAAAAAGTGTGTCGGAAACAGAACGGAGCCCTGTGGCACACCAGCATTTATTTTGTAAATATCAGACTTGAAACCGTCCCAGAGAGTCATCGATCCCAAAAGGACGACAAAAGAACCTGATGCCAAACTCTGTGGACGTTTGAATCACTGATTGTCATCATCAAAATACGTTGATCTCGGAGAGTTTTAATTTAAATGAGTTTAGAAGCAAGATGATGTACCAGAAGGCTCTGTTTTGAGACCAGGTTTGTTCTTAATTTATATTAACTCATTACCTGCACTCAGTTTCCTCTAACTGGTTGCTTACGTCAATTGGGATCCAGTTTTATTGAGGACCAGAAGCGAATCTTTATAGACATGCACTTCAATACTAGAGATATAAACTGTCTGGCCTTTATAGTTGTGCGATGTAAAAAGACCCAGAACCTGGCATATTGAGACTGTCGATGCAATGGAGAACTTTTTTTTTGATAGTCAGAGACGTGATCGTAAGAAAATCGAGCCATGGCCTTTTCAAAAATAACCGATGGAAAGCGACCTAAAAACCAAAGATGAGTGTGATTAAAGGAAATAGTTTGCCATGGATCATGAATATTGGGATTTTTTTTATCTATATCTCTGATAAATTTTCATTGAGCCGACAAGATAAATCTGGTACCAAAAGTGTACAGAGCCATTATATGATAGGTCCTAGGATTGAACGCTGAGGCATTCCCAACACTACTGTCAATAGATGGGAATATTTCTCGCTAACCCTGACTCTTTGACTACGACCAGTTATAAAGCGCTAAATCCAAAGTACATCATTCGGTATGCCTCTCCAGCTAGTCAGACCTCTTGCAAGCTGTATCCAGTTGTACACATGAACTGGAATTAATTGCTCGCATAACTTCTTTATCTCTGGCACTACATCAAATTCGTATTCCGTCGGCGAATCGAAAAACAACTGACAATTTGAGGTCGTTCACATCTGGCATACTTTCAAAGTCGTCTGTTTTGACAATTCCAACTGACCGCTCCAGAGCTTTTTAGAGGGTTCTGATGGATGTCCATATAAATGCATGTTTAGACAGAAAATATCTGTTTTTGACTCCAATTGTAACAAATGATGGATTAGGATGGGGTTACATAGAAAATTGTCCAATTCAGGGGGTAGTTGGACGTGTATTTTTTCATATACCTATACTCGTATATAAATGATATCTTCTAGTCATTTGTTGTATCTTTTCTATCTATGAATTCAATTCTTGGCTATGTAATGTCTTAAAGAACATTATTAGATTTAAAGTTCTCCCTCCATTGTGCTTTCGGTTGCTATAATTAAATTTGCAATTGTAGTCTGTGTCCTTAAACGTATATTGTAGGTCCTCTTTGAAGTGGCATTCAACGCAATTTTCCCCGTAGAATACAGGATGTCACTCAATGTGTTCTGTTTAATTTTAGTCTGTTCTATATACTGGATTATACATTTGTGAAGTTTTTAATGAATTTATAAGATATATTCGTAATCTGCATCTATCTACACGTATCTATTGAATAAAAAAACGAATAATTGCCGAGGTTGTAGATTGGAATGTACTCATAATACCGCACAGTGGTCTTGACGTCTTTATGCCTGTCTTCCTGCGTTTCCTCAGATAACTGCCATCTGGAAAGAAGGGCAGCCGGCGGGATAAATATTGACAATAAGCTTGCCAGAATCGGGTGTACCTAAATGTTTTATTGTATAGCTCTTTATCATCCCTAAAAATGTGAATTTTTCTAATTCGAATTTAGTCCACACATTTTGAACTTGTGCCGCAGATTTAACAATAAGACGATGATAACAGGTCGGTTATAAATACACTTGAGCCATCAACATCTTCAAGAGATTTTGGTCTATAAAAGCTTTAAAACTGAGCTCCTCATCCTTCACTTTGCATAATGAGGTCTCTCGGAACTTCAACCAACCGCTGTGCAATCTGCAGGTTACGCAGTTATTTCAGGAGATATTTCAGTATCCTGCATGTTCTCTCTTGGTAGCTTTAGGGTCCTTAGTTGGGAATAACTTCAAGATTAGTCTCTTGAACTGCTGGGGTTCTACAAGGAAGTCATCTAGGGCCGATTTTCTAATTTTTTTTGGAATTTTCCCACTGTCCGATGTGGGTTTTCTAATACACTAGAAAGGTGGGTTCGATGTTGATTGAAATCCAACCGTCTTGGGACATACCTCGTATACTTACTTAACGGGCTCCCGACTCGTGGAGAGTCTCTGCCTGAGACACTTCAGCCTTCCATTCTCTACGATTTCGGAGCATTGTTGTCCATTCGCTCGATGTGGCCGAGCCAATGTAGTCGACATATTTTGGCTTTTTGGACTACATCCACTTCTCCTAGATTCGCCCTCCTCGCACACAGGACCAAAAATCCGTCGAAGAATTTTTCTCTCGAAGTAACCCAGAATTAGCTCTCCCTTCCTGGCAGGATAAGGGTTTCGTAAAGCGTACATTTCGCCCTTCGAGTAAGGAGTTTTGAATCCAATTGTTTTGCCAAACCGAAATAACAGCGGTTTCCTATAGAGTTTCGTGGAGTTCATGTGGTGGAACTGATTCTTCATTGACTGGACGTGGGTTCTCTTCTTGTCCTATCACTCTCTCTACATGATGCCCATCTACTATTCCCTGTGCTTCGGTAACTAGGTTTCCTTCGGTGTTTCGAAGAGTTTGTGTTCCGGTTTTGAAGCCAGCAGCCAGTTGCTTGGATTTCTTATAAACCTCCGGATGTTGAGCTGGGATGCTTCTTTTTTCTACGCAGAATCTCTTGTGTGCAGCATTTTCTTGTGTGCATCTTCTGTCACCTTTTTCCTGTGAACGCATTCATCATCATACCACGGGCTCTTTCTCTGGGGTGGCTGGTACCCACCGCTGATGGTTGGTGTCTGTGATAGGTGAGTGCACAGTGGAGAGTTTCTCACTCAGGCGCTCTCTGTAGTCTTTGGCTACTCCAGCTGTGCTAAGGCGTCCAACGCTGAATTTCATTTTCTGGCCGGTTCGCAGTTTCTTCTCGTTGTACAGTCGAGCTCTGAATTTAGCCGCAGCAAGAAAGTGGTCAGAGTTAACATGTTGGATGCGTGCTGATTTGGTTGGCGGTTCGACCGCCTGGAGAGAGTCAGGTTGCTGTGTGGATCTTTAACCATGGAAACCTAGTGCTACTTATCACCGTGGATTCTATGCCTACCAACTAACCCGTCAAAGATGTTTTCCTTTCCGACTCCGGACAGGCTCATAGAACTCCTCCTTGATGGGTTCTTCAGTCTTGTCGGTAGGGGCGTGTGCACATATTAGGCTTATGTTTTGGAAGGTAGCTTTGATGCGGATCACAGGCAGGCAATCACTTATCGGCTTGAAGTCCTATCCATCGTATCTCCTGGACGGCGGTAATATCTGCCTTATACCGCTTGAGGACAGACTCAAGTTTTTGAGTAGCACCTGGGGTGTACAGCGTTCGCAGATTCCAGGTATGTACTCTCCATGTCCAGTGACGTTCCGAGTCTATTTGCCATGGTTGTGTCTCTCTCATAACTATTCTTTTTTTCCATGGTCGGGAAGTTACACCGACCACCAGCAGCTTGATGTGAGCATTAGCCGGGCATTCACAGAGGCAGTGCTCTGCGGTCTCATCATCACTTGGATACCAGGAACGCCTCTGACCTCATAGAGGCGTCGAGAAGCATTAGCCGATGGTCTGCTGGCAACCTGCGGAGTCAGGTCGTCTGTACTTGTTCTTGAAGCTCTAACCGAAGACATAGGCAGATCTAACGTAAGTTTGGGTTTTAAAAAATTCTCCTTTGAACCTTGCCTAGGAAGTTCAGCGGCGATTTCATTGCCCATGATCCCATTGTGACCTGAAGTCTTGTATTCTCAAACCAGCTCCAAGCTCATCTTGGCTGTCGTTAAAAATGCAAATGCTTCGCCTCCTCCATTCGTTTTTCACCGCTTGGAAGGCAGTTCCAAAACTTCCTAACGAGGAGTGAAATCCAATATTGGCGACTTAAATTTTAGCTAAAACCAGTCTTGGGCACAGGGAAAGTCGATTTCGTATCAAAAGGCTGGTCATCAAGGCCAGTCAACCACTCATTTTGAAGAGGGAAATGCACTGCGTGACGAGTGTTCGGGACGCTACTACTGACTGTCCTATGATTCGAATTGAACCAGCAGCACAATAATCAAGTTTGTAGCAAAGTAAATCCTTACTCATGCACCTTAAAATAAGAAGGACGTGCCCGGCCAGTAGCATAATACTGGCCCACGTCAGCATAGAGGTCACTATACTGTACGAAAGAGATTACAAAGATGCGACGACCCAGTCATTGGCCTTCGATAAAACTGAATTCACTGCTGAGGCCACGTGCAGCCGGGCTATTACCAGAGGCCTTTGACTGCTATCACGCAGACATGACCGCCATCCAGGAAGTGTGCTGGATGATTGATGATATCTACTATACGGATCCCTATTGAGAACAGAAACATGGGCCGGACTTAGGGAAGAAGTTATGCCAATCTACATCAAGTGATAAATTCAAAGAAAGTTTACACGAGCACCTCGACAAGACATTTGTCCAAAGTGTGACGCCACAGTTGGTAAGCATAGCCACGTCTGCGGCGGGACGAAATACGAATATCACTATAACAAGCATGCGATTGCCTCATCTCAATAAACACAAGGAGACATGGCGGTCGCAGGATCATGAAACCCTAAAACAAATTGATCAATTTGAAATCGATCGTAAGGGATGCCTTCCGTATTCTAGACGTCGGATCTTGCCGGCCACTTGGCATTGCCCCGTTTGCATTGGAGGATTTTGTAGGAGAAGATTCAACGACGAACTCTGCGAATCCAACTCGGAAGGACAATGTAGTAGAAGTCGAAGAGGACCTCAACCAACACGGACTGCGTAACTAGGAACATTCAAACTATTGCTGTACTAAGATCAATTTCGGCTCAATAAAACCGGTTCGCAATCCTCCCCACCACAGAGGCATGTGATATACATTCGACAAAAATCAGGGAGAAAGAACACAAATGTGTGTGTTCATTTCTTTTGAAGTCAGGATGTGACTGTACAAGGACGAACTTTACTTGAGAAGATAAAACTCTTCACAATGCGATTATGCTCCTCAGATCTAAGTTGACCAAAAGAAGTCTCTGGTTGGGGTCCGTTCTTTAATTTTTTTTTTTTTTTTTTTTTGAGAAAAAAAATTTTTTACATCATCTACATGCGCCCAAATGGAATTAAGTTCACACACCCACACATGCATAAAGTAAAAACTAAGCCCACACGAACCCCTATAATGGAAAATCTTCCTTCGCAGCCATCTTTAGAACCGCTTTCAAGTTGTTTTTTTTTTGTTTTTTTTGTTTTTTTTTTTGTTTTTTGGTCTTTCTGTTCGTTGTGCTTCTTCTTGTTTAAAACAAAGAAACAAGAAACAACTGCCATAAGAAACGACAGTCGACACAACCCACCCTCATAATGCCAAACACAAGCATTTTCTGTTTGAGATCTTAAAACCTTTCCATAACTAAAAGATTCAGTAAGCTCTTCCCAAGGACAATATATTTGTTCCCTTTTTATTTGCCATAATGGCGGCGGCAAAGACCCTTTCGCCTTCAACCAGCCACCCATGCGTGTGCCGCAGTCTATAGTGTTGTACTCGTAGATGTATGTGCTTCTTCTTAAAGCACTCAACTAAATTCACCCTCATTCCCATTCTTAGTCGTATTCTCGCCCTCATTCACTTCACCCGCCGCAACGGTATATCGTCAGGCTTATAACCACCCCAACTATATTATGAGGAAACCGAACACAATACTCTGAACGTGGGGGGGGGTGGAAGTGGAATGATGGCGTGCCAAGGGTAGTTTTGCAAATGTTTCTGCTGCCATTTTGCTTTGCACCGAAATCACTAGCTGCCACACGAAGAGGGATGCGGACTGGGATTTTGTAGTTGTGTAGGAGCAATATAAGGATGCTGGCATGGCAGCCCAGATGAGATGAGATGAGAGGGGGAGGGGGTTGAGGTATGATAATAAATTTTCCATTTTCTAAGATTTTCCTCCATACTACGCACATTGGCTGATTTGAACATTGTTTTCCTTTCGATTTTCTTTTTCTTTTCCGTGTGTGTGTGGGTGGGGGTGGAAGTGGGGGGGTTTGCGAAGGCTTAAGACGGCCCTCGCTTTTATGGGATCCTTTTTCGTTAAGCTTACGCGCGTACATATGTACATTATTCGAGTAAGTTTTTCAAAAGAGGATTTTCTTACGAACATGAAGAATGTGAGAGTAACGTTAGATGTCAGATGTGGTTAATGTGGGTACTGGTAGTGGTATTCACTTGGCGGCACAATCAAACGAAAGATGGAAAAACCTTAAGAACTTTTCCTACAACTTCGTATATAGGAAGATAACCCCACATACACGAGTACAGGGGACGTTGGCATCTTCGTCGATGTCGTTGCCGTTGCCGTTGCCATCGTCGTTCGTTGCTTTGCGGTCGTGGTCGTGGTCGTGGTCGTTCTCCTTGCTATATATATAGCAATGTATGTGTGATGAGGTTTCGGGATAATTTATGAAGGAAAAACCTATCCTTATTCGGATCTTAGTTGCATGGAATATTTATGAGCACAATATAACTGAAGCCCCGAATAAAAACGTATTTTCTTTCTTGAAAGCCCATTTTCCAGGGCGTCGGTGTGTCGGTTGAACCCGATAGCCTTAAAGGAGATGAAGATAAATCACCAAAGCGATCAGGGCAATCAAGATAGATTAAAGACAAACAGTGGAATGAGTAAATGGGCTTAAGATTCAGGCATCTTTTTACTCAATAAGCCTTCGCGTCTATGTCATCATACTGATGGCACGGTTAATGCTTTTACAATATTTTCTAAGAAATTAAAGTTCGAGATAGTTTTTTCAAACAGTGCGATTCGGATGCGATAGTAATTGACTTCATTTGCCAATACCATATAACAAAATCAGTTCAACTGCCAACTGTCAGTCTAGGGGAGACCCCAAATAACAATTGTATCCTTAATGGTATGAGGTATCAATTTGTAGTATCAAAATGAAACTACGGCTCATCATCACTGACAGTCCTTACACGAGCGCTTGACGAAACCGAGAATGGAGTTGGCCTTTTCGACAAGAAAATAGAGTCTCCAGCCTACTTTGCGTAGTCTACAGGGATTCCTGGGTACTTTCTATGAAAAAAATCGTTCCACCGTAATTGTCTATCTCCAATGTTGACAGCATTTAACGAGGATTTAAGAAAAGGCTTACTTTGTTAACGGATATTGCTTCTCTCGCTGTTGCTCGACACTTTGCCGGAAGGAGATCGTAATGCCTCGATGTTTGACCCTGAACGTACAAGTTGTTTTGTTAAGATTCTCAGGATGTCTTGGGTTTTCTTATAAAATACCGAACCCGAGCTTCGTTGATTCACTCACTCCGACGATCTTTGCTTTCGGAAGTGTCGTGTATTTTCGACCCTCTTGGTTTCCTCGCTCCGTTGTAATCTGCTGTTCCTCGAGTTCCACGTTATGCGTTTTCATCGCTGGGAGAGTTTGAGCTACGTAGTTTACGCTGCTGTGATTTATAGCCGTTGCAAACTTCAGGACTAAGGTAGCCCCTCTAAAACCAGTCTCCATCCCAAAACTTGAGCTTTGTGGAGCCATGCTGCTTGCCCGGTTATTTCAACTTGTACGAGTAACTACCGCATTATGAAATTGTTCTCCACTTCCACGCTATGCCTGGCAGATTCTTACTCGGCATAACATATGGTGGAAGGGTCCATCTTGGCTATCATTCGAATCGTCTGAATGGCCCTGTTAGCAGTCGTCGAAAATAAGTTGTTTGCACTTTGCTTGTGGCAAGGTTTTCGTCATGAAGTCGAAGGCAGAGGGTAGTTGCGTACTGTTTCCGCTCTTTGAAATGCAAACTCTGTTGGATGCAGATCTTCAGACTCTGACCCAAGTTCGTCAGTTTTCATCTCGTTCCAAACTTCGTTCACTTGCTCCGCTTATTGATGAGGAGGGATTCAGGAGGCTTCAGTTTTATTCCATATAAAGCATCATCTCATTAGTTTATCCAGCAGTCATCCGCTTTCAAATTTAGTCATTCACACCTACAATCGGGAGTGTCAGAAACAATTGCTTTGGTGAGACAGCCATATTGGATATTCGGAGCTCGTAACAATATATGAGAATCATCTTTCGGTGCAAACCATGCAAGCAGATGATGGGTAACTTGCCGTCGTATCGTGTTCATCCCTCTCGTGCATTTCTTAACCATCAAGAGGTTACGGACCCCAAAAATCTCAGCTCTCCAAGGCATATATGGCGATGTCCACGAAGGCCATCCATCTGGAGTTGGTCGCCTTTATTGCTGCATTGCGTCGCTTCATTTCTCGTCGAGGATTTATTCTGATAACACTTGCTGAAGATGGAATCGCGTGGCATTTTTCTCGGCCATCTGCACCACACTTCGACGGGCTATGGGAGACCGATGTTAAGTCGGTCTTTCCACTGTTTTATGTCAAATTGAAGCAGCAATTGTGAATTCACGTCCTTTGTGTTGGCTGTCCGATTCAGATGCAAATCCATTCACAGAATCTCACTTTCTTATAGGTCAGCCCCTGACCAACTAAAAGTTCCAACAAATCGGCAAGATCACTACCAACAACTTCAAGCAATGGTCCATGGTTTTTAGAAAAGATGGCACATTGAGTACCTGACTGCTCGGTGATGTAGTTGTCCTAAAGGAGCTCAATCAACCTCCTACGTCAACTACGGTAGAAATAACGACCCATCACACAATTAGCTGCCCTTCCGGTGATAGCTGTGATAACATGGTTCGGTGGCTGCTGTTGAGTTAATTGCTCGTCCAGTCCTTGAACATTGCCTATGGATCCATCCAACATATTTTGGTTAATGATTTGGGTTTCCGTCATGTAGCAGCAAAGTTGATGCCAAAAGACCTCAATTTCATTCCACATTCATCAAAGGAATCATTTACTGGAGACGGGACATGGGTTTATAAGTACGACAGGCGATCCAGACATCAGGCAATTGAATGACGTTCACCAAATGAGCCGAGACCAAAAAAACCACGTCGTTCTCAGTCGAAAAAGAAGGCAATGCTCACGGTTTTCATGGATTACAAAAGTGTATTTATCAACAAAAGGAAATAAGCCGCCGGAGGAGCCCTCTGTATGCTCGACACTATGGGCAAAATATTAGAGCGAAGCCAATGATGGCCGATCAACAATCGACGCGATTAAAGTCGTAATCGACAAAGCCCAAGCGGCCATAGAAGGTAGACGATGGAAAGGAGGCAATAAAAAGTACGAGTAATGCGCCGTGATAAATGGATTGAATGTATCCAAGTACATATTAAGATTGATCAGGAGCTACTTTGCTCCTCTACGTCTCCGACGACGGGACGAAATTATATAAAATTACAAGAGGCATACCCCAAGGATCAGTGTTAGGTCCCTTACTGTAGAACGTGATGTACGACGACATTCTACGACTATTGCTGTCGTAATCGTGGCGAAACGACTTCAAGAGTTGTATTGTCTGTCTACGCGATATAAGTTTAGACCTCGCGGAATATAAAACAGAATCCGTTCTCATTTTCGAGTAGAAGGGTGCTAGAGACCTATAACTATAAAATTCGAAGAGCACACAATTATTTCCAGCCCATTTATAAAATACCTGGGAATAATGATTGATGCTCGGCTTACTTTCAAGCATCACCTCGCATACGCTTGCAAGAAATCATCGAAAGCGGCCCAAAACAAGGCCTCCATACGGGGCATAAATATGGTCTGACGTCACGAATAAAAAGACACACACGAAGGGATTCAAATCTGTGTACAGATTATGTGCCTCTAACAATGGAGATGATCCCTGGGGCAAACTCTATAAGATTTGCCGTAGCACTAGAAAGACTGCTGACATTGAAGGCATTCGTGTGGATAATACAGTTTTATCAGTTCTTCCCGAGAGAGGAACGCTTAGAGGATTTTTCATATGAAGAGCCTCCGGTCCCTCCGGAGTTAAGGACTGAAGAAGTCGTATATGGTGTTTCACTTCTTCGCTGATGATCTGGAAGGTCGTCCCAGAATACCTGCTTGATCTTTATAGCAAATGTATTGCTTGCAGCTACTTCCCCAAGAATTGGAAGATGGCAAGGGTGGTTGTGCTCCTGAAGTCCACTGATAAGAATAGGTCTGACCTGGAAAAGGTTATGGTGGAAAGGGTTTCGGAGAGCATGACGGAACCAATGTCCCCCTTTCAATTTGGCTTTACAAGAGGCAAGTGTGTCGAGGATGCATGGTCTATACTAAAAGACAGAGTCCTCAGAAGCAGGGCCAGCGTGGTTATAGGCATCTTTATTGATTTTAAAGATGCCTTTGATAACCTGAACTGGCAGAAAATAGTAAGAAGCTACTTTTCCGACAGAAAAACGAGTGTGGTTGCCCCCAGGGATCCATCTGTGGTCCATTTATTTGGAACCTGATGATGGATCCACTCTTGCGGCGGCTAAACGAGCTCTGTGGGTGCTGCGCCTATGCAGATGAAATGCTCCTCATCCTCGAAGGCCAGTCTAGGGCCGAAATCGAGGCAGTAGGAGAAAGAGCTCTAGCAGTCGTTGCTGAATGGGGAGAAAGCGTTGGGGTAAGTGTGTCGCAGGATAAGACCGTCTTAATGAAGCTCAAGGGCAAGTTGAACGTAAGACGTCGGGCTCCTGCGATACGTTTGAACGGCGTTGGCATTAGATGTGTAACTGAGGTCACGTATGAACTTCATGCCTCACCTAGTTCGAACCAGACAACGCATGCTGAGTGCCGTAGGCCAGTTAAGGCGCATTTTACGATCCGACTGGGGACTCAACAGGCGTTCTGTTCGTATCATATACGATGGCCTATTTGTTGCCTGTGCAACACAATGGAGCATCGGTATGGTACGACAGGGTTATGACTGTTGATGGTCAAAGGGCGGATCTTGACTTGCCAAAGAGTTGCCCTGCTTGGATGTTTACCGGTTTGCCACACTGTCTCCACAGAAGCAATGCAGGTGTTGCATGGAGTGCCACCTCTGGATCTGGAAGTGATACGTCGTGGTATTGCTTTCAAGATCAGAAAAGGTCTCCCTCTAAATGAGCGCGATTGGGTTTCCCCGGAAGAAGTGGATGGCCTATCCCCGAAAATGGCGGGCGAAAATGGTAGGGTTACCTACGGCTTCCTAAGGGATGTGCTAACCATGAGAATTTTTCCTGAACGGAATTTTAATCTCAGCCTGGGCTTTTTGTTGACCGGGCATGGCTCTCTCAATGCATTCTTGCATAAGAGGGGGCTTACCGGAGTTGCGAGCTGCTCACGTGGAGCCACTTATGAGGATTGGATTCATGTCTTATGTGAGTGTCCCAATTACGCTGACATTAGGGACTTGCAGGCTATGGGCATCATCTTTAGTGGTGAGACCTACGATGTCAGTGGAATTATCACTGATACCGTAAGGTTCGATAGAACCCGTAGTTTTGCAAAAGAGGTATTTTATAGAAGACGCAAGGTAGGCTGAAGCCCTCACGGCAGGTATCTACGTAAAACACAAGAGACATCTGTACAGATTATGTGAATTTCGAACGGTATCCCACGACGCGATATTGGTAATGTCCTCTAGACGACTCTAGAAGTGTGGCAACAACAATGGAACGACCCCCAAAAAGGGATTGAAAGTTGGGTAAAACGAAAACTGAATTACTATCTTACACAGTTCTTGACGGGTCGCGGTTGTTTCCGGGAATTCAAGCGAAACCATGATTCGAGTCCGTTCTGTCCTCACTGCGTGAACGCGGTAGAGAACGTTCAGCACGACAGAGCTATATTGTGTGAAGAGTTTGGTGAATTTCCAACACCGGAGGCAATGGAATGCGAATTCGCTAAGCACCCCGTGACGAAGCAAGAAGCTCAAATCCGTCCCTCGCAATTCTCCTGGAATTGGTTTTAGTCAGTAAAAATCTGACACTACCAATGATCCGGTGCCTATGCAAGGTTTCCATCTTCTCACGCAACGGAAAAAAAAAAAAAAACTCTAAAGAAATCTGCAAGCCATTCGCTCTGTCTCTAGACTCCCGAGACTTTTTCGTATCCCTTCAACTCCCAATAAAATACGAGTACAATATATGTTATGTATTTATACTCGTACATATATTCGTTTATTCTCGTCTAATTATTAAGTAAAATGGCAAAGTTTCGAAAATTAAGATTTGTGTATCATGGTGTGTACGCTGGCAAAGGTGTTTTTAATCCAGGGACAAGTCCTAATTGAGGAATGAAGGCAAATCCTTATTACATATTTCAGTTAAGAGAGAAATTGTTTAATAATACAATAGACATGGGTATGACAACTCGGTATTAGAGTATTGTTTCTCAAAATTATAATTTATTCCTAATTTCGTGAATGTATACCCGCGGGATGGTGTAAATTGCTAGTAGTCGTGTATCGTATCTTCGTCGGCACTGTTTATTTATATGGGAGGATCTAACCACATGCGGATTGGTTTTAGAACGTAGACACACAGAAATAGGTTGGTGTAAAGCAGTGAAAATGTATCTTAAAGGACTAAAAAGGATTAAAGTCCTTGGCTTAATGTTTCATTAAAATAATTTAATTTTTATTTTTTTCAATTTTTGGTATTTTTTTTTTTGGATCGACTTTTGTCATGTCCTTAGCAAAAGACTAGATGATGTGACAAGTCTATTAACATTGTGGCGAATATTAATGAGACATTTGAAATCTATTTAAAATTTTCGAAACAGTGTAAAGGTGTATGGTTCGTCTTGAGAAAAGTGAACGTTACAAGTGTGTAGATGTTAAGCTGATGTTTTTTTTATCAGCTTACAACTAACAATTGAATATTTAGACCCGAAAAATGCAAATTGGTCGATATATAAAAGCGAAATGCGTTCTAGATTAAGAAATATGAATAACATTCATGCTGATGAGCTTAGCATTCAACAAATAGCTATGAGTGTCTTAAATTTTACAACTGCTATCCTCGAAATTGCTGATAAAGCAATTCCCAAAAAACAAGTACGCAGTAACTCAGCTAATAACCTCCCTCCAAACATTGTAGAAAACATCAAAATTCATAACCTCTATCACAGAAGGTGGATGAGAACAAGAGATCCCTACTATCTTTCACAAGTTAAGTTACTGAACACGTTGATAAAAGATCAAGTTTTTGCTTTCAGAAACAGAACTTGGAATCAAAAATTTCAAAGTTTAAAAACAGAAAGTAAACCATTCTGGAACATTATTAAAATAATACAAAAAAAAAAATTCAGTTATTCCTACTTTGAAAACAGGAAATAGGACCACAAACAACATTATTGAGTCTGCTGTTACAAATTCGATTAACCGCATAAATGATCCCAATTTTGATTCACCTAACAATGAAGTTTCGTTAGATGATATCAAAACTATTATCTTAGCTTTAAGAAATAGAAAATCTGCAGGTTTTGACAATCTTTAGAGCTTGTATCTTAAAAATCTTCCGATCTCGGATATAAAATATATGCAACACTTGTTTAATTCTTGCTTTAAGAAAAATTATTTTCCATTATTTAAAACCAAGCAAACCTACAGATATGTTCATTAAGTAAATGTTTTCAACAAATAATTAAAAAAAAAATAATAGCATATGCTGAAAGATACAATATACTTCTGCCAGAACAATTTGGATTTCGTTCCTTCCACAGTTCAGTTCACCAAGTGCATAGAGTAACTAAACATGTAAAAAACAATTTCAATGAAGGGAAGAGCACATTTATGGTGTTCCTAAACATTGAAAAGGCGTTTGATACCATTTGGCACAATGCTTTGTTACACAAGCTTTCAGTTTCTCTCAGTTTCCCAGTGTATCTCATAAAGATTGTACAATCCTTTTTGATGAATAGAACATTTAGAGTAAGTGTAAACAAGTCGCTTTCTAATACCTTTAATGTTAGTGCGGGTGTACCTCAAGGCTCTGTTCTTGGTCCTATTTTATATAATATTTTCACATATGACCTTCCTTCTTTCCCCAACTGTGAAAAAGCAAGTTTCGCCGACGATACCTGCATCTTTTCTTCAGATTCAGTTGATGAAGTGCAAAGCTACTGCAATGCATGGAAAATTAATATTAACACTTCAAAAACTCAGGCTGTCTTTTTCACTCGAGCAATAACCTAGTTATTAATGGTATGAGTACCGATTGGCGTTCAAGTGCTAAATATCTTGGGGTACACCTGGATAAAACCCTTACTTTTGGTCTACATATTCAAGAAATACTCGTAGTCCAAAAAAAATTGGGATCACAATAAAAGTTTTATAACCTTTCATCAACCGTAAATCTAAATTAAGCATAAAAAATAAACTGTTGATATTACAAAGTAGTATTGCAAGCAATTATATTTTACGGTTCCCCAGCATGGGGTAGATGCGCAGCAAGTCACGTTCGTAAGCTACAAACCATTCCAATCCGGAATTCAATTTCATGTGGTTAAAATTCCATCTCCGTAAGCAAATTATCCACTACTGCTTTATTTACAGAAGCCCCAAACTGGACAGCAACTCGACCTTCCACGAGTTTGATGCGCTGTCTGATTCCATTCAAAGAATTGTATCCCTGTATCCTCATACTGAAATCGTGATTACGGGCGATTTCAATATACACAATTCTGGTTGGCTTCGACATTCTGGACAGACAACACCCGAAGGACGGTGTGTTGAGATCTTCGCTGCGGAAAATAACTTAACCCAGCTTGTAAATGAGCCCACACGCATACCAGACGTTGATAGTCATACCGCCAACACCCTGGACTTGTTTTTAACCTCTCACCCTGACAAGTACTGCGTTGATGTACTCTCCACTCTAGGCTCGTCCTACCATTGTGTCATATCAGCTAAATTCTCGTACACCCACCACACAGTTAGAGAAAAGATTCCTAAAAGAACCGTGTATGGCAATACGAGAAAGCCAATTGGAGCGGACTTAACAACTTCTTTAGGAATTTTAACTGGTCGTTATGTTTCCTCGATAACGACGTGGATGCCGCTGCTGACATGATCACAGAAACTATTCTCTTTGGAATGAGATGCTTTATCCCACATCGGATGAAGAGTATCAAACCAAAAGAAAAGGAATGGTATGATTCGAGCTGTAAAGAGGCTGTCAGGGTTAGAGAACTGTTTTTTCGGTCCTACAAGACCAACCCGACAGAGGAAAACCGAAAAAAGTTTAAACGAGCCAGAAATGACTGCAACGTCTTTCTTAAACGTGTGAAATTCCAATATGACCAAAACCTGAGGCAAAAAATACTACAATGTCCCAAAGGCAGTAAAAATTTTTGGTCATTCGTCAAAAACATTAGAAATTCTGCCTCATCCTCCATCCCAACGCTTATTTACAATGACATTCCAGCTGTCAGCTCTTTGGACAAGGCCAATCTGCTTGCTGCACACTTTGCGGCTAGCTCAACACTCCCAGATTGTGCTGTGTCCCCACCTAAACTTGAGTGCGTCGAATCTACAATGGGACGAATCCACTTTCGCACTCGTGTAGTAGCAAGAGTTCTCAAAAATCTTAACATTCACAAATCCGCTGGTCCAGATGGTATATTCTCCCCTTCTTCTGAAGAGGTGTTCTTCTACGCTGGCAAAACCACTGCGTAAGCTTTTTCATCAGTCCTACTCTTTAGGACTCTTTCCGAGCAGATGGAAAACAGCATTTGTCCAGCCAGTCCCTAAAAAAGGCGAATCTTCTTCTCTATCCTCCTACAGACCCATTGCACTTACGTCCCTTCTTTCCAAGGTCATGGAAACGCTGATAAATCGTCAGCTCATGAAATATCTCGAAACACGAAAACTTCTCAATGACCGGCAATATGGTTTTCGTAGCAAGAGGTCCACTGGTAATTTGATGGCATGTCTCACCGAAAAGTGGAACCAAAGCGTACATCAATCTGGCGAAAGCAAGTTAGTTGCACTTGATATTTCTAAGGCATTTGACAGAGTTTTTCATCAGGCTCTTTTGTCGAAAATGCGTGCTCTTGGGATCGATGACTCTCTTCTTCAATGGATTAGAAATTACCTTTCGGAACGTTCAATTCAAGTTGTCTTGGACGGTTTCAAGTCTGATATTCACAAAATAAATGCTGGTGTGCCCCAGGGCTCCGTTCTGTCTCCGACACTCTTTTTAATCTTCATTAACGATCTCTTGTCTGCTACTTCTAATCCAATTTATTCCTTTGCTGATGACAGCACTCTCTGCTTCTCATATTCGTTCCCGGACTCACGTCCCTGCTCTTCGGCTGTAGAACGGGAACGGCAGCGTATGTTAAGCTCATTAAATTCCGATATTAACAGCATAACCAACTGGGGAACTATCAACCGAGTAGAATTTAATGCTTCCAAAACTCAATGCTGTCTGCTGTCATTAAAGCGAAATTCAAATACCCAGCCATTATCCATGAATGGCACTTGCATCGTCGAAACCGATAAACTTTCCATTCTCGGTATGTGTATCAGTAACAACTTACGTTGGAATGACCACATATTCGATGTCGCCAAAAATGCTGCGAAATGTCTAGGCTTTCTCAAGCGATGTAAGAAATATTTTACCCCCTCTGATCTGGCCACAATATATAAGGCATTTATCCGCCCAAAATTGGAGTACAATGCCCACATCTGGTCAGGTGCTCCTAAAACATCTCTGCACCTGCTAAATAGGATTCAAAACCGTGCGATAAAACTAATTGGTGATACTAATATCAGTCAATCAATTGACACCCTCGAACACCGACGTAAAGTCTCCTGTCTCACTTTGTTTTATCGCTATTGGATGGGAAATTCTGCCTCACCCGCCTTACAGTCCAGACTTGACACCATCTGACTACCACTTGTTTCGTTCGATGCAGAATGCTCTTACAGGAATACGCTTCAGCTCAGTAGAGGAAATCAAAAAATTGGCTCGATACGTTCTTAAGCTCGAAAGACGAGAAATTTTTTTGGTCCGGAATTCATAAATTACCAGAAAGATGGGGGAAAGTTATAGCTTCCGATGGACGATACTTTGAATAAAGCACAAAACAAATTTTGGAAAAAAAAAAACGCTGGAAACTTACTTGTAGACCCAATAATTGGCAGATGTACGAGTACTCGCAACATTTTAATCGGTAATTCGATAGCGATCCAGCGGGAACAGTACACCTAACTAGTTTACTACGGAATGGACGCAATAAAAAAGAAGCAAGACCAACAGAATCGATTGGCAAAATTTCTTCATTTCGCTGCAAAATCGAGAAAACTTTCTTAAGCGAAGTGAATAACATCGAAATCAACATCTTCCAAATTATCTTTAATAAATTCTTTGTTGTTCACGTAGTCTCCAGTATTGAAGGTGATCTTTGTTGCAAGTCATCACTCTACGATGGCACTGCTATTTTATATTCAGAACAGCAAAACATCATTCTTTTCTTTGCCTGGGTCCCTGTGGAATGCTCCTCTTCCTACCAAACGCTTTCCTTAATTTTAATACTATTTTCCAGTTCTGAGAAAATTGTGGACATTCATGATTTAGTCAGCTTTTGGCGGCTTGTTCTAGCAATTTGGAAAAAAAAAACAACAATAAGACCTAAGACAGACGGTTCACTGAGGCCTTTAAAATGAAGAAACAGATGGACGATCGTTTGATCTGAGAAGAGGCTACATTGGAGTAGTCAGCTCTGATCGGCTGTGTTGTCATATATTTTCCATCCGGTAGTCGATAATTTCTTCGACCTGACGCTTCCTTTTACTTCCTTCTACAGTGTGTCTTCGAGAAATGTACAAAATGACGGATGTCTAGAGTCTGTAACCTAAATACAGAGGAACGGTCTGTAAACCCTCTGAATGTGTAATCCCAACCACTACACCCAAAACTGGAAGTGTTCGGAAGTACAACATACCTTTATAATGCGTCAGCCAGCTATCTTTCAGGTCGTCTTCTTCAAGCGAAAATTCGACGAGAAGAAATTGGAGAATGTCTGGAAGAAGAAGATTTTGATGAAGCGAGTGTTGGTAAACGCTCACTTCCAATTTTTCTTTTGACCAGCAGTAGTTGACAAAGGGCACTGCTAGTAACATAAAGTCCCTACTGGACACGTCCCAGGAATGTTTCCATGCTCTGGTTAGTTCTTGGGATGAAATATTAATTTATATACTAATACAAAAATTACCTGCTTTTACTCAGCGTTTGTGGAAGGAGAAGTTAGGTAGTTTGAAGGAGTTGCCCACACTAAAACAATTTACAGAGTTCCTGGAAATACGTTTTCGAAAAGCCAGCGTTTCTTCTTCCCAGAAAGCTGTTGCTGTAGAGAAGAAAACTATGTTGCATGTCGGGAAGAAGCAGTTTGCATGCCAGGTATGTGATAGAGGTCAGCACTCACTTCGAACTTGTCAAAAGTTTATTGACATGGAGATCTGTGAGTGCATAAAATCGGTTTTTGTCGGAACTGTTTGGCATAAGTCGAATCAATGTCTCTTCTGAAGTACATCAGCCAAGTGTTCTTCTGGCAATAGCAGTTGTTCGCGTCAGGTCGTCAAATGGTAATTATTTTAATCTGAGGGCATTAGTCGGTCCTGGATCTGAAGTAACTTTCATTACTGAGTCAGCTATACAATTTCTAGGGCTTCATCAACGGCGAACACTGTTTAAGGTATCTGGATGGGGAAAACTTAGCAGTGGTTCATGTCAGCGGTATGTAAGTCTTACCTTTGGGTCGTTGGTAACACCTTTCGAGACAAATACCCCAGCCTATGTGTTCAAGTCCCTGACTGATCCTCTGCCATCTAAACCTTTAGCTCTGCAAAATTGGGAACACATCCAGGATTTAAAGTTAGCTGATCCAAAATTCGACAAGCCTGTTGATATCCACCTGGGAGCCGACGTTTACTCTGATTTTATTTTAGGATCCATTATACGCGGTGATGATGAAAGGTCACCAATTGCACAGGAATCAGAGTTAGGTTGGCTTCTCCTTGGGAAGGCAATTTCGCAAAATAAAGAACCTGTCCATAGCTTTTTGCAGGTTCTGAATAACAACACTCAGCTGCAACCAGGAATCGCAACCATTGAAAAACGGATGTAAGCCTGGATTTAGTGCCTCAAAATTAGGTGCCTTACGTAGTTTTCATCAACTGGAAGGAAGTTTTCAAGAAAACCCCACACAGCACAAGAAGCATTTCAAGTGTTTAAAGGAATGCAAGAAGCTTCGTCAGATGGCCATAGTTGACGCAAAGAATACCATACTGAAAACACGACATCATTTCTTTATTACTCACCATGCGGTATTCAATGAGTCAACCAAAACTACGAAGCTTCATCGCAATCCTGCGTACTACAAACGGTTTGTACGAAACTGCCGGGCACAAGCTAGAAAAAGCGACAGAGGTCCACTAAATATAGATTCACTATTGTAATATCTTGGGAAAGACGGACTAAAGAAAAATCCCAGCCTAAAAGCTGGTGTAAGACACTATGCTGGAGACAACGAAAATCCAAGCCATGGTGGCACACTTCAGGAAACTCACGTACTAGATGGAGTGAAAAGTGACCTCTTTGACAGCCAGAATGCACTACTACTACAAAAAGAGTTATGGTGCCTTGAAGTCCGTTCATATTTAGGCAGACATGCCAAATTTCAGTGCGATACTGTCTTTAGTTTTGTGTTGACAGTTGATTGTTGTTGACATGTTTGGCATCATGTTGACGATTTTCGTTCTCTCATAAAACATTATTTTTTGAGAGGCAAAACGACGAAGGAAACAAAGGAAAAGTGGGATAAATATTATGGGGCTAATGCTCCGTCAGATTACACCATCAAATTTGGTTACCGATCAAGTCCGTAGCGGCAAGCCCTCCGATGCGGTTACAGAGGACAATGTCAAAAAAATACATCAAATGGTGTTGGCTGACCGGAAAGTGAGCGCACACGCCATATTTTGGGCAATATTTTGCATATGGGTGCCGCGAATGCTCACTTCTGACAAAAAACACGAGGGCGAGAGCACTTCGAAAGAGTATTTGGACTTTTGACGTCGATTGGTAACTGGAGTTGGATCCCTCAGACTATTATCTCTTCCCAAACTTCAAAAGATGGCTCATCAATAAAAAATTCAGCTCACGCGATGAAATCATCGACGTCACGGAGGGAGTATTTTGCAGACCTACCAGAAAATGACTTTTCGGACGGGATCAAGAGGTTCCCAAGAAGGTTACTTTTCACGCCACCTAGTACTATTTTCACTTCATTTTGATAGGGTGGACGGATCTCTTGGCTGTCAGCGTTGAGTGGTTCAATGTCCTTGTGCTTTTCCATATCCCTACTACCCACTGTGACTTTACCATAATACGAGTACTAAGTTTCCTTATTCATCTCTGCAGGTCTATATCCGGGTCTTGTTGTAGAAAAATTCTATTTCCTTGACAGCGCGCTTCTCATGCTCTTCCAAAGTCTTTTCCTCGGTGCCGCTTGAAAGGCGAGTTCTTTCCTTGTTGAGGTGGTTGGATGAGGTGAAATTCATCACATTGGTTGTAACATTTCTTTGAAGGCTTTCCGGGTGCAACTGTTGATAAGTGAAAGCCATATGCAAGACCAGATGAAGGGGTTTATGGAAAAAAAAACGCAAGCAAATTGTAATAGCGTTTGCTGTTTTCAACCTGCTGCTTACGATTAAAGACTTCTTACCAACAAATCTCCATCCAAATACGTGTACTCGTATTTCGTCATCCTTCTTAAGCCGACCGACCCCATTCCATCGTGTAGCTTAGATGACAGATCTAATTTGCCTTTGTTTCTGCTGCATATGATTTGCTGTTCGAGCATACCTCATGCAGAAGTCATCAACATTAACACCATCTATGCGTGTACTCGAAACTGGGAATGGAAATTCGAATTTCACCTACCATTCGGTCGTTGGTTAAGTCGGTCATCTAACTTAACTAACACATCAGTCGGATGTAACCACAAATAGTCAAAAGCATCCTCGACAGTAAAATGCACGATTACTCGAGATGTAAACATCGTTCTGCCACTTCATTCCAACGGGCTTGACAAGGAAATTATGTTATAAATTGGGAAAATATGGTATCCTGACCACAAGTAAAAATTCACATTTGTATGGAAATAATTACTCCCCGAATCCAGGATGCAACAAGTTGAATTAAAGGACCATTACCATTTAGCTCTCTATATCTCTCTATCTCTCTCTCTCTCTCTCTGTGTGTGTGTATTGGGTGGGACTTTTGCAAACTGACCAAAATATGCTAGCCATATGCGAGTTACAATTATAGCAGGACGAAGAGAACGCAGTGGTAGAAGAAGGGATAAAGGCTATAGAGTAGGGAATGGGTTGGGGGGGACAGAAAATTAGGATGAACAGACCAATTATGTCTACATTTCCATGTACATGCATCTGAATGCGAGTATTGTAGGGAAAATGGGTATGTGTATGACGATCATCAACGAACGGCCTTGCAATTCCGGAGAATTGGATTCTAGAAGGGTGCGAGTAAGTAACAAACGCCCTGGATGATATCAAAATTTCCCCCTTGCCATCGGGTAGTTATCTTCATCGTCGTTGTCGTTGTCGTTGTCGTTGTTGTTGTCGTCATCGTCATGCTCGTCATCATCGGTCGGTCGGTTGGGTCGGTTGGGTTGGTTGGGTTATTGGCTGGATTGGTGGGTTGCTATGTAGATTGTTGGTTGGTTATCTTACTTGCTTACTTGCTTACTTGCTTACTTGCTTACTTGCTGGCTGGTCTCCGATTTTCTATTAAACGAATGGACAATGAACCAACGAGCCAACGAACCAACGAACAACAAACAAACAAACGAACGAACGAACGAACGAACGAACGAATATCTTCCACAAGAACACAAATGTATGAAATTAATTCAATGAATTTTCATGTACGACTATGGATAGGTTAGGGGTTGTTGCTGCAAAGGTACTTGGTCAGTTGCGTTCCTTGCCCATTGGCATACATAGCAAGGACGCTTTTTTGTGTTTTTTTTTTTCCTAGAGTTTTTCATTTTTAAATACTCGTAATTCCATCTCGTTTGTTGGTCATATTTTAGAAAATTTTTGACGTGACAAAATCAAAACAAAAAAACAAAAAAAACAACTCAAAGCTGTGGTGAAAATATATATTTTTTGCAAAAGGATATTGTGCGTGAACGAGTGTGTGTATGAATTTAAGTAAAAGCGCCGGCAAAATGACATTGATCCGGGCAGAAAAATTACCCGAAATTAGATGTGAACTATCTGGGAAAATTTGTCGATTTTTTTTGAAAATTTGAGATTGTGGTGTGGTTTTAATTTTGAGTCCATATCTCATAAAAGGCTTCGTCTCCTTAATGTTTCGGTTTTTTCCACACGAAAAGTTGCAGTGGTGTACAGGATGTGTGTGATTTTATTCTTATTTTATATCTTCGTTGCATATCGCGTTTTTCAATAGGTCTGTTGGATTTTTTGAGATCTGAGATGTCGTTCCTGGTGTTCCGATGTTCCTTTATCATTCGCCGGAGCCTTAAATCACATAGTCAGAGATAACTTTGTGTGTTGCACGCCTTTTTGTAACTCTCTCGTTAATCGTTGGTGAGCTTTATCAATCGAGAAGTTGTTACAGTTTATCGTGATGCTATTGCCTTTATTCAGTATGACCCGGGATTTTATTTGATTTTATAGGCAAAATTTTTGGATCGTTGGCATACTTCTGCCTCCAGACTCAAGCGTCTACTTCAATCTGTTTCAAAAATTAAAGTTCTCTTACACTTGGGAGGGTTACATATCACGAGTAGTTGATTGTGAGATGATGTGACTGCTGTTTCGCTTCGTTTTTGAAATGTACTAATTTATGTATTAAATATCTTTTGCCTTAATCGCAGACGTTTTTCATCGAAATTGTTTCATACATCTTACATGCGTTAAACACTAGATTCTTCCACTGGATGTGGGAAATAATGGCCCTCAATTTGATCCTACAATATTTAATTCGTTCGGCAGTTTGACAGACAGGATTCCCGTCGGCCTTGCTTGCCATATACTCGTATGTATCTTCTTGTAACACTTAAAACCATTTACGTCTAACTAAATATATTTCTCTCACTTGTCTGCATTCCATTGGACAGCATATTCGAACCACAGCAGGAACGTAAACCTCTATTGCTTTTTGGATCAGGTGCATGACACAACGTGGTGATTCACTGAGTTAGTTGTGTAAAACAAGTCTCTAAGTTAAAGCAAGCATTTTGCTGTTTTCATGGCATCTTAGCCATCCAATCCTGAATCTGCTTATGTGCGGCAGCGTCATCGTAGTTTTATCGATAGTTTACGACATATCTTAAGTCCTTAAATTGATTATAGTCCGACGATGAAACCTTTTAAACAGGCGTCTTGAGTTAGACTTGCAGGTACGGAAAACGGCAATGCAATAATCGAGTGTTTCGCGAAAGGAAGAGTCAAGAGTTTCCTACATATCTGCGTCCCACCATGGAACAGGCGACATATATCCCGCTAGGAGCGATTAAAGGACAAATCTACTTATACTTCCTGCATGGGGTTAACCAACTGCGCTATATAAAGAATTATATGGTCGATCTATGATAAAAGTAGAAAAAAAGACATACTAAACGGTCTGTATCCAGATATAGCTAGAATCATTGGGCATTTTCCAATTGAAGATCATAAGGCCAAACTAGGTATCCCATACAACCCCTTCAACAACGAAAATGAGAAGGAAACTCTCTTCCATTTCCTCTGCAAATGTCCGGCACTAGCAAGACAAACTTAATAACATCTCGGGTAAAGAGATACGAGATCTAGTTCGCTTTCTTAACTTCACAGACTGGATCTAGGCACCGACTGTGTCACATCATCAACCAGATCACACAAATCGTGATAACAAAAAGCCACATTCTAGTGCTACTTGGATTCATATTGAACCGCGACTTCTGACTTCCCTTCAGTCTTTATCGGTGAGCATATTGCTCCGGTATCTAATTGAAAAACCATTGGTTGGTGATTAACGTGAAGTGATATCAAAATTTTCCTGTCTAGCAAGAATCTACGTCTGCGACTTCTGGATCGCTGCTTTTATTGTAAAAATCTAAAAGTCAATATTATTTCTCCGTAAATTTTTATACAATCAAAATAAGGTCAGTTAGCATCTATGACATTCTTCCAACCTGATACAAGGTCAAATTATTCCTGTTTCGTAGAAGTGCTGACTTTTTCAGGCAATGATCTCTTCAAAGGCTTTTATGACCTCTGCCGGTAATCCATTGGGGAAATATCAGGAGAGTACCATGCATGCGGAAGAATTTCAAATCAGTTTTTACACGGGTTTACTTGTGAGTTATGGGGTCTAGTATTGTCATGCAAAAGTATCGGACCGTGCCTATTGACCAACACAGGTGGCTTTTCAGCCAATTTGGCATGCAATATGTCGATTTACTCACAACATTTGATAGCGTTTATCGTTTCGCCTGGTTGAAGAAATGAAAAGTGGATTGGTCCGTTCGATGTCCACCAAATTGTCATCATAATCTTTTTTGGGAGCATGTGCATGTGCATCCAATCACTGCCCAGATCTTCATCACAGGTGACTATCCGGCGCAAAAACGGTTCAGTTTGGTTTTTTAATGTAAGTGATGCGTAGATTTCCAGGCGTCGTAGTTTTTAGGATTCGTTCAGTTCATGGGGTTACCCACTTATCGAGTTTCTTTACTTTTCCTCTGAGAGAAAGATATCGACATGGGATACTCCCATGCTTTGTGCAATCTCACGCACTGATTTCATTGGGTCCGTATCCACAGTTGCTCTTAAAACCTCGTCGTCAACTAACGTTTCCGTTCATTCGAGAACTTCTTATTTCCGACTGAGCGAAAATCGGACATTTCATGTGGTACAGCCCAATACAATACACTGATCTTAATCGTAGTGAACCAAACAGACAGGACAGACAAGACTTTCTAGATAAAAAAAAAAAATGCTCTTTTGACTGATGGCTAAGTTGGTTGAAATTTCAAAATTTCAGCGGCATCTGGATTGACCCTAGCTCCTCAATTCCGTCTAAAGTTGGGTTGTTCTCCTGTATTATGACCATGCGAACGGATTCATGCGGGGTGTAGTAGACGATCATGTCCCTTATCATGGAGCCTTCCCTTGCATAGATGAAATTACAGTCTCTACGTAGTCCGTGTAAATCGACAATCCATTCGGCATAAATTTGATAAGCTGACATCTTCTGTCATAGAAATTTACACCTCGATGCATACTCGGTGTAAATGAAGTCCTCGGAAAGTCTTTACAGTACCTCGTTGATGGAAATTCCACAGGTCGACAAGAAGTGACTCTTCTTTAGAGTGTGGTCTTTCACGGCGTTGTAATGATTTATCCCAGATCTCCTTTTTTAGTTGGACGAATGGTTGATTTCAGAACACTTTCCATCCATTCCTTCTGCTGTGATAATAATTTCTCCACCAATTTGAGGTCCATGGGTGTTCTTAGTGTTCATCGCTGGTTCTCCAAATAAAAGACAAGACTCAACTTGAATTTTAATTTATTTTCAATGACTGACCTCAATTGAGCCCAAAAGAAATTACGACTTCTTGAGTCTTGGGAGATTCGAGCGGGAAAATATGTTCTCTCCTTCTTTGTCGTAGTTCTATTTAGGGTCGGCTCTTCTTATACGATATCGCCAGGCTGTTCTGTCCTGGGTTGTCTGGTTTGGCTAGTCTACCCGGTCCTCTTCTTATGTGGTGGTCTTGGTCTTCCGTGGTGTTCCGACCTTTGCATGACATTCCCATACCATCGGAAACGGTTTTCTTGGTGTTTTTCCCAGATCGGTGTGACTTTAGCTGCTGCCTCTGATATGCTGATCCACCTGAGAATGCGTATTTCGGCAACATGTAGTTTTTCTTTAAGTTTCTTAGGTGCAGCCCAGCACTCAGAGGTATACATCTTTTCAGGCTTAACAACTGTCTAACATACTTTGCCAACTGGATTCTGTGAGTAACTTCCTTCTCAAGTGAACCTTTCCCACTGGCATGTGATTCGTTTTTGGGTGACTAATCCTCAGGCCATAGGCTTCAACGACTCTGCGTTTATTGAACTGTTGCTGTCGTTTCTGGGGGACGTACTCATACATTGCGCTAAAATCCCTGACGAAGTTTTTTTTATCAAAAACATTGCTTTGTCACACAAATTCGAATTTTGTTGTAAAAGTTGTAAAATTGATGTCACTTTCCGAAAGGGTCCGACATTATGGCCCACGTTGTATACGTATTTTCAGACTGAAAACCACATAAGCAAAAGTTTTTTGGGTAAACCTTTTTTTCTTCTTTTTTTTTTTAATTAGTAGAGTGGAAGAAATATGATATACACTCCGACAATGCTGCCAAATCACATCAGCAACTATGTCCGTCAAATACACCATCCACTGTGGACCTCATCGAGCTTAATTTTATCTTAAACTCTGGACACACGCAAGTAAAATACTCAATTGTTTGGATAGATTTGTTATGGTCCGTCATTGTGGCTCACCACTGTGGCACTTACGGTCAGATATTTTAGCATTTGACAGTTGGTCGGAAAAGATATCGTATGTCTTCATCTATGGTAAATGTGAAGAAAATCCTAGTACGCTGCCTCTGACCTTCTAGATCTGGTCGCTTGTTAGTGCCTGGGTATAGGTTTAGGTTGTAGGTTCCCTTAACAAAGTCGAAGTCAATATCTAAAACTTTGTTTCGAATATGTATCACCTTTGAGTTGAAGTTTTCTTCAACTTCTGTCAATCATTGTAAAAAAAAAGAAAAAAGAAAATACTCGTAATATTGTAAAGCTTTATCCTTTAGATGATTTCCAAATGAATAAGACAATCTGAAAAGGATGCGGAAGAAGTAAACAGAATTTTCATTAATTTTTCTAATTGAATAGGTAAAAGCGCCCGGAAAACCCTTCTTAATATGCAAAGCGAGACTCCAACAACATGAACACTTTGGCCCTTCACTGTTCTGGTCTGGTGTGGGCTTTCCTTTTTATCATATGCAGATCAAATGGCGGGCGGAAGTATTCATATTCATTAGCTACTCTTACGTTTACCGGTGTATGAAAGGTGACTACGAGTAAAAGTCAAAGTGGAATTGGATGTTCGTATTCGTATCCTTTACTCCATCTTGGGATTCTTGGTTTTTTTTTTGTTTATTTTTTTCGTAAAGAAAAAGCAAATCATACAGCATCGTATTCAAGAAACCAATACCATTGCTGGGTATATATACACAAACACATGCAAGGACTTTTAGTAAAATCAAAATTAAAAATCGTCCTTCGTATAAAACTATCGTGTGTTTGTGCTTTTTCTGTGTTGGAAATGATTAAACATATACGAGTACAGATTAGAAGTATACATTTTGTGTATGATGATTGTCTTGACATAGCTATTTTGCGTTTCCTTCAAGGAAGATATTTTACAGATTTGCAGGTGTATGCGCTTGTGTGTTGTATTTCTAAAGGTGTGGTAAGAATTTCTTAAGAAAATAAGATTGAGATTTTTCCCCTAGAGCAGCATCTGAAGGATGACGAAGGAGTACTCGTCTACTCGTTTTTTTTTTTTTTTATTTAAATGTTAATCCAAGAGTCGTTGTTAAAATGAAAATTGTTAGCTGTGCGATTGATGGAGTAGAGACGGAAAATGGGAATAAAGGAAATGTGGCAGGTTCAATTCCCAAATGTGATTAAGAAGCAAGAACCATGCACGTGATGGTGGATCACATGCCAGTAATTGGATTGCGTAAACTAGGTTTAATAAGAACGGCAGGGACGTGTTTGTCAAATGCTCGAGAATGATTTATCAAACGAATCGCTCAAGTTGAAGGGTGGAAAAAAATCAAACCATCGCAGCACTTGCAAGATTAATATTTGAAATGAATGAATCTAGAATGTCTGTGTATTCGTTTTATAGGACCGCAGTTCGCAGATTTGTTGGAGCAGGCTCCCCGTCAGGCTACCCATCAGGTTCTCCGGTGATTTTTTTTTTTGTAGACAATCTTTACCAATAAACAGCCTGCATGAGCATTCTCGACAGTCACCTTTGTATCCTTGCACATTTTGGTTACCTTTTGATTTTTTTCTGCTGGTGGAGTCAATGGTTATCTAACTAGGGACATACCGAAAGCATGCCTTGAGTCTATCTGATTGAGATTCATTTTATATGTCCTAGCGATTTTGGATGATTGATTTCTTCCTCCAAGACCCGTGAATTCCTTTCTTAAGTCAAAAAATCGATGTTTTTATCGATTGATAAAACTAAAACTACCTCAAAACTTTAGTTGTCTACAGTAGCGTTCTGCCCGATTCGTTGATATTTTACAACATCTCCTTGCTGAGTGCACAGATTTCATTTATTTTTATGGAAGAGCCTCTAATGTTGGCCAAAAAGTTGCACAAACTTGTCTAGGCCATTCGTTGACATCAAAGTCATAGTCATATTGCTGTTAAATAGCCTGAGGAAGCAATTTTCCATATACCCTATTCCCGCATCGAAATCCATATAAGACTGAGCGTATCAGTTGGGCAGAATCCTTCAGAAGAAAGGAAAACACAAATGGAGAGTTAAGATCAGGTTGGGAGATTTTTCACCAAAATTAACCTATCCGATGCGATATGCGATTCGCAGCTCTAGAAGGTACCAGCGCTCGAACCCGACGTTTCAGTTCATTCCATAAGTGTTCTATAGGATTCAAGTCTATGGTTCGAACTGGCCAGTTCATCGTACGAATGCCGACGTCGCATAGATACTGGGTCACCACACATGAACAACATGAGACCTTGCCACATCATACATTAACTGCATATTCTGCCCGATATATCCAGCATAAGGTACCAAGGATTTCAGTCAATCCACGTGTACGGCCCATCGGTTTGATGAAAACTAAAGCTGTATGTGCGGTTAAAGAGATGCCGCCCCAGGCCATAAGCAACAGTTTCCACGATACAACATTGAGAATAACATTCACCAACACGACGATATACTATCTGATGTTGATCACTTCCATGTAGACTCATCCTGGTCTGATCAGTAAAGAGTACATTACCCCACTGCTCTAACGTCCAATTCGTATGCTCTCCAGCAAATTCAAGCCGTGCTAGACGGTGGGCTACCGTTAATGCTGGGCTTGTTGCAACTCTCTTTGGAGTCAGGTTCTGTTCAGAAAGTCTCCTTCGGACGGTATCTGAATTTATCAACACTTTGATCAAGGTGGTGTGCTTCTTGTTTCTTTCTTCCAGCATTTTTAAGCTCTGAGCAATAAATTTATTTTTAAATTGAAAGCTCGAACCATCAGACTATATATTCATCTGGTTACCACTCTGCGGTAGTTTTTTTAAAGATTCTATCAGTAGTTTTCAATATGTCCACTTTTGGCGCGAATAATGGCCTTGAGACGGCCGAAGAAAACATTGCACGCTGCACGCAAGTGACTCTGCGGTATTTTAACCCATTCCCGACGAAGTGCTTGTTTGAGGTGGTCCAAATTTTGGTATTTTTTAGTGCCAACCTTCGTCTTCAAAATACCCCAGACAGAGAAATCCAAGGGATTTGCATTCGGAGAATTTCCAATCCATTGTGTCGAAGAAATGAAGTGTGGAACATTGTTTTTTAGCCAATCCTGGTTGACGCGCGCTTTGTGAGACGGTGCCGAGTTTTGTTAAAAATGTCCACGGCCTCCGATCGAAATGATTGTTTGCCCAAGGCTTCAATACTGCCTCTAAGACAGTTTCACGGTAGACGATCGCATTAATTTTGACACTACGGTCCAAAAATACGAGCGGAGGGCGACCATCGGCGGTTATGGCGGTCCAAATCATCACCATCGGTGCTGCCTGCTTTCTGCTGCCCGTCCGAAGATGTACATTTTCGAAGAACCTCTCTGGCAAGTAAACTCGGCCATTTTGTTTGTTGACATGTTGCTCGATAACAAATGGCGACTGATCGGAGGAAACCAAATTCGGCAACTCACCACTTTCGTGCAAGCGTAGCAACTCCTTCGCTCTAACTCTTTTCTGTTGCGGAGTAAGATCGTGTGCTTGTTGGAACTTCAATGGCTTGAGCCCAAGCTCATTTTTCAGTATGTGTTGCATCCGTTCCAACGATATGTTGAGCTCCCGAGCCATTTTTCTTCCACTTCGACGCGGATTTCGCCTCAATTCGAGCCTTCACTTTCCGAATCATTTCTGCCGATGTTGCTGTTTTTTTTATGGCCACCTCTATGGTTCGAGACACAAATGATTTATTCACGTTGAGGTGCTGGAGGGCTCTAACTGCAAAACACTTATGCCAGCGCTTGATCCAATCCTCGAAACATTTTTTTACATTCGGTTGAATGACCGCCAGAATGCGCTGCTACTGCAAAAAAGGTTATGGTGCCTTGATTCAATCCTCGAAACATTTTTTACATTCGGTTGAATGACCGCCAGAATGCACTGCTACTGCAAAAAGAGTTATGGTGCCTTGAAGTCCGTTCATATTTAGGCAGACCTGCCAAATTTCAGTGCGATACTGTCTTTAGTTTTGTGTTGACAGCTAATTGTTGTTGACGTGTTTGGCATCATGTTGACGATTTTCGTTCTCTCATAAAACATTATTTTTTGAGAGGCAAAACGACGAAGGAAACAAAAGAAAAGTTGGAGCAATATTATGGGGCTAATGCTCCGTCAGATTACACCGTCAAATATTGGTTTCGAGAGTTTCGTGGTGGCCGCAAGGTCCACTACAGAGGACAATGTCAAAAAAATACATCAAATGGTGTTGGCTGACCGGAGAGCGCACACGCCATATTTTGGGCAATATTTTGCATATGGGTGCCGCGAATGCTCACTTCTGACCAAAAACACGAGGGCGAGAGCACTTCGAAAGAGTGTTTTGACTTGCGGATGCAGAATCGGGCGGGCTTTTGACGTCGATTGGTAAATGGATTTGGATCCCTCGGACTCATCAATAAAAAATTCAGCTCACGCGAGGAAATCATCGACGTCACGGAGGAGTATTTTGCAGACCTTCCGGAAATTTACTTTTCGGACGGGATGAAGAAGTTGGAAAATCACTGGAATAAGTGCATCAAACTAAAAGGGGACCACGAGTATATTGAATAAAATAAAAAAAAACCTTTAAAAAAAAAATTGTTTAATTCCCAAGGAGGTCACTTTTCACTCCATATAGTCATGGCGAACATGCCAAATGATGATGTATTTTCACAGTCCACTATCTATGTTGGAGTGAATTGGTCTCAGCGTCTGCGGGTTTTAGAGGTAGTCTGGGAGTTTCCAAACTTAAATTCTCCAATAATCTTTAGTTTGAAACAGGTGGAGGATATTTGTCGCGACCTTATTAAATCTCATCAATTACGCATTCAAGTTAATAGAAAACTGATCAAAGGCAAGGAGCTTATAACATTTTATGTGTGACCTGGCTGGAAAAGTACCGTTAGCTCTTTCCATTTTACATTGGATTACAAAGTTGCTTAGGTTTGGCTATTTTTCTTTTATTTTCGTCGTGTGTTTTTTTTTTTTTTTTTTTTAACTTTGAAGTACTGTTATTTTGTTAAAAAGTTATAGATGTCAAAATATACTTTTATATACATCATTCCACATTCATTGGTTTTTATTTGGTGTGGTAGAAGATTTAAAAAAAATTTACTGTGAAATATCGATTTGAAATGGTTGTTTAGGTTTTGCACAATACTGTATGTACCCAAGGCCTCTTGGCTTGCTTAGAGACTTTACAAAAAAAATAAATAAATAAATAAATCATAGTTAAGGCAAGTTTCAAAAAAAAAAAAAAAAAAAACATCCACCAGGACACCGTATCTAACATATGTACGAGTATATGGCAATGTAGGTACATATATCCTCGAATTGTGGGTGATTTCTTTTATTTTTTCCGACGAATTTATCCTTTAAGACGTACATACACATACGAGTACAAACAAGTGTGAATGTATATATGAATAGTTAATCCTATTTGCTGGTATCCTGTTGTCTATTTTTCAGTATGCCATTCAAAGGATAGTGAACGAGTGAACGAGTGTATATATTGTAAAATTTTCGAGAAAAAGGAGAACACCACTACCAAAATCAACGGCATCACTATTACTATTACCATTAGTATCACCATAGCTAGCATCACCCTTATACCAGTTAGAGAAGAAGGAAAAACTTTACCCTGTAGGGATAAAAGTCTTACAAGAAATATACAAGGACGACGACAGCGACAACCACGATGATGACGACGACGAAGACGACGAAGACGACGAAGACGATGATGACGACGAGGATGTTGCTACAATCAGGATGGGTTCTTCTACTCTATGCCTGCTTTTTCATTCTCATCTATTACTTCTTCTTCGGGTTTTGGCCTCATCCTTGTTGTTGTCGTTGTCGTTGTCGTTGTCGTTGTCGTCGTCGTCGTCATCATCATCGTTTTCTTCTGTTTTTATCGTGTGTACGTATGTAAGTAGTAAGTTTTTGTAGAAAGGAAAATGTTAACCCTACCAAAAGCAGCCAATAAGAGTGGAATCCGTCTTATAAGAATTTCCCTATTGGTTAAGGGTTTCCGCGTGTTTTCATTTTATTTCTACTTCACTTCTGCTACTTCTTCTGCCCACAGTCACTGCTACTCCTCATCGTACCTCACTCTTAGGTTAGAATTTCTGCTGCTACTGTTGCTGCTCTGTAAAACAAAAAAAAAAAAAAACAAAAAATTCTTCCAACCACCCAAGCAAAGGACTGAAAAGAAAGCGCGCAGGAATAGAGTTAGAATCTCTATGGTGTAGTGTGTCGGAATTCCAGGATGCTACGATGTGAATGCCAACAACCAGAGTGGTGGTAGTAAGTATTTAAAAAGAAATAAAAAAAAAAAAAAAACTTTCAAAGAAAAAAAGATTCTTCCTGCTTCCGAGGAGTAACAATGAAATGAGTTTTAGAACGTTAGAGTGAAGTCGCGTCAAGTGCGAGTATACCATATGTATATATGCCAAATTCCTTGCTCCTCGGTATACACAGTGGGTGCGCAATTCTCACTAAAATTTCATTAAGGTTCTTCCTTCCTCCCCCCCCTTTGCCCCTTCACCAAGTCGATGAAGAATCAGAAGAAGCGCTGAAGAAGAAGCAGCATTTTAAGTAGTTTCAAACAAAAATATCCCACAAGGATCGCTAAGAGGGTGTTTTTTTTTTGTTTTTTTTTTTGTTTTCTTGAAAATCCTTTTTTTTTTTTTTGTTGGCAAAAACTTGTGGGAGGATTGTGATGTAGGAATAGTAGCGGCGACACAATAGCAGTGTAGAGAAACTTGAAGATGTTGAAACTAAAATGGAAAATATGTGATGTGTGCTTAATATAAAGGATATCGCGACCAATCAAAAGAATCTTTTACTCCTTTCTCAGGCGGGAATATGTATTCGTGCATGTACAAGTACTTGTAGTATCTCGTATGTGGCAGAGCCCGACGCAAAATACCGTTTTTCCTTATTTAAAAGAGGGAATGTCTCGCATTTATTTTCCATTTTTCTCAGAACAAGAAAGTATATAGAAACGGCTGCTTTCTGTGTGTGTGTGTGTTTACGTGGCACACATATACACTTGCACATGCTACCAAATATCTACTTATAGGCTAGGGAGTTTATTTTTTATTTTTTTTTTGCTTTCTCTTCTTTTTACAACAGTCCGCAACGCGAAAGAAATTTTACTTTCCACCATATAGAACGAAGCGTACATGGCATCTGTATATGGATATCTGTATGTGTATCGAAATCTTTTAAGGATGTTAATTCCATAGATACTGACATACTCCAACATAAATACTACCGCACACTTGGAAGGGGGAACGAAAGATCTTTCGCATGGGGTTTTGATGAAGCCGCCATTACTTAACGTCTACTTGTCGTGTCATATTGTATCTTTTGGATTTCGATTAGAAGCACTCAAATTAGGCTAGTTTCACTATAGATATACCCATACATATGTATGTACATATGACGGCTTTCATGTTTCGAGTATTACGAGTATGAGGGCACACAGAAACTAGATAGCTTTTTAATTATACTTGAAAATTGATAGAGGTGCAGGACTTACGGGTCTGACGTGAAACGGATATTTTCATTTAATTTGCCTTCGAATTCTTTGATGGCATTCAAATGTTTTCTGTAAACTTAAACTGTAAACTGCCTATTGCAGTGGTTGCTTACTTTTAATGGCATTGAAACTTTCGCATGAATATCAAATGAAGTCCCAGGGATAAGGGGATAAGCAGCAGCAAGGAATTGTCTTGATTGAAATTTTCGAAAATTTACGCTTCGATATAAACAGGTAGAGTCACATAGACATAAAGATGTTGATTTAGAATAACCTACAGACTCCTTTGAATAGTGTATAGTGTTGGATTTCACAAATAAAGGTTTAGGACTATCCCATAAGAGGAATCTTCTTTTGATGTCGCATCCGTTGTTAACTTGGTTTAAATTTGAAAGTATAAAATAGAGTCTTTGATGATGATGATGCTTTGTCAGTATTTGAAAGAGCCTAGAAGTCATGTGTTCCCTGTCCGGGACATTATGAAGCGCATTTTGTCTTATAGTCGTACATGGCGTTCAAGTTTCTTCTGGCTTAATGGCAGATTTTACGACTCTGATGTTTATAACCAAGAAACCCCTTGTATGAGTGTCGTCCGTAGATGACCAAAGTCCATACGAAAGAAAACTATCCTGTGGAAAGCCTTAATCGAGGCTTAACAAACACATGACTCAATTCCTGACAAGTTTTCCTTTCAATTCCGACTGTATTCAGAGAAACGTTTTATATTCGAATTGGTTCGAAGACTTAAAAGAGGTAAGCAAGGCATTAAGAACAGCTGGGCTGTCACTACAAACTCAGATAGCTCTTCTACCTGTGGTGGTACTGGAGGCTAGAAGACCAAAAAACTGACCTCATCATCGGATGCGACGATAATAGAGGTGAGTCAGGTGAATACCAACCTCTTTATTAGCAATATTGGCTCATAGCCCACTTTTATAACTAGAAACCGACAGGAAGTCCTAATGAATTGGATGGCATCGTCTGAACCCCTCTTTTTCAGACCACAGATACATCGAATTCAGCTTGAATGATGCTCCTCCTAGTCAATCATCATTCCGGAACTCCCAAAAAACTGATTGGCCAAAATACAGAGGAATACTGTCAGAAACGCCATCCTCTGAACTATCAAGTCCCCTGCGTGACACCAATGAGTTTGACATTCCTGCCCTCTTATTCAACCTAGAGGCAAAAAAAAAAAGCCACATTTAATGGCCATCAATACTGGGACAAGAGCACAAGAAAAGTGACTGACCGGACACTCATACAAAGTTCCATCCCTCAAATTATATAAAAAAAGAACTGAGGAAGGCAAAGCGAAAATCCTGGAGGTCCTTCTGTGACAAAATCACAGGCATCACACGGCTAAGAAAAATCCTCTCTTGGACAACCTCAAATGATGAATCACTCAACCTGCTACTCTGGACACCCACTTTCCAGGTAGCTCTCAATTCGCGGTCTACTACAACCGGGACCAAAATCCATGGTCTGATCACAGGAAACAAACTCCTCTGCTCGCTGCATAGCTTCAAACCATACAAGTCTGCTAGTCCGGATGGTATAGGTCGAGCTATAGGAAATATTATGAGAAGCTGTGTAGAACTTATCCACTTTCATCCGTCAGAAAGGACCTCAGACCTATAAGTCTATTATTTTTTCCTTCTGAAAACTCTAGAACGACTGATTGATATCCATTGATCCTAGACTTCTGTCGACGGCTCAACATGTCTACTGCAAAGGAAAGTCGATGGAAACGGCTTTGCATTCACTGACTAGCCACATCGGACGATACCTACAATATAAAGAGTACACAATGGTTGCTTTCCTAGATATAGAGCGTGCCTTTAACAAACGTCAACACATCCGCAATCACGACCAACTCTGCAGGTAGACTGGGTGTGACCTCTGCTAAAAGATGTGTCAGCAGAGGTACGCCGCAAGGCGGTGTTCTCTCTCCCGTTCTCTGGAACTTAGTAGTAAATGAACTGTTGATATACCTGGAAGTGGGCAGTAACAGGGTGATTGCCTATGCTGATGACGTTGCTATAGCCGTCTCAGGTAAGCATCTTAATACCATTAAAGAATTCCTTCAAGTAAATCTCAATAGATTAGCCCATTGGGCAGATCGCTTTATTCTCTTGCAAAAAAATCCAAGACATTGGGGATAAATGGGGCTTTCAACCCCGGATAACCCACTGACTGTACATCTCGGTCATAAGACCGATATCTACTTACGGGGTGGTAGTCTGGTACTGGTGGACGGCTTTAGAAAGTGCGGTTAACTGCATTAAATTAAGCGATCCAGAGAAGCGCGATCTACTCCCTCTGCGGCATTAGACATTCTGCTTCGATATTTTCAGCATGCAAATAGCTGCAATCGTAGCTAAAGCGACTAAACAGTGGACAAATAAACCATTAGGAATCCTCACAGAGAACATCAATTAAATCACACCTGAACTTCCCCTCTAGATCCTTCTGGGTGGAAGATGCTTTCATGGAGGACAAGTCAATCCATCTCTACACAGATGGATCTAAAACCAATAGTGAAGTTGGTGGCGGTGTTTTTTTTTAGACATGCTAAATCTAAGCCTCTCTTTCTGTCCTTCAAATCACTGCAATGTGTTCCAGGCGGAAATTTTGGCGATTAAAGAAGCTCTGTCCTGGGTATCCGTATCTTTTCGGTTAGTCAGCCACAGCCACAAACTGTAAGTCCCATCGAAATAATCGGTTACTGCGAAACTAACTCAACGACAAACTTGTCCTAGATGGCTACCAATTCTTGCAGAGGATTATTGATGGCAACAGATGAGGACATAAACCATCATCAGGCTCTTTCTTGCTCTTGTTTGGAGTCATGGCTGATATGAGAACACCAAAATGACATAACTTTTTGAATTTAAAATAGTGGTAGACGAATCCTTTTTAGCGCTCACATACCCTCAGCGAAGTACTGACATCAGTGCACATCAGCCCCTCGTCCCAGGTGTTACAAAGTGGAAAAACAGTGAAGGAAACCTATTTTTCCTTCATAAATTTCTGATTGGCACATAGCGCATCGAAAATGGACGAAATCTTCTCACTAAAAAACACATCCTAACCATTGACTTCAAAGCCACATATGATGTCATCTATCAACTCTTGGAGGTCATTAAGACGACGGCCGAATAGAAGATCCCGTCAAAACTGATCCAGATGCACCAGGCTTTCGTTGATCTAGACAATTTCGAAACGGCTCGTCTATCGGTTCTGGGCCAGTAGTCTTGTGGTCCTTGCTTTACCATCCCTATTCTGGGATTCCGAAAAATCCATGGAGCCACTTTAGGCCTGGGCTCTGAATACGCCGAAATAGACATCGCCGTTGGTTCGTACACGAAATCACCCCAGACCGAGTTATGCTTCTCTTGGTACTGCCATAAGGCATTAGTTGGCGGGATTCGTTCGAAACGATATTGTCAAGAAAATTTAATTGGCCTGACAAATGCAGTATCGATTTTGAAAAAAGCGTTGTTGGATAGCTTTATCATTTTTATCAAAAAATTGCAGCCTACAGAAAGACGGTACTCCAGTTTCGGCTGGGAATTTCTTGCCATTTACCTGGCTATAAAGCATTTTAAGCATTTCGTTGAAGGAAGAGAAGTCAGAATAGCTGCCCTCATGTCAAAAACTAGACACCTTGAGTGCATTGTCCAGTTTACGAGTAAGATACATCTCGGGTAAGGCCAATGTGGTAGCCGAGTTTTTGTCACACACACCCGATGTAGTTTCTAACTTTGTCTAAGTATGGACGCTCAAAAATAAGCCAAAAGTCAAGAAAAGGACACAGAATTTCAAGGATTACTTTCTGGTAGTCAATCAAAAATTGATTCGAAACGTCAACAGGTAACGATAGACGCTATCTTTTGATAAGTTACATGGCCTGTCTCAGCCTGGAATGAGAGCTACTAGAAAATTATTAGCCTACGCTGCAAAAAGAAAATCGAAAGTCCAACGGCATATCAAGTCCGAAATCGAGGATTTTCCCATCACTATAAAACGCTTTGAACGTATGCATGTAGATTTGGCTGCCATCACATGGCTACACGAGATGACCAGAAGCTTATCCACTAAGGAACGGCACCGCTGTAATAGTTGCCAAAGCTGTCAATAGGGGTTATGTTATGTTACCACTCTCAGAGCAACGGAATGATCGAGAGAGTTCATTGTCAGCTTCAAGGATCCTCTAAAAGCGCGTGGAAATACAAAAAAAACTGAAGCGAGGATCTGCCTTAAGGAAGATCTCAATATCTCACCAACCGAACTAGTTTATGGTCAGCCTCTCAAGGTTCCAATTGAATTTTTCATCCGATCCGAAAAGTTAAAAAAATGAAGATTCTACCACATCAGTTGAAACCCTCAGAAGTTCATATGCCTGAAAGGATTCATAACTGCTGGATGGTTTACACGATTGTCAATAATAACTCCTGCCCTACCATAATTGATCCCCGAATTTTCCTACTCGTAATGAACAGCAAGTTGCAATTGCCTCGGTGCTGTAGGATTGAATTTCTTCCAGCATTTTTGTTACCACCACCACCAGCAATGTCATCCACAAATCCGGATACTGGCACATCGCCAGTATCGTCGTACGCATTCAACTTCATCGTCAGAATCATAGAGAAGGATTCTATTCGTGAAATACCGTCGTTCGTTCGAAATCAGGCCCTGATTTCAGTCCGATGAAAATGGCTCGTAATTTCTTGCATCCTCCTTTCCAGTAGGTGCCCTGTATAGCGCCTCGAGATCTACCTGCAACTGATTGGTGTTCCGAGAGACCTAATGCTGTTTTAATGTTCGGCTCAAGGACAAATAAGTCAAAGTATATTTGGAAGGTCATCCAGTCTTGTGTGCTAACCAACCAACCAGCGGAGTTGGTAGAAGAATAAATACAAAATGCCACTTCCTCTTTGAGTGACCAAGTTACTCGTACACCCATAATAGACTTACCGCTTCTATCAGCTGACGTTTTTATTAAGTTCCAGGTACATGTTCCAAGTATGCATATTCGTATGCCATAAAAAATCCTTCCACTCAACGCGTCCTTTCAATCGAAATTCCAATTAGAATTGAATTTGGGATTTTTTTTTTTGAAAAAAAAAGTTCCCCAGGACATTTTAAATCCTTTTCTGCTTCTAAAAGGGAAGATTTTGTCAAAAGGGAATTTTCTGGGGAAATTCCCTAACAGTGTCCTCTGGAAAGGACTTGCTGTAGTAATATTTTTTTTAATAGATACTTCCGTCAGTCAACAGATGTCCTTCCACTTAATTTCAAAGGGATGAGTTCAAATGCTTGGGGATGAATGTAGAAGAATTCAAGGAGGTTGCAAGTTTCGGGGTGGGATTTTACTCTTAAGCCGTAAGCAGATTTCACTTTGAACACTTTAATTCACTTGTTTCATGGTGTTTGTAAGCAGAAAAATTCTTAAAGGAACCACGTGGGTGTGATGAGAGCTCTGTCCGTCAGCAGGTACATATGTACGTTGCATCTGTTCGATGATCGAAGAAGTAGTGTGCAGCGCTGATACAAAGGTCCGAGCGAAGAACGCTGCATCTGTATCTGCACTTGGCTCATGATAAAGATAGTTAAATTCAGGAGCTAAACAACGATAAGGATTCCATCCATTCGAGGGATGATAGGAATACAGTTCTAAGACCATTAACCCTGACCCAGATGTACAAGATACCTTTATTCGTCCTGAATCTGTGATATGGTAGCTTCCTTCGGGAGTATAAGTACCACCACCAGTACCAGTTCGATGTTGTGTGTAAGTCACGGACTTCCCCTTTGTCAATCTTTGGATCATGACATACCTGCGCGATTTTGGGTATAACCTACAGCCACCACAATATCCCCAAAGTCAGTACCAGAATATCGCCTCCAGTTAACATCCCAAGATTGACGACTTCTATACGTCGACAGCAAGAACCGTCACATTCGAGTCTAAGAAATCCACCTCCTGTCTATCTATTTCGTCGTCTAAGAAAATCTCGGTCGGATATCTACGAATTCACCATCATCGCCATGTCCAAGTAGATTAAAACAAACACACCGAACAGGCTGGGCCTTCAATCGCATTTAAGCAGCCTTCTCCGATTAACAAAAACTCCAGTCTGAGATTATTGCAGCTGAGTTGGGACAGACCCCGCCAAAATAGTATGTCTCTTAGGCCATCTAGATTTGACAAATTCGAAAAGCTAGTTCTTACGCTCACAAGAGACAAATTGTCCAATTCCCCGAGGAAATCCAGTCGTAACGACGACCCAACACAGACATAACAATTTTGTACCCAGTCGATGGCCTAAATGTTATGCAACTCGTAGTGCCCCCTGTTGGAACGTAAAATGCGCCGACTTGCTGCCAAGACATTAATACAGTTTCGTCCCTTCAGCAACAATTTGCCGCAATATCGCTTCAATTCTTTTCGGTTCAGCCCGAGAATGTCCTTCTAGAAGAAAAATCAGATCGTCCTCATAAGCGTAACACTGGCATTGGTTTGATAATTGTTGCAAGAGTGGGTCCATCATTAGGACCGTTTCTTGTACTCTGGTTAGGATGCTGCCCTAGTTAAGATTGTCGAAACTACCCTAAAAGTCAATGTACTTGACGTTGCAGCTCTTCGTTACTTTTGGCCTTTTTGAAGCTCCGATTGGTAACACTTATAATGCCTCAGCATGTGTTAAGTTTTTTTGGAAAATGGGATAGAGAGAGAAGGAAAGATGTTTGGGCTCAGTGGTTATTTCGTGTAAACTGACTTGATGTTGTATTTAGGCCACAATTCATCTCACGAGATTTTAGTTGTCTTTCGTCCGATTGGGAAGCCAACACACTACCACTTGAGTCACGGCCAACCATGGTTTACATGAGAGTTAAGTTTGATGTTCCACGATTGAACGGATTTGCCCAGGTAAAATTACCATTCTTCGCTAAAAGGTTTGTCTGAACCTTTGCCAATTTTGTTTGTGCAGAATTCGCCGGATGCCCTAACATCCAGGATATACGCTTGGCCATTCTGACCATATTTCTGTAATACCAAATTCGGACCCTGTGGGGTCACTAAAACCTCTTGCCGATCTTAGAATCACGGCACCCAGAACATATTTACAACGTCTTTAGATTTTAACCACAGCCAGCAGGACACTTTCACTAAAAAGACTGCCTCTTTCAAATCAGGGGTGCATCGAAGTCTGGGGGGCTCTGAATCCCATGGTACCGAGTTGTAAGTCCTGGTGGGACTTGGATTACCGCTCAACTTGGACTGTTTTTACCAACATTTTCTGAACTCTTTAAAAGACGACGTAAAAATCACAAAAAGTGAAGTCTAAATCTGAAGTATGAATGGATGACGCCTTGTAGTTCCATGGAAATGTGCAGCCTACATGCCATTCCATCTAGAAATGGGAACAAGCTAATTGGTTTCCAAAGCAGAGGGAAAGAAAGAGTTTGCCAAATCTTAGAATCCACATTCCGTAACACATATTTAGCCGATCACGTTTTTCAAACTTCTCTAGACTAAACGAAGTGAGAATACAAAGTCTGATGCAAAAAAGGCTTTAGCCGTTGGGCAAGCCACCGAAAAGAGCTCTCTTAATCGACAAGAAGTAAAAGAATCGTTTGTCCGGCGAGACCTCCGTATCCAAGACCGACTCATACAACTTCTTCATCAATTCCAGATACGAGCTGTAACGAGCATTTGGGCATCCCTGCCAAACTCGGCTATGGAAGGCGTTTCGTAAGAAACATCTTCGCAGGCTTTGATATTGAAAAAGGTCTTAGACTTAGCGAGACTTCTTCTTCTTTAAGATGGTGAAAGAATTGTGTGCCAATAGAGACACAATCTGTAAGGCCTTTGTGAGTTTTCAGAAGTGGGTTTGGCAGCCAGCCAAAGAGCTTGTTCATTACCGTCCGGGTTGGATCTGCGCCTCAACCAGCACAACCCTCTTTCGTCTTTTACCGAATGCGTATGAATGCGCTGTAAAACCCATTCTGAACATCATATCTGCAGAAGTACCTCTTATTCCTCTTGCCATCTTTGCTCTATGTGAGCTCGTAAAAGATTCTCCTTGTATGCCTCGGGGTTTTAGTTTGACGTCTCTAGCGATTGCAATCGGTCAAAGTCAAATTTCTTAGACATTTGCGCTTTGGCTCCAAGCTGACCATGTTTTCCTTCATTTTTAAGGGCAAACGATCAGAATGGTAGTTTCGCAACGAGCTTAAAGTATCAAATCATCGGTCTATTGTAGAAGGTGTGTTGACTTTCAAAGGATGGATTGAGGTTGTTAAAAGCGGTGTCTATACGCTCAACATGTCCTAACCCCAGATGTGGTCAACTATGATGTTAGGCGAATACAGTACTCGTACGATGTGTGGTTTATTTTTCTCCCCAATGTTAGTTGAAGAAACTATCAAACAGAATTTCGTCCGCAGATCGGGCTGAACACCACTCAAGGATATTTTCATTCGCTTCAAAAGCGGTCGTCACTTGATACTTGAACCAAACTACCTGAGGCCTCGTTCAAATGTAACCAATTCCAAAGTTAAAATAAGAACACCTTTCTTACAGTGAGGAGAAAAAATTCAAAAACCATTTCCTTTAACGTTCTCTTTATTTATTCATCAGATGGACCCTGATATCCTTCTTTGCGTGCTTATTGTACATAAAATTGGTATTTACAAAAAAAAAATAAAATGGTTTCTGTACACAAAAATGAGCTCCTTACCCAATAAGGGTACGGGTTTTTTTTTTCCCGCCTGGCCCTTAGTTGATAAACAAAAAAAAATAATTTCTTCAGGGTAGGCCTGCTGAAGAACACCATTGCAACAGCAGAAGGACTCTTTTGGGTTTTTTTTTTTTTTTTATTTTTGTTCGCATCATCGGAAACGGGACAACAAGACCGATTAAGAGTACCTGAGAGTGGTGTATCAAAAAATAGCACCAACAAGGGTTGATTTCTTTCAAGTTTCACTCAATTCTCGAAACTTGAAGGGAACAATGTCTTGGCTGGCAAAGAGTAGCACTTTGCGTTTTGCCCCAGTGCGTATCACAATCACAAGTCATCCTTTTAATTTGAGGGGCGAAATATCCCGTGGAAGAGATATGTATCGGTGAGTAGGATTTTTGCTATTGCCCGTTTGTAGTCTTCAGGACAACAACAGAACAGGACTACTGTCTGCTGAGGATGGGCTGCAAGTATTCGGAATTTCGATTTCGATCAAAATAAAACGCAAATTTAAGAGAATCTCCACAAAAAGGACTCTGGCGGGAGTAAGGAAATTTAAAAAAAAAAAAATTATTTTTTTTTTTCTACAATAGAACTGAAAAAGGACGATGAATGGATGTTTAGTGTGCGTGTGCGAGTTCAGGAGAAAAAATAAGATTAAAAACGAAAGAAGGACAACCAAGGGAAAAAAAAAAAAAAAAAAAACGCAACACTCACAACACAGTTAAAGAAGTGGCCATGAATTTACGAGTGGTCCGAGTGAAACGGACTGAAAGAGTGAGTGAGAGACAATGAGTAGGGGTTTCTTGGCGCATTTTTGTAGGTCGCTTCAAAGGCAATTGAAAATGGGTTACAGGCAAACAGGCAAACAGGCATTTGTCAGGGGTAAATTATGGTCCGTCGGGTTGATTGGTGTGTAGTCGTAGTGTGTCACTCCCGAAGTGTTTCACCCACAAATTCATTTATCGTGGGACACGATGTCGGGGTGAGAGTTTTGTTTGACTGTCCCTCAACGGTTTGAACTAGTAGTCCTTCTTATGAGGACGGGTACTGGGTCCTTTTGCTGTGATGATGACAATGTAAGGATTATGATTTTGCTTCTCTTTTTTCGCGGTATATTGGTGTATTGGTGATATGGAAGAGGATTTTTTGTCGTTGTTGGTTTTTTTTTTTTTTTTTTTTTTGGTTTAAGGACTTGTAGTTTGTGAATATGGTATTCGCTGATGTAAATATTTCTCTAGGAAAAGAAAATAAGCGCAAGGACTCGTTGCGATGCACACACATAAATTATCAAGAGTATGTCGCGTTTGTAGTCGATAAATATACGATGCTGCCTTTATTTAGAGGGAATCGGGTAAGTATTTTTAAGATTTGCCTTCGCCCCATGGGTCGGTCAATTGATTTGGGCTGCTAAGTACAATGTTCTGATTTCGAAACGAGGTTGATGGTGTTGCAAACCGCCGCCGCAATGAAAGATTAATGAATCCAGCGTGACTAAATAGAGCAACGAAATCAACTATACAGTTTTTGCTGAATATTGAAGAAGACTGGCGTGAAGATGACGCTAGATACCAGCGTCGAATCTGAGGAATGCACAAACGGCTTCTTATAGTTTCGGAAGGAAATTTTGCGCATCACTTCTAGCAAAGGACGTAAGAAGTAGTAAATTAGGCAAAGGGACTGTTAAACCCCCACTCTGAGTCAAGCATTCTGAAGATTTGCAACTTTGCACTATGACGCAACTGAATGCAGTCAGAACTGACGACATCTTTCCTCACACGGTTAGAGTTGGACTTGCAATTTGAAATTACTATTTGCTAACGTTCGTTACATCCTTCGCTTTGGTTTGACATAAAATCAAAAAGCAGGTAAGCTGAAGTTGTCCTGGGGTCCATTAGCAGTTGTTAGAATCAGGTCTTCAAATGGCAACTATTTCGATCTTAGGGTATTAGTCGATCCTGGATCTGAAGAAATGCTTAGCAGCGATACGATTGGATTTTAGGCGTCCAAGCCTTAAGCTCTGTAAAGTTGGATACATACCATCAGTTAGCTGATCCACAAATCGATTAGTCAGCGACTAGCATCTACTATCTGCGGTGATAAGGATAAAGACAGGAGTCAAAGTTAGATTGGCTTCTCCTTGCGAAGACAATTTCGCAAATTAATGAATCTGCCCACAGATTTTCGATATCGACACTCAATTGCGAAAGATCTGGGAACTGGAGGAGTTACCTTTCGACAAAGCTGCAGAAGATTGACTGATTGGCTATGTGAGGTAGGTATCGCTGCCATTTAAAATCGGATGTACGAGTAAGTCTGGGTTTCGTACACCTTACGTAGGTCTCATCAACTGGAAAGAAGGTTGCGGGAAAACCTTCCAAGAAGCTTGGTCAGATGACAGAAGTTGACGAAAAGGATACCGAACTGGATGCAGCAGTTCTTCATTCCCCATCATGCGGTGTTCAAAGAGCCAAGCATAGCTACAAACCCATGATGCAAAGTTTTTGGCTAATATTTTGGCGTAATCGTCACAAGGCTCTGTACTTGGCCATTCGAACGCGGCATCATGTGGCGGCGAATGAGACTCAGCATTTACCTCTAGATGCCAATCGAAGATGCCTTGCTGAAGAGAAATGAAGCTACGAGTGTGCCACAGTCAGCTGGGTTCCATCTCAGGAAATGGACAAGCAATTCGGAAGCTATTCTTCGTGATAGACCTGCTGTATCAAATGGGATTTACACTACCAATCGAAGCGATGGAAAAATCATGTTGCAGGAGTGACATAGGATGAACGAATACCACAAGACCTAGAAGAGCGATGGCGAACTTTTCAGAAGCACATGAGGATTCCACAGTGGATACACGTTTGTTGTACCAAAGCTGCCACTAAAATACACGAATTTTGTGATGCTTCAGAGAAAGCCGAAAGAAAGGCAGCCTACCTGCGTTGAAGATGAAGAAGGTAAGGCCTACCAACCAAAGGCTTGATTATACAAAGAAACCATAGGAAGGTGGGTAAATTCGACGATCTCCATCGCCTGGGTTACCATGGAAAACCCTCATTGCCAACCGAATCACAGAAATTCAACGTCTGACGGACTGCAACTCTTGCAAAAACAAATGTTTCTCGAAATGAATGTAGCAAAGATGGGAATCCGTTGAGAATTTTCACAGAGACTTTTGTGTTTGACTTGATCGAGTTGCGACACAAGCATCAGCAAGAGAAATGGAAGAGGATCTCAAAGGCAATTAGGAGCACTAAATGAGGAAGTGCTGTGCAAAATTTCTCTGGTTATCGAGGTTCAACAAAACCTTCGGTTTGCCCAGGTTGAACATGATCCATGACTTTGACAAATTCGACCTTGTCGCGGTATAACTCGTAGAAGATGTCGAAGATATTATCACCGGACACGCATATGTTTGATTCGTTGAAAGACCGATAGTGAGTAGAAGATTCCTCCGAGGTGGACAGAATATTTATCAACTTCTGTCGCTGTTCTATCCCATGATTGAAGGACTGATCTCAGTCAATCTTGCTTTTAAAGTAGATCAACTCAAACCATGTTCACGTTGTCATGGGAGAACGAAAAATGAGGGAAAAATGGGGGAAAAATGAGGGAAAAATGAGGGAAAAATGAGGGAAAAATGAGGGAAAAATGAGGGAAAAATGAGGGAAAAATGAGGGAAAAATGAGGGAAAAATGAGGGAAAAATGAGGGAAAAATGAGGGAAAAATGAGGGAAAAATGAGGGAAAAATGAGGGAAACATGAGGGAAACATGAGGGAAAAATGAGGGACTCAGCCTGGTTGTATCGGCATCAACTCAACCAAAACAGAAGACGGCAACAACTTAACATTCGATTTCTCAACAACTCTGGTGGGTCTGTGGTGTCAGCTCTACCAAAGCATGAACTTCAGATCGTGAGCCTTCGTCTATACGCGGCTAATTGGAGATGTACAAATACCAGTCATAGGCGCTGATTTCTTGAAGGGCAAAGGACTCATCGATTACGAAATCTCACTCACCACAAGGGCAATTTCGCAAATCGTTAATATAACTTTACCGCACAGCAATCTAAGTCAGTACAGCATTTATATTTCTATCAATCATACTGGCCAACCTGTGGCCACCTCTCCGGAGACCAAAGTTGAAAGTTGAAGTCAAGTATCTCCTCCAAGTTTGTATTGGTCGTCTATCAAAAAGCAACTGATCAAGTCTATTACATAAGTTGCCACCTTGTTCGGACTCATAGAATACCTGTACATGCCTTTTGGGCTACAAAATGCGTCGTAGATTCCATATGGAGGAACCCCGACCACCAATCGGGACAAAAATGTGTTTTTGGAAGAAATAAAGCCGAATTCCTGGGGTACACCATCATAGCATCGGGCTGCAAAAGCCAGAGAAGTCTGTCAGAGGCAATTCTAAGCTACAATTCCGAGAGAATCTGCGAACTTCGTCGATGTACGAGTAGTTCATCTTTAAAAATTTCCTGCGCGAGTCGACGAAAAATGACAAAATAAAAGTGTCGTGGACACCAGAGATGGAAGTAGGTTTCGGGGTTTCTAAAAAAAAAAAAGCATCGGTGACACAGCACTTCCGGCGAACCCTGCCAAACACTCTCAGCTAGTTGTTGGCGCCGCATTGTAGCAAAAAGTTGAAGACACCTGAGAACCACATCAGACCACAAACCATGCATTCGCCTTGATTATATCTCGCAGTTCACGACCGAAATAATCCACATGGCCGGATCTGACAACATGAAGCCTTATTGGCTTTTCAGCAGGAAGATATAGATTTCACAGATTGGTGAGTGAAGACGACGAGTTGAAAGGCCTGCTTCGTCTTCTTATTGTCATATCTCCGCCAGGATATCTCCGACGTTGCACAAAAACGTCGACATCAGTGGTGGTTATGCATGGGTCATGCAAGGATTGTTCTGGTCTTCCTTGCCAACGATCCACATTACACCGACACAACCAGGTGAGTCCACTGAAGATCGACGTTGCAGACGTTGCTGTCATGACGCTGCTCGGTGAGTATTTTACGATGGTTGACAGATTTTTGTGTTGTCCTGAGGCAGCTACAGCGGATTTCCCCCGATCAGGGTTCACAATTTGAATTGTCACAATGACTGCCTATCATTCAGAGGCAAATGGATCCGTCGACCGAGATCTCCGGATGTGCTATGTGTATGGCACAGACATCCGAATGACGATTTTTTACTAATGAGAATGCTCCACCAGATCCTCAGGTATTTATCGGGAAATTTCGGGAAAATATGTGCCAGGCTTTTCTACCATACCGACTCTGTAAAGGACACAGGACGTCAACAAGGAATCTGTGAAAAAAGACGACACAATCCCAAATCAAATTGAAAATTCACCAGCTGATGGATTAAAGAAATACAGTGGCATGAAAGTGACGTTTATTTGCTCGCTTTAACGTGCTCAGATACAAAACTCTTGGAAAATTTAGATATTTTTACAAAATATTAGAAATTTTTGTTATGAATTGTGAGAACAAGGAACACATAACAATTGACACACTATGGTATTCCATATGCTATCGCTGGAAGGAAACTAAAAAAAGATTTAAACGAAGGAGCTACTCAAGCTGGTTCAAGTTGTAAAAGAAAACATATTTATGGATATTGTGAGCTGCATAAACATAACAATTGACACACGTTTATGATCCATAAATTAAGTGCCAGCTACATACTATGAATGAAAGGAACAACTTGATGATTGCAGGACTCGGTGACTCATGTATCCTGTCAGCAAAAGAAAATATTTCATAGTTTGTTATTGAAATGAACACTATTCAGTGGATTACGAGTTTTTTTTGGAGGGGGTGGGGGGAATAGAAATGTGACCTTCATCCAAAATAGAAGCACCATCATCTCAACTAGTTACCATCTCAACTTCAAAGTTTCCGTAATTCATTAAATTTCTTCGTCAACTGTTGTGGGTCATTAAGAAAGTATATTTCCCTGCCATTCGGCTCCTTTCCGTTCACCTCATTAACAAACTGCGCAATGAAGAAAGCAACAAAAAAAACAAACAAACAAAAAAAAAAGAACAAAAAAAGCCGAATGTTAGGTCAAAATTTTCGTTGATACCCAGTATCTAGATGGTGGGTATCGGTCCCGCTGCAGCAATTAATATTCTTGTATCTATTCTGGAGATGTATTTTGAATGAGTCTGTATGATAGGTACATATATATGTAAATCGAAGTTATAAATAATGAGCAAAGAAAAAAAAAAAAAAAACACACACACAACGAAGTAAAATTGAAACTCTAGACCCAGTATCTATTGGACTTATCGATGGAACAAAATGAGTCCCTTTAATTTTTCCGCCATTATCATACTTGGACTGAATCACCCTGAATCACACCACGTCCCACCCACTCCACAATCACCTTCCAATCAGCCCCAATCAGCCCCCCAATCGTAGAATTTTCATTGTTTGAATGATGAATATGGAAATGACGATGGTGCTGTGCAAAATTACATATTTCGACAATAAGAGCGCCGCACAGTTTTTCGAACAAAAAAAAAAAAATAACCAAGCCAAGGGGTGGTGGCCGCAGCCTCTGGCGTGTTATGCTAGGTATAGCGTCTTTCACACAAGAACACCCAACAATATAATGCCGCCGAAGCACCCTAGAGTAATGGCATGCCAGTTAGTACGCATCTATCTTTTTCCCTGTATATCACCCTCTCTTTCTATCATTATTAAAACAAAGGACGAAAAATAAATACATAAACGTAAGAAATCTCCTAAAATGAAAAGCGAAAAAAAATTTTCATACTTTCGCTAGCAAAGAAGGACAATAGAATCCAAAGAAACGACGAACAAGTAAAAGAAGCCAACCCCAAACGCTAAAAAGCAATACACAAGTACAAGCGCGCGTCGCGTATCCACCAAAACAGGAAAATTTCAAAAAAAAAAAAAAAAAACCAGCAAAATATATACGTACAAACACAAGAACAAAAAGTGAAAAAACAGCAAAATTTGAAAAAGAGCAGAAAAAATAAAAAAAAAAAACCGAAAATCGCTTCATGAATCGCCTTCATCAGGGAATTGATGAAGGAACATTACGAAATAAAGAAAAGCGTCGCTTTGTTACTGTTGTTGTTGGTGGTGGTGGTGATGGTGCTGCTGAAGGACGAAAACAAACGACGACGACGACGACGACGACGACGACGAAGACGACGAAGACGACAACGACGACGACGACGACAAAGACGATGTAACAGAAAGAATTATGTTTCGTAATAAAGCAGCGCGAGAGTTGCTTGTATTTCGGGCAGCCCACTCCACGGTCCTGGCGGTGTCGTTTTTTGTGCGATCAGAAATATAAATTTTATACACTTACATACATTTATAAGCATGGACGTACTCATACATATATAGTAGAACGATACGCTCTTTCGTCCTGTTCCATGGCCTGAATTCTTATAGCCCAACATTGGCCGCCCACCTCTTCAACCATCTCGCCCGCTTTGTCCTTTTTCTAAGTCTCATCGCATTTGGTGGAAAAGTATAAAAACTAGATGGATGGACCTTCTTTCATTGTATGGGTGGTGGTGGTGGTGGTGGAGATGGTGATGGTAGTGGTGATGGTATTATTGCGGTAGTGGTGGTGGTAGTTTGGTGGTTGGATTCAATCTCAATTGGGGACGGTGGAAAATTCATAAAAAAGGGTTGGTTTCCATCGGCAACAAAACGCAAAGAAAAACTAGGACTCGCCTTTTAATTCTCTTACTTATTTATTAATTTTTTGTTTTTGTTTTTTTTTGCTTTTTTCGACGCTTAAAAAATCCCCATCAATTCGCGCGTGTCGCTTCGTTTTTTTTTTTTTGTCTTTTTACTTATCATAGAGGCATCAACGACAGCGGCAACAGCGCCAGCAACAGCAGCAGGTTAAGATCGAAATCGAAAACGAAATCAAAATCGAATGTATGAATAGATGTAGATGAATCGATGGATGGAGGGACAACACAGTTGAATGTGATGGAAGGAAGTGTCCGCGAAATAATACAGAATGGCGGTCGGAAATGAAAAATATTTAAAATGGGGTGAAACTTGAAAAGTGGTTGATTGCGATTAGGTTAGGGTAGACTATGTATATATTTATACAAAAATACAATTACCATGTACATAGTATTCGAAGCATAAATTTCGAAAATATTGAATTTACTCATCGTCTTTAAGTGGAAAGGCTTTACGAACGTAAGAGGCCGATTCCGCATCAATATTTTACGCTATACGACAAGGTTTTCCATGATAACATGTAACAACTTGAATATACATACATTAGGAAGCATCCTTTCCATTCATCTGGTTCATAGAATCTTACTTCAAATGTGTGTACGAAAGGTTCTTTTCATTCTGCCTTGTTGAGAAAACTGAAAGAGAATCGCCAATTCAGAGCTTGAATTGAACGTGCAATAGGCCCTTCAACAGCACTAAGGTGAAAGCCTTATACAACCTCACCAAATATGCGTCTTTACTTACTTAAGCTGACGCTACAGTCTGTGGTGCACCTGAACCTCAATCAACAAGCCCTTCCAGCCAGGTCGATCTTTAGCCTTCGATCGCCTTCCATTTGAGTCGAGGCCTTCCTCTACTGTGCTGTCCGTCGGGGATGTATTCGACGACTTTCCGGTGTCACATATTTGGACATAACGTTGGGTGAGTGTATGAACTTTTAGCCTCATCTGGTTCGCATCAAACAACGTATGCTGAGTGCTGTAGGCCAGATAAGGTGCATCCGACTGAGGACTCAACAGGCACTCTATCAGTGTCATATACGATGGCCTTTTTGTTGCTTGTGCAACATATGGAGTCGCTTTACTTGGGTGTTTACCTGTGTGCCACAGTGTCTCCACAGAGGCAATGCAGAGGCACCTCTGCTTTCAAGATCAGAAAAGGTCTCCCTCTAAATGGGCGAGATTGGATTTCCCCCGAAAAAATGGGGAACCTTTCTAGATGCTAGCGAAAATGGCAGGGTTACTTACGGCTTCCTAAGGGATGTGCTAACCAGCGAGCTGTTCATATAGAGCCACTTATTAGGACTGGCTTCATGTTCCATGTGAGTGTCCCAATTACGCTGACATTAGGGACTTGCAGGCTATGGGCATCATCTTTGATGGTGAGGCCTACGATTTCAGTGGAATTATCACTAGTTTTGCAAAAGAGGTATTTTATAGAAGACGCAGTAGGCAGCTATCGGGTGTGCACATAGAAATTTTTAAATGTGTTGAAAGGCCGCCAGTCCTGGAAGTAACCGCAAGATTGCGAAGTTCGACCGGAAGCTATATTCTGGTACCGCGGGAGGTCAGGAGCCTTCGGAGCTATGGTTCCGGCCTGATCTATGAGTTGGCCCCCCTTGTGGGTGGTACTTGGACATCTCATGGCTTAGCATATGAGTAGTGTACTACGACCTGTGCTAAACCACTGCTCGATGTGGAGTTGCATTGCAACCGGGTGCCATGACCCACAGAATGGCTGAGGTATTAGATAGGCCTCGACTCTTCACCAAAGGGGAAGTTTGTGGTGGTAGTACTTAAGCCTTCACGGCAGGTACCTACGTAAAACACAAGAGACATCTGTCCATCCGCTCTTCATGACCCAGCTATCTCAGTCGTTGTATCTCTTGGTATCTCCTCATCTACTTACCGTCTATGCAGATAATCACTATTTTTGATAAACTCCATGCCTCTGTGCCACAGGATCAGGGCGGTAGAACAGTGACTGCACCGAGAGGAGGTAAAACTGTGGCAGGCCATGGTGCACCATTCTCTAAAAGCAAGCGCAACGAGCCTAAAAAAAAAAACCTTCAGGGTGTGGTAAGACTGTGTCAAGCCATAGTCTTACAACTTCCTCCACTCCTAGTAGCGGCAAATTTGTGTCAGGCCACGGACTTGTCGCTGCTACCAAAACACCTCTCTCCAAGGAGAAATCTAAAGGTCAGCCGCGTCGGTAAGCTCCATCTAAGGCGCTCTACATCAAAACCTTCGGATCCATTCTGGAGGTTGTGAGAGAAGTGCGGACATAAAGACCCAGATTGAGTGGGGTAACAATATTTTAAAAGACGGATTACCCACTGCTTCTACTGCTCCTAAAACACTTAAAGACTTCTTCAAGCGCCAGAGATCGTTGGAGGAAACCGTCGCCGGTTCATAAGAGGCCCAAAACTCACAACAAACTCCCGGAGCTTCATTCATGCCTCTAGTCGCGGATTATCTGTTAAAAAGTGCCGCATCTGACGCTCGTCTAATCAATCGCTCAGTGAGGAGGCAGAATTTAAGACTGAAACGCAGTTGATCAGCAATATGCTCGCTATGGACGCAGTGTATTCCCCCTATATCCTGGCCATAAACGCCTCCTTCATGGCGTTGAGTTTAAGCGATATTCCTTGGAATGTCGGATCTCGACAGTTGCAGTCTTCTCGGTTGGATTCAATGGTATCCGCAACGCAGCAAAACTTGGTAGCCATCCTGGAGGGTAAGGCCGATATGGTTCTCATGCAGGATCTACTGAAGGCCAATTCATAATCAATGAAATCGAAAAGCTACAGAGAACTACTGGAAGAGTGAAGCACAGCCTTCAAACAGCCTTCTTATCCGATCCGGAAATAGCACAAGAAGAAGAAGAATACGAGTATATGTCGGAGATACGTTTACGTGAAATTTTTCAGAACGAGAAGTATGTTAAGTTGTAGCGGGACAGTGCAGTCAACGACGTCGATCCTTCGGTAATATTCGGGCTGAATTTCGAGGAGAACCAACGCTGTGTGACGATCGGCAGTATGACGATTTGAGGAACATCAATTGTCAGGTTTGTCCATGGCCAGACACATGTCCTCGGCACTGTTTCTTTGGATTCTCACAGAGAGTACCTTTAAATTGGACACCATTTCGGTTTTGGAAGCAGGGATAAAGGCAAAGAACTATAAATTTCCTCCCGATGTTAAGGGTGAAGTTGGCTGTATTGAACCACCTGACCGTTGAGAACTGGGTCATGCCAGTTGAAGTTTTGGAATCCAATGGTTCTACTAGATCTATAGTTACCGTGTGTGATGGTTCCATGGCATTAATGTTCGATGGAGTGGCTGTCCTTGCACCAGCAGCAGTTGTTGTCCTGCACCTAGCATATGCAGGAGTACAGAATACTCACGGATATAGTTGAAATCGAGGACGATATGGACGTGAAAGTGGCTGTAAATTCCCTGCTATCCTCCAATAGCATTCCGTTGAAAATCCCATGGAACCTCTACAAAAAGCCATGAGTGAGACTATTCGTGAGCGTAGGAAATCCGATAAAGAATGTTGGCCAGTGGTCCCATTGGAATCTAACAATTCTCCTTGTTCTCACCATATCAGAAGGCACTGGATGTGTTAAAAGAGATAATTTGCGGTCTGCTGGTAAAAGAAAAAATTGCAGATCATGAGTTTGGTGGTATCTATACAGGAACAATCATCGAATTGAGAGATACTGACGCTGTGGTAACTCTATATTCAAATATCCCACCAGCACTATTACACAATTTACTATTGGATCAGAGAAAGCTACCTGATGTATGGCATCAGGGTTGAACTTAGAATTTGGACAGACAAGAGACGCAAGTAAAATTCAATGTTTTCGGACGGGATCCGAAAGTTATCCAGTCTTAACAAAACCACCACCGCCGAGGAGTAGCAGTAGCCATGTAAACTAGTTTATTCATTTAGAGTCCTTTTCTAGGATTTTCGATATAAAGGCTACACTCACCGTTCGCCAGTGTTACTGGGAGTTGGCCATAATATTGCTCTTAGATATTTTCACAGGACAAACACTTGGAAGTATTTTACAGTAGGACATTCTGGAATTCAATGTCATTCATACGCTCTTCCCTACTAACCAGAACTAAAAAAAAAAAGCGACAATCTTACGGCGTCGTGTAGTAAAGTAGAAATCTGCGTACAATTTTCGCACACGCATCCGGTTCTCTATCACACATACACATGTACGATACGTATGAAGTTTATAGGCCAAAAGGATTCTTCCTTCTTGACCAGATGTACACTGCGATACTCAAAATTCTAGAGTACATCCCTTGTGGCATTTTCAAACAAAGAAGTGAACATTAGATCTTAAGATGCATACCGAAGCCATCTGCTTCGACAACATTACCATTCCACGTTTTAATTTGTTTCTAACTCGTTCCATATGCCCTTTCCCATGACCATTGTCCTGTAGTGTTGGATACATAATAGCAATCTAAATTATGATCCGAAGAGATAACAGCAAAACACAATCAGAGCAAACTGCCACTTGAATTTATGCTTATCCCTGACAGTGGGACAGTCACTGTTACTTAAAGAAACTCATCTTGCGGAAAATATTTTTACCTTTCATGCAACCCGTTGGTATGGAACAGGTATGAATCTATATACATCCAAGGGCTAACCGAATCCTACTGATGTGGTATTTCTATAACCATTTGCATACATTATCCTTTAAGGGGTTGAAATAAGATCGACTCGGCTCCTTAGAGGGTTAACTGCATGAAAAGAAGTGCTGGACCAAATCATCGGCGCACACTGAAATGGAACAGATGTGTGTGTCCGTCGTTAGAAAAAAAAAAAATAAAAAAATAAAAAATCAGCTCCTGCTAATATCCCGAATGCTGCCGGAGCTAATATTTGGTCATTAAACATGCGAAGAGGTGAAAACGGGTTTTCACAGGATATTTTCGATAAATAATTATCATACTTTTGGGACATAGCACACACTTGGACGGGTCATATAGAGGTAAAGGGTTAAACAATAAAACTAAAAACTTGCTTGACAACAAATTCCCATACGATTGGAAACGGACACTGCACATTGTCTATTCATATTTCGTATAGCCGTCTCGTCCTTGTTTAGTTATATGCAAATCTCCGGCTGCATGTCCTGTTTAAAATGAATTTGCTCTACCTAGGAAAATAGGTAAACCGGTTGTTGTGTCCCGTCGGTCACTGTTTTATATGAACCGGGGTGAATGAGGTCATTATTATTTTATTTTTTTTTTTTTTCAATCGAAAAAAGGGTTAGGTCAGTGTACAATGGACTGTTTGACGGACAGGAAACCGGATGTACCAACATACGTTACAATATATAATGCGTGAGAAAAACTGGCCAAACCGGTTTGGCAAGGTCTATAGCTAAAGGACCATATGCAAATAGGATTTTTACTATTCAGCTAGATCCTTTTTGTTATGGGGAGAATAAGATGATATTCATAGATACACAAAGGTTGGATTTTATTTGTAAGGATGCAGCAGATAACGATGATGTTGGCTAAGTCATATAAGTCAGTTTGATCATGGGCAGTGTAGTGTGGTGTGTCCTTAAAAATATGAAAAATTAAAAAAAATATCTAGGAAAACGTTAAAAACTTAATAAAGGCTTAACCAATGTGATTTTGTATGAAGGACTCTAGACGTTGAGTTAAAGTTTTGAGTGTACCTGGTGAATATTTTTCGGATGAGACCTAGCTCTAGTGCGTTTGAAGTGACATTGAAGTGTTCAAATGTCAACATAACTCCAAGGTTGCTGTAATTTAATTCACATTATCAAGTGATGTCCTTTTTTGCAGCCAGTGCTTTGGGCAAAATATTGTGAATTTTGTGTTTTTGTGTTTTTGTGTAAGTGGAGTACTTAAATAGTCGTTCTGCTTTGATCCCACAAATGCGGCCTTCAATATTGACTGAGTTTTTTTGGCATCCATGTTAGTACAGAGGTTATGGATCTCCTTGCATATTATTTCGATTTCCTTGATTCAATTTCTTCATCCTATCGCCGTTGAATATTCTCCTTCACATCTTCGTGGCTGGGCATATCGTCGTGATATGACAAGGACAATGGTCCTGCATTTATTTTGCCAATTTCAAAGGTTTCTAACGTCAATATCCTTACCAAGCTGTCCGCACTCTCCCAATCAAACACTTCCAGTGGTTTGAGATGAAAGAATGACCCCAAGCCTCTTCAGCTTCTGCCGTTCGCTCCACCTGTTTCTTCCTTTTAGATTAAGAAAAACAAAAAAAATGTCTCTGATAACATCCTCAGAGGTCCCGTCAGGATCTCATCTACGAATTGTTACATGTCGAGGCCAATTGATCATAGATGTAGACGGTCTATTACCGATTAAGCACAGATCCCAGCTGAGCAAGAGTCTCGCTGGTACAATTGCATTGACTCTGATGTCTGATTGTCCTGGGCTTAAAGCGGCCGGGACGTATCTATTAGGGGTGTTTTCCTCTAAGCTACAACAAAATTTTTATCGTTATTTGGATCCCCTTCATCTTCTCAAGTCTTGAGAACCCTCTGCACCAGGATCATGTGTGAACGCGGTTATCTCGGACCATAAGACCATTTTTGACTCAGTTTGGGAATTACAACTCAACCCACTGATACTCTGAGGAGCAAGGATTTCTTAAAAACTTCTAGGCTTTCTCCTCTTCCTTAACCATTGACTGCCAAATGGCGTGAAATAGAATACAACGTCAACAATTACTGCTTCATACCCTAAGACTTTTGGTAAAAAGAAGACAAATCGCGAACATCGCCATAATAACCCTCAATTACCCTGGAAGAACGAGGAGAACGAGTGTCTCTGAGGGGACTCCGGACCCCTTCGGTGCAGAATTTCGACTTCTCAAGATAGTGATTAGAAAAAAATCAAGGAATACCTGTAAAAATGAGTGTTCCTTTTATGATTCTGTGTTAATGTTAGTTAGCGCCCAAGAGCTAGAAGTTGCACTTCGCTCCAAGATAGCCATGCCAATACACCATCATCCGTCGAGATTCACTTCGTACATACTACTGCCTCGATATTCGAAGGAAGCCAACATCCTTGGCTGAAAAGAAAAACAGATTGTAGAGTCCGTATCTCGACCCTTGCCAGTCGGTTTGATTCAACAGTACACTCTTACATCTGGTCCGGTGGACACCATCATCAAACTTACTCCGGACCCAATCAACAAGTGCTCATGGTTCTCAACCGAACATCAGGTGACTACCCGAATATACCAGCAATTGCTGGAGACGTTGCTTGGGATCCAATCACGAATTCTTCTCTCTAGCGTCATGAAAACCGATAGAGAAAATCCCTAGAAAAAGGAATTCTTTGTCAAGGAGATAAAGAAAACTGTTCTTCTCCTTTGATCCCTCTAAAGAGTTGTCTCACCGCACTCCTCTCTGCCACATCAATCTAGGATTCATTCTAGGTCATGCAATCACTGCATTCTCGCTACCAGAAAACTGATTTTCTAACTTTCTCCAGCAATCTCGTAGACGCTCAGGTCGGCGGTTTGATATCCGGGCGCTCTCTTATGTTCTATCCGGAGGATCTAGATGGAGGAAGATAATGTCCGACAATGACTTGCAGTCAATAGCTGTCTACCTGATGGAAGACCCGTTTGCACATGGATTCATAGAGAAGGATATTTTCTACGTTCAAGTAGCACTATCATCGATCATCTACGGTTCCGATATCCAATGTTATTCTCGCTCGCAGTTTCGGGGATCATCTCACCCCTCTCTCGTCGGTTCCGGATTGCACCGCTTATCTTGCCGCTTCGGAACGGAAGCTTCATCCACATCGTCTCTCGATTGGTTATAGAAGAGTGCTACAAGTTTTATGAAGCGACCGTCCTGGCCCCTCGAGCCAGTTCACATGTTCAAGACCATTTCCACCAGTTTACGGATAATGTTAAAGATGTCCCTCAAATCCATAAATCTGTTTTCATCTGCCTCATTGCTTTTTATTTGAGCAAAAAGCTATCCCTTTATCACCCACTCTCCGCAGAGACTTGCGGCTCTCCTCATCACGCCATGGGAGACGGCAACCGAGCAGAAGCCGTTCATCCTCTCCTAGACGCCGTTGATTTGCAAGGGATTAAAAAAAAAAAACGTCTTACAGGACGAAGAACGCCTTAAGTAACAAAACCAGTTGTTTTGTTGTTCGTCAAATCTCTTCAAGGGTGTTGTTTCTGAACTAAGTGCTGCCTTTTTCTGACCCCGGCCAGCTCTTTTCACACGATTCCCAAAGTCGTTGTTACGATTCAACAATTGTGGTTAATTTGATGAAACGAAAGGACGTTAGGCTGTGATATTCGAATTGGTATCTGTTTGCTGATGATAAATGTAGAAGTTCGTGCATGGTTCCGTCCACCAATCGTGGCGATATCAGTGGTTCTAAATGTCCTCACACCTTATGAAAGGTCACTTCATTGCTCGACGATTTTTCAGTCGGCTGTTTCGAACAGTTATTGGTAAATTTCCGAGTGCAGGTGCCGTAGTTTCGAGAGCAAGGTAGGACCTATGCTCTGACAGAGATGGGTGTCATTTAGTCTTGAAAAAAAATCATGGAATCATCGGCTATTACGGAACCGCCGTAAGGCTTAGCTTCGGGGGACTGGTTAATAATTTATGCCATTCTTTGTTCTAAGAAAGATGCCGTTTTCGGCTTTTGGTTGCTCTTCCTGACTCTTTCCAGCCGTCGCGAAGTTCCTTCATGATTATCACTGGCATCTGTTTCACAGCATCCACATATGATCCACAATATTCTAGGAAGTCGGTATTTCTCCAATTGTTTCCTTCAGATGTCTACGCTCTATACCAAAGCGTGGACATTGAAAAAATACGTGTTGTACATCCTCTATGGGTCCACTCCGCCATAGGAGATTTATCCAGCCCAAATCTGTTCAGATAAACTTGGAAGCAGCCATATCCGGTTCTCTGTTCTCCGTGGTGCCGGTCCGACCAGCTGATTCCAACACTCCTGCTTCGCTGGATTTCTTTCAGCTGGATATCTTTGTCTGAAGCTAGAGGTTCCTGAATTTTGGCATCATAGGTCCTTTGTAGTTCGCCAGCCAATAACACATATAGCATCGCCTGGTCCATATTAGTGCTGCAAATATTACTACGAACAGTACCACCCTTAAAAGAATTAGTGTCCTTTCTTGTCTGGGTCCTCCAATATTCGTCATTATTTTGGATAAATCACCACTCATCCGCACAAACTCGACAGCCAGGTGGTCACTGTGGCTATATTGGTTGCTGACCTTCCACTTGGTACCTCTGCGTCATTTCTACTAAGCAGTATTACGTCTACTGATGATACAGCTTCTAATACAGCCTCTCGTTTTCTATTAGTCCGACTGTCCCAATCAGTGCGACAGTAGCTTCATCCACGAGCCTATTGTAGGCACTAACCACAAAAATGCGTAATTCTGTCAGCCGTCTATTCGCTACACTATCCAACATACCCTGGAATTCCTCAAGGATCCTTTTCGGAGATGTACCATACAACAACTGTAGATATCTACGCCCTTGACCTTTGCTCGAACTCAGCCTATTCCGGTTGTCAATATTTTTTTCTTCAAATCCGTAGGGAGACTACGGAGAATCAGCCCAGATAGCAGCACGTTTTGAGCCCGTTTAATACGGCAACATCAATTTTTAACTCGTAAACGGCTTGTGTCAGAAGGTCCTGTATGCTTCGCAGTGGTTTAAGTTTAGTTGCAGGACTGTCTTTTCGATTTTTTCTTGCGGATTTTGTAGCTTCTTGGGTAGACAGGGTATTCTGTGCTTCCTGTCGCGTGTTTGTTGTTACGCACTTGACGCAATCACCACTTCTACCCAACGTGTTTTTTTACACGCCTTTGCTTACATGCCCGAAGTTACGGCACCTTAAACAATCAAATTTTATTCTTGCAACCTCCAGCATCTATCCTCATGGATTGTCATTTGTAATGATGTCATCTGGGAATGTCACTTCCGCCATCTTAATTTACTCAGAGTTTTTTTTCATCCGCTGGCTTTCTCGACCTCAAGCAGTAACTCTCCCTTGGCCGTCTTTCTTATGTGGCTTACATCGGAGTATATCGCAGTAAGAAATTTTTCCAATCACGGGTGCCTCGCCTCCGATGGCATCACTATCTCGTTGTTTGCCTTGTCGATTGATTCGGAAGTCGAGTCAGAGATAGTTGTTCGAGAAACTTCTTGTTGAATACAATGACTGCCCATCTAAAGTCACCCTTAACCTTGTCTCACTGATCTAGTATACACCCGGAATGACTCGAACTACAACCAACTTCAGACTGCTCAAATCTTGACACATGACAGATAATTTTATTATTTACAAGCCTTTGAAACGATTTGCGTCTCAGTTGTGTTGAAAAATTTTTATCCGCGATGGAATTGTTGCTATTGTTAGAGCCCTCCAGCACCTCAACGTGAATAAATCAGTTGTGTCTCGAACCATAGAGGTGGCCATAAAAAAAACAGCAACATCGGCAGAAATGAAGAGAAAATGAAGGCTCGAATTGAGGCGAAATCCGCGTCGAAGTGGAAGAAAAATGGCTCGTGAGCTCAACATATCGTTGGAACGGATGCAACACATACTGAAAAATGAGCTTGGGCTCAAGCCATTTGAAGTTCCAAAAAGCACACGATCTTACTCCGCAACAGAAAAAAGTTAGAGCGAAGGAGTTGCTACGCTTGCATGAAAGTGGTGAGTTGCCGAATTTGGTTTTTTCCAATGAGTCGCCATTTGTTATCGAGCAACATGTCAACAAACAAAATGACCGAGTTTACTTGCCAGAGAGGTTCTTCGAAAATTTACACCTTCGAACGGCCAGTAGAAAGCAGGCAGCACCGATGGTGATGATTTGGACCGCCATAAACGCCGATGGTTGCTCTCCGCTCGTATTTGTGGACTGTGGTGTCAAAATTAATACGATCGTCTACCGTGAAACTGTCTTAGAGGCAGTATTGAAGCCTTGGGCAAACAAACATTTCGATCGGAGACCGTGGACATTTTTAACAAGACTCGGCACCGTCTCACAAAGCGCGCGTCAACCAAGATTGGTGAAAAAACAATGTTCCACACTTCATTTCTTCGACACAATGGATTGGAAATTCTCCGGATGCAAATCCCTTGGATTTCTCTGTCTGGGGTGTTTTGAAGGCGAAGGTTGGTACTAAAAAAATACCAAAGTTTGGACCATCTCAAACAAGCACTTCGCCGGGAATGGGCCAAAATACCGCAGAGTCACTTGCGTGCAGCGTGCGATGCTTTCTTCGGCCGTCTCAAGGCGGACATATTGAAAACTACAGATACAATTTGAAAATTGTTGTATTTTCCAACATTTTCTGCTCTGGCACAATAAAATTTATCGAAAAAATAAAAAAATTATAGCATTTTAAAAAGTTGGAGTTCGAGGATTCATAGCGATTAATGGGTTCCAATACCGCGTTGGTGTCAGGAAATTTGACTAGGATACTAGTTCCTGGTCTTAAATTCAAGAGCAAGAAAGTGTGCGGGCCTTCTATATGCAAAGGTAATGGCAAATCGCTCATCCAAGACTGGATAGAACTGCACATTTTATAAATTTTGGAAGGTTTTGACTGAAGCCATTTCCATTTTGTTTCCCAATCCTGCCTTTCTCATTTCTTCTACGTATGACGGCCATAATTCATGATGTTTTGACGAAATACCCGAAAGATGTAAGTTATACGGTCTACCCCAAAATACTAAGCGTTTTCTTCTAATTTGGTTCAAAGGATTCGATTTCTTTCGAGCTCGAGAGTACTTCCCCAAAAAAATTGCTCGGCGAGTTTGTCTTTTTTTTTATTTTTATTGTAACTGCGGAATTATAACGCCATCCCTTCTTCAAGAGCTGTTTGCACTCGTATCTGGACGTGTCTAAATTTTTTTGCACTTCTGAGTAACGAATGGAGAAGGAGGCTGGACGCTTCGTGGCTTCTCATGAAGGATCAAAGAAGAGACGCGCTTTATACTGACACCACAGATGAACATAGATGTTTTCGTGTTGGTACTCTGGGCCAGGTCATAGGTAACCACTTATCGGTTAGATGATAGTTACGTTCAAATTATACTCCGAGAACACGAGGTCTTGTTACTTTTTCTTTAATTGCGAGCAAAGTGAATAATGTGTGGTAGAATGTGGAACAATCTAAAAACATCTTGCCAGTAGTGTTGCTCGCCATGTCATGGACGGTATCCGTTGAACGAAAAGGACTTGGAATGCCACAGTATGAGAGGGAGGCAAATATGAGAATGTGGGGAGATAAGTCAACTTTTCGGATTAGTACCATCTGTGAGTCCCAATTCACATAGCTGAATCCTTGCTTTTCATAGAGATACCCGCCACAAAAAAAAAAAAAAAATTGCATATTTTCCCTGTCCTGTGCCTTTCGCTGACTTGTTAAAAAATCGCTTATTGCAATGTTAAAAATAGATCCTTCTTAGCCAACTGACAACAACGGTAAGCAGTACCACACAAATACATTTGAAATTTTTCTGAAAAACCAAATTGACAAAAAAAAAAACAAAATCACCAAAGGACAATAGAACAGACTTTTCTGTTTTACATATTTTTCGTTCGTTTTTGTTGTTTTTTTTTTTTTTTTTGTTCTTTAGTTTCGTCCTGTTTCCCCAGGAGGAAAGCAATTGAAAGGTACATCTAAGTAGAAATGCTTTTGGCATAGATTCCAATTTGAATCACTTTTTCCAGCTTTTTGATGGTGGTGGCAGTGGTGGTGGTGATGGTGATGGTGGTGGTGCTGATGTGCTGATGGTGTTGCCAGAAGATGGAGGAAAGTGTAGTGGGTGGACTTTGAAATAAGGACAAACAACGAAGACATCGTCTCTTTATTTTTTGTTTTTTTTTTTTTTGAAAATCTTTGTAGAGGATATCTTTCGCATCGCAATTTAAAAAGACAGGAAGAGAGCTTGAAGAGAAAGAAAAATGAGAAAAAAAAAAACAAAAAACAAAAAACAGAAAACAAACCTGAATACGAGGAATATAAAAAGGAGCGTTCGCTCCCTCTAATGAGAGGCAGAAAATTTGAATATTTCTTACAACCACCACTGTAATAACTCAACTTCTTATTTATATTCTTATAGCGAGAAACGCGAATATTTTATGTATGTACGTTTGTTTTGTATGTATGTAGGGGTACGCGTGGACGAGCAAAGGGATGAAAGGATGGACGGGCGTATCTACTATATGTACTGATATAAAACTGAAAGAGAAAATAATTGGTAGCTGTCCCAAAGCAAGTGAAGAGGGTGGAGAGGGTGAAGAGGGTGGTTCGAGTAGCAAACCAGTTGGTGGAAAAATTCTATTTTTCGACAAGAAAACGCGGGTGACCATTTCACAATAATGGAACATAAAACAGGACATTATTTTGCGTCGGAAACAAAAAACCCAACAGCACTTTAGTATTTGTAAAACAATCGTTGAATAGGAATGTGTATCTGGAAAAATAAATAAACCTTGCAGCTTCCACTTAGTGAATGCTGTTGATTCATTTACTTCATTAAGAATTGTGGACTTATGGCTTGACGTGATAATTATTTTATGTTTCACTTTCAACTATGAACGTTCGATAATTTCAGACAATCTATGTATGTACGAGGACATGTGGTACATGTCCTGACGACAGTACTTTTTGCATTTTATATTCGTTACCGAACTCATGTCTTTGGGTTTCGGCTGTAGCGTATGTTAAGCTCATTATATTCGAATACTAATAGCATAACTAATTGGGGGAACAGCATAACTAACGGAGGAGAGTTTAATGCTTCCAAAACTCTATGCTGTCGTCGAAGTGAAATTTAAACACCCAGCCGATATCTAACATATGAATGGCACTTGTGTGTCAATGTCGTCCAAAATGCTGCGAATAATGTCCCTCCCCAAATTTAACCCCCCAAAAGCCCTATTCTATAACCACGCTGGATAGAATCATGCGATAGAACTTATAGGTGATGTTAATATCACTCAGACAATGGACACTATTTTTATCACCAGCGCTCCAGAGAAATAGCCAGTAACATTCCGTGCCTTGAAACCTTCAGCCGAAACACAAGCCCATTTTCGGACATTCTCTAAAAAATAGTGAAACTCTTCTTAGCCATACAATTCACTTATGGAATGCCCTGCCGAGACCTCTATTTCCTAGTCGTTGTAACTTGCAAACATTTAAGACCAATGTACATGGGTACCTCTCTTTTCTACCAGCCTAAGTTTCGGATTTTTTTTTTTTATAATGAGCGCACGTACACAGCACGGGCGAAGGAAATTTAGGGAGGAAGAAAAGACAGGTACCGATGTACATTGGTTTTAAATGTTTGTAAGTTATAACGACCAGGAAACACAGAGATCGGCAGGGCATTCCATAAGCGAGTTGTACGGCTTAGGAAAGAATCACGATATTTTAGAGTACGTCCGAAAATGGGCTTGATGAGCATTCATAGCGAGACGGGTGTTACGGTTGAAAGTTTGAATGGGCGGAATGCTACTGGCAATTTCAATGGAGGGTGTCAATTGATTGACTGATATTACTAGTATCACCAATTAGTTTTATCGCACGCTTTTGCATCCTATCTAGCAGGTGTAGAGATGTTTGAGGAGCACCTGACCAGATTTTGGCATTTTAGTTCAATTTTGAGTGGATGAATGCCTTATATATTGTGGCCAGAACAGAGGGGGCAAAATATTTCTTACATCGCTTGAGGAAACCTAGACATTTCGCAGCATTTTTGGCGACATCGAATATGTGGTCATTCCAACGTAAGTTGTCACTGACACACATACTGAGAATGGAAAGTGTTTTTCGGTTTCGACGATGGAAGTGCCATGGCTGGGTATTTAGATTTCGCTTTAATGACAGCAGCATTAAATTTCAGTCGATTGATAGTTCCCCAATTGGTTATGCTGTTAATATCGGAATTTAATAAGCTTAACCTACGCTGCCAATCCCGTTCTATAGCCGAAGAGCAGGGGCGTGAGTCCGGGAATGAATATGAAAAGCAGAGAGTACTGTCGTCAGCAAAGGAGTATGTTGGATTAGAGGTAGCAGACAAGAGATCGTTGATGAAAATTAAAAAGAGTGTCGGAGAAAGAACGGAGTCCTGTGGCACACCAGCATTTATTTTGTGAATATCAGTCTTGGAACCATCCGAGACAATCCATTGAAGAAGAGAGTCGTCGATCCCAAAAAATCACGCATTTTCGACAAAAAAGCCTGATGCCAAACTCTGTCAACTGCCTTAGAAATCTCAAGTGCAACTATCTTGCTTTCACTAGATTGATGTACGCTTTGATTCCACTTTTCGGCGAGACATGCCATCAGATCACCAGTGGACCTGTTGCCGGTCATTGAGAAGTTTTCGTGTTTCGAGATATTTCATGAGCTGACGGTTTATCAGCATTTCCATGACCTTGGCGAGAAGGGACGTAAGTGCGATGGGTCTGTAACCTATAACCCCTTAAGCGAGTGTTGGCCAGATTTGTTTGGTCGCTAAACATGTTGAATCAACAGTCAACCTAAGGTTTGATCTTCTATTAGCATCCAGCTTTAGTAATATTGTAGTTTGCACATAGGTTGAGTGGTTCCAATGTTGGCGAATTCGTCGGCCCTACAATTCCCCTGACATCCAATATTGGTGTCATCTCCCTAAAAGATGATTAACAGTCAAGGGCAGCGTTTTTTTTCTTTCAGAAGGAGAGAGAAAACACACACCGCAAGCAACCCCGATATCAGTCTTGGGTCCATCTGTATGGAAATGGATTGCCATATGGAAAGCATCTTCCTTTTAGAAGAATCCGGTGACCATGCTCGCATTAAGCATAGTGTAGTCATTGTTCTCTGGAAGGATTCCTAGTTTGTTAAGAATATTAGCGTGGCCAAATATTTTTGCTGAAAATATTGAAAAGTGTCAATTGTCACAGAATATCCGCTGCTGTCTTGACTGCATTGTCTAAGGCCGGACACTAGATAATCACCCCGCAGGTAAGTATCGATCTGATTTCCTTGATTGAGGGAGGGTTTGCGTTTGGATTTTTTTATATTTCCTGGAAAAGAGGGCAAGATTTGTTTTATAGGTTCCACAGCGATCTGCTCAATGGGTTATTCTGTTAAGATTTTGCTGTGGGAGTTCTTTAACAATACGAAGATAATGTCATCCGCATAGGCAACCGGTATATCAGCAGTTCGTTGACCACTAAGATTCAGAGAAGCAGCGTACATACGTTGACAAATCTTTTAACAGAAGCCTTATCCAGTTTGGAGTTGATTATCCTGTGAGTCGTCTACCTTCAGAGTTGACAGTGCTGTCATAATTGCGGATGTGTTGACGTAGTTAAACGCGACCATTGTGTGCTATCTATAATGTACGAACTGTTCGATGTGGATAGTCAGTGAATGTAGAGCCATTTCCACCAACTTTACTTTATAGTAGGCATGTTGAGCCATAGACAAAAATCATATCAATGAGTCGTTCTAGAGTTTTCAAGAGGAAAGATGATAGACTTTGAGGTCCTTTGGGACAACATGAGAGCAATTTTCCGACGTTGGGGAGGAAAACTATATTATTTTCGCGATAGGGGAATGTGGGTCATTTCTACGTAACTCCTCATGAGGAGATGATATCGGAGGATACTTGTAGCTCAGCAGGTTATCCGAGCCCGTACAGTTTGCTGTTCCTTTTTTTCTTGAAATGCCCGAGAGCATTCTTATCTCACTTTCATCTGTGTCCAAGTAAAAGTAATTTTTGCAAATGGCGTCAAGTGTCATTCTGCTTTGACAGAATGGAAAAGTAGTTGACAATAAACAATGGAGCGGTACACACCTAAAGAACGCGGAATTAGTCTGTTGTTTTAAGGCAGCGTGAATTTTGTTGTCGTTTTCCTCGTCGTCCTGCACCATATGCGCGAACAATTAAGCATTTGGCTGAGTGTCACATGCAAACTGGGTCCACTAACGATGTCACAATAAATGACGACGAGGACGTCTGAGGGAGTCCACAAACATCGACGAAACAACGATGCATACAATTTGGCACCAGCAGACGTTCGTTGCGTCGAATTTTGGTGTGAAAGACCTGCTGCCTGCTGATAGTCAAGTGAGGTTAACTTACTTCCATGCTCTGTTAAGCCTGATGCAAGAAGACGATGATTTCGTATCCAAAATCATAATGAGCGACGAAGCCCATTTGCATTTCTGGGGCACGGAGAATCCGCATGAAATCCACTAAGACCCATTGCACCAAAGTGACTGTTTGGTATGGCAGTTGCAGTGAAAAAGTGATTGAGAGATTGACAGATTGACAGATTGACAGATTGACAGATGTTAAACGCCTCAAGTTGCTGAATAGAATCACAGCTCGAGTAACGAGGGAGATTTTGAATCACCAATTTCCAGGCGGTGTGACCTCCCCTTGTGGCGATTTGAACTGGCCCTCTTTGCCGCTCAGCAAACGCTCCATTCCCATTATGTCAATGTCATCTGCATATGCGAGTAACTGGGCGGAACTTTGAAATATAGTGCGACCAGAGTTGAGTGTTGGAAAAACCACACGATAAGGCGTCGCCTTGTTTAAGTCCTTTTTTGACATTACCGACCTCGTGCATTCTCCATCCTCTTAGGCGACTTTAAACTCAAGGAAGCGGTGGTGTGTATCGATTTGTAACTTTCGGCTGAAAATTTGATCTACGATGGACTTTGCAGACGGTTTATGAAGGGTCTTAGAAGTTCATAAAATACGGCAGACATGATTTTGTATGCGATGTTGAGGAGTCCTACGAGTAGTCCCCTGTATTTCCCAGGCGTTTTCCATTCCATTCGTTGGGCATACTTTCGTCGAACTAAATTTTGGAGATGAGTTGATGTATGCTCCGTATCCAATCATCATCGGGTCCACCTTGGAAGTAATTGTCTTGGCTTCATCTTGATTGGGTGGACGGAAATATAGGATTCTCAGATTCTCACCACCTTGCAGGAGATTTCTTCTTCTATGAACATCTATACGCAATCTGTACCAAACGACTTAATTCCAAAGTCAATTACAGTGTACGAGTATTGCAGCTCTGTTCACCTGATCTATTGGTTTCCCCGAATGTTTCATCTCATCAACGCCAACATCTACAGCTGTTTCATTATGGAATAAGTCATTTTGAGGTGTTTTCCGAGCTACTGCCTTCGATTTAGTAGATGTTTAGCTCTGACTTTTCACTTTTCCTGGAATCACAATATACAATGAGTTCGGCTACTGCCGCGGCCACTGCAGGGATGAATCTATGCCATTCTAGGATGCTCATCAGATCTATTGATATTGACACATATTACAGCTATCAGTTAGGAATTCTTGACACATTTGTTGCAGTGGCACACACACCTAAAAAGTGTTCCTCAATAAATTTTGTCTATCAGCAAGTACTTTGAAAGAATACACCTTGTGCTCCTGGCTCCTGGTATCCCTGCGATAGAGGATACTGTCCTTGAGGTATTGTTGGATATCCTTGCTGATGATATCCATAACGAGGGTAACCACCCGGACCGAGTGGTGCATACGGTTGCCCTGCGAGCGGAGCAACATAAGTCTGAGCGTTCGACGGAGCATTGGCCGATGAATTTGGCGATGGAGGCTGTTGTGATGGCGGTTGATGCTGAGTGTAAGGAGTTGGTGGTGCCGACGGACCGGCGGACGTTGTTATTGTGAGGAGGAGCATACGAAGTGAGTGGGTGAGAGGAGAAAGGTTGCGAAACTGGACGCTTTGATGGAGCATTTTGGCTGTGACAAGTTGAGTGGGTGATGGTGTCTGGCCTGGACTGGGGGAGGAATCATATGAACTGCCGGCCGCTCCACTGGGCGGTGCACCAGTGGTTGGTGGTGGCTGTGGTGCTACTTGATTTGGTTGTGATGATGGTGGATGTCCCATGGCATTTGGCTGCTTTTTTTTTTTTTTTTTTTTATAAAAGAACTTAACACTCAAGAGGGTATTACTACTCTTAAAATGCCGGAGCACGTGTTAAGTTTTTCGGAAAATTGGATAGAGAGAGAGAGAGAAAGATTTTTGGACTCAGTGGTTATTTCGCTCCATGGGTGGCATCCAACATTTAATGGGGAGACTAAATTACTGGTGTAAATTGGACTTGATGTTATATTTAGGCAACCATTCATCTCACAAGATTTTAGTTGCCTGAAAAAAAGTCTTTCGGTCACGGCTGGTATTGAACCCCGAACCGTCCGATTGGGAAGCCAACACACTACCATTTGAGCCACGGCCACCCACCCGCTGTTATTGCTGCAGATGGAGGATATCCGTGATTGAGTCCCGGCTCCTGCTTGTTGGTAACCAGGTTGCCCAGGTGGCTGGATCTGTGGCTGAGCGTAGCTTGACCGTAGTTCGGACCAGCATTTGGGGCACCATACCCATAGCCCATGGATGGGGGTGGACGACGAGGATATTGACTTGGTGGCGCCTGCGCTTTTGCCTTAGGGCCGTACATATATGGTGGCGGTTTCGATTGTTGATTAGGAGGAGGAGGAGGAGGAGGATATGATCCCGGTACCGAGCCTTGGTGCTGCGAAGTATTCGGATAGGGATGATTTGGTGACGGCGGCATGCCAGCATGATGGTAGCTCTGGCTGCTGGGCGGGTATCCTTGAGTTGGAGGCCCATAAGATGGCATAGCACCTGGATAGCCAGTCCGTGGTTGATAAGGTTGCGTTTGAGGGCGGATATCCCGGATAGTGGCTGTGCTGTTGATATCCTCCGCGGTACTGCGACTGCGGTGGTGGTTGCTGTGATTGTGGCTACCCTCCAGTTCGTTGTGGCTGTTGGCTGTTCTGAATTGATGGAGGTGGCTGTTGACCAGGTCCTGGGACACCACGATATGGAACATTCCCGGGCTGTTGTTGTTGTTGTTGTTGTTGCTGCTGCTGTGGTTGTTCAGCCGGCGACTGAAATTGCTGCGAGTTAGGTTGCGGCATGTTTGCATGCGAAGGTCGGGGACTGCTGATTGGCATTCGGGTATGGCAATTGAGCGCTATTTTGTGGTGATGGTACCCCCAATTCTAAAGGACCGTGGGGCGGCATACCCATACAATACATGCAGTGGCGGCAATATTTGAGTCATATACATCGACGGATCCGCCAACTGTGCCAAGTACACCAAGTTACAATGTAACGCTGCATGATACGAAATGCATTCTTGTGATTTGCCCATATTCAGAAAATCTTGTATCGTCTGAATTATGCCACAATTTTCGTCCAAAATTTTTTGTATATGTGCCGGACTGCACGGTGGAGGTACACCTCTATTGGGCGGTCCACCAGGTAGATCACCACCGGGTGGACCACGCTGCATTGGCTGGTTTCTCGTTTTTATCCACAATTTTAACTGTGCACTTTTAACTGCAGTCTCAAAAATCTATTCGATAATTGTTTATTAATTAGGCAAGCACACCTAGAACCACATTTGTTCGATATTTATTGCGATTTTCTATGTGAATTTCCTTTAAAGAATTTACGTGAAAAACTAACAGAAAAAGGAACTTCGATATGACAGAAAAATCCATCACTTACTCTGATATCCACTCATACGATGATTGCGATTGCTATCCTTGACCATCAAAGTTAACTTTCATTCGAATTTGACAAAAGCCTTTCGGCTTAGCACACCCTTAGGCAAGTCAAGTGTGTTTTATATCATTGATAAAGCCTCAGCAACCCCTAAAAATAAAAAGGTGATAAACAAAATTCCAACAACGACGAGACCGTATAAGGAGGAATGCCTGTTGACTAACCATCATGATATGGATAGGGTGGCATACGACGACTCATAGATACATATGTACATATGTGCCGAAGCCGATAACATTACTCCACATGCGTTATTCTCGTCTGTGCCTGCCCATATGTCTGTATGCATGTATTTCGTATCTCGTGTGCGTACTGTTGCCAATGAGTTTAATGGGCAAAATAAGCACATCCAAGAATTTGAAGGTCTTCAATTCAAGAGCAACAATAAAGTAGAGATAGGTTAGTTACATTCACCGGGATACACTCGTAGATAGATATGCACAGTAGATATGCACAGTAGATATGCACTTTATATAGAAATGAATGCAACAAATTAGATTGAGGTGCTTCTCAAATGGAGTAGGCATCGTGCTACTTTTTGAATTACGAGTATGACGATCCGATTGGTAAATACGCAGTAACAGTGATCCATGTACCTCATATATCTATTTACGTGTATTTGCATATTAATTTTTGAATATTTACATAAATTTAATTTGACTGGTTTTTTTTTTGTTTTTTTTTTTTGGCAGGAAAAACTCTCTCCTATGACCGACTACCGACTACCGACTACCGACTTCAACCCCCCAACCCTTAAATTATGTATTTCACTAACATTGAGGAAAAGGTAGAGCTTTGCTTTCTCTAAAATGGGGGATGCGCAATCAAAATGCTACAGCAACAATGGGTATAAGTGGGGGGAGGAGGAGGTGGAAAAAAAGCGATCCGGGTTAAGAATAAAAATAATTAAGACGAAGCCCAACCAGTCATGAAGAAAACGAAAAGGGATTTTAGTAAGACAAGGAAAAATACAAAAAAAAAATGGAATCCACGCATAAAACAAAGGGACATCGAAAAAGAAGCGGCGCGTTTTATAGAAAAACGTCAGGACAACATTGGTCTTGGTGCTGGTGTTGGTTCTGGTGCTGGTGCTGGTGCTGGTGCTGGTACTGATTCTGATTCTGGTCTTGGTTTTGGTCCTGCTCATGATGATAATGATGATGATGATGAGCCTCTCGCCTTTCGCTTTTCGCCTTTCACCCTTCGCCTTTCGCCTTTCGCCTTTTGCCTTTCCAACGAATACCATTGCCTGTGCCAAAATACTGGTGGTGGTGAAGCGGAAGAATTGAAAGCCATTTTTATTATTGCTTATATTCGTATCTCTCGTTTAAATACAAAAGCTATAGATGGGTGTGTTGGATATTTAATGATAAGTTTTTGGGGGACCTTGACGACGAAGAAGGAGGCGTCCATTGACTTTTTTCTCTATTCCTTCTCCTCTCTCCCCCCCCCCCTCGCAATCATGCCGCCGTTTATTCTGTTTCTTAATTTCATCTTTTCCAACAGCGAGGAGGGGGGCTTAATGGACACAACAGAAAGAGACGAACGAGTCCTTTTTTACTGGCGCTGTTGGGTATTTTTGCCTTCGTCACGTTACGCTTTTCCGAAAGAAAAACAAAATTATTCAAGATACATACATACATCTATAAAAAAGGGAAAAGAAAATGAAAAGAAACAGCCAGCACACCATTAAAATGGAGCAACAACAAAAAGAGGACGCCAACGACAACGACAACGGCAACGACAACGGCAACGGCAGCGGCAGCATCAGAGGCAGCGGAAACTTCCATGGCGCAAATGATAAAGGAATATAAAATGAAATACCATTTAAAGCAGCGCGAAAAAAAAAACAAAAAAAAACAAAACAAAATTACAAGTAAGTATCTAATTCTTTTTGTAGATTTTCTCTCTCACAGTAAAGTTACTTAAGTAGGTTGCTTTTTTGGAAAGTCTTGGTGAGCCGAAAGGACCACGGACCAACGACCAAGCAGCAAGTACCAAAGACGTAAAACGTAAGACGTTAGAACGAAAAACGAAGGACGACTTATACTGTGAAGGTGGTAGGGTTATGATGCCCGATGATGGTGGTAGTGACGAACAAATGAAACGAATGGACGATAGAAGCTTTAAAGGATGCTACATTTTCTTTTTGGAAAAAAAAAAAAAAAATAACAAACAAGGAATGAGGTCGCACCAACGAACAGTCGGTCGATGGTGATAAAAAGGAAGAATACTTAATGAGGGTGGACAGAACGAGACGCAAACGACAACGGTATGAGTAGATTGATGGCGCGTGTTTCGTTCTACATAACCATACCTAAGGACACTTTCTTATTTTTTATTTTTTTTTCTTTTTTTTCTATTCTACACCAACTTTTATTCCCATTCGTTCGTATTTGTATCGTACCATCATCATCAGTATCATCATGAGCATAGAAAGAAAAGTAAAGAAGTACGCGCCAATGGTTGAATGAGTTAAAAGCAGTGAAATCGACCGTGATTCGAAATTATTATTGTACCGATATTCATCGGAGTTATCAGTAAATAGGTTTAAAGATGGTACAAAAAAAAAAAAAACAACAACAACAACTTTTGAAATAAATGGATGTGCTTTTACATTCAGGGCTGGACCTTGTTAATTCCACTCGTATACACAAGCCAGCTACGAGTAAGTGGGTAGGTGGTAATTTTAACTGACATTGTTAGATGTACATGCTTTTTGGTGTAAAGAAATTTTCTTTTATAAATAAAAATTAAAAACTTCTGTGTTCTCCTCTGCACCATCCAACATTGCTGATGATGCTTTTGATGCTTTTGATGTTCTTCAGTCTGAGCTCGATAATAAATTTTAATTGGCATCTTCTTCAATTGGCTTAGAGACAATAGAATGTATCTACATTTCGTGTACATACGAGTATATAAGAGTGATTACCAATTTATTGGAAATAACCTTTGATTTATGCATAAACTACTTACACTACTTTACTTTTGACGACAAACAGTCCAGAGTATCTGCCTTTACTTTTACACGTCAAATTGATTAAGGTTTCCTATGCCACCATCTCCACTTCCTCATCTGTTTTGGGGAGGAATAAAGGCTCCATACACCTTACATATCCTTGCCCGGTTGTTGTCTTTTGCTTCGTTTTGAACACTTAAAAATGGAACGAGTACATTTTCACCTCGAAACAGTTAAGGATACTATCGTGAAGGAATATTCTCTGAAATCGACATAATCACGGATGGTTGGAAATAGGATACGCACTGAGAGCTGTCAACATGGCGATATCCTGTATTGTAGATGTTGTTCAAAATGGTAACCATCTGATCAGTTGACAAAAATAGCAGCACTATAAACGGGGTAGCGGATGAATTCTCAGATGGAATCTGGAATATAGCAAGTAAAACCTTGTCCGAGATACTACAATATAACACAAATTCAACTTTATTTACCAATATACACTAATTGAAACGATTTTTCAATCTTTCAATACCAGTTTTGTAGGACAATTTCGATTTAGCCTCAAAATAGGCCTCTGTTTCGGCGATTCGGTCTTAAATCTCTTTCCGGCGAGCATTCTTTTGAGGTCTACGTAGCCGATTTCATTCAATTTTGCCATCGTTTTCATCGACTTGTGACACGGTGTATTGTCTTGATGAAACAGCACTTTCTTTTTCTTCAAATGCGCGGCCGATTCGGTCTTAAATCTCTTTCCGGCGAGCATTCTTTTGAGGTCTACGTAGCCGTTTTCATTCAATTTTGCCATCGTTTTCATCGACTTGTGACACGGTGTATTGTCTTGATGAAACAGCATTTTCGTTTTCTTCAAATGCGCGGCCGTTTTTCTACGATTTCGTCCTTCAAACACTCCAACAACGCAATGTCATAGTCGCTGTTGATAGTCTGCCCTTTTCGACTATCTCGATGAAAATTACTCCATGTGCATCCCAAAATACGAATGCCATGACCTTGCCAGTCGAGGACGAGGTTCGTCTGGTGTGAAGTGATGGAGCCAAGTTTCATTCATTGTCACATACCGATGAACAGCTTTAAACACTCTTCCGAATCATCAACACGTTGTTGTTTTTGGTCGATTGTAAGCAAACGCGGCATCCACTTTGAACAGAGCCTTCGCTCTTGCTCTTTTGATATCTTCAGAGCCTCAGCTATCTCGATCAACTTCACTTTACGGTCATTCGTAATCATTTTGTGGACTTTTTTGATGTTTTCATCTGAAACAGCCTCTGTTGGATGTCCACTGCGTGTATCATCTTCGGTGCTTGTATGAACACTTTTAAATTTTTCAATCCATTTGCGGTTCGTTCGCAAGGTGCAGAGTCCGGGTGACACTTATCAAGCCATTTCTTTGCATGTTTTGAATCCATTTTTTGTTCACAATAACAAAAGTAGCTTCACTCACAATGGTATATCTCGAGAACTATCTTTTGAAGATTGGTACTAACTGAAAATGGTATGGATTTAATTAAAGTGGTGACCAATGTGAATGACTCAAACTGCAAACAACTTCAGACTGCTCAAATTTTGACACATGACAGATAATTTTATTATTTACAAGCCTTTTAAACGATTTGCGTCTCAGTTGTGTTGAAAAATTTTTATCCGCGATGGAATTGTTGCTATTGTTAGAGCCCTCCAGCACCTCAACGTGAATAAATCATTTGTGTCTCGAACCATAGAGGTGGCCATAAAAAAAACAGCAACATCGGCAGAAATGATTCGGAAAGTGAAGGCTCGAATTGAGGCGAAATCCACGTCGAAGTGGAAGAAAAATGGCTCGTGAGCTCAACATATTGTTGGGACGGATGCAGCACATACTGAAAAATGAGCTTGGGCTCAAGCCATTGAAGTTCCAAAAAGCACACGATCTTACACCGAAACAGAAAAAAAATTAGAGCGAAGGAGTTGCTACGCTTGCATGAAAGTGGTGAGTTGCCGAATTTGGTTTTGTCCGATGAGTCGCCATTTGTTATCGAGCAACATGTCAACAAACAAAATGGCCGAGTTTACTTGCCAGAGAGGTTCTTCGAAAATTTACACCTTCGAACGGCCAGCAGAAAGCAGGCAGCACCGATGGTGATGATTTGGACCGCCATAACCGCCGATGGTCGCCCTCCGCTCGTATTTTTGGACCGTGGTGTCAAAATTAATGCGATCGTCTACCGTGAAACTGTCTAAGAGGCAGTATTGAAGCCTTGGGCAAACAAACATTTCGATCGGAGACCGTGGACATTTTTAACAAGACTCGGCACCGTCTCACAAAGCGCGCGTCAACTAAGATTGTTTAAAAAAACAATGTTCCACACTTCATTTCTTCGACACAATGGATTGCAAATTCTCCGGATGCAAATCCGTTGGATTTCTCTGTCTGGGGTATTTTGAAGGCAAAGGTTGGCACTAAAAAAATACCAAAATTTGGACCACCTCAAACAAGCACTTCGCCGGGAATGGGTTAAAATACCGCAGAGCCACTTGCGTGCAGCGTGCGATGCTTTTTTCGTCCGTCTCAAAGCGGACATATTGAAAAGTCAGGAGCTGGCAAAAGATATGGTGGCGGATGAGACACCGACCCCCAGGGGTTCAAAAATGGAACGGCCACGAAAAAAAAAAAAAAAAAGTTACGACACAATAACCCGCCTCAGATACGGACGGATTTGCAGGTTTTCATACGTCCACCACCATGAAACCGCTGTATGCTACTCCAGGAATTTAATTCGGAAGTCTTACCAAAAGTTAAAAGTCTCTGGAGACAAGCAAGGAACCAAAGTAGTAGAGTCGCAGTCATTGCTAAAAATTTTAAAGAGCATTTCTGTAGACTGTGTCTGTCCCTGTCTGTCTGTGTCTGTCAAAAAGAATGAACCTTTCAACCTGGACAAAGTAGACCAACAATTTCGTCGAAAAAGTGACAATAACTTTTCAAAATGGCAGACGATGACTTGACAAGGAGCACACATCAATTAAACTGTAAAATATTGTCGGACGAAAGCATGCCCGGTAAATGAAGCCCCAGCATTGTTTGTCCGATTCTCAAGGTTCACGAACAGTCTATCAGTTCTGACGCAACCGGTGAGTTCGCCGTCTACCACAAAAAGAGGAAGAACGTGTTTTATCATCCCTAGATGATAGGTGTCAACTAAGTGTTTACATACTTCAGGCTGTAGTAGAAGCACTTGATCACTTGAAGCACACGAATTCGGACCCAAATGAGAGAAAAACGACCAAAATCGATTTAAATCTAATTTGGGATGGAAAACTGTTGCCAAGTTTAAAAAGTTCAAAAGAAAGAACGCCTACCAATTCCGATTTCATTCGGAGAAAAAGAATATATTTTAGCAGTGCTCAAACTCGGAACTTCTACTGGCAAAGACAAAGCTTAAGCTATTTTGAGTGCGATTTCTGATTGGGACCTCATAGATAAGGTACAAATTATGTTCGGCGATACAACGGCCTCTAATACAGGTCGCTTAAATGGGGCTTGTGTGCTCTTGGAGCAAAAAATAGGAAGAGAATTGTTACTTTTTGCTTGCCGTCATCATATATATGCACTGGTTTTGAGATGTGTATTTGAATCAAAGATCCTTCGTGGTTTACACAGGAGATGGATCGGTTTATCTTAAAACTTAAATCACTGAGGTAAATGGACGACAGTAGTTTAGCATTTTGAAGTTTCTTAGATATTAAAATCAGCTGAAACTTTGCTGGGCTGAGGGTCAAACAATTACGTAGCGATCATTGGTATATTGCGGATAAATCCTCATTCAACCTGCAAACAAGATCCTCAACTAGACCAAGAGGTCTAGATAGATATATTTGCGCATCATCCGCATAGAAGTGAAGGACTAGCGTTTGAGGAAGCTTTGGGGGAGGTCATTAATAAATATGCAAAACAATATTGGACCAAGTATTGAGCCCTGTGGTACTCCTGCTTGTATATTCCCTTTGACAGCGATTACTTAAGTAATTAGTTATGAGATGTGCCGAACTTTCATTAAAACCAAAATACCTTCTTAGTTTATCAGAAAGGATTTAATGGTTGACTGTGTCAAAAGCTTTTGAAAAGTCAACTGATTCTTATGTCATCGAGAAGAAAACCAGACTGCACCAAAGCAAGAAGCTTATGATGATTTAGATGATTTTAGATTTGCTTGGCAAGGACTTTTTCCAAGACTTTTGAAAGCCAAGATAATATATTGGGTCTATAATTTAATTAACTTAATTCGTGCGGTTTGCTAAGAGATGGCGTAACTTGTATTATTCCATTGGAACATGCGTTGGAAAGCTACGTCATTTGAAGCGTAAATAACAATAATTTTTTTTCACTCAAATATGTTGAACTTTGTGCCTGAAAAAGTGTTTTTTTTTGCGGGGAGTTCTTCTTCATTACTTTAATATGAAGGAAACTACTGCCGAAAGTCATCGTATTTCGGGGTGGAAGTTTATGATGAATATGCGCTAGCTGAGCGAATGTACCAAAAGTGGTTTGCATGATTTAAAAGTGGTGATTTTGACTTGGAAGACGATGAACGTAATGGGTAGCCAAAAAAGTTCGAAGATGAAGAACTGGAAGCATTACTCTATGAAGATTGTTGTCAAACACAATCGTTTAAAAGCAGCTGGATATATTCCAAGCCGAGAGGCGTCGAAAGGCGGTTTTGCATGTCCGAAATGCTGCTGGAAGCGCCACAAAAGGAAGTCACCCATTACGGATCCATTACGACAACCCCAAGTGCAAAAAATCATATGTGAAACCTGGCCAATCAGCCAAATCAACGGCAACAGCCGAATATCCATGGCGCGAAGGTAATGCTCTGTATTTGGTGGGATCAGATGGGTGTGCTGTATTATGAGCTGTTAAAACCGGGTGATACCATCAATGGACCGAACACAATTAATCCGTTCGAAGAGAGCAGTGACTGAAAAACGCCCGGAATATGCGACCAAACAAGAGGCAATAATTTTCCATCATGACAACGCTCGGCCCCACGTTACTATTCCGGTTAAGAACTATTTGGAAACCCGCCTTATAGCCCAGACTTTGCCCCTTCTGACTACTATTTGTTCCGGTTGATGCAGAACGCCCTCACTGAAATATGGTTCACATCAGAGAAGAATATCAAAATTTGGCTTGATTTATTCTTGGCTGCCAAGCCGGCGTAGTTCTTTTGGGATGGGATCCACAAATTGCCAGAGAGATGGGCAAAAGTCATAGCTTCAGATGGGCAATACTTTAAATATACTAAAACCGCACGAATTATACCCGATATATTAAGCCTTTGTCGGCGCAGGTTATCCTTGTGTTATATAGCCAAGAAATTTTGCGTTTAGTATTAATAACCAATCTAGGCTTAAAGATTATTCGAATCGTCTTAGATGTGGCTCAAAAGTTGGAAGAAGCCTTTGTCAACTTATAATGTAAGACTGGAAACTGTTAGCCCAAGGACCACGTTAGTTGAAGATAAAGATGAATATAATAGTTGAAGAGATTAGGACCCTAATTCCAAATTAGAGACTCTACGAATCTCTAGGACACATATTTATTTACAATTAAGGATTTTAAAAAGAAGCAAGCAAGAAGAAGAACATCAAAAGCCTCTAACTCAACGTAGCGGACTCAGCTCCGGCCAAAAAAAAAAAAAATTAATAATCTCATTTTACTAATTTCGTAAAAGTTCTTTCCTCCCATCTATGTTACTACGAGTATAAATCAAGGCGCAGCAGGTAAATATCAAAACTGGTTTTTCATTCGTAAGCCTACACCCTTCCATTTTTGTACATTTCTTATACATACGAGTATATAGCCCAGTACATAAGGGTGAAAAAAAAAAAAAAAACCTTCCGCAAGGGTTGAATTTTTTTTTTTTAAATTGCTTTATACCCTGTACCTAGCTCCTCTCACACCATTCAAAATTTTTAAGTGGAAAAACTAAGTTCAAAGTAAAAAACCAAAATCTGATTGAACAGGGTTGGTGTTCCATTTTATTTTTTCTTCTTCTTATTCTCCCTTTTTCCCGAATAAATAAAAAACGTTGGGAGAAAAAAAAAGAAGAAGAAAAGCAAAACGAAAAAAAAAAAAAAAAAAACAACAACCTTCATCCCTCCTTCTATTGCAAACCATTAACCATATTATCTGCTACACAGAGGGGACGACGACAAAATTGCCGGCTATTAATATTGCCTACCACCTTTCTATGGAGTGTGGTGGAAAGGGGGGGGTAAGACAATTTTCTAACGAAGAGATTTTCTTAGAATTGTTACCGACCGGCCAAGTTGAATTTCGCCCTGCCACCCCCAGTGTTCGTACACCAAATCTATTCCTCATTCACGAGCGCCATTTAATCTCCAACCCTCTCTGGAAAAAATTTTCGAAATATTCACAAAACAGCCCTAAAGACCAAACTAAGGCCGTTCAAGCTTAAGGTGTATTTTACATAGATAGGAAAAAACGTATCCATAGTATAACGAATGAAAAAAAAAACAGAAAATAAGAAAAACCATCAAGACGAAGAAGAAGGGCAAACGATTGCGCTCCTAAGAGATTATGGCGCAAAAATGAAAAGAACTTGAGCCTTGAATTGAGAAAGATAGAAGCTGGGCCATGGAATGGTGAATGGTGAATGGTGGATGGGGGATGGTGGATGGTAGATGGTAGATGGGGGATGAAGTAGGCAGAAGGAAATTTAGATGAACAAGTTTAGACTGTCATTTCTGATGCGATTGATAAGTACGTATTTAGAGAATAAAATTTTCCTAAGCAAGGATAAGCAAAGTCCTTTATTACCAAAGACGTTTAAGATTTTCCTTCTTTTTTTTTTTGTTGTTTTTGCTCCTCTTGCTTGTCCCATTTTGTAGAGTGTAGATAAGACAGCAGTTCTATTCCAGTTGGGGGGTGGCTATCATAAATAATTTTCAGATGGTCGTAGTTATGACCACCATCTTCAACGAAAGGATCTACTTGTATATCACGACCATTGCTTATAATCAATTTTTTAATCAGAGATGCGTTTGAAGGATTTGTGGATTTGTTAATACCTTGAAGGCATTTTATGTTGTTTTGTTTTTTTTTTAACTTAATTAGGTCAAGTCGACCATATTGTTTTAAAGGCACATAGATTCAGGTTTATCCTTAGAATGAAAGTCAAAAATAGCTATGGATGTTTGGCTGTCTGTTATTCACCAGCCGCTTTGATTCGTAGGGAAGAACGACGGTAAAGTCTATGTAAATCTTGATGAACACTTGGTTTTTTGTCTATCGGAGAAGAGCCCTCAGACAAGTGAGTAGCCCGTTAAACACAATATACGAGTATGTTACATATCTCAGTTCTTCGCTTCCGTGGTCAAGTGTCTTCAGTACCAGCGCCTGGTACCGAATTGGAGGATACGTTGGGCATTCACAAGGACAATATTCTGCGGTAACGTCATCACACATCAACCGGGATGAGTCACTTAAGTCTAGTACATTTATGTGGGTGGATATAAATGCAGGAGCATAGATTGCGATGATGAGTCAGAGTTTTTTTTTCACGAGAAATCTTGTCTTCTTCTTAATTTATAAAAGAAAGTGACGTTAGTTACCAATTCGGACTGGTCTACGGCCAAACAAGAAGATTTTACGACGCCATCTTCATGATAGATGACGCTTAGGTTTACGTTACGTTGTGACAATTTTTTTTTTGTTTTGTCAATTTTTTGCTACAATTGTTTTTGTACGATCTCAGTGGCCAGTTCACATCACCTCCACGTGAGATGACTATGCCCTCTAATCGCTCGTGTAGAAATTCCAATCTGGCGTGAGCTGTATGGTACGTAACGCCGCCGTTCTGTTGAAAGCACATGTCGTTGGTGTCCATATCATCCAATTCTGGCCAAAAGAAGTTGGGAATTATCGACCTATAGCGCTGGTGATGGCCTGGCCAACGTCGTTCTCAAAAAAATATGGACAGATGACGCCGCCAGCCGAAAATCCACACCAAACAGAGAACTTCTTCGGGATGCATTGGACGCTCTTGGATCTCATATGGATTTGTATTGTCCCAAATTCGACAATTTTGTTTGTTGACGTAGGTACCCATTCATCCCGAAATGGGCCTCATAGCTGAAACTGATTTTTCGAAGAAAATTAGGGTCAGTTTCCAACTGCTCCAGAGCCCATTCAGGGAACACACGTCGTTGTCTATGGTCGTTTACCTTCAGCTCTTGGGTCATTTGAATTTTGTACAGATACAGGCCCACGTCACGATGCAAATTTGGCCAAGTTGTGATCTGCGAAAGGCCGAGTTCTTGTGAGCGACGTAAAATCGACTGCCTCGGATTCTCCTGCACACTTTCACGGACAGCGGCGATGTATTGGTTTATCGTTTACTGAGCAAGTGAACTCAAATTTATCCGCCACACAGTGAATAGTTCTATCGGTAGGACGATTATGGACGATTATTCTTCTCTCACCGCGGTCTCGCCATTTACGTGCGTAGTGATGTAGCTTACCAAACTCCACCACAATGTAGTTCCTATTCCAATCCGGAATTAAATTTCATCTGGCTAAAATTCCATCTCCGTAAGCGAGTTTGATGCGCTGTTTGACTCCATTCAAAGAATTGTATCCCTGTATCCTTCAATATACACAATTCTGGTTGGCTTCAACATTCTGGACAGACAACACCCGAAATACGGTATGTTGAGATCTTCGCTGCGGAAAATAACTTAACCCAGTTTGTAAATGAGCCCACACGAATATCAGACGTTGACAGTCATACCTCCAACACCCTGGACTTGTTTCTAACTTCTCATCCTGATAAGTACACCGTTGATGTGCTCTCCCCTCTAGGCTCGTCGGACCATTTTGTCATATCGTACACCAACCACACAGTTCGAGAAAAGATTCCTTAAAAAAACCGTATGGAGCGGACTTAAAAACTTCTTTAGGAATTTTAACTGGCCGCTATGTTTCCTCGTGAATGCCGCTGCTGATATGATCACTGACACTATTCTCTCCGGAATGAGATCCTTTATCCCTCATCAGATGAAGAGTATCAAACCTCGAGCTGTCAGGGTTAGAGAATTGTTTTTTTTTTCGGTCCTACAGGACCAAACGAGCCAGAAATGACTGCAACGTCTTTCTCAAGCGACCAAAAACTGAGGCAAAAAAACTGCAATATCCCAAAGGTAGTAAAAATTTTTGGTCATTCGTCAAAAACATTAGAAATTCTGCCTCATCCTCCATTCCAACGCTCATTTGCAATGACATTTCAGCTGTCAGCTCTTTGGACAAGGCCAATCTGCTTGTTGAACACTTTGCGGCTATCTCAACACTCCCAGATTGTGCTTTGTCCCCGCCTACACTTGAGTGCGTCGAATCTACAATGGGACGAATCCACTTTCGCACTCGTGTAGTAGCAAGAGTTCTTAAAAATCTTAATATTCACAAATCCGCTGGTCTACTCCGTAAGCGTAAGCTGGCAAAACCACTCCGTAAGCTTTTTCATCAATCCTACTCTTTAGGACTCTTTCCGAGCAGATGGAAAACAGTATTCTTTTCTCTCCTCCTACAGATCCATTGCACTTCCCTCCAAGGTCATGGAAACGCCGATAAACCGTCAGCTCATGCAATATCTCGAAACACGAAAACCTCTCAATGACCGGCAATATGGTTTTCGTAGCAACAGGTCCAATGGCATGCCTCACCGAAAAGTGGAACCAAAGCGTACATCAATCTGGCAAAAGCAAGACAGTTGCACTTGAGATTTCTAAGGCAGTTGACAGAGTTTGGCATCAGGCTCTTTTGTCGAAAATGCGTCCTTTTGGGATCGATGACTCTCTTCTTCTTCTCGAATGGTTTCAAATCTGATATTCACAAAATAAATGCTGGTGTGCCACAGGGCTCCGTTCTTTCTCCGACACTCTTTCATAAATAATTTCTTGTCTGCTACCTCTAATCCAATATACTCCTTTGCTGACGACAGTACTCTCTGCTTTTCATATTCATTCCCGGACTCACGCCCCTGCTATTCAGCTGTAGAACGGGAACGGCAGCGTATGCTAAGCTCGTTAAATTTCGATATTAACAGCATAACCAATTGGAGAACTATCAACCGACTGGAATTTAATGCTGCTGTCATTAAAGCGAAATCTAAATTCCCAGCCATGGCACTTCCATCGTCGAAACCGAAAAACACTTTCCATTCTCAGTATGTGTGTCAGTGACAACTTACGTTGGAATGACCACATATTCGATGTCGCCAAAAATGCTGCGAAATGTCTAGGTTTCCTCCAGCGATGTAAGAAATACTTTACCCCCTCTGATCTGGCCTCAATATATAAGGCGAATGCCCTCAAAATTGGACTAAAATGCCAAAATCTGGTCAGGTGCCCCTAAAACATCTCTACACCTGCTAGATAGGATTCAAAAGCGTGCGATAAAACTCATTGGTGATACTAATATCAGTCAATCAATTGACACCCTCCATTGAAATCGCTCATCAAGCCCATTTTCGGGCGTACTCTAAAATATCGTGATTCTTTCCTAAGCCGTACAACTTGCTTATGGAATGCCCCGCCGATCTCTGTGTTTCTTGGTCGTTATAACTTACAAACATTTAAAACCAATCTACATCGGCACCTGTCTTTTCTTGCTGCCTAAATTTCCTTCGCCCGCGCTGTGTACGAACATTTTAAGGGTACAAAAACTTGTAATTGCAATTGCAATTTGAGCCGATATTAGTTTTCCGGCGACTTTGGACATCCAGAATTTTGAAGGAGTATCTGATGAGGGGAATCGCGCGCGTGCTGTTTACTAAGAGCTTACGGCACGTTGCAGACTTTAAAAACCTGACTCCATTGTCGGTCGTAGGGTTATGCAGCCTGTGTTTTCCGATGACCCCCTCAAGGACGGTTTCCTTACCCAGTCCTGCGTTAAGATCTTGTTGCAAAATTTTGTTGGCGTAGGTGATGCTAATATTACACAATCAATTGACACCCTTGAATACCGACAAAAGGCATAAGTAATGTCTCCTGCCTTACCTTGTTCTATCCTTATTTTCACCACTAGTGCCAGTGGCATTCTGCCTCTTCAAGCCTTCAGCAGTAACACCCATCTCGCTATTCAAGCTCATAGTTTAGCAGTATAATAAGTGTTGTCATACCCATTTCAGCGTTAAAAAAAAAAAAAAATTAAAAGAAAACCTCATCTCCTGGCTGGCAAATAAGCCAGTCCTTGCCAGAAGCATACTCGTCCATCAAGGAGACATCAAGCCTGAAACTCGCCACAATATTGCATAGCTCAATGGCTAAATTCTGCTCTGTTTAAGCCGCAAAGCCGCACTATTAAATTATTTTAATTTATTTTTCGCATACTTTCTCGTTTCACCTTTAGATTTTTCGAAACATAATATCAAAACAAAAACAAAAAAAAAAAAGGAAAAAACTTCAAAATATCAATAAAGGACGAACATCAGCTTTGCCTAAAACTTTTTCAATTAAACAACTCGTTTTTTGTTTTTGCTGGAGAGTTATTTATTTATTTTTTTTTTTTTTTTTTTAGGAAACTTTCCAGCATCCTTTTTATCTGTTATTTACGCGAGGACGTCCTTCGCTTTGTCTATATAATATTTGTTTGTTGTGTTGAAAATTTATGAACTTTACATCGAAGAAAATACCCCTCCAGTTGAATGGCCATAGTAAATAGCGCGCTTCCAACAAAAGTTGAATATTAATTGAAAAATATATCCAACGTCGGTCGGTGTTGGTATTTTTTGTTTCTTTTCTTTTTTCTGTGTTTTTTTTTTTTTTTTTTTTCGGTCGCTCTCTTTTCGTTTCCGTTCTTTTGTTTTCTTTCTTGCTCGCCTAATTTAAATGTCCTTTAGAGGAAGAGTTTTAAAAACTTTCGAAAACAGCAAACATTTAATTTTCGTTGGAAATTTTAATTATTCCCTGAGATGCTGTAGCTATTTCCATTGCGAGTTATAGGCATTAGAGATTAGAGTTCGCTCGTCCTCGTGCAGCATTTGACTTAGATCTGAGTACTAGGGAAGGGTGGCAGACTCCGAATTGAAGAGAGGAGTTTAACGTAAAGCGGACTATGGTTCTCGTGCAACATTTCGTTGAAATATAAAAGGCTTTTTGGAATCTGTGTCCCACGAACGTCACACACCAGTGCAGAGCATGAATTTTTAATACGAGTATATGTATCTACACAAAGGAAATGAGGAATCAATAAATGTAAATATTGAACGGGAAAGGGTAATGTTCGCCTGAACATTGTATTTTGTAACTGGGCCATAGGACTCTCACGTTGGGTTGGTTGCTGATGTTTTGGTTTTAAGCAGGCCGGTGGAACAAGTTCGGATTTCAAGCCGTACAACGTCGATTTGTTTGGAGCTGATTCTGAGTGATTTTGGACAAAAAAAAAATTGTCGACAAGATACGAATACCATACGGCCTTATACAGGGTTTGCCATTAAATGAGACAAGTTGTGTATGACAACTGACGAAAGAGAGGGGGATGGATGCCATCTCACTAAGACACTTTCTCCTGTTTCCGGGCGGCAGCGGACGAATTCTAAGGATGGAATCAACGGTGGCGTCCACAGTTCCAGTTAGGCCGAACTAGTGTTGTTATCTCTATATGAGCTGCTTCAACGTGTTTGAATACGAGGTTTCAGGGAGTTGGAAAAGAATTAGTGGCGGGTGAGTCCTTAATAAAGGCCAACGGCAGCACTCACATCCGCGGCTACTGGCTCCGGAATTTGGTCTGGTTCCTTTTGTCCCAGGGGTTCCAAAATGGGTGTGGACCTCCAGCTTGCGGATGGATTGTGCATGGGGTTAACTGCTCTCCATGTTACAAAGCGACCAATAGCCTCGGATAAAGACGGATTCACTGTTGACGACCCTGTGAAACGAACAAAGGACAACGATTTTCGGATCTGCACGTGGAATATTCAGACCTTATGTTTACGGGATGCCCATACATCCATGGGAGCAAGGATACGCCTTGCCATCGCTCTCCGTCAATCCTTTGATATCAAATTCGGAACTGTGTTGGAGGCACAAGTTCCACCCTTGGTATGGGTCGAGACTGATCTAAAACCTCTTACGGTCACAGCACCCAGTACTTATTTGCAACTCTACAATGGGTCAGACCAACAGGAAGACCCTTCCCGCGATTTGGATTTAAACCACAGCCACCATGACGCTCCCACAAAGGAGCCTACCCGGACCGAAATCCGGGGGGCTCCTAACTCCCATAGTACCGTGGTTTAAGTCCTGGTAGGGACTACCGGTGGTCTTGCCGCCAAAAAGACCTTGTAACTGGTCAAATCGTAGCGACTGAATCATCTGAAGATGTTTACGATAAGACCAGTAATATGCTCTGTCCCCGCTTTTTATTAGACAACGTCATTGATGGGCGAAGCCTTGGTAATTGTACGAGGACCCTCAGACCTTGGACAGGCCGTGTGCAGCCGAACAATTAGCGGAGACCCTAGACTGCTATAAAATAAATATCACCGCCATCCAGGAAGTGCGGTGGGATTGGCCGGGCAAAGATAGATGAAAAACTGTTTACTACGGTGATTGCTATAGGGAACCTAAGCAGCGTCTATTTGGATAGTGACGTACGCAAAAAATCCTGAGCTTTCGACGCGTGAGTGAATGCCTTATAACAATCCGTATCAGAGGTAATATGCCATCACGCTCCAACAGAGCAAAAGGACGATGCTACCAAAGAAAGTTTCTACGAGCTCCTCGACAAAACCTACGAGCAATGTCCGATGTATTACCTTAAAATCGTCCTTCGCTACTTTAGTGCCAAAATTGGAAAGGAGCACATCTTTGGTAGTACAATCAGAAGGCATGACCTACACGACACCACTATAGAAAGCACACGGTTCCCTCACCTCAATATTCACAAGGGATCATGGCAGATCTCAGATCAGCAAACTGTCAATTAGATTGATCATGTTGCGATCGACGTAAGGCACTCCTCAAGCCAATATAGACTCGGACCACTATCTGGCTGCAGCCAAGGTACGTCTACGGATATCTCAGAGGCCACAAAAATGAGAAGATCTAACAAGCCGTCCAATCATTTGTCGATCGGTCATCCATCAACTTCTCGAGACGTCCTTTGCAGCTAGTACCAAGTGCTGGAGTCCAGTGGCTTAGATGCTGAGAAGCCATTAAAAATGCCGCAACTGACGTGCTGGATTTCAACCGCCCAGCACCACGAAACTTTTGATTGTGTAAATCTTTGGAGTGATAACCCATATAATGCCATACATGCGACGGCCAGGCCAACATAGCGTTGGTGGCTTTGGTTATTTTTTATTACTCCCAAATGTTTGGGTTTATATTTCCTTCTTCTTCTTCTAGTGAATGGAGAGCGGGGTTTATGCTCGTGCACCAGTCTACGACTATCTGAAAGGCCTTTTCCATACTGACCGCCACGTAGCAACATATTACAATCTGTCTACGCACTTTCATGTACGACAGTACCCAACGAAAAAGCGCAATTGGTGGAGTTTGTTCATCGGAGTTCCGTCTTTGCTGCTAGGCCTTTTCATTTAAAAAGAAGTGCGCCAACTGTCTTGTGACTCTGGTCATATAGATGTAATGACACCAGAATTCCTGCAATTTTTCTCGGATTTTCGCAGCTGCCGCGTCAAAGAATTGTCAAAAATTAGATGACGGTTTGAGCACTATCCCTATTTGAAAGTCTACAAATCAAAATAAAAAACATCTTTTCCAAGTTTCAATGTGAAATGCAGCGCCATCTATACTAGATACATCTAGTAATTAGTTTTAATCTCATACACAAACCGTTGGGTGTCGTTGATAAAACCCAGTAAGTTTTGCTAGTTACCATTCCACGTAATAAGAAGTTAGTGTATAGCCAAACCCGGAGTTGTTCTGAGATAATGAATAGAAAGTATGTACACTATTGGTCAGAATTTTGATAAAAAGGATTACAATAAGTCCTTACAGGGCCATTTGCGATTCCACAAAAAGTTAAGAAACCCACAGACAGTCATCATCGGATAGGTTTGCCATGGTCAACAATGATAATCGGAGTATCTGGCCCGAAAAGCAACAGAGGTTGAAGCTCTCCACCTGAGGGTCGAAGAAGAAAAATAAGTTAACCCCTCAAGTGCAAGAACAGCAGCAAAATAGTGGCCTCGCTAACGATATGATTAAAGGTAAACCGTAACCTGTCACGTGGTGATCATTGATGAAAAACAAAAATAGTGTCGAATACAGAACGGAAACCTGGGGTACACCAGCATTTATTTTTGTGAACATCAGATTTGAAACCACCCAAGGCAACTTAAATGGAACGTTCCGAAAGCGAATATATAATCCATAGCCTTTTTGACAAAAGAACCTGAAATACCAAGTGTAAGTATCTTGCTTTATGCAGACTTTGTGCAGACTTTGGTTGCGCTTTTCGGTGAGACATGCCATCAGTTGAGAAGTTTTCGTGTCTCGAGATATTTCATGGGGATATTCATGATCCTGGAAATAGAGAGTGCAGTGAGTGGGTCTATAGGATGAGTGAGAAGAAAATCAGCCTTTTTTAGGGATCGGCTGGACAAGTGCTGTTTTCCATCTACTCTAAAAGAGTCCTAAAAAGTAGAATTGATGAAAAGCTTACGCAGTGGTTTGCCAGCGTGAGAGAGCAGCTCTTTAGAAGCTGCTTATTGAGGTCTTTAAGTCCGTACGAGTGCGAATTAGAATGGACTCATAAACTGTGCCGCACTCTAGTGTAGATAGATAGAATTTCATATTAGAATTCCACACCCTTAAAAAATTCTTTGTAGGCTTGTTTGAACTTTTTGGGTTCTCGAACCCTGATAGCCTCGATACAGATGAAGTTGTACCACGGATTTTCCTTGGGAGATCTCATTCCAAAAAGAATTGTCTTTGTGATCAAATTAGCAGCGGCCCGTATTAGAATTCATAAATAAGCCTCCATAGCTGAACTAACATAGATGGCAAACTCTACTACAATAATACCTTTGCAACACCTTAATCTCCTTACAAAACACTGTAAGTGAATTATGCGAAATTTATGTCGTTTTCCATTGGGCTTTTCTCTGCGTTCGGAAGAAGAAAAGTAACGTCACACCATTTCCCCTCATTTTTTCCGAATCGAAATTCCTCTCCTCGATTTTATGTCAGAATCTATAAACGTCAAATAGTGTTTGTGTCAAACTAGATTTGCTGTTTTCGTGCAATCGACTGTATTTGGCCAGTTTATAAGTCTGAGTGTTCAAATTGATTCTCAAGCAACTATATTTAAAATATAAAAGTCCAAAGAAGTTTTTAGTGTTCCATTTAAATAAAAATCGGAGTATCCAACAAAAAGGTCTTCTGACAGCCCAATCGAAAATGACATTATACGTAAACTTCGCTATGGATGTGCAATATGGATGACGTTTTTGTATAAAGTGTGAGGGAAATGTTAACTGATTTCAAAGAAGCTAAATTATTAATATACACATATATGTATAAATCAAATTCAAATAACAATAATATTGTATAAATTCTTAGTACTTTCATAAAAACAAAAAAAAAAAAAAAACCCAAAACACTTATGCATAAATCTACTACTGAATTGTTACAATCTACTACAAGACTAACAACAACAGCCGATATCCATTTTGTGTAGGTACACTTTGTTCAATACAAGATAAGTCGACGGATTCATTGGCGGCGAAGTTTTCTATGTTCCGTTATTTGCGCAGAATTATTCTGATTAAAAAACTTAAAAAACATTAACAATTTGTGATTAAACTAATAACAGTTGTAATAAACAATCATAGGTCTGCATTTTCACAATGCATGATGTGTTAGATTTATGGAAAACTTGAAGGTATTCCTTTTTTCATTTTTTTTTCTTTTTTTTTTTTTTTGCATAGTATTTTTTATTTTCGCATTATATCCCATATCTGACAACGATTTAGCATCGGGGAAAACATTGATTTCCCCATTAATAAAACCCAAAGTGCTGTACAAATTGTTGGTTTAATAAATTTGTTGCAAAATAGAAATTATTCATAAAAAAAGCAAACAAAAAAAAAGGAGAGAGAGAAAAAAAAAAAAAAAAAAACCAATAACCGATTTATACTGTGCGGCTATGTCGGCATGCACAGTAGACAAGGATGCAGAATAACGCGATGGGAAGAAGAAAGAAAAACAATAACATTGGCACAGTGGTAAGCTTAAGTATTCTTGTTAGAATTAATTTATTGTACAATAGCATATATGTAAATAGTTTTTCAATAAATTTTGAGAAACATCTGTAGAATAAACGAATTCGGATGGGGTAACAGATTAGATTTTTGGATGAATTGTGTCGGGGGGTAGGGCATGTCCATAGTTCTTGTTGGAGCGACATCTGGGCTTCGGAGACTGAAGCCCATTCAAGACGCCACCGCCGATGCACAGTGTGTTATTTTGCGAATCTAGCCGAAAACTTTATTCGTTGAGCGTTTGAATAATTATTTATTTATGTTAAACTGATACTTGAGTTTTAAATATTTATTTACATACATTTAACGCATACTATGCTTTATAAATCCTCTCTGTTGACCATTTTTTTTTTAAAAAATATGAAATCTTTTGAAACCTAGTCAAATAGGCAATTTTACCTTTATTTCATATATTTTTGTATCTAAATAAATTATTAAATTACGCATCTTCATCTGGGCTTAAATTTTTTTTGATAACGCGATACATTCTAGTTGGAGTCGGTTTCTTTTTCTATTAAGCCTTAAACTTCGACTTGAAAGATATGGATTTGAGGAAAGTACAAATCTATTTATCACACCTCGATTTGAATTTTGTCGCGAAGACTTTCGACGAAAATGTTCTCGGAAACGTCTGTACTGCTTGTTGCTTGCTTCCTCGGCTTCCTCAGACAACTGCCCAAGTGTTAATATGCAAGTTTCAATAATTTGTTTTGAGTGCATAAGCATTTATGTATGCTTGACGGCATATAATATCAAGAATTGCATAACGTCCAAACTTTTCTGCATTGATTGCGTACTCACTTGCTAAGACTTCAAGAAAAACTCGAAAATGGTTTATCAAGCTAATATTTAGACCTGTTATATATATCTGCGCTTATTTCAGGGTTTCGAAAGAACTTTCTAGCAGTGTTTCCGGCAATTTACTTTGGCATGTCAATTGGGATTGCAAAAGTTTAGTTCTATTCGCCACGTATTCTTTTTCCTTCCATTTGTATGAAATGTGCAACAGACACTCAAAAGTCCGTATTGCAATGGCGAAATACCAAAGTTGAACGTTTTTTCAACCGACTGCCTTAATGAACTTTTGTCGGTGTTCATTCCCTTTTGGAGTGGCTCCACAAATATAACATTTTTTGAGAAGAGCTATATTATGATAACGCACTACAAACCTTGCCGTCTACTATTGTCATAAAGAATATCGTCAGCCCTATCCGAGGTATCCGTTCGGATGAAATTCCGAAGCGAAAGTCAATTCCGTTCAGAACTCAAATTGCGTTTAAGATATCCTTTTCGTAACGAAGCATATAAACGCGTCCATTTGACATAAACAGCTGTTTTAGTTCCATAACAGTGTGATATCAACTTTGATTGATAGCATGCCAACCAATCGCTCCTGCTAGACCCTCGTCGTTGTTTTCTTTCTCAAATACAAAAATCAACGGAATAAACAACAAGAAATTATTAATTTTTAAGTTTTATTACTTACAATTTTGAAGTCATTTCCATTTTTGCTGCGATTTTCCGCAGCAATTCTTCGTCGGAGAACTTTAGAAAAAATTCGCCGTGTAGCTGTCAAAAATTGTTTATTAATAGATTTAATCGGAGGATGTGTCCGATGACTGTTTCGGAACGGGATACCTCGAACAAATCGGAAATAAATTTCAATTTTGAGTTGTATTTTCTGCAAAAACAAAACTGGACAACTGGGTACTTATGTTCTTGTATATGTTCCACAAAACAAGCGGGAAAAGAGCGCTAACGAAAGGCATTGTAATAATCGCAAAGAAGGAAGCTCGAAGCGCTTACTCACTGTATGACCCTTCGTTTTGTTATTATTATATGATGTCCGCAGACGTAAACGTTTACGGACAGATTACTATGAATTAGTACGAAGGCGCTGCTTAGGTGCTTCAGAAATAGGCAAATGTAAACACTTTAAACAAGATTCTAAGAGGGCACAACTTTAGTACTTCGAAAAAAGAGAAAGGAAATCGGTACACTCTACGATGGCGTTAAGCAGTTGAAGCAAAAAGAATTCCTATAATTTAACATTAAATAAATAAATAAAAAAAAAAAACATGTTTTGTTAAAATTTTATATTTACTAATATTTATTATTTTAAGAATAACATAAAAAATGTACTAGTTTATAATATACATATTTACAGTTAAAAAAAAAAACACTTGAAATACAAAATTCTTCAATTTAATCAATGAAAAATTGTTGGAAACTGAAAAGTTTCCGACCGCAGCGTAAAGATAGTGGGACTCGTCAATAAGAGCTAGTTGCGCATCTTTTGACAGTTACTTACCGAAGTTTCAGTCATTTTGGATGCGCAGTTTTTAGTTGACAGTCGTTTGAGTGAGTCGATGCGAGTGTTTTTTGTGAAAATGGAAAAAATTGTTTTTGAAAGGCAATACTCTGTAGGGGACTCTGAACCATCATTTACCACAGTGAAATTTTAGGCAGCTGAATTTAAACGTGGCCGCGTAAGAGCTTGGGAGATGATGAACGTTCGGGACGTCCAAAAACTGCAACCACTGACGATAACATTGCTAAAGTTCACCAAATGGTGTTAGACGACCGTCGAATTATAGTCAGAGAGATAGTAGAGGTTATGAAAATGTCCAAAGAACGTGTTTGTTACATATTAGATCAAGATTTAGGCATGAGAAAGCTGTCCTCGCGTTGAGTGCCGCGTTTGCTTGCGTTAGACCAAGAATGTGTTCGAATGAACATTTCCAACGCTCTGTTGGCGCAGTTTAGGCGCAATAAATCCGAGTTTTGGCGCCGATTAATTACTGTAGATGAAACTTGGATACACCATTGTACGTCCGAAACCAAAATTCAGTCAAAACACTGAACTGCAAAGGGCGAGCCGGCTCCAAAAAAAGCAAAAACTGTTTTTTTCGGGGCTGGGAAAGTGATGGCGACTGTTTTTTTTTTGGGAGAGAAACGGCCACATTTGCAGAAAAAAAGAAAATCCTGTTTCACCAAGACAACGCGCCGCCGTCTCATACTTTAGCGGTTGCCATGGCGAAAATCCATGAATTAAGGTTTGAACTGCTTGACCATATCCATCTTATTCACCAGATCTAGCCGCCAAGCGACTTCTTTTTGTTCCCTCATCTAAAAACTGCGCTCGGAGGACAGAGATTTTCGTCAAATGAGAAGGCACCTTCGTGAACAATTATTTTGCAGAGAAAAACGCCAAGTACTATTTGGACGGATTAGAGAGATGGGAGCATCACTGGAAGAAGTGCGTAGAGTTACAAGGAGACTATGTAGAAACATTAAAAAAAAAAATTTGAGAAAAATATCTTGTATCAATGTTCGGTCGGACAACCCTCGTATAACATAATATTTACAGTAAAAAAATAAAAAAAACACATTGTAAACTGATTTTATTTAGGACTGCTTTCCTTCCTTCTTTCGTTCGTTCCTTCCTTCCTTCTTTAGTTCCTTCCTTCCTTCTTTAGTTCGTTCCTTCCTTCTTTAGTTCGTTCCTTCCTTCTTTAGTTCCTTCCTTCCATCCTTCCTTCCTTTTCAATTTACACACTGCATTTTGTGGAAGCACTTACTACATATATTTCCCGCTGGGATGTACGCGCGAAAAGCTGTGTTGAACCCACGTGGGTGGTCTATTTATTTTCTTTCTAACAAAACGCATCATGTACGCATTAGATTTTGAAAAAGCTTTTAGCAATGATTTGTTTTTAGTTTTCTTCCTTCAGGATTTAATAGTTTCTCTTGAAAGCTTAGAAGTTTATTGATTTTTTAAAAAAGCATTCGATTTTCTATGGAGATAAAATGTGTGTGCTTTTCATGCAACAGATTATAGGGAAAACTTCAAATATATTATGCATGCATCAACAAAAAGCCAAGTGTGCATTTAGTTTGAATATGGATTTATTTTATTGATTCAATATGTCTCATTTTAAATTTCCAGATGTATTGTACGTGTTCTATTGATTTTGTTCGCTACCGGAAGTTCCTGACCTCTGTTACGAAAATCTGTATTCACCTCTGTATTCTTTCTTCATTATGTTGAAGAAGTGATGAGCATTAACTGTCGTTGATTGCAACCTTTCTACTTCACTAGTACGCGTATGTGCCATTAATAGAAAGGATACGGTCATTTCAATTCAAATTAACTCCTGCTAATTATCATTTGCATTATCTTGGACGGATTACAGGAACTACGAGTATTTATTCGAAGAGACAGTTTTAAGTGGTTCTCTTTTGTTTGGATCGCTATACTTGTGGATGTAAAGGTGGTGGTGGAGGTGGAGGTAGAGGTGTATCAGAAAATCGTTAGAATATGCATATGTATTGCACATTGATGCCATTTATTTGTTTGTATCCATCGAACGCATCTTGCTGACAAAATGAGATAGCATGTCTCGAGTAAAGCTTTTTTCATATTTTGATGAAATGGATGCTTTTTACGTATACCTACAAAAAGTCTGCTCAGTATGTGTTTAATCCTTGGTGTGTTTAATATCAATTAGTTTTTACGGAATACAATTTTAAAGGAAATTTTATTTTCTTCTATAAGAAGATAAATTGGTTTTTTATTAGTGAGTTAATTAAATATGTCGTCTGTCACAAATATATATGTACCTTTGCTTCGGTTGTGTTAAATATTATTCGAACAATCGTAGTTTGTCCGAAACTAAAAGTAAAAGTAAATCATCTCCTAGCAATACTTGTTAAATTTTTGTGCTAATAAACAGATTTATCACTGATATTATCATGAAGAAAAAAAAATACATTATTATAGTTGATTCGATAGCTGTATGGAGAAGAAAATTGTGCTTTTTCAGGAATTGTGGCTTTCCTCCTCTTTGGGAAAAGTCCAGAATTGCAGGCTAAAAGAATGGGTGAGAAAGATTACTTGGTTATTTTAACATATAAAAAATTCAATTAAAAAAAGGTGCATCGAGAGAGAGATATTGGATGGAAAAAGGTCAATTCTATTGTATTTATAGGTACGAGTCGAGTATTAAGTCGTTTCATCTGAAATTGTGAATAATTAAACAACATTTCAGCGGTTGTTTGATTGAAGGAAGTTCTAATCCTTTGGAACAACAATTGTTCAAAATTCAAAATTGCCTATTGCCTATTACTAGTTTCAAGAGTAGTAACTGTACTGCATCTATTTTTTTTTGGCACTATCTCGTCCACATTACTATTAGTATTATCTTTTAGGATATTGTTCCGTTTTGGCAAGTCCCCTGGGACACTCGGTCATGTCTAACACCAATCCCCTGATCTCTTCCTATTATCGTACAGGATGGACTTTTGCCGACTCCGTGCAAAAAAAAAAAAGATCCACACACGGTATGTGATGGTGTTGGTCTCAAATATATGTATTGCAACATCCAAGCGTCGTAGCATATTTACTAAGACTTTGAATTTTGCAGCAAGCCAAAGAACAGTCGTACCTGGAAGTTTCTCTTCTTTTTTTTTTTCGAACAATTACCAAACCAGAAGCATAGTGATATTTCCAATTGGGAAAAAAAACATATATGTATATTGGTGAAAGAACTATGCGTAAAGAAATACCTATGTTTTCGTCAAAAAGATAAAACCACACTTTAATAATTATCCACAACCACCACGACCGGTCACTTTTGCTAAAACGACAAAACAACATGTTCTCCAAATCCATTTGGTCAATATTTGCCAGCAATAAACCTGTCTCCACCATGAACCTGAAGTACTCAGTTGTACAGTGTTGTCAACGCCATCGTGAAATATTGAAAATTTATGGGTCGATGACCTTTTTTCCGCAAACGCCGCCACTGAAACAATGAGAATATACCATATAATGGTTCTCATCCAATATTCCCGCATTTTGAATTATAAATCAACGTCATTGCGGTCGGGGGTGTATCAGGACTTGGGTTGTCTTGGATATCTTCTACATCAGTTGGTGCTGGAGTGTTTCATGCTTTGTCTATGTGCATTTTGTTTCTGTTTATTTCACAAATCAAATAATATACATACGAGTATAGCTTTTGTGTCATTTTGTACATACATATGCAATGTTGTTTTTTGCATTGAAGAGAGATAATGATATACAATAAATATGTTTTTTTTATGGGTTGCTAAAATCACTTCATTCATGCTGAATTAATGTGATAAACGTTAGATATATAGACCAAATCATCAAACAAGTTTGTAAAATAGCTTCTTCATTTGATACGAATCGAATCTCTTGCCGCCTTCAAGTCATTTCTTCATGTTTACGAACAGAAAATAGTCGAAAAGGCGTTAATCTGGAGAATATAGTGGTTGAATTTCACTGTTGTGTTAGCAGAGGTATGAGACGGGGCATTCTTTTGACAAATATGTTTTTCATCAAGTCTTTGTTTGTTCTACGGTGTTTGGGGGCGATTTGTATCTCAAAAACGAATGTCCATGAAATATCTTTGCGTTCTTTGGGGTCACTTGAAGATATCCAAATATCCAAAAAGTGATTCGAAGTGACCTTTCGGGTCGATTTTTTTGTTCACAGCGAGCAATCACACGGCATTCATAGTTTTTCAAAATGTTGTCATAACATCATATCGGAACCATTTCTAAATCATTTGAAGCCACGGCCAGTTGGTTTCTCCTCCCTGCCAGAAGGAGTGATCTATATCTGTTGATCACTCTGCTGCATTGACTTGACTGCATGATTGGCTTTTCAGCCAATAGTTGAAAATACATTTATTGGGGAACAAAAGCCACTCACACCATACTACGAGTACTAACTATAGCTTAGAAGGGTATGTAATGACATATGTATGCATGTATGTGACTATTCCTTTTTGCATTCCTAACTAGAGTTACTTTATGCACACATTTTGTGCTGTATGCCACGACTTTTCCAACAGAAAATGGTGGGTACAACATGTTTGCGTGTTACAAATGTCCTAAACTGTTAAAGCAAAAAAAGAAACAAAGTACAAGGATCTACCTGAATGCAAACAGACGGGACACAACAATTACTTACTTCCTCACAATTTTCATTCTGCTACAAAACATAACAAATATGCGCGCGCTGAATGCTGGGCTGCATGGACCTGGACCATGCATGTGAGTTTTCAATTCGCTTATTTACATACTTGCATACATAGTATGTATGTAGGAGTATATGCAATCGCTTTTAACTTTGTTTTATAAAGGATATCGTGAAAGCTTAGAAGCTTATTGGTGGTTTATAGAAAAAGCATTCGATTATTGAGAATAAAATAGTGCGTCTAATGCAACAGACAAAAGACGTGAACTTCCCAACTCAGTATGCATCAACTTGCAGCTGAGTGTGCAACTGATCCTTGAGCCATTATTTGGTTTCATAAAATCAAATATATATATGTGCATACATACATATATGTATGTATGTACATGTATAGAGTTTAGTATTTGAAATCAATAAGTTGAGTGAATAATAGATATGAAAAACCTTTTGTGCAACTAACTCTACTGTGATTGCTACAAAAATCATCCTTTGCGGTCATTTGGTTTTAAATACTCGTATATATTATTTTGAATAGATCCTTAAAGTGGAAACTGCATTTGTTTTGGGCGACAGTCTTTAGGAATATTGTGTTTTGTAAAAGTGAAAAAGTGGTCTCAGTGAAAGCAGAAATTACTACATATACACAAGTGATAACACCTACGTCAAATAGGCGCAATTTATTTGTTTGTATCCATCCAGTGCATTTTTTTCTTTGCAACAAAAAAAAAAAAAACAAAAAAAAGGATGACAGAGGATAGAGGATGTCTATAAAGCTTTTCGAATTTTAATTGATTTAATGAAAAGCGCTATATGAGGGGTTGTTCCAATATCACGGATGCTTTTTATGCAACAGACAAGCTTCCCTCTGAAACTACGTGTACCTACATAAAGTTCAGTATGCGTTTGTTTCTTCGCGTGCGCTGGTTGGTGGCCATAAGCAGTAGTTATAACAGATTGTGATTTTGTTTTGTTTTTCCTTAAATTTTTATTTTTTTTTAACAAAATTCAAACTAAATCCCGATTGTGAAAATTGTTAACTAAAAGTGTCGACGGTCACAAATGTACGATTAAATCAAATCCTTGTCCTGCAACCATAGAAACCATCCAGATCTTTTGTGATTGTTGTAAAATATTCGTATTCGGGCCTATCAATGATTTTATAATGATAAAAAAGAAAAAAACATTAGTGTTATAGCTGTTTTAGGTTCGTCGATAGCTAGATGGAGAAGCAGCAGCCTGTACTTTTTCAGACATGGTATTGAAAGTTGGTGTTTTCTACCCCTTCCGGAAGAGTCCAGAACTGCAGGACAGGTGAGAAAGCTTAATCATTAATTTCGCTGTGCAAAATGTTGCAACAAAAGTGTGTGGGATAGTAGAGAGTCAAAATTCCATGTGGGATGTTAAAGTTGTATATTTGTTTGGTATTCATCGGACTTGTCTGTTGTACTTGTAATGTATTTTGTCAGACATGATATTGAAAGTTGCTGTTTTCTACCCCTTCCGGAAGAGTCCTCGAGAACTGCAGGACAGGTGAGAAAGCTTATTCATTAATATCGGTGTGCAAAATGTTGCAACAAAGGTGTATTGGGGTAGTAGACAGTCAAAATTCCATGTGGGCTGTTAAAGTTGTATATTTGTTTGTATTCATCGGTCCAATTAAAATGCATCTGTGAGTGAAATCGTCGTTTGAATCCTTAAAACAAAGAGAGTAAGGCGGACATGATGGAGCTTTTAAATTTGTTGCCTGGTCCTATGGAAAGCGCTGCATCGCGCTTATTTTAAAAATAAATAGAGCACTTTACATGCAACAGACAAGCTTTTATATAAAATAAATTTCAGTATGCATTTTACTCTTAAAGTGATTGCATTTATAGCTCACATTGATGGAGTTTAAAAAAATAAAAAAATAAAAAAAAAAAAAAAACTATCAAGCTTGGAAATTTTCCCAATAGAAAAAGGGATGTGAGAATAAGTTGTTTGATTGTTTGTGATATCGTTTTTGTGTAACAATAAGGGCAGGCAATATAAGAACCTTTGTATTTTTGCAATGTTGAAGCCGCCATTTCTCAAGAAAGAAACAAAGACGAATGAGGCTCATATAACATGTTTAGTTCTTGTAAATTTTTATGGACATAATTATTATACATTGTGTTTGTGTGTTTTATGTGATGATAAACGTCTTTATGAAGAGTGATAAAGAGATTATAAAAAGATGCTCATATTTTTTGTTTCTATATTTTAAGCAAAATTTACCATCCGGACATAGGCTGCTGCGTTTGCACTTATACTCGGTCATTGTTCGAACAAGTAGGATAGTCGGACAATGTAGATACAAGCCAGATAATCATAGGTGGGTGGTCAGTAGCGTCACTACTCGTAATATTCTGTAAAACTTTTACATTTTTGATTCGGCTTCCTCAAAAGCTCTATATCAAAATTGATTTTAGAAGGACATTCGATGCATTTACTGCCACAAATGAACTTCAGGTGCAGCGTTGGCTTGCTACAATAGTTAACAGTTATACCAACTTAAATTTTACTTTGTATGTTCACATTAATTGATTTAATAATCGATAGTTGAAATATTGAAAATATTTTTGGTGGTTTTTCGTTTATTTACTCGGACGGTTGCCAGAAAAAAAGTAGCCAGTTTAGAAATTTCTTGCAGACGCAGAATGATTTCTCAGATTTTCGCCATATTTTCCATAACTTAAAAACGAAAGGACAGAATGTTATGCATTCATTACTGCCATAGAAATTAAGAAAGCTTATGTTGCAGTTCTACGAGTAGAAGTTAGAATTAAAGTTTTACACGCATATCAGAGTGAATAATGTAAGGATGTTCAAAGGTGCAGAGTGTATTGTCTCGTTGAATACTTTTTAAAAATGTGTAATCCTTCATGATATATGTAGATGATACCAAGAGTCCATACTATTGTATGTCCAGTTTACTATGGTGACATGTCCTCTACATTTGTTAGGGCAAGGGATGTTTTTACATCTTGTGCTTCTTGCTACCTACTTGTTGACGTTTTTATTTCTTATTGTGTAGCTTTTTTAAGTAGAAACAAAGCTGGGATATCAGTTCAGACAATAAAAAGCTTTTTAAAAACTTTGACGTGTATATTTGAAAACAGAGGCACAACAACAGTAACCGGTTCGCGGTTATACACTTGAGCCAAACAAAAATTTGTGGTTTACGTGTAACAACATTTCTAGTATTTTTTGTTTAGTTGTCGACAGCGCTCTTAAGTTGACCATAACTATTAGACATCATTGGACGCCCTGTTTGCTTGTTTCAGCTTTCAGGTTTCGCTTTTTTATCAACAGAAGCACAGTGCAATGGCTTTTATTTAGTATTTTGTTTTGATTTTACTCCTTTTTTATTTTTTTTTGACCCACTTGCACAGTACTTCAGTAAAGGAATCGAGTAAATATAGACTGAATCAAATCCAAAGGAATTTTAAGGACAATGCAAACTTCCGTCTACGAGTGGATGAAAATTTTTAGCTCCAATGTCGTTGTCCACAAAGTGATAGGACAAACAACATAGTGAGTAGGGAAGTTAGGCCTTGTTTTTTTTTTTTAAACCCTTTATCCAGAAGCTCCGCTCTAAGGAAACGTTGTCCTACTCAGAGAATATGATAGCGAATGCACTAAAGCAAATCAGTGCAAAGAAACCTCTGATATTCTAGACCGACAAAAAAGTGGGAATGACTAAAAATCGCCCTTTCTTTACTTCTTCAGAAGTTAAGGAAGTCTAATTGTAACAAAAACTGTTAGAAATAGGTACTCTGCGTTCTCGATCTCCGCTAGGAAGACGTCATTTTTATCAGAAAAAAAAATCAGAAGATTTCCAGAAGACCAGCTAAAATGATTTCACTAAAGGGGCATACAGAAGATGAAATGCCGTTGCGCATTGGAAGTTTCAACAAAATAACGACCCCAAGCACACCTCGAGAAAAGCTAAAGTCAAGCGAAAAAAGGTGTTTCAGTTTTCAATTGACCAGCTCAGTTGCCCGATCTAAACCCGATCGAGAACCTGTGGTCTCAAGTCGAAAAAGAGTTGGCTCTAAAAAAAAAAAAAAATTTCTCAAGGAAGCTTACCAGTGCAAAAGTACCACGGGCTCAAAAAGGCTGTATTAAAAAAGCAAAGTGAATTTTATAAAGATTTCTTCTACTCTAGGAATCACATATAATTTCCATACAATTATTCTTAATTAGTGCCATTTGGCTTATAAAACTAAATAAGACGTATGTATACAAAAAATTACAATAAGACTGTATTAACATTTATTTTTTCCACCACTGTACATGCATCGCACAGGCTCACCTACGCAGGTTTAGGGGGAATACCCTCTGCGGTGTCACATAATCTCAATGTCCTTACAAATAGAATGGAAATCTGGTCATGAGAGGATCTGCTGTTTGTTACACTTTTCAAAAATAGAATCAACAACAAAGCAGGCTAGTCTGAAAATAAAACAATATATTGACGATATTAACGTCAGAAACAGAAGAATTTGATGAGCTAGAGGTATACACAAATTGAGGCATTCGAAAAGGGACAATGGATAAGACAAAAGAAGTACACTTTAAGTTTGCATATGTGAAATTGCACAATAAAAAAGTGGATGATGCATATGACCTCTTTAAAACCTGTATTATGGCGTCAGATAATTTACGTTTGTGTTGATAAAGAAAATTGAAGAATTGTACCATTGAAAAATGAAGTTTGTTTGTGAAACACTCTTTGATTATTGAATTGTTCATGTTTTAAGACTATGGGGTGGGACTTAAGTATTGAGATTAGGTCTATGAGGAGCTTAGCAAAATTATTTTAAGTAGCATAATTTCAGATTAAAAACAAACATTTGTTAATCTTGCTAATAATTTAAACGTTTTTCTATTTTCAGTTATTTGATCCAGATGGCTTTATTATTAAAAAGTATTAACAGAAATCAATAGTAAACTAACGGTAAGTTTCAGTTTAATAAATTTTAAATTAAATTGTATCCACTGTTTGTAACCACCAACAATATAATATCACTTATTCATCTGTAAAATTTGTTAAAACTAAGCTTTTGGATGCATCCACATCGATCACAAGCAAATCTATTTGGGTGGTTCAACAACAGAGATTTGAAGGAGAAACAACAGCCTATGCGAAATTTCATGAATTTGATTCAGAATTGCTACTCATATTCTCTGGATTTAGCCACAGCACAGTGACTCTTTCCTGCTTGCAAACTTAAAAAAATGGCTCGGTGGAAAGAGATTCGGTTTCAAGCGTTAAATCATCACCCAAACAAACGCCTATTTTGAGGACCCCTCAACAAATATTTTTATTTCAAACGTAACGAGCAATTTGAGAAACCTTAGGCGAAGTGTATTGATCTCAAAGGAGGGAGACTATGTTGGGAAGTAGAACGTCAGAGACGTCGCGTGCCCACCGAGGTCTTCAAACTTAACCCCCATGGCTCTTTCCATGACTCTTCGTCTGTCACGGAGGTGAAGGAAAATATCTGCCGTGGTGCAGCACGTGATGTTTCGAGAATATCATTTGCAAAAATTTGCGCCCCTTTCCACATACTCTTCATAGTATATGGTACAGCACAGAGGAGCAAAATCTAAGATTGTCATGCACACATGAAAACGACAGCCCTACACCTTGATTAGTTTTTACCTTTAGTGAAGATTTATGGGGGACCTAGTTTATTTTCGCGGAAAAAAGTTATATTGTCAGCCAAACGATTAGTGTGGGAGTTGTAGCATGTACTTCTTTCTTTGTTATTGGAATACTTCTGTGCAGTCATGCTGTGATGAATTTATTGTACTTGACAGGTATGTCTATCAGACAATGTCACAGTGTCATCAAAGCCATGCGTATTCATAGGATCCCCCTCATATCGAGGATAACAATCCGATACCAAATGTCGTTGGAAAAGCGGACGATGACACATGCCAATACCGCGTCAGCTTCTGACATGGATGCACATAATAGCATTTCTGGATATTTTCCTGTCCGCCTTCATCGAGTACTGTTGTGTGGTGTCAGTTTCCATTGATGCTGTTGGCTTTTGTTTGGTGCATATTCATTTTTATATTCGTTTCTGAACCGCGAGCGTCGTTTCTAAGGACGTCGAAATTATATACTACCTTTGGCTTAGTCCCAATGTGTTTATTTTAACTTTTTTTTTTTTTCATATTTTCAGATTTTTCCAATCAATCTCATATCACCTGATCGCAATTAAACATGGACCTGTTCTTCCCACACGAAGACCGGGACCGGCTGGATTTTAAAAATTCAGCCATGCTAGTCGGTTTTGAAGAGTTGACAGCGGTAAGATTGATTATTGATTTTATTTGTCATATCGCATAAGGCTCACATTCATATTGAATGCTTTTAGGAATGTATGGCGAACATTCATTTGCTGCAACCTCATGACAGACTAGCTGTGTTGCTGATAGCATGGGAAAAAATTGGAGAATTTTTGACTGCTAATTTGTACACTCATAGTCTGGGGAGCGTGGTATGTTGGGTTGGCAAATATACGTTAGAATTGTGGTTTGGTCGAGATTGGATTGTATGTACTGCCGAAAACAAATCTACCTTGATCGATCACATGATGAAAGTATATCCTGCTGCGTACGTATTAATGCACCCATATTGTTGGGCACACATGTTTACCATTTACAATGATCCCTGGATGGTGGAATATTTGAATTTTAACTTTCAACGCATGAACGGCTCTATCGAACCGCCACAAATTTTAGATGCCAAAGGTAAAGTGCATTTTTTTTTTTTTTTGAAAAAAAGAATTCTTAATAACTGCTTTGCATATTGCGCGTTTTATAGATTCGGAATTTATTCATCGCGAAGGAATATCATTGATACTTTTGCGTGTGATACATATGTTCGAATTCAGAATGCTGAAGTTAGTGAAATATTTATGTGTTCGATTGTTATGGGCATATGAAGATAAAAAATCCAGCGCTTATAAAATGTTGCATGCTACACCAAATGCCGCCGAATATATGGACTACGTGCGTCATGTATATTTAATATCTATTTGTGAATACAATGGAACATCAGACTTACATTTTTTGGTATGACCTTATTTACAAGAAAAAAAAAAAAATACAATACAATAATAATTCATTGCTTTTAGATTGAATGCATTCAAAGGAATTGCCACTGTGCTTTGTCGGAAACCGAAACTCTGCATAAATCAGCCCAAACAATTGCTGAGGGACTACATTCCTCCAAAAATACATTGTCGAACTTTTTCAATACATTCATAATGAAAACTCGTGAACGAAATTTGAATAATGCTTTTGGATCAGCTGTTAACAAATATTTAATTTTCATAACAGAGTATCAACTTAAGAAACTCTTTGCTTTGAGTTCCAATGAATTTACCCCAGCATGGGAAGCTATTTACCAAAAACTAATTCGCATGTTTCTTATCCAAAGGGAATCGTCAGAGGAACTCATGAAAAACACAAAGGAGGTAGCCGAAAAACTATTTTTCGGTGTGCGAAATCTAAAATCTTTAACGTTTGCATACGAACAAGTTAAACAACTGGTAAGTTGTATATATTTATTGCAAAAATAGTTAAACATATGTAATTAGGAAATATTTTAATGATTTTTTTTTTGTTTTCCATGCAGACTCGACCTGAATGGTATACGTCAAAAATTGGTCTACTACTTAGTATCATCACTCGAAAATTAAACGTTTTGGAAGAGTTTAAATTTATTGCAAACAAAACAGTAGAAGATCTACTCAAAATGGAAGAAGATTTGTCGAATTATTATAGAGATTTTGCCAAATTATTGGTAAAAGCACCCTACCTAGAACAAGAAGCTTGGCTAACGACTTTTTCTTTACATCCATGTAAAGACTACATGGATGCAGTCACAAAATGTGGCAGTAGAAATTTACGGGCTATTAAAAAACAAGCCATCAAAATTAAAGCGATACCTGGCCCAGAGCCTAAACCACCAATTAAAATTGATGATCAACTTGTAAATATAATTAATGAAGAAACAGATCGGGTTGTTCAAATGGAAACAAATGATATATTATCACCTACCAGAACTCCACTCGTAACAGTAGAATCTACTGAATGTAATCAACCAATTACAAGTGCTGCATTTTTAGAAGCTGAATTTACACAACCAAGTACTAGCGCTGCATTTTTAGCTGCCATTCAAGCAAGTGCTGGTTTAAATGACAAAAAAATAGTCGACCCAAAAACTGTAAAACTTCCGAAGAAAAGAGGTCCCCGTAGTAAATATAATAAAAAGGATAAAGTTGAAAAGAAAAAACTAACCAATTCTGGTATCAAGTCTGGCGGCAGGGGTAGACCAATTGGAAGTACTAAAATTAAATCTGAGATGATAAAAACAATTGATAAGAAACTTGTTAAAACAGCTAATTTGAAAAAACCTTCAGTAACTGCAATTAAATCAGAAGCAAAAGAATCAAAATTTAAGGATTTAGCTGAAGCAATTTATTCTGCCGCTGCAGGTGCTGCCGATGATATTTCCACTAAAACAGTTGAATCGATAAAATATCCATCGTTTGCTTTGATGAACTCGGTGACAGATACCGAAGAACTAATCAAATACACTGATTATGATGATCAGATTGCACAATATCATGAATTGAATCGCATATTACATAGTTTGCGTTTGAAGCATTGCCATTATGATGATATACTTGCATTGATTATATATCCCCGTTATAAACGTTTAACATGGGCAACAACTTGGAGAAATTTAAAAAAGCGTTGCCGTGATCTTTTAAATAAAGAAAATAAAAAAGTTTTATTAGTTCAACAATATATGGCTGATGCAAATGATCGTCTAACTCATCTTCATATCGACTATGATAAATATAAAGATAAGCCGCAGATCGATTATGGCTCAATCGAAGATGGATATGAATGTTTTGATTCTGATTCAGATGATGATTTATTACAGCCAGTTGTAGTTAATTCAATATCAACCAAAGACGGAGATACATCTACTCCGAAAACTGCAAAAAGACGGAAGCGTTCACATACCATCAAACCGCCATTAAAATACACAGAACTTTCAATAAATAATTCAAAAGGAAACGATGATAATAATATCAATAAAGAGGCCACTAATGGAATAACCCATCAAGCAGAAAATATCATGCCCTCCATTATGAATACTTTGAAGACAAGTCTGTCCACACCAATCTATTTAGATCAGCCAGTTTTTATTGTACGAAGACCATCTGATAATTCTTCAAGTATATCTCCACAAATTTTAGCATATAGTGGTGGTAAAGGTCCACCAATAACAGTCAACAGTATTGAGACTATATCATCTCCTTTATTAAATATTAAAACACCGATGAATTTATCACCAAACTCTGACTCAAATGCTCTCGGAAACCAAGAAAAACCAAGAACTTCACCTACATTTAGTTTGGTATCTGGTAACAGCATTCAAATGCAACCACAGTGTAAGTTAATCACAATAAAGAATCAACCAAACACAGCATATACTCTAAATCAACCGCTTAATTTGCACTCAACTAATTGTCTTCAACCATCTGAATCGTTGAATTACACCAATCAAAATCCACTCAATAAATCGACTGTTTGCCCATATGTTCCTCAGTTGACAGTAGTTACTGCACCACAACCACCAGCAGTAGCAGCAGTTCGTTACAAATCAAATTCACAATTACATAATTTACAAATGATTCCAAAACCGAGTCACATTGATACTACACAAATGACAAGGCCACCGGTCCCATTAAAACCATCTTCATCTACACCTAATTTAAGTGGATCAGAAGATCAGCCAGAGGACTTAACAATGCCGAAAAAAACAACATGCATGTTGCCAATAAAATTGGCAAAACCCCCACAAAATTTGCCACTTAATCTGACTGCAAGGACATCGTCTATGTTGATCAACACAGATGATTTGGCAGCGAGCGCATCCGAATCAGAATATACAAACGATGATGATGATGATGTGGATGAAGAAGGCGACGACAACCACCACCATCATATCCAACCAGATTCTTCTCGACAATCGACGAATTACGAGGAAAAATGTATTGGACAAGCAAACGATCAACAAGAAACATTTTATCAAATGTCTTCAACATCAGGTCATGCATCAGAATCGACTTTGAATAATTCACATTTAACCAATAATGATAATGCAAATATGATTTATGATTTGACCACAACAAATAATATACCAATGGCCAATGTCCAACACAAACCAAAACAACTTGTAAATATTGGTTATAATAATGAAAATTATGATAAACAAGAACCAAAAAAGAAAGAAGACCAACAGCCGCCTCTTGTCGGAAATGGACCAAGACAAATTTTAGCTCAAACAACATCAAACAACAATATAAGTCAGTTAGGATTTACAATCACTGAAAGTGAAAATTCAATCATTTCCAACATTCTCAATGTGCATGGCAATTCAATCAAAATAATACCAGGACCTAGTTCAGTTGCTTTGGTCACAACTGACAACAGTGAATCAGTATTAAAAGGACAAGGAAGTCCCAACATGATTGAACATCTCGCCATAAAGAATAATGTCGCACAAAATAAGCCCACTTACAGAATTGGCGGAAAGATTGTGGATATGGTCGATGTTGTTCCTGGATCTGCTCATACTATTATCCAAAATAATAATGCACCCAAAGTTGTAGCATTAACTACCAGAAAAATTATATCAGTGCGTGGAACAGGAAACCCACCAGTAATCGCACCATCAAGGGTGCCTTTAACAGATGCTGTAGGCCGTATCCTAACGGTTGGATCGAAATTTTCCCTTACTCCCGAAGGAATTAAAATGTGGGAAGCAGCTAGAAAAGCAAGGCATGCAGAAGCAGAAAAATCAAATGGAAGTCCACCCCATACTGCAGAAAATCTAACAGTTGAGACAAAATCGGCAACAATTGTCACAATGGAGATGCCAAAAGTCCCAATATGTCTATCAATTCAAAAAAGTCCGACAGAACCCAATAATCTCCTACTTACAACAACGCCATCTCCGATTTCGACCAGTGCTACTGTTGCACCTCAAAATGAAATTCATATCGTAAGAAGTATTTCTACAACGGAATCTATGGAAAACCAAAATACAAATAAAATGCTACAACTATCAATAGAAACAACAAACTTATCATCTCAAGTTACTAACAAATTGCCATCAATCACAGAATCATCAATTCAAAAAAGAATAATATCGCCCACATTTAGGAACACACCACAACAATTTATTCCAGGAACATCTAAAGAAATAATAATAAAATGGTCTCCTCCACCACCTATTTACACATCAGAACAAATCTCGCAGGCAACTAGAGGAAACGTTGTAGCATCGTCTCCTCTGCAGGCAACTAGAGGAAACGTTGTAGCATCGTCTCCTCTGCAGGCAACTAGAGGAAACGTTGTAGCATTGTCCCAATCTAAGAACACATCAGAACTAGTTTTGCAATCATGTAGACCAAGCATTGTAGCAACGTCTCCACCTAAGAACACATCAGAACTAATTCCGCAATCATGTAGACCAAGCATTGTAGCAACGTCTCCACCTAAGAACACATCAGAACTAATTCCGCAATCAAGTAGACCAAGCATTGTAGCAACGTCTCCACCTAAGATCACATCAGAACTAATTCCGCAATCATATAGACCAAGCATTGTAGTAACGTCTGCACCTAAGATCACATCAGAACTAATTCCGCAATCATGTAGACCAAGCATTGTAGTAACGTCTGCACCTAAGAGCGCATCAGAACTAATTCCGCAATCATATAGACCAAGCATTGTAGCAACGTCTCCGCCGAAGAACACATCAGAACTAATTCCGCAATCATATAGACCAAGCATTGTAGCAACGTCTCCGCCGAAGAACACATCAGAACTAATTCCGCAATCATATAGACCAAGCATTGTAGCAACGTCTCCGCCGAAGAACACATCAGAACTAATTCCGCAATCCAGTAGACCAAGCATTGTAGGAACGTCTCCGCCGAAGAACACATCAGAACTAATTCCGCAATCCAGTAGACCAAGCATTGTAGGAACGACTCCACCTAAGAACACATCAGAACTAATTCCGCAATCCAGTAGACCAAGCATTGTAGCAGCGTCTCCACCTAAGAACACATCAGAACTAATTCCGCAATCCAGTAGACCAAGCATTGTAGCAACGTCTCCACCTAAGAACACATCAGAACTAATTCCGCAATCCAGTAGACCAAGCATTGTAGCAACGTCTCCACCTAAGAACACATCAGAATTAATTCCGCAATCCAGTAGACCAAGCATTGTAGCAACGTCTCCACCTAAGAACACATCAGAACTAATTACACAATCAAGTAGACCAAGCATTGTAGCAACATCTCCACCTAAGAACAACATCTCAGAACCAATTGCGCTACCGATTAAAATAATAAAAAACTTAGCTTGGTGGTCGCCACCAAAAAATTCATCAGACCCAGTTTTGCAAGCAACTACGGCAAAAGTTGTTGCATCGTTCCCTCCTAAGAACACATCAAATCCAATTTCGCAGGCAGCAGCTGCAGCAAAAGTTGTTGCATCGTTTCCTCCTAAGATCACATCAAATCCAATTTCGCAGGCAACTGCAGCAAAAGTTATTGCATCATTTCCACCAAAGAACACATCAAATAATCCAATTTCACAGGCAACTGCAGCAAAAGTTATTGCATCGTTTGCATCTAAAAAAACACCGGAGCCAATTTCGGTAGCAACTAGAACACAAATTGTTGCATCGACTCCCTCCAAGACCACATTAGAACTGACACCAGACTCTTCAATAGAAAAAAGAATAGAATCGAGTCAAAATAAAAACACATCCGAGCTTATTTCAGAAACGTCTGGAGAAAAAATAACAGCATCGTTTTCACCTAAGAACAAGTCACAAAACACATCAGAGCTTATTTCAGAAACATCTGGAGAAAAAATGATAGCATCATTTTCACCTAAGAACAAGTCACCACAGCCGATTCGAGAGAAACCATTTGAAAAAATAGTTGCATCGTTTCCACCTAAGAGCAAATTACAGTCAATTTCAGAGTCATCAATTGAGAAAATATTAGTATCGCCTTCACATAAGAATAAATCTCAGCCAATTTGCGACTCGTCAATTGGAAATAAAGCGATATCACCTCCATATAAGTCGCAACCAATCCCAGTAACATCTATAGAAAAAGCAGTATCATCGCCTCCACTAAAGAACACATCACAGTTAATTTCAGTAACATCTAAAGAAAAGGTTGTTGCATTGCCTTCCCCCAAGAACATATCGCAGCCAATTCAAGAATCATCCATTGGAAAGGTAGCAGCATCATCACCACCATCTAAAAATAAATTCACAATTGCAGAATCATCAATAGAAAAAACAACTACATCACCATCATTTAAAGAGAAAACACAAACAAACTTGACAGATCTGTCAGTTGATGTCACACCAAAGCCATTGAAGGAAGGTCAAATTGTTGCGAAAAATGCTATCACGCCTTTCAATATGTTGCCGTCATCTAGTAAAATAACCATATCACCACAGCCATCTGCCCACAAGTCAACATCGCCCCCAAAGAAGGATAATAATGTAACTGACAATGTAAAAATATTGTGTGAAGGAATTTTGACAAACGATACGAGGGGGGCACCAACCAATGATACAACTATTCTTAAAACAGATAATAAATACATGAATAATACATTGAAGCTGTCACCAGTTGAAAAGATTCCAGTCGTTGGTAATTTGACTAACAAAGACGACCCAAAAATCGATCAGTCATTACCTAATACATCTCAGTCAATAAAAAATTTAACAACAAACAAATCATCTGAAGATAAGACACAAATTCCAACACCATTTATTACATTTCCATCGTTTTGTCCTGACGAGTGGGATTCTGATCTTTCTAGACCTGATTCCCTCGTAGATTTAACATTAGATTCTGATACTCAGAGCCAAGGTGAAGAACCTATTCATGAAATTTTCAATGATAAGGGTATGTTTCGAGGGTATTTTACAACGGTATACTCAGATAAAGTATTTCACTTTCAGGTAAAGTATTCAACAACAATTTGTTAGATCCGCATTTGAAGACTTACAAAAATATCAAGGGTTTTTCTAAAATTGATCACAACTATCCTTGCACATCTAGGAGAGTTTTGAGAATTAGGAAAGGCCTCAGAGCCGTAATCAAAGTAAGTTTATGTAATACAATATGTTGATTATCTTAAACTCATTTCGAATTTTTTTTTTTTGGATGATTTCTCATTGACAGGATGTTCGATTCAACGTTAAAAACTTTCCATTGGAAGCAAAAAATCCCCCTCAAGTGATTACCTACATGGAAGTTGATACAGATAATGAATTACAGCTTATGTATGATGACAATTCACAATCATCTATGATGTCTTTTTATGATCCATTGGATATGCATACAACTAGGATGATTAATTCTTTTCGCAAACCAATTTCACTAAAACGTCAATTGTCACCGATTGGATATTCACCGGTAGCAGTTAAAAGGCCTTCACTAGACAAAGACCCATGTGAAGAACAGGCAGAAGATTCATTTGGTTTTTATGAATCATCAAGTGACGATGAAGGTGAACTGCCACGATCAATTTATAATCCAGTGGTAACCCCAATTACGCCAATGGTTTCTGACACAGACGAAATGCAAATTGGAATAGAAGAAAAAGAAAATATAACGCTCAAAAGGCCTTCACTAAGCAAAGATCCATGTGAAGCACAGATAGAAGATTCAATTGATCTTTTTGGATCATCAACTGAGGCTGAGACAGACAGACAAATATCATTTTATAGTATGTTTAGCCCAATTATGCCAATGGTTTCTGGCACAGAGGAAATGCAAAGTGAAACGGAAGATGCATTAGCTAGAATAACGCTAAAACCATTATTAAATGAAGAAGAAGAAAAGGTAGCACTGAAAAGACTTTCACTAGGCAAAGATGCATGTGAGGCACATACAGAAGATTCAGTTGATCTTTTTGAATCATCAAATGAAGCTGAAACTGAAGTGCAACGATTAAGGTTGTTTAATCTATACAGTCCAATTACGCCAATAGTATCTGACATAGAGGAAATGCAAAGTGAAGCGGAAGATACATCAGCTAAATTATCTCCAAAACCTACACCAGCTGACAATATAACAACCAATTTAATCGAACTAATACAAGAAGTGACAGGAGCAAAAAAATTCAATCCTGATTCGCAAATTACCCAATTAATCTCAAATGAAACCAAAAATCAGACCAATGAAGAAAATAACTCTCAAAACAAGGTTACTCACATTGGAATTGCAATTAAGGATCAGTCCAATGAAGAAGGCAATGAAGCAATTACTTCCATGTTCCCAGATGGGCCAAGAAAAGTTGGAGAATATTGGGCTTATGCACAAATAGTTGATCAGACACCGGAGAACCTAGAAAGAGTAAATAAAATATTTGATAAACTTAAGACAACCGTACAACTAGACACAAATCCAGTACCACCGAGTACAACACAAGCCACAACTGAGATAGAATTTAAACCACTCTCAGTTCCAATTCGAAGAATGATTATGAGGGCAAGATATGTGGTTTTTAATCAAGCCTATATTAATGAAAGAGAGAAATTCGTTGCCGAAGTTGCAAAACAAGGTTTAATGGAGCAAAATGAAGATTCATCTGCGTCAATATTAATAGCACGTTTTATTCGTGATAAGTCCTTAAATGACGATAGCTTAATGTCATTGCTTCAAAAGCAAGTAGGACCTGATGGAGGTGAGCGCCTTTCAAGCGCTTTAATTGGTGTTGTTCTTAAGGTGACAATGTCAGGTGCGGCATTACGTCGAAATATAAGCGTAGACGAAAATGAACAACCCGCAGATAATCAACAACAGAATGGTCGTGAAAAAGTTGACGCCAGTACAACTTTGCATGAATTTTATTTGGAAAAACGTGCTGAAGTTGGTTATGCCATGTATTCACCAATTATTTCATTAAATAAACTATTGGACGGCACATTGGAGGAATCAGTACCGATTCCGCGCGAATGTCTTGGTTCCGATGAGGAAGGGGAAAAACTCTCGGTCTCTTTAAATCATGAACAAATGAAAAAGATCCCTGCCATGGAGAATGAAACAAGTGTCGTCGTACCAACTGTTGTTGAAAAACGACCAAAAAGAAAGATCCAAACTCGCAAACAAGCTGGAAAAAATGTACCAATTACAAGGAGAGCTTCTTTAAGGAGTTTAAATAAAACTCAATCTGTATCAACATGTAGAAGTGTCTCACCAAGTGGTTCAACACAGGACAGCAAAAAACAGTTATCACAAGAAGAAAGCGACGATAATACTGATGCTGAATTAGATATTATATATGAGTGCGCTACAATGAGCACAGCAAATGATAGCGAAGACGATACAGGATCTGAATATGAGCCAAGAACAACACGACCAAAAGTTGTAAAACCAATGAGGCTGAGATGTATTGGAAGGCGCAGCACCAATCGTGTAGAACTTACCACCGAATCGAGTTCGTGTTCTAGCTTCGCTACAGCACAGCAACGAACCAGACAATTTGCAGCAAAGTCAACATCTTCACCCAGGACAAGGAGAAGTCAACTGTTAATGCAAGCTGCTACAACAACAAGAAATACAATTCAAGGCTTAAGCGCTGCTGATAAGGCTGCATTGTTGCACCATAAATGCGTAGATGTTGAAGTTCGTTTAAGCAGATTGAGCTCTCGTGAAGCTGAAATGTGCCGTAAGCCTGTTATTAAATTAGAACGCCATGCCGCTATTGGAAAATATTTAAAAATCGGACAAAATCAACAAAATAGCAATGAGACTGAGACTGACGACGATGAAAGTATTTATTCGGAAAATTTAGATGATGAAGAGAATGAAGCAGATGACGAAAGTGAAGATATGGACAAGGACGAATTTAAAAAGAAACCAACTCGCCGACATTCATTAGTAGGTTTAAGAAAAGAATTTATAAGAAATTTAAATAATAAAACAACATACGAGAGTGAATCCTGCAGCGAGACAAATCGAAAACCAACAAGATTTTCCAAAAGAAGAAGTGCTGAACGTAATCAACATGAACATAACCTGAGAGAACAACAATCTCAAGCTGCCGCAGTTAGAGAAATATCGGGCAGAGATGGCGTCGTCAATACACGTCGAACTACTCCAATGCTGTCAGAATCCTCCGGAACTGAAGAGGATGAAGAGGAAAAAGATGAAATTACTAGCAATGCTTCTTCTGAGGACATTGACAGTGATGACGATGATGATGACGACGATGACGATGACAACGGCAATGGCCATGCTGGTCGTGCTACTTCTAGAGCTTCAATTTCTGGAAACACCGCTGCAGGATCATCAAACTATGTTGCTGCTAGTTCATCTAAACAGTCGACAGCAAATACAAATGAACCTCCCAGTACGAGCAGGAAACGAGGAAATTTGCGATCGCAGAATTGTAATACAGCTTCTGAGAGCAGCCAAATTCCGATTCCTAAAAATGCTACTAAAAATGGAAATAATGGTGAACCATCTGTTGTTGTTGTAAATTCTTCATCAGAAGAAGACACAACAAATGCAACAGAAGGCACGACAAATACGGGGGGAACAGGTGACGGAACAGAACCTACAACTGCTCCACCAACAGAGGATACGGGAGCAAGATCTGTTACGCTAGCTCAAATAATTCGAATTCTAAGAGAAAATTTAATAACAACTGGTTCAAGGCATCTAAGTTCAAAACCGGCTGTGCCAGAATGCGTTTTTCAAAATTCTGTAGCCGAGAGTATCACAGCAACGATACATCCACCAACAGAAACATCTGCCCAACGAGTTGAAATCTCGCACAATTTGGCCCCAGTCGATGTAATTGATCGCTTAAGAGACATAATTAGAAGAACTCTGGCTCGATTGACAGTGGTAGAAAGGAGTAGTGAGCGACGTCTCGCAAGACAACGCCGTCAACAAATCAGAAATGACCGGATTGCCAGAAACAATGAAAATATTCGTCAACTCCGTTTACTGGAGGAACGTCTAAATGAACGTGTTTCAAGACGTCGATCACTATCATCATCTTCTGAATCTAGATGCTCTACTCCTGAATTGCCAAGCTGTCAAGATCCAAGGAGATACAGACCATTTTACCCAGATTACGGTCAATCAGGTGCATCTTCACCTGCATACTCTACACCGGAGTATTAAAATAGTAAAAACAATAACAACAACAACAACAACAAAATACTAATATAGTAAAAGTAAGTACTCTCGTTAAGTTAAACAATTGTTTTGTCATTTTCTCATTCTGTTTTCACTTATTGTAATCACTGAAGTCATAATCCGCATGCTGTATTTAAACTCAAAACCTCGCACGGATCTCTATTGCATTGTTCGCACAATACATAATAAAATTTAAAAGGAATGAACATGTGCACATCATTGAAAGCAGGGTTTTATCATCATTTTAAGGAGTACCGTCGTCAGACTACAGTAATCCTTTTTAATTTTTTACATTTTCAAGGAGGTATTGTATTTCTCCTCAAATAATGTTGAAAAGATACATATACAATATATATATATATATATATATATGTGTGTGTGTTTCTTCTTTTGTATATGGATAGCTAACACCTTACAGGCACAAGCACACAGGCACAGAGTGGCTTAGTAGCAATACACATTTGCAACACAAGATTTAGCATATAAATGTTGGAAATCAATGCGAATTAAAACGTGCATTAGAAATGAAGATGTGTTGTTCTTTTTATTTATTTTTGTCTCCATAAATAAAATGATAACTTTACAATATGTGTAGGCAAACATTTTTAGAATGTTTGTTGTCTGATCTATTGATTTAAAATGGTAACAATAGATGATATCCCCATCATCCATCGTGTATTCGATTCAGATGTCACTATGTTAAATGTCACTAAAAAAACACATTTAATTTTGAAAACACTGAATTGAATCAGAATTTTTGAAGTAATTTGAATACATCTTGTGTCTGATTATGAACCTATGTATGTTTGATAAATAGCTCGTAATGATATTTGTGATTGTCGAAAGTAAAGATACATATACACAAATAATAGAATGTTCTTAGAATTTGCTTGATTGGTTTTTTTTTTTTCTCTCTTTTAATCTGTTTTTTTCCCCCCTTACATTTACCGGAATTAATAGTAAACATGGCAGGCAAATAATTAATTTTATACTTAAAAGATTAAATGGAAAAAGGAATATATATATATACAGTGGCGAGCAAAACTGAATGCCAAAAATGTTATAAAGAGTTAAAAGTGGAGTAATTTAATATAATTCATTTTATTTATTTAACGTGTTTGTAAAGTGTTTTTTTTTTTAAACGTACAAAATAGTTTGGTTTTCATTTACTTAAAAATTAAAAATTAAAATATAGTTGTCAGTCCGAAGTGTTCACTTTTGCACGTTTTAACCAAAAACTAGCTCCTAGTACTTTGTCCATAGACCTTTGTTTCTTATTACACTTTTTATTCGCTTTGGCATTGATTTTACCAATGTTCTTCCATTCGGTCTGCTGAACCCTGGTCCAAAGTTCGTTACATGTTTGTAGGGGCACTTTCGTGTCGGAGAAGTTGCCGTTTAACAATGGCCCATAAATCCTCTATCGGATTCAAATCCAGTTTTTGATGGTTTTGGCGGTGTGCTTGGGGTCGCCATCTTGCTGGAAGGTGATCTTCTTCAATGGGATACGCACATTTCTAAACGAACTCCGGCAAATTTTTCTGGAGTATTTCAAGATAATTATCATTTTTCATTATCCCATCGCTTTTCACTAAGTATCCGACATGCTACCAAGTAAAACACCCCGAAGCAATCAGACTCCACGTCCACCGTGCTTTATGGTCTCTCCTGAACTTGGTGTTTTGAGCACTCGTTCGTTAGGTTCTTATTCTTTCCCATCTTATTGGTAGCAATTGATTTTTGTTTCCTAAGACCATATTACCCTTTTCCAGTCTTTGCAGAACTTTAACCTTGATTGCATATTTTCGTGTCAGATAACGCAATTCTGCTTTTTCTGCTTGATTGTCGATACAAGATTGATTTGTTTAGGAGCTCTCCTAACAGTCTATTCACTAAGGTTTTTGTCTTTATCTCATTTGTTCGAAGCATTCATTCTCCATGAACCGAGCATCGTGCAAAACTGGAGTACTTCAGAGTTCTCAATTTATAGATGTATATCTGTATATCACTATGAAGAAAGTCAGTTAATTTAGTAGACATTCTTTTTTTTTTTTTAAGTATGTAAACTGGTACTAATTTTCAATCCTAAAAGAAAATCGAGGAATTTTCATTCATTTTGTATTCAGTTTTGCTCGGCACTGTATGTATGTATATTTGTTGTTTGCCTATTATTACTTGGCAAGGCTTATTTATTTATTTATTTAATGTTTTTTTTTTATTGTTTATTTCGTTATTTAACCACTGTTAAAGAAAATAAATCCTCTTTACTACAAAGAATTACTGTACACCATTTTGAATAAGAAACCATCTTCATAATTATAAAAAAAAAAAAAAACTGAATAATGAAATGAAATAGAATTGTTGTCAGTCTAAATGTATAAATCTCTCGCTTACCAGTCTTATTTTTGCTAACTTTAACCACAAGACTGCGATAGGCGGGGGATTAAATTTAAACAAATCCATATTGTATTGTTTGTATGTTTAATGTATTAATTCAAAATAATGTGCTCCAGACACAAACTTATAAAAACAAAAATATCATTCTACATAATAATATCATATAAATATTGAAAAACAAATTCAACAACATATTGCACAATAGTTCTTCGTTATTTATGAAAAATTTAAAAAAAAAAAAAACAAAAAAAAAATGAAATTGGCATAACAAAAAAGAAAAAAACGAAGAACTACTGCCGCGCCTTACTGTTGGAACCATGAAAACAGTTTTATAAAAACAAAGGAATTTTTGGAATTATATTATTCATATTTTTGTTTTTGGAACTTTTGCCATTGGTAAATAAAAGCTTAACTAGGCAAAGAATTGCTGTTGCTGTTTAGTATACAGCACTTTGTGTAGCAAACCATCTTTATATTTAAAAAAAAAAAAAACGATTTTAAAAGATCAAATAAAATATAATTGTATGTGTAAATGTATTAATCCCGCGTTTGCCGCAAGACTGCTGCAATGGGCAGGGGATTAATTTTAAGAAATATATATATTGTATTGTCTGTATGTTTATAACAAAAAAAAAAAACATTGTTATATCATAAAACTGCGAAACGCAGCCCAAAATATAATTCTAATATAATTATAGTTCTTGCTATTTTTTTTTTGCCGAATTTAACACTAAAAAACAAAAAAAAACAAACACAAGAATTACTGTCTACAATTTAAAATATATATTTAAGAAGAAAAAAAAAATACTATTAAGAAGAAAATAATATTAAGAAGAAAATAATATTTTGTATATTTTAGTTTTTTTTTTTTTTACATATATGTACATGTACATGTATATTTTTTTATTTTGTTTTTTTTGTTGTAACTTTCACCCCTGTTACTGTTCAAACGAAGCCAAAAACAGTAGACCGTTTCGAATAAGAAATTATATTTTTTGAAATCGAATAACTAACAATGATCAATGCCTAAAAAAAAAAATACATCAATCCCTTTTCATTCATAACTGGCTTATTTAGTTAAATTTTACGGTAGCCCCGGGGATTGTTTTTCCAACGAATCCATTTTGTATCGGCCTATATATTTAATATTTAAATTTAAAAGAGTGTAATCATACACACGGTTACAATATTGTTGAGAAACATGGTCAAAATGAATTTATGAATTCTTCGCGTTCTTTATTTTTTTTTTTTTAAATTTTTCATAATTTTTTTACAAAGAAAAAAAAAAAAGGGAAATAACGAAAAATTACTGCTTCATAGTGTTTCTTAAAAAAATTGGATGTTGGGAACGCGTAACGCGAAGTATTACTGTGAAACATTTCTTTTTCTAACATTGGCGAACAATTTGAATTTTGTTTTCTCTCGATAAGTTTTCTTCCACCGAATCTTACAATTGCACTTGATGTGTGGTGCACCCTCTTTTTGTTTTAGTTTTTATCATTACGAATAATATATATGTGAAATAAATGTCAACCAATGAAATTCCCTTAGCGATAAGATTTTTATGTGTATGTAATCTGAAAAACAGGATTGTACTCGTGTGTACTATATTCGTACATGCAATCATCCTACCATTTCTTAAATGTAATAAAAATAATAAAAATTAAAACCCAAATTACTGTGTTTCTATTGAAATGTTGAATTAAACTAGTCAGAAGTTCCTCCGCCGTGGGTAAGGTACACATCGTCACTATGAGCATCGCAACCAGTGCATGCTTATAGCAGCGCGTGTCGGTCATGGAAACGACGCGGCAGATTTCTTTCGTCTAAAATTTGTAACACTACTACTGATATATCCATTTAGACACAATTGTGTGCTTTCTCGCAAAATTTGTTTTTTTCTCTTCAATTGTAGGAATTCCGAGATATCTGGCGCATAGACTTTTTTCTTGGCATAATCTCAGAGTCCAATACCATAGCTCTTCACTAGCTTCGCGGCTTGCTTGTTTATTCATCTAAATCTATATTGTCCCCGTTAAAGTAATCCCCATCGACTGCAACACAATTATGCCAGCACTTGATCCAATCCTTGAAACATTTTCTTTAAATTCGGTTAACGGTATGTCCATCCGTGCTTCCTGCGATTTTTCCATTACTTCCTCTCGGCGCGGCTGCTGAAACGCGTTCCCCGTAGTGATTTTCTTAACTCGATTGAACAGAAAGAAGTCACAGGGAGCCAGTCAGATCAGGTAGTAACAGCCACCGACTGTTGGATGGTATTTGTTGAATTTTTCGTCAAAAAATTACGAATAATGATGGCACTGTGCGACAATCTGGTCTCATAACGCCCAAATAATCCTCTTTGTTTACTGTCTGGCATTCTGGCAAAAATTCATGATGCACTACACCGTTGTAATTCATGAAAACCGTGAGCATTGCCTTCTTTTTTGACTGAAAACGACGTGTTTTTTTTTGGTGTCGGCTCATTTGGTGAACGCCATTCACATGCCTGATGTCTGGATTGCGTGTCGTACTCATAAACCCACGTCTCGTCTCCAGTCAGGCTCGCAAATCATCTCTTTTGCGACGTCAACACGGTCTCTTTTTGACATGAAATTGAGGTCTTTTGGCACCAACTTTGCTACTACACGACAGAAACCCAAATTATTAACCAAAATGTCTTGAACGGATCCATAGGCAATGTTGAAGTGCTCCGCTATCTCTCTTTCTTTTACTTCGATCAATGTTTTGTCATCATCTTCGATTGATTCACGAGCACTTTTGAACCGCTCGTGCCACTGGTAAACGACCGTTTTCTTTAGAGAATCGTTGCCGAAACACTTTCCCAACAAATTTACTCATAAACGATTCAGTAACGTTTCAATTAATGGATCTACAATAGTATCTTCTATAGGAATGGAAATAATAAACACTACTTATCTTACTCGTTTTGCCGACAATAGAGCACCAAGCCTTCTAGATTTAGCTATTGTCTTGTGAACTTGTGCAAAACAATTACTGAGGATGCTTTTACCTTTAAATATTTTAGTCCCATTGATTTGAACAGCCTCAAAATTGCGATTTGTTCAGCCCCCTGGTAGCTATGCCATCTTTGTTCAAGGTATATTTGGTAAATAATAATTTATACATATGTATATTATTTATTGTTAATATATTATACTTCAAATATTGTAAACAATTACGATGCAACAGTTACAATTCAACAAAAGTGATAGCAGATTTGTCATGTATAATAGTTGCATACTTTTAGACATTATTGCTGAATAGCTTGTTTCGCAACCTTCTGTTGCACGAATTCTTAATTTTGAAATAAAATTTGTTGCAGGATTGAAGGGTTTGCTGTACTGCCTATTCACGAGGATATGAATGCTGTAGTGTATGAAAAGAAGTTTGAGTTAATCTTGACCCTAACTCCGTCATAACAATGGATAAAGTTACTTATCATTCAAGGAAAAAGAAAACAAGTCGACCTCTTCTACCAGAAAAAAAAGAAATCAAAATGTGGCCTAGTAAAAATGACATACGAGTACCCTTCGAAGAACACATGGCTTAGGCTGAATTACTGGATATTCTCAAGCATCACAAAAGACAATATTGACGTTCATGAGGTATTAGATGAACTGACTCAGTTGGCAGGATATAAAAGACACGATTTCTGCCATACCACTGCAAGCTAAGACCTATAGAGTTAGTATGGGCTGAAGTAAAAGGATTAGTGACACTTAGAAGTGTCGGGCAAAATTTGTTATTGTAAAATTAATAATTACGAAAAATGAAAAAAAAGCTCCCAGGAAATTATATTTGTCTACGCAAAGATTAGCCCTCTTTTCCTCATTTTCCATAAAGTCTTGAAGAGTTTTTTACGAAGTAGTGTAAAGACTACTTTCGGTTTTTCAAATAAAAAAAAATTAAAATTGGATTGGAACATAAAGCGCACCCTGTAGCTGGAGGCAAAAACTAGTAGAAAACGTAGTTGGCTTAATCAGGTAAGAATCAGGTTTCCATTGGCCAGGCCGGAACAAGAGGCAATATTGATTCAGAATATGGTATCTCTCAACGTGTGCTTGATTTGGAGGGGTGATTTCGCTTGGTACTTACGTAAACACTGTTTGAGTTACCAGTTCACTGAATGATAATCGTTATACGAGTGTTAACACATATTACACTTTCACATTTCACTAATTCAACTATGGCAGACATTGTTAATTTAATAAAAATTTATTTTCGCGTTTACTTGAGTTCCACCTCTTGGGCCTTTCGATCAACACTACTCATTATCTTATCAATGGGCGTTGACCATCAGAAGCAGTACCTTGGCGAAATTTGTATTTTAAATGGCGTATCAAGTTGGTGGGTGGCATTTTAACAGGCTTTTTGTTCGCCATTGTTACGTGGTGGCTCGGTTATTGATTCAGATCGTTTGCCTTTTAAAGTTGACTGAAAGTTGTCGTGTTATCCAAGAGAATCCAAAGGAAAAAAAAATCTTCCAATGCCTCCTAAGCTTTTAGGGAAAGCCAGCAAGATTATTCTGCAGCGATTACATTATGTTCGATTACTACGATTTTATGAGAGATGGAAACAATTATAACAGATGAGGATGCAACATTGGAATTAATATCATTTTTTAATTTTTAAAAACTCCCTGATAATTATTGTCGATCTTGGAGTTCCATAAATGTCTGGATTTCGCCCGCGCTCCAGTTATTTTATGGATTTTTAAGTGCGGACTGACGTAATAGCACTTCGTCTGTCATGGACATTTGTTCGATTTCTTCTTTTGAGGCTACCCTAACCGATGTGGAGTGGAAACAGGTCTTCGCCTTCGCGAATTTGTGTAAATGTTATGCATAAAATCTCATAAAATTATTAAAAGCGAAAGTCACGTTTCAAAAGGACCACCGCAATCTGGCGGTAGTAATTGCAAAACATGTGACAATAAAAAATACCACTGGTGTGGGGTCATAAACTGCCTTCATCTTGGTTTATTTTTGTGACCAATATGTGCATTTGAGAACAATAAAAGATTACTCGGGTTACACACTTATTGTGTCTGGTGCCATAGCATGGCAATTGGATTTCTTGTTCGAAGTAGAATGGCGTGAAATCATTATCGTTGAACACAAAGGAAACTGTGGACTATGCTTGGAAGGCCATCACATAGTGCATGCTTTACAGAAATGAGCAAAATTAAAAGCATATGTCCCGCCATAGTCTGACCTTCGTTTCTACTACTACTACTTACTATTTGTCCGAGAAATTGCCTCATGATACCTGTGAATTTTGGGTGCAATCATCCGGTCAAAGTAAAAAATGTTCCCAACAGAACGAACAGGTACACTTTTTCACTTTTGTTCAAGGAATTCAGGTGTATTTTAGCTGTAAATTAGAATTGATTGAAGATGGGGTTTTCTAGTTAAGTGAAGGTCTTCAAAGCATATGGCGTTGGTCGGAGGGAAACCAGTTAAAAATAAGACCAACTAAATCGAGTTGCATCGATTATTTTTGGAAACTCCTCAATTAGTAGAATTTTTTTCAAAAAAGGACTCTGCTGGAATGATCATATCCGACAGGTCATTATCAGAAATTTATCAGTGTCCAAGTTATATACGTCAATAAAAACAGAGCTATACTAGTAAAGTCGATTATAATTCACATTGTGACCTACGGAAGTGCAACTTTCTGTCAAATCAGACGGAAATACACTGTTGTCTTCGGTAGTAGACAACTTTTAGATTACAATAAGTCAAGAGATATACGAGTAAACAAAAAATAAATATATCTAATATCAAAATTACTGAACATAGTATTGTATATGTAACGTACATATGAAAACACATTTATTAAAATAATAAAAAAAAATTACTATTTGCACTGTTTTCTTAATTTTCTTCATTTTAAATGGACGCAAACGAAACTCAAATACGACTGAGTCTGCGCACAAATGCCAATGGCATCTTTTATGTATCTATTTTGTGACCTAAAGTATTCAATTCCATTACAGGCAGTCTCTTCCCACTTTTGTAAATTCTTTTAAAGCACATTAATTACGCTTACCTGGAGGCGTTTACTATCATAGGGTAAAATGGAAAATTTCAAAAATTAATTGGTTAGGGTGTGTCCGCACCAATGGTGTTCAGTCGTTTTTTTTTTTTTTTAAATAATTTGACAACCAGTTCTTATTTATGCACAAAGGCGTGGGTATTCGATGGAGGACACACCCTGTCTAAGTGTTATTGGATATTCGTTTTGTGTTTTATTTATTTCTCTATTTATATAAATTTGTTGGTTTTTTAAAGCAGGCTTCTGATAATTAATGTTTGAAAGTTGAAAGTTGGTAACGAAATTTTCTCTTAAACACACATACCATACATAGTTAAGCAACAGTTGAACATACCTTCAAATCACATTGAATCTTGAGTCAGGTACAGTAGGTGGCTTAAAAAAAGACCCTAATTGAGCCAAATCAGGTAAAAGTATTTTCTATTAAATGGGGGAGACTAGGGCAAGACGGTCTGAATTAATAAAAAAGATTTTATAAATAGTACAGGAAAATATGTAATAATCGCTGTTAGATATATGAAAATATAGCCCAAAATGTTCAAAACAGGAGTTTTAACAGGACACATAAATTTTTGGAGTTACATATTCGATTTCTCCTGTGAACAGGCACATATTTTCTCAACAGGAAGTCGGAAAATTAAAGATGGTAAATAAGAAACAACCGTTGGAATTTCCCAGGATCAAACAATGAACTTCTTGAAAAGCGCGTATAAAAAGATGCGCCACTAGGATGGGTTCCGGAAAGACTTTGACAGCAACAGAAAGAGAAAAAAATAGATGCTTTCAATGAGTTAGGACTCTCGGAGCGAGAAATTGCAAGGAAGCTTAAAAGAAGTAAGAAAAGAAAAAATCGAAAACGATCCACAGCAGAAGCAACATCATTGCGAGAAAAGCGATTAATTCTACGACGTGCCGTTCTGGAAGATCCTTTGCCATCTAAACTGTTCACATAACTTTAAACGTCTCTGCAGATAATCTTTCCCAATATTTCAAAATTCTTCTTCAAAATAATCCAACAAGAACTTTCTGGTTTTTGGTTTTAATCTTTTCGTGGTTATTCCACCCAGATTGATGACATCGGAAGCACGGTTGATGAATATTCATTCATATTTTAACGGGATGCTTACCTGGAGGATGTTGGTGGAGAGACTGGTTCGATCGTCTTATTAAAAAGGCAACCGATTCGGCTTTGGTGGAATTGTTCAACTCTTGTTACACTCCGGAAGCGTAGGAAGTTTGCTTCAACCCAGTGATTTCATTATGGTGGTCTAGTAGAATTTAATACAGGTCGATCCTCAAACACAAAAGGCTCTAGCAGCCTTTCCCTGTTAACATTCTTCAACTTCAGCGTTTTTTTCTTCGTATCCGAGATATTCATATTCGCACCATATCTTCAACAAGGTAGTAATCACAGTCATGTGAACACGACTGGAGTGGTAGAGTCACAGTTTCCCAAATAACCATGCTACCAAGAGAGTACCCTTTTGAATATTTTATATTGTGTTGACGAATTTAGCCTTAGCATGTTGCTTTTGCCTAAGGATAAAGCCTTCCTATATATGTTACTTTATAGCAATCACGACAGTGGATGTCGCAGTTTTTGTCCCTACCACCTTGATCAAAAAGTTCCCGCACCACACCACCGTGTGGCGCTCCCATTGTTCCGATTTGAGTTCTGTTTTTTTTTTTTTGTTAAGTTGGTAAATCTAAATCTTAACGTCATAGCTTGACATTTGCAAAAGTTATGTAGCCAAGAGCGCATCTATCCAAATGTGTGTTGGCGATTTTTTACAATTTTAGAAAAGGATTTAAAGTTGCAACAACGAACTTGTATTTAATGGTGTGCGAACGTTGGAAAAGTGTTTCGGCAACGATTCTCTAAAGAAAACGATCGTTTACGTTCACGATCGATCGTGAGTCAATCGAAGATGATGACAGATCATCGACATCGAAAACCGACGAAAACATTGATCGAAGTAAAAGAAAGAGAGATAGCGGAGGACTTGAACATTGCCTATGGATCCGTCCAAGACATTTTGGTTAATGATTTGGGTTTCCTTCATATAGCAGCAAAGTTGGTGCCAAAAGACCTCAATTTCATGCAAAAAAGAGACCGTGTTGATGTCGCAAAACAGATGATTTGCGAGGCTGAATCCGATCTCAGATTCGTCAAAAGGATCAGTTACTGGAGACGAGACGTGGGTTTATGAGTACGACATGCAATCCAGACATCAGACAAGTAAATGGCGTTCACCAAATGAGCCGAGACCAAAAAAACCACGTCGTTTTCAGTCAAAAAAGAAGGCTTTCATGGATCATGTAGTGCATCATGAATTTTTGGCCAGAAGGCCAGACAGTAAACAAAGAGTATTATGAGACGTTTGCGTGAAGCAATTCGCCGAAAGAGACCAGAATTGTGGGCAGAAAACTCGTGAATTTTGCACCATAATAACGCATGGGTATTCGTAATTTTTTGACGAAAAATGATTTGGCTCCTTGTGACTTCTTTCTGTTCAATCGAGTTAAGAAAACCACTACAGGGAACGCGTTCCAGCAGCCGCTCCAAAAGGAAGCAATGGAAAAATCGCAGGAAGCACTGATGGACATACCGAAAACCGAATATAAAAAAATGTTTCGAGGATTGGATCAAGCGCTGGCATAAGTGTGTTGCAGTCGATGGGGATTAATTTGAAGGGGACAATATAGATTTAGATGAATTAACTTGTATTTTAAATTTTCTGAATAAATTCCGGGATCAAGGTGGTATATTTAGAGTAATATCATTATTTTCCATTATAAAAAAATGGCAAAAAAATGCTCTTTCGCTTAAATGTCTTAGAAAAATGCAATGCAGAAGAAAGACATGTGCCTAAAGTAAATTTGAAACCCCTTACTGATTTCGAATGAAAATCGATGTGGCGGCAGCTGATATCTTTTATTTTTTCCGAGGAATTTATTCAAAAAAAATTACAGCATTTATGCGCACAAAATGTCCTTAAAGTTTCAATAAATAATATAAATTCCTTTAATGTCAAAAAAATTCATGAAAATCACTAAAAAAAAATCGTAGTCCTAAACCTAATCGTATTTTCAACCCCTAAAACTTGTAGACTTTCAGCCTCTCTCCGCACGCCGAAAATTGTATGCTTGTACCAATTAAAACGCATTTTACTAATATTTACACGGTGTCAGCACCTGCATATATTATTTAGTCGATTAAATAAATAAAATAAAATTATTATACAAATTGCAATCGAAACATACAAAATTTGAAAAAAGGACGAGAAGCTATAAAACAATTGTTGCTTGAATTCAACCCGATTGAACTTGTACATGTTCATAAACTCATTTATCAAATTATAAATAAATTCATGATTAAGCAGATACGCACTTTGCGCATACAGATTTCTATAATTGAAAAAAAAAATTGAAATTAATTATATCAACAATGGGTATGTCCTTATCAGGGCCCAGCATGTTCACTATCGACTTTACATTTGTATTCATCCATTGGGAAATTTCGGAAAACCCAGTGACTTCAAATAAACCAGCTGTTTACTAATTTTACTGCGCCAAACGACAGCTTTTACAAAAGTGACCTACATATTGCAGACGCATTCCAGGTTGCACATAATATCGTCCGTCTATAAAGGATGACAATGGAGTAATTTTTGTCCCTTTGGAGTGCACGAATCCTTATTTTGTTTTAACTTCACTTAAGGTGTAAAATCTGCATCAGACCTTCACTTCCAACGAATTCTGATAGCTGAATGCTTCCTTCTATGATCCTTCGATTTTTCTTCAGGATTTGTATTTCCAACCTGGTCTTGTTCTTCTGATAGATGGTGCACTTGGATAATTTTGAAGACCTCATGCTCGAGCAAGCAAGATTAATTATGTAAAATTTATTTTCAGATGATTGGTTCCCCGAAAGGGGGTGTAAAATAGTCCATGTGCATTCGCCTTCTCAAGAGACTGTGAATTAAAATTCTTAGAAATTGTATAAGCAAGACCACATTTTCCAATCATTTTTTCTACGACCGGCACCGAAACACGAAACCATATTTTTATATAATTATTTTTTTTTTTTATAACTGTATTTACACTGCTACGGTGGAAAGAAACAAAGCTAGTGCATATGATTAAATCTCAGCGGCACTTGTCAGTAGTTTGGGTATAATTACTCAAACGCGGTTACTACAGGCGTCAGCGTCAACGATTGAAGCATACCGAAAGGAACGTTTTTCGCGAGTGCATTCAAAATATACCATAAAGTGATTTTAGTTAGAGTGGAAGAAAATTATTAGCCAAACGGTAGACAGTTTTCATCAAAAAGGAAGAAGTTTTCATCTCCATATTCGTATAAGTAAGTACCAAGATTTTATTGATATTTTCCTGACTCTAATTTGTTAGTTTGGAATTGTTTGCTTATCATTTATTCGAAATTAATAAAGAAGATACAATTAGATTTGAAATTCGTGGATGGTTATATGTATTTCCTTTAGAAAAAAAAGGGTTGAAAAGGGAATTAAATTTAAACAAGACATTTATGGTCAACTACGACAAACTGAGTATACACAATGGTACAACTATCTAAACGGCTAAAAAATATAGGACCTACCGCCCAATTAATCCGAAATAATTTTGAAGAAATTCCACACTTTGCATGTACTAATATCCTGCGGGATGCTGCTTCTAAATTATATTTTTCGCCCCCCATGTTTTCGAATGTGCTGTGGTATAGCCGGATTTGTTAGCTTAGATCCCGGGCAATTGATGCAAATTTTTATCAATTTTTTGCGATGACGATGACGACGTTATTCTCACATGTACAAACACCTTGAAGTTCTAGCTTAAATCGTACGTTTTGATTTTGATTTTTTTTTTTTGAGCTGGAAGACACGGACGTTTCTTTTCCTCTTCGTGCAGTATACAACATAACGTATGAGGTAGAAAGCTTAAGAGTTGTTTCTTCTGATCTTCATCAAACCAGGAGTTTCCTCGTACTCGTATTCATTAATAAATTTCTTTTTTACATTGCTTTTGTACACAATTTTGGGTGGGTTCGTCATTCTGGACAGATAACACCCGAAGGACACTGCGAAGAGCAGCTTGTAAATGCAGCACACCGTTGATGTGCTCTACTCCGCAGACTCGCGGGACCATTGTGTTATATCAACTAATTTCTCGTATATTGAGTTGGAGAAGAGATTTCTAAAAACCGTATGGCAATACGAGAAAGCCGGACGACCGGACTTAAGACCTTCTTTAGGAATCACTGACACTATTCTCTGTAGAATGAGATCCTTTATCCCTCATCGGCTGAAGAGTATCAAACCAAAGCAAAAGGCGTGGTACGGCTCGAGCTGTAAATTGGGTATCAGGGGTCCTACAAGACCAACCCGACAGAGGAAAACCGAAAAAAGTTCAAACTTTCAAACTCATGAGCTCCAAATCGATCTACATCACCTTTTCATCGATTATAAGGTCGCGTATGACTTCATCTATTGAGACGAACTATACACAGAACGATGAAGGATGCAGGATGCGAGGACTGTTTTTTTCTTTTTTATATAATTATCATGCTCTCCATAGCGAGGGCGAAAAAAACTTAGGAGAGGTGCCCAATGTACATTGGTCTTAAATGTTAGCAAGTTGTAAAGACTAGGAAATAGAGGCTCTGCAGGGTATTCTATGAGCGAGTCGTAGATATATTAGAGTACATGCAAAAGTTAGGTTGAGGGTGTACTGATTACCATTCATAACGAGACGGCTGTTACGGTTACAAGTTTGAAGACAAGGAATGTCAAAAAATGATTCAGACAAGACGATGCGCTGTCATGCGATTTCTTTACCATCAAGAGGTACATTCTTTCAAAACTCCGTCCACGATACTGACATAACCGGAAGAAAGCAGCGTGATGTCAGTGGCGTTTTCGCGAGTATTGCGCTCAATGAGGGCAAGACATCAAGAGGCACATTCTTTCAAAACTCCGTCCACGATACTGACATAACCGGAAGAAAGCAGCGTGATGTCAGTGGCGCTTTCGTGTTAAATGAAGTCAAGACCAAGTATATGTATATTGTCAACAAGAAAGAACACAAAATATCGACGTCTCGGACAGAACGTCTCTCTCGACAGATGAGGTAGTTAAAGATTTGGTCTACCAAGGCTCTGCTATTAATTCAGACAATGACACCAGCACTGAGATCAAATAAAGAATAACTCTTGTCAATCGCTACTTCTATGCCCTCTCTCGGATAATAAAAGTGACCCTATGTAAGACCTTAATAACCCAGTCCTGCTCTATGGTGCAGAGGCATGGGCTTTATCAAAAATGAATGAGGGTGCTCTTGCCTGTTTGGAATAGAAAATTCTTTGGGTGATTTTCGGACCATACGGGCTGTACAACAACATCGATCTAGCCAGAAGATGTGAAGGTCTAATATCTGAGGTGGTTGGGTCTTGGATGGACACCAATGCTCCGGTCCGAAAAATCTTCGAATTCGGCCCCGAGGGACAGCGCAAACAACGCAACGGGAAGGAGGCATCAAAAAATTAAGCGTGCGAAATTGAGGCCAAGACAGATCCATTTCGATTAGTGTTTATTTTTGTTCTTTTGGTGAGATTTTTAGATAAAAGATTACCTCGTTGGACTATCATAAGTGTCAGTCCAGTTTGATAAGAAAGTAATTAGCTGAACGTCTATAGACATTGATGTCACCAAAAGTTACATCCAAGGGAAGTAAGTTTTCCTAGGTTCCGTAGATGTCGTAGCAACATTTGGTCACGTTTTCGTTCCATAATATTACGTATTGCAATGCTTACTTCAAACAAATGTCAAATCATATTTTGTTTCTTTTAAGATCTTCGATAATTAAATTTCTTGCGATTGTGACGTTTATTACGATGGCTTCAGAAAACAACACTGGCAAGCCTAATTTGAAAGGGAAATCTGTGGAGATGTCGGATACAAATGCTGAAAAACACTTCATTCCAGTATTAGTTGTAAGGGTGTTATTGAATGAAGACTTTCTGAGACCTAAAATCAACAACAAATGCCAGAATATAGTAACTAGCAATTTGGACAAATCAAACATACAATCAAACATGTCTGGAAATGTGATCAGTGGCAACACATCCTGTCAAACGATTATCGGGCAGAATGAGAAACAGTCCGAGAAACAGTCCGAGAATTTGCCGAGTTTCGAGTCAGCTCTTAAAATTCCGTAGGTGTTAACAATTTCTTAGATTAACATGAAGGTCACTAGTGAATCATTTTTGTATTTATATAGCAACCTGAATAAAAACTGTGTCCAGGAGAAACCGTGCAATTCCAAGAATGTATGCGACAAATCCACCCAAATAGATATGCGGCAGAAAGGTGTTAACCCGAGCATCAGGATATTGCCTACTTATGAAGAAGCTAAGTAAGTATCAATGATTTATTCGATTGACATAAAACAAAATCAATAAAAAAAAAAAATTCAGAAGATCATGGAGCAATTTGAACGATGAAGACAGGGACATCATAAACATGGTAGCAAACTGGGAAGAAGAGCTGGAGGATACCCATGCATCGAAGTAAGAAGATTCGCATTAAAACCCATCGGATAGTATGAACCCGAATTCTGACAGTTCTGCCAGAAATCGATTGCATGGATGAAAGTATTTTTATAAATATGACTTAACAACTTCTTTAAACATAATTATATTTCTTAAATATCAATAAAGAGCTTAGGTTTAAGTAAATAGTTTTTTTTTTTTTTTTTTACATAAAAGAGCAGTTTCAAGAAGTTAGCCAGATCCTTGGTTAGCTCCCTCCCTTCTATTGTACTTGTGCGCGCCAGCTAAACTAGTTAAATTCGAAGACTCCGGGGGTCAGAGCATTGATATTCATTCGCTTTACTTGTCCTAGCCATCTTAGGCGAGTGATGCGCTGTTTTTTTTTTTTTTTGAGTACATCGATGTCACCATTTGTCGTTGAATCTCTCCTCGAAAGCCCGCCAATGTAAACGGAACCAAATATTTTTCGAAGGATTTTCCTGTCGAAACGACTGAGGATATCTACATCTGGACAAAAGGACAAGTTCCTTACTACTTAATAGTCTTCTAAACCCAAAGAAGCAGCGATTAGAAAGAGTGATCTTTCGTACCTTTCGACCAAAGTACTAGCTGCCTATTATAACTCAAGACTCCTACTCGGACCGGATAATAATAAAAATCTAACTAAATCTAAAATTAAATCATAATGTCTACACAGAACCTTGACCAACTTTTGACAGAGAGGGCATCCAAGAAGGAGTTTTCTTGGAGACCATGGCTCGACGAAGAATGAAATACGACAAGATAAAATATCTTTCGCATTTCTGAAATTATTTCGAAAAATTAATGCGGACATGTTGAAGCAAATGCTTCAGGTGAGACTTAAAGGCCTGATATTCTTCTTTAGACACTTTAGCCAACTTTTGAATCCAAATAAAATCTGATTGATGCACAGATGACAGAAATATCACAGCTTTATCAGTTAATTGAAGTACTAGTCCATCTGAGGCGGCTCAATGGTGCCAGTTCTGAAGCAAGCGTACTACGCTCTGATAGAGTCTAAGCTTTAAAAGACAGATCAAAAATTGTCTCTCAGATAAATAGTCCCCAACAATCTCCGACATGATGAGCAAAACATCCAGGTGCTCAATCTACTACAATTCTTAAAGTACATATGGTATTTGTTGTTACACAATATCCTGCAGAAAAGCCACGGCTCCGCAGGAACTCTTATACAAATTGTTAACTTTTAAGACTTTTTTTCAGGATTTAGTAAATACTGCATGGACTTTGTGCTTACACCTTGAGCCCACCATACCATGTTCCTATTACTGCCACTCGAATGGAATGCCCTTGGATAAAGTAGTTGCTCATTGGATGGTTTAAAAGTTAAAAGTGTTCCAGCCAAAGATTCACTATTCCTCAAATTTTCATTAACTGCAGATGGCCGGTATTCAATGTCCTTCTCATCAGACCTGAAGTCGGACGATGCAATGCGTATTTAACTAATTAATCCAGTTTGTGGGTCGTAAAAAGAGGACTAAAAACAAAGGAGGAAAAATAACAAAAGTAATTTTTTTTTTTACCATTTATTGTATGACATTATCTTCGAATGTTTAATTAGATTTGAAATATTACTCAACAATTAATTATATTGTTTCTGTTACCCAGAAGAAGCATAAAGCATAGCCACTTCGCCACTTCCACTTATGGTATTACTAAGTTCTATGCTTCATCTGAGCAATTACGTATTTATATATTGTATAAAAAAAAAATTCAAAACGTATTTGTTTTAATTTTAATTACATTGTTTCATTAAAGCAATAAATCTTATAATTAATTTTATAATTCTTTTTTTTATATAAAAAAAATTGATTTTTATGTTTAAAAATCTACGATTACCTTCCTTCAGCGAAAGGATAATAATTTTATAATTAATTATCATTTGCATTTTTAATTAAATTGAAATGTTTGTTTGTTTGTTTGTTTGTTTGTTTTTTTTTTAAGGATCCTTTGAGCAGGCAAACTGCTCGGTTTCTTCCTCTATCTCCAAAACAATGAACAGATTTTAATGATTTCGTGTTTAAAAATTTATTATCGTATTTGATTACAGTCAGTGGAAATTAATGAAAATTTATAAATAATGATTAAGGTGAAGTACTGTTATCGGTGATTGTGACATGTGTACATAACCTGAGAAAAATTAAATATTTTAATCAATTGGGAAAGGTCTTTTAAGTATTATTCGAGCTGGCAAACAGCTTTTGCTCGTGTACTGGATTAAACAATGCTCACCATCTGGTAATGTAACTTGGACGATAGAGTTGTTCGGTACTTCCCAATCTTGTTGCGGGCTTGCAGGATAATTTTGACGACTGAAATTTGGTTCACTTTCTTCTTCTATTCGTATGTTTTGATTCATAGGTGGTTCCTGTATAGGATTTTCTTGTTGTTCTTGTTGTTCTTGTTGTTCTTGTTGTTCTTGTTGTTCTTGTTGTTCTTGCTGTTCATCCGAAGAACTTGTTGTCGTGGAGGATGTTATATTTACTGATTGGTTTCTTTCTATATACATTTGTTGTCGCAGTTGTTCTCTAAGATTTATTTCTTGGTGCAGTTCGAACTGTCTTTTGAACTCAGTAAAATTGGGATCCAAATATTGAGTGCAGCATGGTCCTCTGCATGTCTGCTTGAGTTGTTCTTGTTGGGCTTGATAGCCTTGAAAATATCGAGAGTAGGATGGCCCTCCATCTGACCGGTTGACTTGTTCTTGTTGGGCTAGCCCGCCTTGAAAATATCGAGAGGAAGATGGCCTTCCGTCTAAGAGGCCGGCTCCAGAATATTGTTGTTCCATCCGTTGTTGCTGCGCAATAGAGAAAATTTCTCTACAGATTCCTTCATCTAACAAGTGTCCTACGTCACAATTCAGTTGTCCGCCAGCGAATAAATTCGCCCTTTCAGGCTTTTCTTCTTCTCCCTGTGTATCTGATTCTTCTGATTCTAATTCCATATCTGATTCCTCATTTAATTCTTCGCCTGTGTTTTTTTGCTCTTCCAAGAGTTCATCACTTTCGACATCCTCAACTTCCTGTCTTATTTCGACGGCCTCCAATTGGCCTATTTCGATTGTTTCTCCCACAAGCTGTTGCTTTTCGACGATTTCTTGATCAAATCGTTTGCGCTTAAATGTTTCACGCTGAAAGCGTTTTCTTTCACAACATTCTTGCTCAAATTTTTCTCGTTCAATGCGTTCTCGTTTGATGCGGTCACGTTCAAATGCTTCTCTGTCAAGACATTCTTGTTTGCGGCGTTCTAGCTCAAAATTTTCTCTCTTAAGGCGTTCCTGTTCGAGGAATTCCATTCCAAATGTTTTTTGTTCTACACGTTCGGTTCGCTCTCGTGCGATCTGTTCTGTTTGGAGCTGTTCTTGTTCGTGTTGTGTTTGACCGTGTCGTTCAAGCTCCATAGCTTCTCTTTCAATAACTTTTTTTTCGAGACTTTTACATTGGAGGCGGCCTCGTTTGAGGCGCTTTTCTGGGACACGTTTTCGTTCTAGACGTTTTAGTTCCCGGCGTACTCTTATGATACGTTGTGCTGTGACCCGTTGTTGTACTTTCAAGAGCCTTTGTTCGCATTCTCTTTCAAAACGTTCACGCTCAAGGAATTTTCGTTCGTTTCGTTGCCGTTGTGCATATGGGTGCATATGCGGTTGTCTTTGTCTTTGCCGCCTGCGCAGAGGGGTGCAATGCAGCACTGGCCCCATTGGTGCGGATTTGTCTACTCGAGATTGTAATTCCGGGTTTGAAATATGCCGCCACCGCCGATTGTATAACCGCAGCGATGGCTGTGATGATGACGACTGCGGCTCCCACTCCGCCTCCGTTTGCGGGTCCGACTGCGACTTTGATTGCGACTCCGACTGCAGCTCTGAATGCGGCTCCGAATGCGGCTCCGACCGCGGTTCCGATTGCGGCTCCGACTCCTGATCCGACTGTGGCTCCGACTGTGGCTCTGACTCCTGATCCGATTGCGGCTTCGATTGCGGTTTCGATTGCGACTCCGACTGTTGCTCCAACTCCTGATCCGACTGTGGCTCCGACTCCTGGTCCGACTGCGGCTCCGATTGCGGCTCCGATTGCGGCTCCGATTGCGGCTCCGATTGCGGCTCCGACTGTCTCTCCGACTCCTGATCCGACTGGGGCTCCGACCCCTGATCCATCTCCTGATCCGACTGCGGCTCCGACTCCTGATCCGACTGCGGCTCCGACTCCTGATCCGACTGCGGCGGCGACAGCGATATTTCGTCTAAATCCACTATGCTCATTATCTTTGTTGAATCCTGAAACGGAAAAAGATGTAGAGATGTAGTGTTGTGGAATCTAATTGTTATAACGTAATTTTCTAAGATTATGGCAGTCCTAATCCGATATGCAAATGGTCGGTGTTAAAACCTCAAGAATTATACAATAAAACTTGTTAGCCTCTAATAAGAGAAGAGCGAATCTCGCATGCATCCGCAGCAAATGAAAACTCTCTTAATTTTGAAGAGGAGCCACTCATATATATACACGATGATTATACCTCACGTAGAAAATGGCCGATCCATCAGTGCGCTCTCAACTTCAGTTTAATAGAGGGAAAACAAAAAACTATCCTCAGTCAGGTCACAACTGCGATCTTGTAGGCAATGTTGGGGTGTAAATCCTTTTCGCTTTTGGGTCACCCCATGTTTGTGTTTCTTAGGTCATATTTGCCAATTTAAGAAACCTGCGGGGTAGAATGGCAAACTCAGTTGGTTCGGACTACATATTGTATATGAGAGTATGCATTTCAATTTTTTTTAAAAATGTTTCTCTTAGATCCTCAAATCGAATAACTTAGTCGATTGCGAATTTTTGACTCTCGCTGTATAAATGACTGTGTCTGAAGAGAGCGTTCTCATTCAAACTAACGGTACTTTTCAAATTCGCCCGAGAAATGAAAAGAGAAACAACCCCAGTCTGTATACCTGTTTTTCTCGGCACCGTGTATATGGACACATATGAATATTGATGGGGATGCGTTTGTATGGATGTGTAGGTAACGTAGAATTGCGCATAGGGTACCTTTGGAATGTAGTCGCATTCTTGACTACATCTGCCATGGCAGGGAATGTAACTCTCTAACAGTATTGCGAATGGACTTTATCGACTGCCCATGTTGCCATTTTTAATTTCTGATAGGATAGCACTTTTCATGACTAAAAAATCTTCTGTATCGAAGCTTAGTTATTTTTTGTTAAGAATATCTAAGAATTTAGAGCTTAGAACATCATGTGCCTAAAAATGTAAACAAAAACTTGTTTTAGAATGTTTTTAAAGAATTACTTCTGAATTTTTTGGTTGCTTACAGAAAATGGTTAATCCATTCTAAGGACCACGTTTAGAAATGCGTCCATGCTCATTGAAAGATTCACAGCATACGTTTTGTAGGTATGCCTTACATGCACCAGCTGGTCGGCCGAGAAAAACGCTGCGCTAACAGAGACAGGCCCTTTCAATGCTGTTGCAAACATTGAACGTAAACTGGACATGGTTCTTCAGAGTAGAAGGAGGGAGAATTCTCAATGGTTCTTATCAAAAAAGCGCCGGAATTTTTTTTTGTAAGACGTAAATATGTGACTACTGCTTCCTATAGATACCCTCTGCTTCCGCTTTACTCTATGTGCCCTTCAAAACCATCTTCCTGTTTAGAAGTAGTCGTATTAAATACAACTTGCGCTGGAGTGTATTTAATCTCATGTCATGGAAACACCGTTTGACACCAACGAACCGGAACACCGGCCAATGCAAACTTCTGTAGTTCTGTATGCGTTCGCTTGAAAACTAAACGTCATTGTAGGCCTCTGCGTTCCATTATTTCTTAATCCAGGACTGTGTGCCTGGGAATAAAACCAGTTTTACTACTCGTACACTGAATCTCTTTTCTCTCGAGACACCTTGTAAGAGTTTCGTTTATAAAATATTTCCAACCCTGTATCTATCTTCTGTATGCGCACGCCTGTTAGGAGGATAATAATCATCAATCAATAATGCCGTATATAAGAAATCAAAGATGGCATTCCCAGTTTAGTGGTGTTTGCAAGGTTGCTTGTATTTACCACAGGAAAATAGAAAATTAGGCTAAAATAACTACTCCACATTAAACATGCAATTGTTTGCTATAATTTAAAGGCATTCCATGGAATATTTATTTGGATTACCCTGCCCTTATCGGGAAAAGCAACTTCAACAATGATCGACCTTCCTCTGCACCCTGCATTGTACAATAGAAGAGCTATCAGAGGAATCTGAGATCAAGAGTCGGTTTTATTTGGAGTAGAAATAAAATAAGGCTCCTCGACTTTGCTAAATTTTCAAATTTACAAAATGATAATGCTAATTAACTCATCATTGTCAACTTAAACCTAACAAACCATGCCCAATCAGCAGTTGTTCGAATATCCTAAAAATTGCCACAAAAATCGAAAACCCAAACAATCTTCCAACCACCATTAACCTGAGTTCATACAGCGAAAATGACATTTTTGATATTTTAGTATACCCACCCATATCCACACCCATGGATTCCGCCATATTGGCATATTAGTTGAATCTGCCATAACAAAGCTCAATAGGCGTGCTCATGAATATGAATGTTGAAAAGGGGGGGGAAAATTTAAACAAAAGACTTTCAATGCGTACCTACAGAAAGCCGTCGGCCATTTAAAAAAAAATGACAATACGATAAAACCGGTTTAGTTCATACAATCAATTTCGAAATTTTTGTAAATTTGTTTATTGTTAGATCCTTTCCTTTCCATCACAATAAAAGGAGATAGAAACTATAGGAAACAGTGGCATGCTACATTATCTCGTGTACGCTTACAAGCCCAAATCAAATATCACAAGCGCAAACGTTCTTATTCCCGGGTGGCTTTTCTTTTCGAAAAGAACTTCTTTGTTGCCGTCAATGTCGGATGTTAGTCAGATCGCAACTGGGATCTTGAAGGCAAAGCTGGGATGTAGATTCTTTTTGTTTATGGGTCCACTTATGTTCGTGCTTCTTAGGTCAATATTTGCCAATTTGAGAGATGATAAAAGGAATTTTAAGAGACCTGCGTAATAGAATGGCAAACTCGGTTGGTACGGATTATATTATTGAATTATTGCTGAGGAGATTTAAATTTTCTCACGCATCCATTTGCAGGCCAATGTGTACATACGGTATTGATATAATCCAACGGTCGTAAGGGACATCGTCAAGGCACCAAGACACCTTAACATCGAAACGGTAGAAGAGACCATCGCCAAATATGCGAGAAAGCATTTTACTACAAAATGAGCCAGTTACCATGTTTTATAATTTACTCGAGCGCAATGAGAAAGGATAACCGTCGAAAATATGTAGTTGGGAAAGCAAATGTGCATGACGAGTAAAGTTCCCAAAATACCCATAGGATACTGCCAGCTATGCTCGGGGAGAACATATGTACGTACACCTGCATCACATGAGCCTTCACCAGCACGGATTACACTACGGTGACCCGATGTTCAAAATTCAAGGATCATGCCATATCTGGTCGGAGCAATGTGAACCCAAGTGAAAAACTAGAAAATGCTGCAACACCTACTCGTATCAACAAATGTCATTTCTGAATACGGTTTGACCTACAACGATGGAAAGGTCACGAATACCTTCATACTGCCACTCACATACTGATTTTCAACAACAAATACAATGAGTCATCTACAATCTATCTATAATCTCGCGAATTTTGCAAAATTGTCGATTTCCCCCATCGATGGCGATTTCTGCGAATGCATGCCCCATGTCGTTTGTTTATATTTTATTGTTTACATTTGGAAAAAATGCTTCTGTCCGTCTCCAGGCCGGATGCGAGTACTAGATCGTATTGAAATTCGAATTCAGCGGAACGCAAGTTAGCGATTTCAAAGAAATTTTCGAAAAAAAAACTTTTGCTTGGGTGGAGGTTAATCCAATCCTCTCCGATCTATTGTCCAAAATACTGGTCAAACGATTCGAATACCAACTTTTTTTCTATATGGCAATGGCTTCGTGTAAAAACTTAATAATCGACAAGGATATTTAGAATACCTACATGCTAGTAGATTGTATTAAAAAAACATAACATGATTACGCTGACTTCAGGGATGAAAATCTACAATATTTCAACTACCCAATTGAGTCGTGACTTATTTGAGTCAATGCCACGATGTGGTATTCCTTTGTGTTTCACAACATCTTGAAATAAGCTTGGCATAGCAACCGGAAATTGTTCGATTGGATTGTAATTCAATAATATCACATTGATCTACATGCATACAGCATACATGCATTCAAATTAAATGAAATAGACGCTTCCCTTCATAAAGGACTTTATTCATTTGGCGCCATCTCGAAAAGTAATAAAACAGTTATTCAAAGAAAGCGACATTTTTTATGGGCGAGGGCAGCCAAGCATAACGACGGAAACCGGCTCAGCGCCATTAAAAAAAAAAACAAAGGTAAAATTCAAGTAGAGAATAATTTAAAAAATATCTGCGGCGAATTGCCAATTCTTATATACGCGATCACCAATAGCCATGTCTGAAGCAACGCTATTCACATTTTTTTTTTAAACTTTTGTAGTTTCTTTTTTTTCCACTTTAATAACAAGGAGAACAAGGCCTTACCTGGTACAAAATACTGAAACAAAAGCACAAGTTTAAAAGTTAACACTAATCCACTTTGTTCAACAACTAAAGCAAAGCCAAGTACAATTAAAGAACCAAGTAAAATGGGAAAGATACTTTCGCATACTGATACTCGATTCTGAAACTTTAAATTGGGATACCCATCGTAGTAACGTAGAACAAGTGGAGAAATGAAACACAGTGATGCCATTTTGCTAATTTTCCACTACATTTTGATTTACAAAATATGTAAATGGGGTTGAAGATGCTCCGTGGAGCTTACGCACCAAGAATAGGACTCCTGTATTCAAAAATTCTTTGATTTTCTGAGATGATAAATAAAATTACCGCAGGTATGGAGCCTGGATATTTGACAATTGAATGGAGTTTTTCGTAGGGTCTAATTCGAACATGGAACGCGACATTGTTTCCATCAGATTGAAGGGGCATAGGTAATAGTGATCGTATGCGCTTTCGTTTACATTAGGATTCCTTAATGCTTTGATGAGAGGATTAAGTTCCGGTACTCGAGTCAATTTGGACGAAATCTTGTTAGAAAAGCATTTTTTTATTTAGTCCAATATCTTAGGACTTGTCTTTCAAAAGCTTGAAGTTCATTCTGGTCCTTACTCTCAGTAAATGTCAGCACCTTGAGTGTCAGAATAGTGTCATGTATAACTCTAAGTCGACAACCACACGATGTTTTGCATACAAGGATATGAAACTGCCCCATATGGTGCTCTTTGTAAAAAAGCATTTTCTTTGTAAGGCATTAGTAAGTTTTGTTTGGACAGATTTAGACTGGAATTTTGAAGACAAAGCTAACACCTAAATCATTGTAAACCATGATACCACACTGTATTACCTACTATTCCTCTTGATCTTAAACAGATTAAGTCACTTGTGCGTTTAGTGCCTTTGAAATATGTCCATCAGTGGCCTGAATCTTAAGTGAAAAAAGACGGCCATTCATCGACATTAAGATGGTGAGCCTTTGGGAAGCCTCATTTAGATCACTACCACACGGAAGTCAGGTGTCGGTCTGAATTTCACCTATCTAAATATTTTCCCAATTTAAGGGTCATATTTAAGGCTACATATTTGTGACAAAAGAGCCTGATGCTAGATTCTGTCAACACTTTTTTTTAGGAACCTTTTCTCTAGCCATAGCTATGTGGTCAGCTTACGAGAAATTAGCTGACATGACACGAACCAAATGGGAGAGCACATCAAAAATAAGTCCAGGATGTTGGCGTTATTCACATGGGCTCATTTTATAAGCTTTGCTAAGTTGTTTTCCACAGCGAAGATCTAAAGAAGCATTTTTCGGTTGTTGTCTGTCCAGAAATACAATTCTTTGTATGGAGTCGGTCAGAGAGTCAAATTTGTACCAACTCCGAATGCCACTTTTCGCTTTCAGCTGAAAGGCAGTGGAATAGTTTCCCAACGATATAAAATACGATGACAGATCTTTTTGAAGAATATTTTATAAAATTATTCTAGTGGTTGTACCACATGAAATGTCCGATTTTCGCTTAAGTCGGAAATAAGAACATCTCGAGTGAACATCTATGCCAGAATGTTAAATAAAGTGGTACGTGTGGTATTTTAAGGATGACGTGTGAGAATTGTAGGGTTCGTTACAAGTAGCGTTATTTTTTTCTAGGAATTATTTACCATGCTGTCGGCTGTTCTAATTCGAGCCCTCTTCATTTACGAATTTAAAATGAGACATAATGCGTTATTGGCAATGAAAAATATTAATAACGCATCTGAGGATATGGCGGTAAACGAACGCACTAAACGACATTGGTTGGTGGATGCGGATCCAACAAAATCTGTGCGGGAGATTGCACAAAGCATGAGAGTATCCGCAATGACAATAAGTCGACAACTTTCTCTCCTAGGAGTTGCTTGATAAGTGGGTACACCATGAACTGAACGGATCCCAAAAACTACGGCGCCTGGAAATCTGCTCATCGCTTACATTAAGAAGCCAAACTGAATCGTTTTTGCACCGGATAGTCACCTGTGATGAAAGGCCTATACTCTATGATAATCGTAATAGATGTGAGCAGTGGTTGGATGCAGATGAAAAACCAAAATACACCCCCAAGCCCGATCTTTCTCCCAAAAAAGGTTATGGTGACAATTTGGTGGACATCGAATGGACCAATTCACTTTTTATTTCTTCAACCAAGAGAAACGATAAACACTATCAAGTATTGTGAGGAAATCGACATATTGCATGCCAAATTGGCTGAAAAGCAACCTGCGTTGGTCAATAGGCACTGTCCGATCCTTTTGCATGACAATGCTACACCCTATACCTCACAAGTAACGATTCAAAAACTGTTGCATTTGGGATTTGAAATTCTTCCGCATCCACCGTACTTTCCTGATATTTCCCCAACGTCTTTTCCACAATCTGGATTCATTTTGCCGGCAGAAGGTCTTCCGGAACCGAGCAGAGCTCATTTCATTGCCTCAAAAAGTCTGCACTTCTACGAAAAAGGAATATTTGACCTTGTAAGACGTTTGAAGAATGTCATAGATGCCAACGGATCCTATTTTGATTGAATAAAAATTTAAGGAAAAATAATATTGGCTTTTAGCCTTGGGCTTTTAGACGCCTTAGTCTATTGTAAAAGATACTTTTTGTCAAGTAAATAGAAAACACTTCTTCATCTACTACTTTCACTACCTTTTCAGAACTTTTTGCTGCACACATTGCACAATGAACCACTTAAGTGGCAGCTTTAAGCCGCCAGCAACTTAAATATTGTAGTTCCGCCCATTTTCTACTCTTCTTTTATTTCTTATCTAGATACACATGTGGATCCGTATATGTATATCAGACTCCATTGGAACCTTGTTGCCTCAATCCAAAGGCATTCTTTCTCTTAGGGATTGTTTCGTTTCAGTTTTGTTTCAATTTACTGGCCCACTTTTGATATTCAAGTTGTTGAACTTGCGTGGAATCAAGGTTATACGCAAATGGAGCGTCAGCTGTTCGAATATTGTATCTGCTATAATTGGTGGGGTGGATTTTTTTTTTTTTTTTAGAGTGTGGATAGCAAAATGGTTTTTGCTTCCATTGCAAGTTGTTTAGGCGTAGGATTCCCCACAGCATTTGAGCGATCGTTCAACTAGTCACAGATCGTTGAATCATACTGAAGACCCAATGAAATTTTTTAGACAGGGCTAAGGCGAAGACAAAAGGTGAAATAGCAGATTGATTCAATCTTAAAGATGATTGGATATGCAGGCATCCGAGAAATGTGCGAGGCACATAGAAAAGTAGAAGTGAAGTTTTTTCTCGGAAGGGTTGAATGAATGAGTGGAGCATTGGGTAATTCGGAAGGAGACCTTTGAGGCACAGATGAGTTTTAATTCGTTCGAAGCGTATGGGGTTTCTTCACTCCGAGCGTCGTCAGTCATTCGTTGTTGTCGCCTTTTTTTGAGCGCCTTGTAAATCACGATGGTTATCATCGTTAGAGATATACCATTCAGCGTTGATGATCGAAATTAGAAACTTGTTTTATTGTCTTTGAATTATGTTCAGATTTGGTTTCTTGGAAGTTCCCCAGAGTAGATGAGTAATTTATTTGTTATCGTTTGCTGGGGTCGTAGATGCCAAATTGTTTTCTAAATTTGTATTTTAGCTGGGGATATCTGCTGTGAAGAATAGATGTAGCTAGGGTCCTAAGATTCTACCTTGGGGTACACCAGCTTTGATTGGGTGGATCTGTGAGCATTGGTCCTTGGCGAGTACGTAGCAGCATCGGTTTTCTAAATAACTTTTTAGGAGCAAAAAGTGATCCTTCGGAACGATGTTGCTGAATTTGAATAACAGCCACTTTTGCCAAATGGAATCGAATGCATGTCAAGGTCTACTGATACGCAGAATTGTTTGTCGTCCATGGAGGTTGGTATCTTGTTCGGCGGTCTGTGTATTTGTTCGATAGTTAAGTGTTGTCTTCTGAAACCGAATTGGTGATTTTGGACCGCTTTGGATTGTGTCAGAATCGGTTGCCGTGTTTTTAGTAGTAGCAGCAGCAGGCCTATAGGTCTATATGAAATTATCTTTGCAGCGTTCTTCACTGGCTTCGGAATAGCTATCACTTCTACGGCTTTCCAAAGTGTTCGAAAATGTTTTAGGCTGACACTGACTATGCTGTTGAAGAGATTTCGTAGTAAGATGAAGGCTAATCGCAGTATTTCCTTCAGTAGTCTACCAGTCAGAAGATCATGACCAGGAGTCTTTTTGCTGTTTATCTCTTTTTTGGTACATAGCTCTATCTCCTTTGCTGATATTTTGCTTATTTGTCAGTTGCCGGTATCGTTGTTGCGATTAAGTGGTGTCCGGTGTTTGTAAAAGTTACCTCGACGTACTTGGCAAGTAATGCAGCTTTCTTCAGGTGAGGTTGGGTCCTGTATGTCTAACCACATCGTGCTTTTGGTGTTTCCTCAAAGAGTAAATTCTAAATTCTTAATTTTAATGTTTATATTATTTTTTTTTCTCTCTCTCTCTCTTGATTGGGTTAGAATTAAGTAAATGATTTTACGCCTAATAAAACAGTGTTGCGATCTTAAATTTGCTCTGTTATTGCTCTTCATTTCTCGGAGTTCACCACAAATGTGGCCGCCAACTCACCACCCATAGAAATTTCTTTCTCTTTTAAACCATGCAATCCGCCCCAATCCGATCAGTTGGAGCCTATCGAACGCCCACTTTGCCACACCTAGTTGAAAGCTTGATGGCCGCTTTTATTTATTCTTATCCAACCTGCAGTCTCTTTTGAGCCCACTTCATGGCATAGTTTGGGCACACTAAGCAAACCTGTTTATGCATCAGCGTCTGACAAACAAAACAATTCAGTCGGAATGACAGAAAATTACTAATCTGCCTCTGGAAGGCAGACAGGGAAAACGAGAACGAGAGAGAAGGACAGAATGGAAGAGATAATGAAAAGAATCCAAAGGCACACCTCTCTTTGAGGGCTTCATGAGTAGGAGGCTTGTATTATAGACTCGTGACTTGAAAAAAAACCAAACAAAAAGAATCTTGCCGGCCAGTGCAAATCGCCCAAAACGACAGATTAGGCTTGAGCGTTGGTTACAAGTACTCGGCGGTCAACAGATAACAGCTAACAGCTGATGCACTATCTGCACTTTGTAAGGGAACATCTTACAGTCTTTCAACAAATTCTCTATAAAAGCCGCCGATTGATGCTCCGGCTGCTCCGGGGCCGGCCAGACGTTGCAGCATATCGTCTTGTCCCATGCTCTTCTAGGCGAGCAGCTAAACGTCGTAGTGTTTGCCAAGTTGGTGTCGGACGACGGTTTTGATAATTTTTGCTCACAGATAGATAGTGCAAAATAAAAAAGATATTTGTTTTTCTGCTCAATATTAATTGCGCCCCAACCCAGGCCGTCCTGTAATTGTTTTCTATTCATCCATAAAAAAAAAAACACTTGAACAAAAAATTCGAAAAGCGGGTCGTAAATATAAACGATTTTGACGTCAAAATCAAACTCCGTTTCAAGTCGATTGTACCGTCATGGAAGACCCACTATTATGGTCAAGTATTTTAATTATTAAAACCGACGTCGATCACATATCCAATCACACCCAATAAACTTAAACAACAATTTTTGTGTATTTTTGTAGTAAGTGTGCAGTGATAAATAACATCCATACGCGGTAAGGGAAGGAAGAGAAATTTCTGGAGGTCGTAAAATTTCGTCTTCTAGAAAATTGGTGCAAAACGAATGTTACGTCGACGCTACGACGCGTCGTCATACGGTTGAAGTGTTTCAAGTGGTGACGCGATTTTATATTCCTATGAATATCTTAAAGGGATTTGTTTCTTTTCAGCGGCCGGGGACAACGAGTCAGCATGTTTATTGTTTATTTATTTTCTACAGAGCCAAAAGTAATAAAACTTTTGGAATTGAAAAAAAACAACAAAAAAAAAACTCTTATCTGACTCGTAATTCATTGTTATATACATAAGTGGAGTTGTTATTTTCTTATTTTGATTCTGAATTACGCAATCCGAAATACACTAGAATTATGTGCACTCTTGTATGTGTGTAAACTCTGTCTGTCGACTCAATTTCAGACCGATTGTATTAAGGAAACGACAGTCTAAGAGTTTCAGCTTTATTTAAAGATAATGGTTTATGCTTTAAGACTAAAGTCTTTTGGCTCTTTTGGCTCTTTTGGCTGTTGGCTATTTTCTACGAGGATAAGATTGCAAGTAATCGACTTAACGCTATCCAACAGGACAACAAGGAGATTCTACACGACCATGATAAGACTAAGACCGACAGTGTGAGATATAAAATTCATGCCATTTTGTGTGGAATAGCACATAATTCGGCTTCACAGGTAGTTCTTCTAGCGGTCAATCGCATATGTGCGGCGTTATCGAGCTCGTTCAAAGTGGTTGCCTTGTTACCTTAGACTAAGGACTTGACGTAGCCCCATTGATTTCAAATCGCATGATCGCGGCGACCAATTGATCAACGCTGGCTGTGAGATAACCCAGTTGCCAAATTTCTCAACTTCACAACTTCGAGCGTTGCGTCGCTTCCATGACATGTACTGCCGTCTTGTTGAAACCACAGTTCGGAGATATCGATGTTGTCAAGCTCTGATTACAGAAAGTCAGTTAACATCGCCATTGACGGTAATGATGTGTCCTTCCCTATTTCCGCAGAAATAATGTGCGATGATGCTGGAATGCCAATAACCGCATGGTAATACGAGAAAGCCAACTGGAGCGGTCTTAACAGTTTCTTTAGAAATTTTAACTGGTCGTTATGTTTCCTCGATAACGACATGGATGCCGCTGCTGACATGATCATGGACACCATTTTCTTTGGAATGAGAAACTTTATCCCTCATCGGATGAAGAGTATCAAATCAAAAGAAAAAGCGAGCTGGCAAGAGTGTTTCTTCGTTTTCTTTCTGATTAGGTAGACTAAGTCCTTTACTACCTTGTCGATTGTGACGTTCTGTCTAATTCGGCGATGTTGTGTTTACTTTCTTGTTGGCAGCATATACTTGGTTTCGCCCTCATTTACCGCGAAACCCATTTTGACAGCAGTTACGCCGACATCGACGCTCGCTAGTAATTGCATAGACTTTTGAAAGATTGTGCACCAAGTGCTATCTGGAATTTCGTAAGATCCGTGCAATTCCTTCAAAGGTCAACGTTGATTTTAAATGTTTTTTTTGTTTGAAATAAAGAGCTAGGTAGGGCATTCCATAAGCGAGTTGTACGGCTTAGGAACAAATATTTTAGAGTACGTCCGAAAGTGGGCTTGCGGGTGTACTGATGAGCATTCATAGCGGGCGGAATGCTACTGGCGATTCCTATAGAGCACTGTAGGTGGAAAAAGCGATAAAACAGAGTGAAACACGAGACATTGATGTACGTAAATGTACGTAATATGTAAAATATTTCATGTACCTTTCATTTCATCTGATTTAAACTAACCGCACAACGATACCAGTAGCAGTATAAGCTCAATAAAGTTAAGCGTAGAAAGTCCGGACCAATAAAAGCACTACGTTGGTGCAAGTAAAACCAAACCAGTTGCAATTTATCGAATAGGCAATATTGGTTATACATACCATACCATAGCTTGTTGCAGGAACTGAGTTCTTTCTTATTTTTATGGTAAGGCATATTTTTCTCCTTTTTTTATAATAAATATATAAATAAACGCGCATTATACTCTTTTCGTTCAAGCGGCACAACGCGGAGGTAGGAAAAGAAAGGAAACAGAAAAATTCTAAGCAATGCAATGAAACGTGCATACGTCCTCGTACAAATATCTACAAACATACGATTAGCTCGTACAATATTTCACATGGACACAAACATTGCTTTTGCTCTAGATTAATCCAAAAACATGAACAACGATCAAGACCATGCAACAAAAAAAAAAAAACAAATTTGGGATCGAAAGGATAGGGTGTGGGATCCGACACACTTTTGTTTTTATCCTTTTTCTTGACACTCGCGACTAGCACTGGTTTTTTTTTTTTTTTTTTTTTTACTAGCGCAAGCAAGCTGTTGCACACATGTGTGCTCGTCGGAAGGCAACTTGGTACTGAGATTAAGTTAGACAATCTTCTCATAAATACTTATACAGTTGTACAGACTAGTGTTAGGTCATAAGTCATTAGTTATAAGGAAATCGGTGATGATAGATAGCTTGTTTCAGCCCTCTAGAGAGAGGTCTTATGTACATGCCTATTGCTGAAGTCGAAAAATTATTTAATATTCAGTAGAGTACCATGCATCATGGTGAAGCATATTACGTCATATTTTGACATCGAGCTGATAGAGACAAATCAGTAAAACCTTGTCGAAAAATGAGAAAATCGGTCTAGGTAGCAGATACTCGTAATTTGTTGGCTGTTTTAGGAGCTCAGCGAACTATTGGCCTTAATAATGAGCTGATTTAAATAGGAGCGGCCTATAGAATGCTACTACGGGCTGCAAATTTAGCCGATCGCACAAGTGGTGCAGTTCCAATGTAGATACATATGCAAATAAAAGAAGTGGACATGGTTCACTCAGTACGAATATAAAAAGTCGTAGATCTTTGAGGCCGCAGATCGATCTAATATTGCTTTCATTTTGACGGTTCAGCCACAATTCTTGCATGTGTATGCTATCCTCACAAATCCAAGATAAGACCCGAAATAAACCTTGATGGATCGGTTAGCTTGTTACACAATGTGTAAATACATAATAGAGTAATTCTCCACTCACTCTAGCTCGCACGATCTCTAGCCAGTTGCCTCCATTGCCGCACTCCAAATTGTTTGAAGTCGCGTTCTACTTACGTGCACCACCAGGGGTTTGTAATGGAAAACTTTTTAGGCCAAAACTGTGGGGTTCATTCTCTCAAAACGGAAAAGAGAATCACGAGTGCCTAGGACCTAGTGCCTTTTTAAAACGGCTTCTTCATCCACTTAGGACAAGATCCAAGCCTCTGCGTCATACAGCGAAACTAGGATGATAAGGGAATTTTGTACGAACCCAAATCCAAAACCACATTGAAGGTATAACGTTTTGGCCAAGCCGTCGTCGGTGGTGTATATCCTTTTCTGAATTTCCAACTTTATTTCAAAATAAAGTCCTTTTCACTTTTAATTTCAGACACACTGTAGATTTTCCAATATCAAACATCTTCGCCAGCCAAGATCCACTTTCATCCTTTTCCAGTCCCTTAAGAATTTCTACCTTTGTTCCGATTGATAAAACGTTTCCCAATATCAAAACGGCTTCCCTCAAAAGCTCATTCATATCCGCCAAACCATAGAACGCATAATGCATAGGGGTATTATAGTCGTAGATACTCGTACTTGTAGATACTCGTAACTGACTGTGCACTCCCAATAGCAAATCCAAAAGTACTATTTTTGCTACCTTTTTTCACTTGCTCATTCTCATCATATCTCACACTACTTCTCCGATTGTGATCATCCAATTCCAACTCAACCCAACTTAACGCACTAATACAGCTAAAGCATAACTCCGTATCTGATTTTGTCAACCAGGTGCAAGCGACGAAAAAAATGTTGCGTTGTAGCTTTTATTAATGCTGTTCCCATCGACGCCAATAGTTGCGTCTAGTCGGCCCATTTTCATTTAAGAGAGCGTAGATACATGCGGTACAACAACAACAAAAAAAACCGGCGAAAGAGAGCGAAATCACAAAGTAACTTGGAAACTTTGTGGGTTCTGCGCCTCAAATCACTTCAGTTGTTCAATATTTGAGTGTTGTGTTGGTTTGTTTGTGGTTCTCTGGAAGTAAATTAAAAAATTAAATCAAAGATACATCAATTCTATGCCAGAAATCAGTTAGAAGCTTGTAAATCCACTTACAACGGTATGTTTATGTGATTTTATAAGAAAAGTATTCTTTTTTGTTTTTAGAAGGGCCTTATCGAAAATTGATATTTTATCTATATACGAGTATGTATATGTAAAAGTATCTCATTCTGATCAACACGTGATTTGTGAGATCCCTTGCGTACGAATTGGATTTCCATTTGTCCTGGGCTCGAGCCTGCCCGGTAGCGTAGTTTGTTTTTGTTTTTGTTTTTGTTGGAACACTCGGTGGTGTTCAACCGACGCAAATTGAATAAAGTAGAATTGTTATATCAAAAAAAAATGACCATTCTCAGTACAAAATTTTGAAATAGATACTTTTTGAAATGTGCTCTAACCACGTACCTACCGGAGAGGATCGGGGAAACCTTACATAACGTCTCACCCAGAACTGTGTTATCGACTTTGACATCGTTAGCAGCCCATCAGACTGTCTGTTGTCAAAATAAATTTCATAATATTGTAAAAGCGTATACCTTTGTATTTCCATTCTGTAACTTGAAGATTAATGTGCATTGAGACCTCAGTATTAGGACGATTTTTCTTTATAAATGTTGCGAATTATCTGGGAGTGGAAATCGCTTATAACGTCTTCGAGGGGACTGAACCTTATTCGCCTTTCTAACCGATAGACTTTGTATCAGATATTTTTACAATTCGTTAAAATAAAAATCATTGCTTTTATGTATAAAGATACATACAGTGTTGTGCAAAACATACCGGATTTGTATCGAACATTTTTCTTTGGTGAATTTTATCGAACGGAAAGAATCTAAGTAAAATCTGTTGTCAATTTAGGAAAACTTATTGCGATAATATGTTTTTTTTATAACGACCTGTGCAAAACATACCGGATTTTCGTTATACTTAATATTTTATCCAGTAACAGTTGTCTTTTAAGACCTCCTTGCGGATTTTAGGCATGGATTCTCAAAAATCCCTTTTGGAATGTTCTTCCATTCATTCTTTAGTGACGTCATTAGTACATTTTTGGATGTGGGCATCTTTGACACTACCCGTCTTTATAAAATGACCCACAAGTTCTCGATCGGGCGATTGAGAGGTCCATTCCAACACATCAACATTTTTCTGCGCAAACCACTCCTTAACCAACTTTGATGAATGTTTTGGGTCGTTATCATGTTGATAAACCCAACGCAGTGGCATCTCCTCCTCAGGGTATGGTTGCGGATTACGGATACCAGTATATCCCTATACTAAAAACGATCCATAATACCACTAATCTCATGTATTGGTCCACATTTCGCACTAAAAAAAAAAGCATCACTACACCATAATTGAGCCTCCTCCATGCTTCACGGATGAAGACGTGTCTCCTTCTTTCGTCTAACATGAATACTTCCATCGGTAGCAATCAAGTTGAACTTGCTCTCGTCGCTAAAGAGTACAATACAATGCTTTCTTGCGAATTCCAGTCTAGGAAACGATTAGCATCAAAGACTTACTATAGGAATAAAATAGTAACTTTTTTGTCTATGCTTAGCAGTACCAGTTTCTCTTAAACGCTTCTCTGCGTACGGTGCTTGCTTCAATTGAAAGATTGAGCTGACTAACAATCGTTCTTGAAGACAAGAAGGTATCGTTAATAATCATTTTCTTAATTTACCGATCGGTTCGAAGTGTAGTTTTTCTGGGACGTTCTCCACCGTAAATGGTTTCGACCGGTTTTCCATCCCGAAACTATTTTATAATATCACACACTGTCGATGATGGCATTTTATACTTGTTGGCTATGGATTTTTGTTTTAGCCCTGCCCTAAAATCCGCTACCACATGATTTTTAACCATTTTATTAGTGTGAACAAATTGGAGACACCTGACCTTTTAAGTTTTGTTAAGTCTATAACTCACTTCAAATGACAGCCAAAACCCACTATCAGCAAGTTGCACAGGCATGGCATTGAGTTGAGCTACAAATTTTGGCAAAACTCTAAAAATAATGATAGCAAGGCTTTGTTTTTTTTTTTCTATTTGTAAACTTATTCAATAGGTTTTTCTTAAATTGCCAAACAAGTGTACCTACTGTATTCCTGTCCCCCAGAAAACTTTAATGAAAAATTTTCAGGAAAAATCCGGTATGTTTTGCACAACACTGTATGTATAAAGATACATATGCATTTTTATATTTTAATCTGTTATAGATTTTTTTAAATAAATGTAGTCAACGTTTTTAAGGCAGCACAAACATCGCTCAAGGTAGATACATTTTCGTCTTTGCAGTTCTCGTCGGTTTCTCCAAGGGTCAGATTCAACTATTGGATTCTCTAGAGCAGAGCTGTCCAAACCGCGCCCCGCAATGCATTTTTCAATAATACGAGTACATCTATAATTTTATGAAACATTAAATATTATTTGTCGTCAAATAATTAACGCTTATGTCATCTGCTTGTCAAGAAGATGCAAGGGAAGACGAGCGTGCAAACTTCAAAATGCTTTTCTCCGAAAACCGACCGAAGAAAACAAGGACGATCAACACTCGCATTTGAATGTCGCTCCCAAGTAGCGGTGTTGCGACCGAGGAAAACAATGCCCATCATCACTCTCATTTGAATGTCGCTCCCAAGTAGCGGTAGTTGGGACCGAGAAAAACAAGGCCCATCATCACTCTCATTTGAATGTCGCTCCCAAGTAGCGGTAGTTGGGACCGAGAAAAACAAGGCCCATCATCACTCTCATTTGAATGTCGCTCCCAAGTAGCGGTAGTTGCGACCGACGACAACAAATTCAACGATCAACCAAGCTCTAAAAAGGGAAGAGAGAGGGCCCACATGATCGTGGCCAAGGTATGCCAATGCCAGCCAGTAAGAGACTTTGGCAGTCTCTAGTCTTGCAACGGTTATGTCGGGGGTCGCTGAGATCAGGAAGTAAAAATGCATTAAGGCTACGTTTCACCAATATACAAGTTCTAATCTTACCTTTGTCTATTGTATAGAGCGCAGCGTATACAGGCTCCTGGATTAGGATAATGTCTTCTGCGTTTTTGGAGAGACGCAGAATGTGTGCGGCCGAAGCCTTTTTTGAGTCATGGAGATTATTCTAGAGAAACCGTATCATTGCTACAGTTTTCCAGAGTGGCCTCCACCATGGTGTTTTTGAAGTTCTCTACACTCGCCCTGCCCTGCTCGGATATCGTCTCATGACGATCTTCAATTTATGCCGCTCGCCGAAATCAGAGACTGTTGCTTTAAAAGGTTTGTTAAAAGCTCCATTCAGCTGCTTACTCGTATACGTTGCCGCCTCTGATGAGTCATTTAACAAGATTTTAAGTTTTCAATTGAATCCTAGTCGCCACTGTAATACAGTAGTTCGCAATGCTTAGTTATGTTCACTTTATACTGTTATTCACTTAGGTCTACACACATTGACAGGAACAACTACAATAACTGACTCGTTTTTATTCAGATAGTCTACAATATATTCTCCCTAGAGAGAGCCTTAAAATACCATAAAACTCACGAAGTCCCATTGCTTTTCAGATATTTGCTTGCGATCATGGAGTTGCTTGTTGGTCCAATGCAAGATGAACGTTTTATTGTGGAAGAGTATGCGACTGAGATTGGCTTCGAGGCTTGGGCAGCGGTGAGTTGTTCTACCAAATCTTTTCCATGAAATTTTAATCAAATTTGTAAAATACTTTGTAGGAGAACGTTACCAACATACTCCAACTATGCGCAGACGATCAGAAGAAAACCCTGGCATATGCTTGGCATGAACTTGCTAAGCGAGCAAAAAATCTTCATTTATGTAGAAAACTAGAATACGTCACTTCTTGGATGTTGACGGCTACAGCGTACATTATGTTAAATAGGATCTGGCGAACATATCCCAGACAATTTAAGCGCAACATAAAACGCCACATAAAGGAAATCTACCCAGTCCATAACAGATCAAAGCAACCATTTAATTTGGATTACATTTTCAAGAATTTCTACGACCCATGGAAGATGAAATACTTTGAAAATTTATCCAAGCTAAAGGAATTCGCAGGCGTGAATCCGACTGACTTGAAACTGATAAAAAAAGAAGGACTTCCATTAATTATTTTACGTGCCATTAAAATAGCAGAAAGAGGTTGTTTAGAGGTATCAATGCATCTCTTATTAAAGCTACTGTGCACTTGGAATGGAACTTCCGGAGACTGTGCTGTGAAAATATTTTTACGCAGGACACCAAGAGCTGACCGATATGCCGATTGTGCCCGATATTTGCTACAAACGGTTATATCGTGTTCGTTGTCACTAGAAACCCGATACGGCGAATTTGCTACGAATATAGTCAAAATTGGAATACACGATGCCCAAAGAGACTACCATGATGCATATCGTTCGATTTTACTTTACTCATCCAGTTTAAATTTGGAAAATAAAATCGACAAAATGGTCTATGGATATATACAAAAGGTTCTTAGAACAGAGCTGGAACTGCTTTTCAATGAAAATTCAGAAGAAATTGGATTTGTTAACGATCGATTTGGTAATTTGATGATTGATATATTCATCGGTCACATGGAGTGCACTAAAAGATTTGGAACTCGGGCTGCGCAAATGGCAATTGGTTTTCTGCAAAGGACAAAGAATTTCCAATCCTTAAACAGCTTGTATTTGAAGCTCAACGAACGTGTAAGTACACAGCAAACGTGCGACTGTTTGATTGTATTTTTCATTTCATTTCAGAGATTACAACAGTGGCGAAAAACCAAAGAAACCGTCACTTTTATGGTTTTGACGCGGAAAATATTGGCTATTTCACCGTATCAAGAAGATAGAAACGCTTTATTAAACGACCGATCAATTGTAGAACATGTATTACGTTTGCGGGAAGAATTATCGCATGTTTATGCGAATTTTGCCAATGTTGTAGAAAAAACGATAATTAAGCGAGAACTGCGATTTACTGCCTTTTGCTTATGTCCGAGCAAGGAAGCCATGCAAGCCCTTGTCAGACTCAAACCCAGACAATTATATCCCCCTGAGGAATATTATTTAAAATTAAATGCTGAACTTGATAACTATCAGCAACCGATTCCCCTGCAACTGGACTTAAGAGACGTCCTAAACTTTTGTCGCATACCAAGTCTCTCATTGTTAACTGATTGGACTATATTTACAGAGAATTTGCGCAGTTGTCTGACCGAACGAGTGGAAGCATTACGGCTGTTTTTTCCAATTGTGCCTCCGGATGATGGTAAATTATATTGATTCCCCTCCCATACGATTACGCACATGTGAAAATATTTATTTTCCAGCCGACAACTAGTGTCTCTACCGCCGAGGTCCTGGATGATGTTCGAACACACATATAAATTTGAATTTAACTTTTATTTATATATTTTTTTATTTTTACTTTTGCCAGGTAAGTTCTTGTTTTTTTCTTTTTTGTCATTGAACTTTCCGACATTTCTTAATCCTTTTACAGGCAACTCCAAAATTGACAAGACCGTTCACACAAGCAGGTGTTTCATAGCCAAAAAAAGGCAATCAACAAAAGCGTGTCTTGAAGTACTGGAATTACTTAAATAATTTTTCAACTTTTACTTTAAATGAAATAAAGATAATTTCTACATAAAGTAGAACAAAGGACATATTGGTTTGAATTTTTCGCGTCGCTGAATCCTGCATCCAAGTTAATTGTTCAGAAATTTGTTTAAATATCGAGCGTTTAACATCGATACTTGGTATTTCGATTTTATTGCTCCATGAACTTGGATATTATTATCAAAATTGAGTTCCGGTATCGTGGTCGAAGCCAGATCCAGATAAAGGGATTTACTACGACCATGGGGTTTCGGGGACCAGAATCTAGATTCTCTGAGTCTGATAGCAGTTTGAAGGGGCGGAATACTACTGGCGATTTCTATGGAGCACTAATCCATTGAAGAAGCGAGTCGTCGATCCTAAAAGCACGCATTTTCGACAAAAGAGCCTGATGCCAAACTCTGTCAAATGCTTTAGAAATATCAAGTGCAACTATCTTGCTTTCGCCAGATTGATGTACGCTTTGGTTCGACTTTTCGGTGAGACATGCCATCAAATCACCAGTGGACCTGTTGCTACGAAAACCGTGTTTCGAGTTGGAAAGACGGGACGTAAATGCAATGGGTCTGTAGGAGAAGAGAGAAGAAGATTCGCCTTTTTTAGGGACGGGCTGGACAAATGCTGTTTTCCACCTGCTCGGAAAGTGTCCTAAAGAATAGGATTGATGAAAAAGCTTACGCAGTGGTTTTGCCAACGTGGAAGAACACCTCTTCAGAAGAAGGGGAGATATACCATATGGACGCTACTACATGAGTGCGAAAGTGGATTTGTCGCATTGAAGATTCGACGCACTCAAGTATGTTGAGCTGGCCGCAAAGTGTACAACAAGCAGATTGGCCTTGTCCGAAGAGCTAATAGCTGGAATGTCATTGTAAATGAACGTTGGGATGGAGGATGAGGCAGAATTTCTAATGTTTTTGACGAACGACCAAAAATTTTTACTGCCTTTGGGACATTGCCGTATTTTTTGCCTCAGTTTTTGGTCGTATTGGAATTTGACACGCTTGAGAAAGACTTTGTAGACATTTCTGGCTCCTTTGAACTTTTTTCGATTTTCTTCAGTTAGGCTGGTCTTGAAGGACCGAAAAAACATTTCTCTAACCCTGACAGCCTCTTTACAGCTCGAGGTTTGATACTCTTCATTCGATGAGGGATAAAGTTTCTCATTCCAAAGAGAATGGTGTCTGTGATCATATCAGCAGTGGCATCCACGTCGTTATCGTGGAAACGAGGAAGTTATTGCCGTTGTGGAGAGCAGTGTTGAGGCGAATCCGAATGAGTTGATTCGCCAACAATTGGAGCTATGCCCATCCACTTTGTGGAAGATTTTGCGAAAAGATCTTGGTTTGAAAGGTTATAAGATCGAGCTTGTGCAAGAGTTGAAACCGCGTGATTGATTCAGTTTGGTCCTCATTTTCAACGCAAAATTTTGCTCTCGAATGTAGCCCATTTTTGGTTAAATGGATATGTAAACCATCAAAATTGTCGAATTGGAAGTGGAGAAAACACAGAAGCCATTGTTGAGACGCCCTTACAACCATTAAAACTCACTGTTTGGTGTGCTTTATGGGCTGGTGGAATCATCGGCCTCTATTTCTTTAAGGACAAAGCTAATATCATAGACATTAACATTAGGTTCAAGAATTTGTATACCTCTAAAAAAAAAAGGGAAAAATCATATTTTTTCTGAAGCTGCCCATGTCAGAAATTAAATTCTAGACCTTGTTACCTTTTCCAAGAATTCGTTGGTATTCACGGTATAGTATGGCACGGTCCAATACGTCGACTCTCTGTTGGTGGTTCGGTTTGATTCTGTCCTTGATTCCTTCAAGCTCCATATAGTCAAGTGTTGAGAGTACATTTTTTGCTTCTGCCCGGGCATAAGCTGATCCTCATATAGGACCTTAAGTCTCAAAGTCTTGTTTTTTTTTAGGGTTGCCTCCTGTTTCTCAAATATTAGATTCAAAACCGAGCCCCCGTCAAAAATGTTTCACAATATTGTACACATGCATTTGAGTTTAAGTAAAACCATAAAGCCAAATCACTTCATGAAAAATCTGGAAAATCAAAATCGGCTTTAAATTTACGAGCATTTTTAATCGATTTGTGTTCAGTACGAATGGCTGAGAATATATGTTCAGCGAGTAGATCCCGCTAAGTTCGAGCTCGAATTCGTTCTCCGCTGAACGCAATTAAATCTGTAAATTGCCAATTCGTCACGCAAAACTTCGAACTCAAGGCAGTCGCTTTAAAACGCTATATTTAGATACACACATCCTATACATTCCATCTATTCAGAGGGAATTGGAAGTAAGAAATTCGTATACAAATATTTAGGGGTTGATGGCATAGATTTTATTCATTTCAGATTGACTAAACTTGTTCAGAAGAATGCGAAATCAAAGGAATAACACTCCAAATAGAAGAGGAAGGAGACAGCGTTACACTTTGCGATTGAGAGTCACAGTTGCCGAACAAGAGCCGATCGTTTTGGCTTCGGTATATGACTGGATTTTGGAAAATCCTGAATATCTATTTCATGCAGCGTGCTTGGAGTATGCTTTCATTTTTATCATTTTCATTATTTTGATATTATTTACCTAAGCATTCGTTCGTATGTAAATACAATGTAATAAATTATGAGCTAAAATCAAATTGATTTAAAAAAAAAAAATTGTTTTGTAAATTCTATTAAAGGAGTATTTTGAATGTAAAACTGAAACATCAAAGATAGAAAAACCTCCGGAAACATGTTGATGTTATTAATTGGACAAACAGCAGCCTGGTCAGATTCACTAGTGTTTTATGCAAACATCCGCACAGTGTATCTATGTATTTACTAGTATTTAAGGATGGTGAGTAAACCACCCTTGGATACATGGTCTACGTGGGACTTCTTGACCATTGCTGTATGAATAGGAGCCCCGAAGAAACCGACGTAGATGCTCGTGTATTTATTGTATGACCCCAATACGATCATTTCGCTTCGTTGGCTCATTTATGTATCGCCTCCCGGGAATGTCTCCCTCCTCTTAATATTCATATCATGAGCTGCACTCTGATGCCATCATCCGTCTAAAGAGAAGTGATATTTGGTAGAACACGCTTGACTCTGGTCCTACGGACAATAACACCATAACTCCTGCTGCGGAAAAAAATACGAAATCGACTTTCTTCGTGTACAAGACTGATTTCGCAAAGAATCTGAACCAGGATGGCTCCAAAACCGATTTCGGATCCGGCGTCGATGTCATTCTACAAGACGACAACATTAGATTCCGCTCATCGTTAGGAAAATTTATGTCAATCTGCCACCCGGAGATATACGCAATTTTGACTCCGGACGGCTGGATCGCAGGAAATTATTATATATCGGCGATGAACTTACTAGACAAGGCTCAGCGGAGAGTTTCTCAGAACCCGAAACTACAGTAGCGTCCTCGGTTAGGACTTCCATTGGGTCTGACACGAGCGCACAACTGCAGACGGCATGAATGTCCGGGTTGCCAGCAGACCAAACGAATCCTTCTCGACATCTCTAAGAGGTCAGCAATTTTCCTGCTGTCACTCTGTAGGAAGGACTGCAGGGTGCTTATTAGCTACGGGACGGGGTACTACGATTTGCTAAGCTTTTAAGTGAGCTGGGTATAAGTAGGTAGGTAAAGGTAAAATGGCGGTTCACCAGGAACCACGGTTCTGGACATAAGTGATGAAACATCTTGAGACGCATGCTCTGTAAATATTGACAGAGCACAAGTTATAACAAAGTCAATTCAGCATGGCTTTGCCCTCTGCCAGGTCGGTTCAATGTATTAATAATTTAAAAAGTTCCCTGTTAATAAGTTTTCTCTATAATTTAAAGCAATTTTGCAGGTTTTCTCAAGTGATGTAAGAAGTACTGGCATAAATGCACTTACCCTCCCAAATTTAAAGTACCTTGCCCATATCGCGTCATGTGTTCCTTATTAAATAGATGGGATTCAAAATCGCGCAATCAAATCTATGGGTTAGGCCAATTTGACCAGTCAACTGACAGACTTGAGCACCGACGTAATCACTGCTATTATCCTTGTTCAATTGCTGTTTTGGCAACCTATGCGGCCTTACCCTCAAGTCCATCTTTCTTTATAAGATGTATGTGGTGTCGATATTGTCTTGGTTAGTGGAGGATCTTCTCTATCTGAAACAGCACTAGACGATCCAATTACTTAGTCCATATGGTAGAATCATAAATGCGGTTATTAGAAGGCGAATGCCTTTATAGTTGGCATAGTTTAAATGGTCTACTTTTATGTGGAACATTTGTGGATTGTGTTTGCTTCAATAATGGCAATTTTGCTTGTTGACGTAACCGCTCAGCCAAAAAATGGGCCTCGTCCGAGAAGATGACTTTTTGGTCAAAATCCGGACCTCTGGCCAATATTTCCAGCGTCCTAATTAGCGAACTCACGACGTTGTCTATGGTCGCCCGATTTCACTTCTTGCGTCAGCACAATCTTATATATGGATGTAGGCCCAAATCTAACTGCAAAATTAGCTGAGTTGACTCTCTGGCGATACTCTCTTTTTCGAAACTGGCCTTTATGGCGGCTATATGGTATTTTCTTCATTTCAAAAGATTGAAATCGAAACTAAGGTGTCCAATGAAATAAAAAAAGCTGATTACCTGGCATAAAATGGGGCATACTCGTACCTCAAATTAAATTATGGTACGGCCCTCTGCCCTACCTAAGAGCAAGAAATCATTTTTCCTCTTAGAATACACAACAAATGAGACTCTGGCACACTCTAGGACATGGAAAAATTCTTGCATCATCAACCCAATCTAGGATAGCATGTTGCCTTGCACGCAGGGGATGATCGATGATGTTTGAAGCATATAAAAGCTCGTTTGATGCCTCCCAAAATATTTTACGCTTTTCTATTTCATGAAATACATATGTCTTAGAATCAGCCCCTAAAGTCAAACCATACTTGTAAGTTACTCGTATGTAACTTATATTCAGGGATATTAACGTTATTTTACAGCCGTTCGATCGGAGTGACGTAGCCAATACGAATCGTGCATTTGTTTATGTGGATGTTTCGTGGAGCTCTCAATACTTTTTTAGCTTTCTAACAAATGCTCCGCTCCATCTGTCGGCGATTGTAACTACTGATGAGTATCTCAAAAAAAAATTCGCCAGTATATTCCAATCCGCAGATCGGTCTCTACCGGTGCTAGTGCCTTCTGCTGTGTGTACTTAAAGTAAATTAATTTTTTTCTTTTTTTTAATTTGAGAGTTAATGGATTTTTTTCCCTCCCCCTTTCGCTAGGTGTGATATTTGAAGTACTTTTGGGCAATTCTTCAGCATAAGAATGAGAAAATATCGTATGAGTAAAAAAGGAATGAAAAATAAGGTGCAGATCCTTCCATCTATTAAAGAGGAGGTATCTGATGAAACTAAAATGGAAGTCTTGGAAGCACCTGATGAAGAAGTAATCCAGGTAGATGGAGCACCTGACGAAGTGATTCAAGTGGAAAGTGATCCAGAGGATGCGAATCCAAAATCGATAAAAAAAAGAAGATCTTCAAGCCTCGCTTCCGACATATTTGGTATCTTTATGGTCTTTGGGGTGGTTTTCTTTTATTGGGTGGTTATTTATGTTTACATTAAGATCAATGGAACTTTGCCATAGAAAGTAGAACCAATAAAAGCCTCCATGGCTGAGGTATAAAATTGAAGTTGTTTTGTTTTTATCTGTGGTTTGGTTGACAAATGACTTTGCTGATTCGTCAGAGTTTATGGGTACTGCTGTGCATATGCATGTATCTATTTGTATGTGGTTGGGTTTTTTGTTGGCAATGGAGTTATGAATTCTCTCATTCAGTTTCATGGGACACAGATTTTGTAAGGATAGCCAGGATCTGCTTTAGAGCTTTAGATACAACAGCTCTCCTATGATACATTTGTTTGGTGGATGAAATCGAACGATCGTAAAGAGCTGAGACTGGAATTTTTCAGGTTCTTCAATCAGCTTTGAAACACTAAAAGTTTTGTTGTATTCAATTTTCAAATATTTTCCTTGTACTTGGATATGTACGAGTATTATCCAAAAGTGCATTTTAACTGTTTTGCGGATAAACAGATGGTCGTAAATCCCAGAACAAATTGATTAGAAGTTCATAAACAGATTTGAAGGTACGACCTACAAATTTTATTGCCATGAATCACACATAATCGTTCATTAGTCACGACAATTTGAAATTTCAAAGTCTCTCACGCTACTGGAGTTTAAAGTAGATTTCTCCAAATGTTTATGTAACATTTTGTTTACATGAAAGGCAAACGTTTCCCAATGATTTTAGCTGAATCAAGTGATTCTTGAATTTATCGGGAAACAAGATACGTCTTAGTGTCAAATGAAACCAAATAAATATCCCCTTATCCCTTGGGATATAATGTTGCTTATCGTTTTCCCAAGTGCTCTACTATTTACTGAGATGTGTGTGTATTTCACCTAATTTCTATCCATTTTTTATTTTTTATTTTTTATTTTAATCCACCAATTGTGGTTACGGGTTAGTAACCGTGGAGGAATTGGGCTTGAGGCTGAAGGATACATGCTTATGTACATGGGGAAGTTTTGACTGAGATGAGATGACTTTTTATATTTTCTATCGGGACAGATCACTGAGTCTTTTTCAGTCTTCGAAGAAGGACTATTAAGTGCTTCAGTGGTAAAGCGATAAAATCTCTAGAGTACCAGCACCCACCGCGTCAATGCCGAGCACCTGCAACCTGATGCAAAGGTAGTGCTCGGCGGTGTCCTTATCACTTGCACAGCAAGTGTCGCAGGATGCTGTATCACTTATGTCCAGCACATATAAGTGCTGCCCCCGATCACTAGAACCCGTATCGGTCCCCACCTACCATTATCGGCCATCGCGCTTAGTACGTATTTGTTCTGTTGGTGAAACCAAACGTTTTCTCGTTTCAAGTGTTGACTCCAAAAAGAACACAAGAAAAAATTGAAAATTTTCAATTCAACTTAGCGGATTCACTACCAAACAACGCTAAACCAATACCACAATGTCCAATTTGAAGTGCTTCGATGATCAGGAGAAAGAGTCCATCTATGGACGTGTCTTTGCTGTATCCGGTCCTGTCATAACAGCAGAATGCATGTCTGGAGCAGCTATGTAAGAGTTGGTGCGTATCGGCTACTTTGAGCTAGTGGGTGAAATCATTCGACTCGAAGGCCACCATTCAGGTATACGAAGAAACATCTGGCGTCACTGTGGGAGATCTAGTGTTGCGTACTGGGAAGCCACTTTCAGTTGAATTAGGTCCCAGTATTATGAAAGACATCAACGAGCTGACCAACTCCATAAACATTCAAATCAATCCACTTTTCAATCCACTCAACGTAAAAGTTGGATCACACATTACCGGAGGTGACTTGTACGGTTGGACCTCGCACAAAGGGTACAGTTCGTTATATTGCTCTAGCCGGCAACAACCATGTCGAGGATGTTGTCTTAGAAACCGAATTCGATGGAGAGATCAGCAAACACAGTATGTTACAAGCATGGCCAGTACGTCAACCACGTCCAGTTACTGAGAAATTGCCAGCTAATCGTACACTTCTGACCGTTATTCCCTTGTGTCCAAGGTGGTGTGATAAAACTGTCGTCTCACAAGCCTTGTCCAAGTATTCCATCGTGGTAACGAAATGTCTGAAGTTCTTCGGATTGCCCCGAGTTGTCAGTTGAAATCGATGGTGTTACCGCATCGATCATGAAATGTACCGCTCTTGTTGCCAACACATCCAACATGCCTGTCGCTGCTCGTGAAGCTTCCATCTACACTGGTATCACTTTATCTGAATACATCCGTGATTTGGGTTACAACGTATCCATGATGGCTGATTCTACCTCTCGCTGGGCTGAGGCTCTTCGTGAAATTTCAGGTCGTCTCGCTGAAATGTCTGCCGATTCTTGTTACCCAACCCGAACGTGTCGGTCGTGTCAAGTGTTTGTGTTTGGGTAACCCAGAACGTGAGGATTCCATTTCCATTGTCGATACTGGTGGTGATTTCTCAGATCCTGTCACTTCGGTTACACCTGGTACTGTACAGGTGTTTTGGGGTTTGGATAGGAAACTGGCCCAACGCAAACATTTTCCCTCCATCAACTGGTTTATTCTATGATTTCTATGAAAAGAACTTTGTCGAATTCGTGTCACTTAGGACCAAGGTCCAAGATCTTTCGTAAATTGTACAACTGGTCGGTAAGGCTTCATTGGCTGTGACCGATAAGATCACCCTCGAGATTGCCAAGCTGCTCAAGGACGATATTCAACAACAGAACTCCTACTGTTCATACGATCGTTTCTGGTCATTCTACAAGACAGTCGGTATGCTGAGGAACATTATTGCCTTCTACGATATGGTCCGATAACAAGATCACATGGAATGTGATCAGGGTGGCCATGGGCAACATTATGTACCAACTGTCTTCTATGAAGTTCAAGGACCCCGTTAAGGATGGTGAAGCTAAAATCAAGGCCGATTTCGATCAACTGTACTAGGACTGAGGGACAGCAGGAAGGCCTCTGTTCTCTTACAGATGTCGGCTGAGTTATGCCGTCTGCAGTAATGCTCGTATGAAACCAAACTATCAATGAAAACCTTAACCGATGACGCAGGCTGACGCAACGAAGTTTCAGGTCCTGTAAAAACTCTCCTCTAAGTCTTGCCTGGCAAATTCATCGGCGACTTCATATTTGTGACCTGCGACATAGAGAAGACTCAGTGAATTTAGCCTTCCTACTGCGATCAGTGAAGTCTTACATTCTCGAACTAGCTTGAAAGTCGCAAGAGCATTTAGCAAGGCTCTAAGCGCCCTTTGGCTGTCGCTACAGATGCAAATGTTTCCGCAGCAAAGATCTCAACACACCGTCCTTCGGGTGTTGTCTGTCTAGAATGTCGAAACCAACCAGAAGTGTGTATATTGAAATCGCCCGTAATAATGATTTCAGTATGACGATACAGGGATACAATTCTTTGAATGAAGTCAGACAGCGCATCAAACTCGTGAAAGGTCGAGTGGCTTCTGTAAATAAAGCATACAAATATCTCTGATAGAGTGATTTTCAAGTTTGTCAAGAAAGCTGAGGCTCATCTGACATCTTGAACTGACTTTTTTATTTCGTTACAAAGTGCCCACGGAATTGGTGGATCAGATCCTTTAACTGGAGACAGTTGGGTACTAATAGAGCTAGCTGGAGAGGTTAGTTGGTTCTGGTTAACGTAAGACTCAAAAGTCAATTAAAGTGAGAAAGTCCTATCTGCGTGCCCCATAGGATTTAAGCCTCTGTGAATACATTTTGTTCATACCTGAAGAATTATTTTCCAAGCATCTGTTACCAACATTACTGTGCTCACACAAAAACTAAAAATAGCATAGAACTACAATCATTGTGTGTGCTGGCATACTATCTCAGTTTTATTCTTGTTTCTGTCGACTAGGTGCTAAGTGATTTGGGTCCGAGGACACACTTGAAAGTGACCATTTACGAAATACAATTTCGAATTTATCCATAGTTCTGTTTGTTTCGGTCATCTGATACTAGCCAGGCATTTAACGACTTTACGAAAAAAAAAAAAAAAAAAACCCCAAATTGTAGTGCAATGGGAGAGATAAGGTTAAGTGAGAAACCGGAGTTTTTTTTTTTTTTAATTATGTCCTTTAAAATTAACCAACAAGTGTATTTGTGGTATTTTTAGCTCTTTTAAATTGTTCCGTCAGGTTCGGTGACTCTTTTTTCTGTTTTTTTTCAATGAAGCATGCTTTCCGTGTGGGAAATTTCAAAATTTTCCAAAAGTATGTACAACTACTTGCATGTGTTGATGACATTGATAGTATGCGTTCGCAAGTATTGGAACGGTGGGTTCTGTTGTACATCAGGGTAAAATTAAGGAGACTCTATTTGACATTCTCATTATCGGAGTCCTGCTTTATGGTGTAGAAGCGAAGGTGGATCGAGATACCTTCGGTCGTTTTGAATGCAATTTTTTTTTGCAAGAAAATATCATTCGTGATTATCTCCATCAAAAAACTCCTAGCCGTAGCCGATACGGCTTCTCAAGTAGAAACACACCACCATGATTTCAGAATAAATAGAAATAGAAATTCTTCAACCATTTGCTATATGGTAACGTTCAGCTGCCCTGTTATTTTGTAATATTACACCATTCTGTGAAGATTAGCTATTTGTGGTCCCTAACGGTAGTGTGTCAAATGGAGTTTAATAACGATGTACTCGTAATGCTAGTGCGACAAATCGTAATAAAAAAAATTAATTAGATGTCTTGGAGAACGGCAAACGCACTATGCATATTGTTCTTAGCCCTTTAGTGCCTTTTTGATTGACAGATAATATGATCGTTTCCAGCGAGATTCATTTATGATGTGCCGACTTAGGGTGCCTAGATATCACCTAGATATCACTGTATTTTAGTACAATTAAACCATCACAATTGCTCTTTTGGAGTTGACGTAGAACAAATTTGTTTAGACTGCTATTAGTCACAGAAGGCAACAAGTCATTATCCTTCAGCGTGGATAATTGAACACCAAATGAGGGTTAGCATTTGCATTTGTATCTTACTTCTAACTGTCGCTAGTTTTCCTATTGTCTTTTTTCTTTTATTTAAAATAAATACGAAATGAAGATATAAAAATATTTTAGGAGTCATCTTTTAATGCCAAATTTTGGTTAAAATGTTTAAGAGACACCCTGTAGTTTTCCCCTTCAGCGCATGGCAACCGCACACATTTAAAATATTAATTTATTCTGTACACGATTTATATACTTCACAGATAGTATAAACCACATCTAGAACCACCGCTGGAGAGAGAACTCTATATAGATACTCTCTTCGAATGGTTTTTGGTGAAGATGTTTGTCCGCATACAAGCATAATTGGGCGGTTCTACGTTCAATTTAATCCTAATATTTATCTGGGGAAATAGATTCAACCCAGTGATTCAAATCCACTGTCGGAATGAATTTCAAGGGGCCCTCTACACATTTAAGCACGCATTGATCGTATAAATTAGTTGTATCTGACTGCATTACCGCAGTCTGCGCATGGTTCTAGGAGATGTTAGTAGTTTGTCTTAAAATTTACAAAAATTTGGCTACACATAAGTATTGTATAAAGTGAATCGTACCGCTTTGTGACCATTTAAAAAAAAAAAAAAAAAATTGACGCCAGCATTATTCCGTGAAAAGTAAATGTGTGATCCCTACAAAAATTATGCCGGACATCTCCAAATTCAAAAACAAATAAATAGAAAGTGAAATGAATAAACCATTGGTGTTAACTAGTGAAGTTATGGGTCAGCAAATACGAATATGTATCTCAAAAATCTCAACAAGCGTCTTAACGACATTTCACCATATACCTACGTAAGCCGACGGCAAAAATAAAATATTTTTACTAAGTGCGGCGTTTGTTTGCGGTAAGTTCGAATAACTTTTGTTACTTTTATCCAATAAGCCCAGCCGATCCATTTTCAACAACTTGTTGATTTTCACAGGAAAGTTTGACCATAACGATTTCGAATTCGAAATTCACTCGATTCTCTAAGACGACGCAGATCTTCTCCTTAGACGTCACTCGCATCCTTTGCATTTGACGGAGACATTCTGCGTTATGGATCAAACGTTACTATTGCCTAGAGCTTCCTTAATATTCTCTTTATAGGCCGTTTTATTTTTTTTTTTTTGCGAGAGTAGAAGATCTGTGAAGAATAGAATCTGCACTTGTTTACCGAAGAATGTCAGCATACGATAAATTTTCGATCTACTTAATTATAATCGCATCCGGGCAGAGTACTATTTTACTAATTGTTGTGCACTTTTTTTTGCCTTCCTTAACCCATGCTCTTCCGCCTTTGTTTCTTTAGCCGTAACGTGTTTGCTTTGGTCGGTATTTCATCATGTTGTTTAATGGGTATTTGGATTCCGCCGGCCGGAAATCGTTTTCCTAATTTTTCCATGGACGTTGTGCATTTTCACTGCATTTTTACTGCATTTTTACTGCAATTTCACTGCATTTCACTGCATTTTGTCCAGTTTGTCACAGCCGTAAGTAGAGGCAACCGGCTTTGTTGCTAGTGCATATTTTTTTTCTAAGAGGACTCACCTTAGCTGCCGATCAAGCAAGCACTTCCTAAACGGATCAGAAACTGCGTCCATGTGGTTGGAATTACCGCATTACCGCACTATTATTCTCGAATTTATTCCGTCGCATTTAGTAGGGGGTACCTTGGCATCTTTTTATTTTTCTGTACACTGCTTTGAATGATCGACGAAGAGATCATTTCGTTTAGAGGATCGAAAGCCTCCTTCATTTTTGATTTATAATAAGCACGCGCTCAATGGATTGTGTAATTCTTTGAAAGATCCATACCGGCGGTGTCCGACGGTAATTGTGAGAGTAAACGGATGAGGATTTGAAAATGTGGAATGCAACTATCAATTTCATTGGAGCACAAATGGTGACAGTAGCAATAGAGCAGATTAAGCCAAGAGACATGACGTCGATGCTGGAAATTATCAATTGACTGGACAATATTGGCATCAGCTATGAATTTTTTCAACCAGATGTATACAATGTATTTCAATGTCTCATTTCTTTACACCACTTGCGGTAACCTCCTTCTCAGAATAGACAGTCAAGTCAACGTAAGTTGCCGTTGACAGACATTACATATCGACGATGGAAAGTGTCTTGGTTTTGGCAATGCAAGTGCTAGGTTTTCCTTATTTTCGAGAGGTTTCTCGCCTCAGGGTGACCGTGGCTCAAGTTCGGGGTTCAATGCCAGTCGTGATCGAAAGACTTTTTTTCAGGCGAATCTCGTAAGATGAATGGTTGTCTAAATAGAACATCAACGCCCCATTAAATGTTGGATGCCATCCATGGAGCGAAGTAAACACTGAGCCCAAACATCTTCCTCTCTCTATCCTATTTTCCGAAAAACTTAAAACGTGCTCCGGCATTTTAAGAGTAGTTATACCCTCTTAAGTTATTTAAAAAAAAAAAAAAATAACAAATCAATCCATCGGTGTCCGAGGCTTGTGGGAAAATACTTAACTGTATTTTCCATGGCCGGGCAGTGTTACCCCGTCGTCACAACCCCAAATCCTTACCGACCTGAGATCCAAATATGTGATCGTTGATTCCATCCGGGGAGTTCATCGCAGCTATTTTTGTCTGCTGGTCAGCACTCGCAATTATAATTTTGGCAAACCGAGTCTGATTGGATATCGGCCAGTAGCCGATGGAGCTACAATACGTACAATTGATGTGTAGAAACACCTCTCAGTGTCCACCCTATTTCTACAGCACCCAACCACCTTGTATTGGTGTTTTCAATTTATGCAGCATCCATTGAAAGTTGGATTTCATATGAATATAACTGCAGATGGCACTAATCTCCAGATTGCGCGGCAGACCAGACGAATGCTACCCGACATTTTTTTAGATTTCAGTGACTTTCCTGTTGTCCCTCAATAGGGGAGACGGGACACTACTACTACTACCTCCTGCGACAATGGCGACAGCACGATGCAGTACCTCTGTGAATGTCCGGCCTACGCTCATATCAGACAGCAGGTACTCGACAGGTACTGACGCGATTACTCTCATCTTTCTTTGAAATACTGAGAAATATCATTAAAAAGAACCTTACAAGGAGTACAGTGGACTAATTCTTTGTCTGAGGCACTGTGCTGACAGACAAAAAAAATTCGATAAGGGAGCCTGTGTTCTAAAGGTCGCGCTAATAATTGCATCGATCTTTGTAAACAGTTCCTGTGATCGAGTCACTCGTATGTTTCATTAAAGTGATGTTATATTCGCTACTGATGTCATCACCTGAGTAAATTAGTCTTAACATAAGCTTCCAAGCCGTCAATAGCTGCTGGTATATCCGCAAAAGCCAAAGCCTAATCAAGAGGTGTGAAAAGTGGTGACAAGTGGCGATTTCACAAAATCATCATCTCGTATACTGTATACCGCATTAAATGCAGGAGATTTAAATAATATTGTAAAGTTGCAAATCTTGGATATGAATTGCTGCTTCAAGTCACCTCTTGCCGCCTTAAGTAGCTAGACAACAAGGCCGTCCAGGCCAATTGGTCGATTGGATAAAAATCCTGGCCAGCAGCAGTGTAATTTGGGTTGTTCTCGTCATTTAATGATCTCTGCAGAAGAGGTGTTTCCATATCCTCAGCACCAACTGTGTGTCCGGTACTAAATGTCTTTGCTGATCGCCACTTTTAGTAAACGAACGTTGTTCCTGGAGTAGTACCTGTCATAGTCGTTTCTCGTTTCATAGGCGAGTTGTGATGTTGCACGAACTCATTCGCAATCTTCATTGTCATCAGGTGCGGCATTTCTGACGGCTTCTTGGCATTGATGCCACTGATCTTGCAAAAATCATGACGAGATTTTGTGGTGTACGCCATCGGCAAAAGTTCTAGCAATTTGTTAAGATTTCAACAGTTGTGGTCCAAATCTATGTTAGCCATTCGGATGTCTGTAATACTAGAGGATCTATGAATTGTTTTGTTTGACTCTTTAATTATCACCACTAAACGACGCTCCTTCTGTTTTCAGTAGCTGTCCCTGGATGACAATGCCTGGCCATTTAACTCATTGTTCAACTGCGCGTGGATTTTTCGAGATCCGAGCGTTCCATGTTATTGTAGTTGTCCATAACGGCCGAACGAAAAAACATATTTAGAAAATCTGTTCGTTGTCATGCTTGAATCAGAAACGAAACAATTTAAATTTAATTACGTAATTTCAATTAGCAGTAAAAATATGAAACAGAACGGATATGAGTCATCGCATGTGTCGCAACAAATGTTCTTCGAAGGGAATGCTAGCCCGTACCGCATTTGCTTATTGAAAAATACTCGAAGAAGCAATAACCATTAAACAGAAAACAAACGGATGGAAGAGAAAATATCAAATTCACACATTTTAAGCGAATAAAGCCAAGTCGTAGTATCTAAATGGTTTCCAGTAAACAAGTCAATCATTTGTTTTAATAACTCGACTCGACTCGACTCGTATATCATAAGGGATGGCGGGAGTCGGGACGATTGGAGCGTTTGTCATAATGACTTTTCGATCCGCCATGAAAATTGAATTCCATTGACCGTCAAGCCTCTGTAGAGTACAATAATTTAGGCACATACTCGTGTATAAAATTTCAAGAACCCAGTGAATGAGAATAATAAAACTAAAAATAAAAAAAGGCAATTTCAAAGCCTGACATTTATGCTGGTCATTAAATACAACGCATAGTCATGTATGTATATTCTTCAAGTTACATATGCATAGAAAGACACTGTCTTTAACTGTCGACTCTGTGACCAACCCCAGACCAAAGTGCCGAGGTTAAGAACTGCTATGTGTACTCGTGTGGGGGCGATTTCCACGGTGAAGAGTTCTTAACTATTGTAGAAGTTTCGGGATATAAGAGCACATTAATCGCATGCGAGTATGTGCTCGTATCGTCCTTGAAATGCCAAAATAAGACCGACGATTTCAAATTGTATGGTATTCGGTAACGCTCTATTAGCCAGCATTGTGTGAGCTCACAAACCTGCGCTTCCGATTTTTAAATTTAAATTTCAAGAAAGTCTTTGTGAGATATCATCGAAATCTTTTATCCGTTTAAGGCCTTTCAAATCGATGCCATTATGTATAGAATGTCCGCTGCGGATTCTTTGAGCAATTTTCCATGACTCTGGCGCATAAATCAGGCTGAATTTGACCGGGGTCAAATCGCACGATCTCGGTGGCCAGTTCACATAACCTCCACGTGATATGACCATGTTCTCGAATCGTTCGTGCAGAATTTCCAATGTGGCGTGAGCTGTGTGGCACTTAGCGCCGTCCTGTTAAAACCACATGTCGTTGGTGTCCATATCATCCAATTCAGACCTAAAGAAGTTAATAATCATCGGTCTACAGCGTTCGCCGTTGATGGTGATGGCCTGGCCAACGTCGTTCTGAAAGAAATATTGACCGATAACGCAGCCAGCCCAAAATCCATACCAAACGACCGATATTCCTTCTGTAGTTACGATGTGCCCTGCATTGAGACTGGTAGATTTAAGGGAAATGACTATATCGACCGGCATTTTACGATAAATAAATGGGACTAGATCTAAGAAGACATACCCTGGCCATCAAACTGACACATCATTCATTGCCATAATACTCTGAGTGGCTTGAGATTGTAGTCCTTACAATTCTCCTAAGGCTATCTTGTATTTGTTCACATGCTGCCTTTTAATTCAATTTACTTTATAGAAATAATTTCAGTGATTTCATTTGATTGGCAAAAACTAGTTGTTTCCGAAAATAGTAAGGAGCTGTAGAGAGTTATCGGTTTATATGGTCCTTGCGAAGTAAACATTTTACAGCTGTCTCCTTCCAGATATCGAGGTTGTTGCAAAGAAAAGGACAAAGAACATATCCCTATGGTACGCCCTAGACTCCATATTGTTGAGTGATCTGAAACTAATGAATCAATACGCTTAAAAAGACCTCTTCTCTCAGATCACTCAGCGCCGCTGTGTTTTCGTCCGTTCTCTGATATTGTTCAGGGCATCCTCAGGGAAGACGAAATGGGCTTGTATTTTTTTTAAATTTTTTTACTTTAGATGCCGATGCTGCCTCATGAGATCTTTGGCTTTGGATTAGCCATCACATGGCGTTCCGACACTTATTCATTTCAATACGATAAAACTAGCGTATTTTACTTATATATTATATATATTGTATACAACGTGTAAGATATTTCCTTTTTTATATTTTTAGGTCGCCTGACTTCAGCTTCTTTCAATTCTGTTTGCTTTCGAGGATTGGCAATATTATCTTATGGCTGCTCACATTTATTGGACCGTCATTGTATCGTATGTTCAACTTTTACTAGCGACATTTTGGTTGCTCATTAAACTGATGACACTAAAAGCGGCTTAGTCGGCATACGGGTACGTCCTTTTTAAAGTTTATAAACATTCGCCACCTCACGATATAATGCTACGAAAGATCTGGAATATATTTTATAGTTGACATTTAAATCTTAAAAAAGACTGGAAGCGTTTAACAGAAAGGAGGAGCATCCTGCAGGATCACGTCATGATGGTTGAGGAGATAATTCATCTTTTAAAAAAAGTCTTGTTTCTGCACCTGATGACCATCCGAATAAGACTATTAGACGTCGAGACGAGAATCGGACAAACTATGTAGAAGACATCATTTGCTGTTATAAGTATTAAAGTTACACATAAGTTTTATTTTAGTTTTTATTATTTTAAAAATCAAATTTTCTGATGCTTCCTTTCGAATGTACTTCCTCATTTTATCTGAAATACTGGCATACAAATTTTATCCTTAAATGAAGATCGCTTTATTTTAATAGGCATTCGCATACACATTTTTGTGAATTTATGTCCAAACATGTTTAGGAGTTTTCAGACGCTTTCCGATAAGAAATAGGAAACCGACGTTGCTATGAATAAATTCGCTATCTTTTATGCTATTTTTTGTCAAAATCATGCTTCCCTGAAGCAACTTAATTAGCCACAATGACAACAACAGACAACACTTTTCTGAACTTCCATTTCAGGTCTTGGGCGAGGAAATATTCATCTTAATTAGCCATGAAATATTGTACAAATATCCTTCCAAGCTAAGACAAATCTTTCACTCCAAAAGTTGTTTGATGATGATGAGTCCTTGTTCCTGCTAAAAACCATTCTTCCGTATCAGCTATAAAAGTCGGGGCCTGAAATGCAAAGTTTTTGACGACTACCTTAAATTAAAGAAGGTAGGTCGAAGCAAGCGAATCTTGCTTTCATTGTTCCACAACGGGATTAGCTTCATGTGGCAGTTATGAGTCTTCTACCTATTTCATAAATTTCACATTTCCCGAGCAATGAAATTGAAGTCGCTCTTGGTAATTGATCGCGATGAAATACTTGGTCGAGCAAAGCTGGCCGTTTCAGACATCCTATCTTTCTTTTTGACACAACTCTACATAGTTTCCTTGTCATACACCATAGAAACAGGGCATTGGAGTGTTCGCTTGCACTTCACATAACTTCCTCTAAGACCGCTTACACATAGTAGAGCCTCCGAGGTGTTTCTTCCATTATCAATCTAGAGGCGAAGTTTCCAATTATTAGCTATTTCCCATGAAGTTCCGGGATTGGGATCCTCTGTATAAATAAACCCAACATAATGTGTCCCCGTCGTATCCCGAGACTTCAAAACCCCTTCTTGACGCTGGTCTCTCTCTTGAGAAGCAGAGCGAGACTGTATCAGACTTTTATGCAAACCACTTTCATGATCAATTTACAATGTTGTCATACTCACACAGAAGAACATAATCTCACCGATCGCCGTATTGCACTTTATCTTGAAAATAATTTGTTTATATATTTGAAGCTTAATAATTTAAGCCGCTATGAGCGCAACTCAAATCTCTCAATCTCCTCAATTTCTTCAATCTCTTCAATGTGTTCAATCTCTTCAATGTCTTCAATCTCTCCAATCTCTTTGATGATCAAAGTTTGGTGATTTTACCCTGCGTGGGTAAACTAAATGGGCTGAGTAATTGGATTGTACAATTACTCTTTGGGAGACGACTAATACATAGGATGCAGGGCAGGCACGATACTTCATCGTTGACACATATTTTATTGTAAACAGATAAAGATCGTTCAGGAGACCGCGTATTGAGTTGTCAATTATGATATTACCCGTAATCCAATGCGTTGTGGTTTTCACCGTCAGGATCATGGCTAGTCCTACTACCCGTCACACTGATTATTTCGAATAAAATAAAATTAAATCACACACCCTACCCTTGTTGTATGAGGGCTATAGTTTTTCTCAGTGCATTTTCCTCTTCGAGGAGCTTTTGAGAACTACATGCAATAGGTTAGGTTGTATCTGTGGATGTCCTTATATTCCCAATGAATGCAAAGGAATTCGATCCAGACGACATTATGTCATCGAAATCATTTAGATTCAAGCTGAAAAACGTCTGCCAGTCAATCGAAATTGGTTATTGGCTCAAGTTGCTGTCACTCCGTAGCTAGAATCTTCACTTAATTTGTAAAGTCCGGGATTTTACGCCGGGTTACTATTACTATGCTCATAAGGCGTTTTTTGTCAACAGCACGCAGTGTACCGAGTTCCCATGTGGTCCTCCATCTAGGTACTTACCGCTAACAAAACACCGATACCGATTGAATAGTGATCCGATACATTTAGCATCTAGTTCACAATAGTAGGTATAATTCGAATCATTATTTTTTAGGCAATAGATTGCTGTTTGTTATCTAGTTTGTGTTGATTTCGATTTCGAATATTTTTATAAACATGTTTCGCTTAGAAACTAGCAACCGTCGCGAGGACTATTCCTTTAAAAATTCAATTTAAATAAAAGACCCCAAAGGCAATCGCCGCCGCTGGATTTAGTCAGCTGTTGAAGGGTATTGATGTAAAAAAAAAAGAAAACACAAACTATTGTGACCTTTCTTTTCGGTTCTAATATTACCTTTGTCTCATTTATGGAGCGGAGCCTTCTACGATCCATGGTTCCTGGGTTAGGATGATGTTTTCTGCATTTTTGGAAAAACGCAGAATAAATGCGGCCAAAGTCTGTATATAGTTTTATCGCAGGGAAGAGCTATATCCTTTAAAATAAGAGTGTGCCTATCGTTATATATTAATAGCATGTAACCTATTTTCGTTTCAAAAATTTTCATATCAAAGCGCAGAGTTACTATCTGATTCGCTGATTATTTTAATTGGGTTTGGTGGCTTCTAGAAATGTTAGAATCCCGATGCGACTTTCGTGATAAATAAATTAGAAAAAAGAATCGTAATAATAGAACAAGGAACAAATAAAAATCTTCGAATGGAAGTTGATTTGGTTGCCCTCCGAATCGTGCATGTGTTTCTTGACTATGTTATGAGTACTCCCTCAACTGTAAGGGTGCAGAAAAAAAATACGATCATGCAGAAAATGTTGCATGAGACAATGACAGCCGAACTCTGGCCGCCACGGGGGAATATAAAGCCGATTTCCTCTATCATAAAAACAGGCTTTTGGATAGAGTCTTAGTTGAATATTTACGGATGTGTCTAAAACCAAGTACGGATCCACAGTGGACGACGTTACTATAAAACAGTTGAAATGGGTGAAGACTGTGAGTCTGTCGAAGACCAGCTGCACTTGGATTATATCAGAAATTTTTAATATTGGAATATTTCTTAATTTTTTTAATTTTTCTTAAGGACACAGTCGGTAGTGTTTGACCTTATAATAATCTTCCGAGTTGTCCTAGGTTAACCCTAGGTTATGGTTCAGACACTATGAGGGCCTCCTTCCATAAATTTACTTCTCATTGAATGGAACTACTAATAAACTTAGCGCTCTCTGTCGTGACCAATTTCGCATTGATGGTAAGACTAGATATGGCTTCTTTCGGTCCTTCTTTGGAGCGCTAATCCGTAGGATTCATGCTCGTCATCAAATCAGGGGCTTCGACGGCAGATTAGCTCCGTCGTTTCACTTAGATGGTGTACTCTTCCGATTTGTGAAGATCTTTTAACTCATACTATTAATTTCATAATTAGCGCTTATACTTTCTGATAGTTAAAGTACGCTGCTCCGTGAGCAGTCGATCTTTTGTCCAATCCAATATAGATATTTAAATATACTGAGTTGATTAACCAAAAGATAACTGCTGACTGTCCTATAACTTGGATTAAGCCAGTTCAGCCCTTTGCAATGCGAGTTCGGACTCATAAAGAAGAGCTCTGTATTGTGTTGGCTGCCTATAACTGTCGGAAAAGTTAACCGACTGCTTCAATTGTGTGTTTTAATGAACTGAAATGTACTTCTTCATATAACCATTGGCAAGAGTCTACAATATAGTAAACCTTTCTGGGAAGGGTCTCATCCTTCGGAACCAAAACTTATTGTTCGTCTGTTGCTATGCGTTTTCGTCTTATAGTCTGTTTTATAGCCTTGTGATCATCTGATCCCCAATGACTTCGATATGATTTCATGGAGATATTCTAAGGTGCAGTACATGACGCATGGAGTATTTCATGATCACCGTGCCTGCGCCTGCTTGGTTGCTTCGATAAACTACTTAAATCTTGGTCTAGTAGAAGATACTATATCTTGCGTAATGACTCAAAAATCGTGCATGTTGTTTAGCTGTTGTTAATGTAACTGCGTTTGTTTGCGCTGCGATTGCTGATCGCATTACTGACGATTCTTGATAATGAAGGTACCTTAACTCACATTATCTCACATAATCTCTCCGATCGTCGTATTGCACTTTATTTTGTTTAGTACTCTGCCTGCTCGAGACGGTCCTTCCAGATCTTTATTCGATTCATCTGTTGGGCTTCGAAATAGAGAATTTTCATAATTTGTGATTTCTTGGGTTTGAGGAATGTGTTGCCAGACTCTTTGGTAATCGGCAAATCCGCCCTAACCACATTCTTCTTTGACCTTATAAGGTAGAAGCAGACTACCCCATTCGGAGAATTTGTAATACCTAGATAACCGACACCATCGTAATTGCGTCGTGTCTAAGATTTTTAATTCCGGCATGACCGGCATGCCCCCAGGCTTCCAAAGTTTCACTAGAATTGTTTATTTAAAACTCCAAAACAGAAGGTTGTAGAGTTTATTTCAAAGGACTGAATTATGTTGGGGTAGCAATTGATCTGTAGTTGTTGCTGTCGTTGCGTCTGTTTTTGTTGCTGTTGTTGCTGCTTTAGAGCTGGCTGTTGCTGTTGTTGCTGCTGTTATTAATGAAGCAATTGTTGTATTGTTGTTGTTGTTTCTGCCGCAGTTGCGCCTGTTATCTTCGTTGTTGCTGTAGCTGTTGTTTTCTTAATTGCTGTTGTTGTGATCCCAGTATCTGCTGCTGTTAATTTTGTTGATGTTTTTTTTTTAACTTCTGTTGTGGCAGTTGTTGTTATCTTTGCAATTTAGGTTTAGGCTGTTTTGATTGTTACTGTCGTTGGTGTTTTTGATGCTTTGGAGCTGGCTGTTGCTGTTGTTGCTGTTGCTATTAAAAATGTAATTACATATACTCGTAGGCGTGACTACTATTTGAATTGTTATTGCTGTTGTTGATGTGGATTTGGTTGGGGCTGCTGGACCATCTATTAGGAACTTGATTCCATTTCTCCCCATTGCCAGACCATTATGATGCAGGCGCCTTGGGGCATAGCTACTTAACTTTTGCTGTTCATGTTGTAACAAGAGTGAATCAATAATTTGCTGACAGCTAGCGTAAAAATGTTTGATTCTATTAATTTTGACTCTTGTTTCAAGGAACACTATACCATATGTCAATATTATGTTGAAACCACTTAGTGGAAAGAGCTTTGCTTAATACCTTTTCGGTTTTCTTTCCTCAACACAATTGATTCACCGACCTCCATCTGTTTTGAAACGAAAATTTTTATAAAAGAATGCGATTTTTTGCATAGAGTAGCTGTGAGATGCATGCTTTCTGTGCATAATGTTGCTTGTAATCTATCTCTGCAGGCTCTGATATGGATCGGCGAGTTCTGCATTGCAACAGCTTTCCCCGAGTTGGAATTGAAGGTTGCGTGCACACTCTCCGAATTGAGGTGCATCACATCACTGAGGTCTTTTACAATATTATTAAAGGCCGTTTGGTCACAACCTCGTAACAAAAATGTTTACTATTACTGTTTCTCAAAACTGAAATTTTTCTTATTTTGGTTATTACTAATTGTTGTGGTGCAAGTTGTCTAAGGATTTTGTTTTTTTTCGGCTTTCTCGTTTAGTTTGGCCAGAAAGCGTATGCTTTTTAGACCGGACTCAAAAGTTAGGCACGAGAGGAGCAAAATTTTAGTTAGACGGATACGTTTTTAATTTTCTTCGGACTCTTTTTGTTGACAAGTTGGTGACAGACAATTGGTGGTAAATATGAAATGTTATATCGCATATTACATATGACAATGACACATTTTATTAGTTAACTTTACTGGCTAGTAAGGCAATCACTTGTATATTGATAATACCGGCACTTATATATATTGTAGTTTGTTGGTTTGTTCTTTGGGAAACTTCAGTTAGTGGTTTGCTCATTCAAGACGCTGTGCTGTCAATAATTCTTTTCACTTGACTTAGTTTTAAGTCGCATTCGGTTTCGTAACTGTGACTTCGTGGCTGACAGTTGGGCGGTTTGCACGACGCTGCTCATGTAAATCCAATGAAACCCTTATTACTTAAATCTCCCATATCCACTTTGGCATCCTCATTTTGGTGATCTCCATTTATGAATTTAACTTCATCAGCTCTATCGGTTCCTTGTACCATCGTTGGGCTTCTCATTTTTATTATTTTCACTTGCTAGACTATCCTCTGGAATGGATTTATAGGTTTTTTTAACTTTCTTCTTTAGAATAGTCACCATCACTTTCAACGTTCAAATTCAAAGAAGATGTATATCACTCTTTTTTTATTTAAAAAAAAAAACTCTTCATTATAATAAATCTTCTCTGTTGTTACATTTTGAAATATCTCTGCCTTTATCGAAATTTACCTACTTTTTCTACATTTCTACCTCGCATGAGCGATTTACAGATTTTGCAGAAAACTAAGAAATTTGAATTGAACGTTTATTTCAAAATTCAATTTTTAGAGCTTTTTACACCGAAAAGAACTTTTTGAAAAATATACTGCAAACCAGATGGCGCACTTCCCTGCTAACATTTGTCGTGTCATCCAGTATTGATTTGGCATAGTGATGATGTTGCCACAGGTGCACATATTTTCTTTGATTTTTGCAAGACTACCAGAGAAAGAAATGAGCACAGCAACAGAAATTGCCATGAAATAGATTGGCAACGGCTGTATTTGACATTTCTACTTTCTTTTCCAATTATAGCAAAACAAAAGAAAAATGATTATGTCATAGGATTTCAAACGATATCTTAGTTTTGTTTGGAAAGCAACAGCGAACTTAGAATTTATGTAGATCTAACGTTGGAATTACTTTTGCTCTTATAGACCGGGAGAAAGTCGGCCTACTGTTCCAATACGAGGACTGCTCTCGGAAACGGATGAAGATATGAATCTCAGGATGTTGATTACTCATCCTACCGGCTAAGCACAAATAGGGAGTATGGTCTATTTCTGCTACACCATATAGCGGCCGAAGAATTCTGGCTTGTTCCTTCCAAAGCTGTAATTTTAGCTCCGCTCTGGCATCTGCTCGCACTCAAGGAATGTTTAAGAATGAAACGATGCTACGCCGCAATGCTCCTTTGTGTCGTCGCTAATGACCATGAAAAACGCTCTGTTGTCGGTCGCAACCACCGTTGCGCGGGTGGTGGAATTTTCCATCGTCGCTTCTGCTGCCGTTGAATGGTTCGATATTTTAGAGTGTTACTCCGGAAGTACCCAAACGAAAAATGGCGTCATTGTGTAACTACTTCTCTATTTGTAATAATTCTTTGTTGTCCTCTGAATTCATAATTCAACCTGAACCGATGATGTTATATGCTTGAAGCATAACATCGACAGGGGTCATATGGGCTTTAGACCAGTAATTCGTAAATGTTCTCTAGATCAAAGGTCGCTGCCTTGTATCTGACTCCATATGTAAAGCCTTCTCAATTATTTTCAGAATAATAAGCCGACCAAGTGTGTGACCGGATTTTTTGTGTAACCTCTTACCAGTTGCCTCCATCGTATCCGTCTATTTGCAGTGTACTTTCAGCCTTTGGTCCTAGTTCGTAGGACTCTACTCCAATTTGTTACGATTTATGTATAGTTTCCGTTGAATGGTATTTTTGCTGATGATTGCAAATTTTTTGTATAAACCCGCAGTTAGTGCTTCTATTAATTCAAAATACTCATAACAGGAGTTATTTTAGTTGAATGTGATTTAAAATTTGCTCTTTTTAATTTGTTACAAACCAAGTTCAAATGCTTTCTTCACATATGGGCATTTCCATTCATACTCCTAGTACTCTAATGGCGATTTTACTCTTGTTTAGTTTAATGTATCTTCACAGGTTCTTGTAGATGCCCTACAGCTTTAGCAGACAAAATCAGAGATTCGGGGTTTTCTAGAGTCAGTTGTATTTTCTAGATTACCACAGAAGAAATCACTTGCCCTTTTAGTTGCGCAATCGTTCAGAGATCTAAAGTGTTTAAAGCCACCTAAACAAACACTCGTACTATATCAGAACATGATCTCAATGTTACATTACCGTAAACGCTGATAAACGATCCTCACGTACAAAAACGAATTTCACATGCCAAATATGTTTTTTTTATCTAATTTTTCCATAAAAACATTCAGACACAAATACAAATTTTAATTTAAATAATTTACGAATGATGTAAAGTTTTATTTCTAAAGTAAATGCTTTTGTATTCTTTAATTAGTTAACGATGTTCGTATAAATTTTTCATATTTTATGACAATTTAGAGAAATTTTTTAATATAAGTTAATTGACTAGAAAATTGTTCTCCAATTTTGAATAGGATTCATTCAAAAATTCTAATCGAAACACAACCTGAATAGATTATAAATATTGAAAGGGTTCAATTGTTATAGTAGTTTATAAGAATTTTAATTATGTAAAATAAATAAAAACGAAAACCAAGTTTATTTCATTTATTTAATAAAGAAAATAATCTGTCTCATAAATAAAATGAATAAAGAACGTAAAATTAGCATTTTTCAATTGATACTAATATAAATCGAAGTAAGTATATTCAAAAGTTTAGATTAAGTTTTAAATTTGTAAAGAATAAATGTATAAATCCACATCAGAGCATCGGAGGAGCTACGAATGTATCTATGTGCATAGCTCCCTTAAAGTTGCAATTTGCTGCCATGACGTGACAACGAAACATCTTACCACTTACGAGTACTTTCAAAATGATAGCGATAGGAAATTTTGTCTGCGGATCTGCGGCAAAAGAACTCTCCATCAAATAAAGGGTGCTTCCTGAAATGTGTACTTCTTCTACTTCTTATATTAACCCCGTTGAAATATGTAACTTCTTTAGTCATATTTATCACACGTAGGTCTGACTTAACAGATGATGCCAACCAGGTCATTTCCAATTGCTTTGAATATCACAAGACTTTTCAGCTTCGTTATTACTATTGGATATAGGTCAGGACGATATTTCCTGTCGTTTTCGTTCAGGCCAATGGTTCGTTCGTTCTGTCTGACAATGGTATTTTGACCATCATCGCCGTTATACTTGGTCATATGATCCGCATAAATGGGGCTGTAGAAAAGTACTCGAATTAGTGTTTGCAAGCCTAGTCAAACCCATAAACGACGCAATCATTTGTTACAACAAATACGCAACAGAAATATGTAGCATGGTAGAAATATGGGTCCGAGTACTCACCTCCAACCAAGATAATTTCAAATAAATCAAATTTACATTTCTGTTTATATATATTTTATATTGTCTTTATTTTAATAATTTATTTTTACGGTATGCATACTAAATGAAATTTTAACCTTTATTCGAAGAATATGGTTTCTTCAATTTTGAATATGAAAGTTATTAGTCCAAAGGTCTAAACAAAATGGAGAACAAAAAAAAAAAAACAAAAAACAAAATATTACAACCGTTAATTAATTGTCGAAATTATGTATGTTCTTTTTGTATCGTGGATTGCAGGATGATATTCTTTTTAACTCAAGTACAAAAAATAATATTATTATTATTTCGAGTATAAATAAGACAATGTATCACTTCAATAAATAAATAACTCATTAAGTTATTATGAACAAAAAAAAAAACTAAAAAATTATAAATCAGAACGAAACTGAATAAATAATTAATACAAAAAAAAATGGAAAGAAAAATTAAAAAAAAAATACAATTCATTCGTTGCTTTATATTGAAGGTATCTTATAGTGAATTGATTATGTATAGTGTACATATTATTTGTATATAAAAAAAATATTTCTTATCACAATGTTATGCTAATTCATTATTATTTTATTAGGTGTGTTTTATTTATTTATTTTTCAGATTTTTCAGGTGATTCCTTTTAATCAGCTTTGAAAAGTTTGTTGCATTCTCAAAAGCATGTTAAATTGAATTTAGATCAGATCGTTCTTTGTATCAAAAGTCTAAATGAAGGGAAAGGAAATTAAGCGATGGAAATTGATGTTATACCATATATTGTATATTCATACCCTACATTCAAATTAATTATTCGATAATAACTTAATACTACATATGTACATAAATACATACAATACCATATCAGAGAATATTCGCAACTAGACGTGAATCGATTGGCAATACAAATATTTTTAATACCAAACAAAAAGTCTGAAGGATCAAGGTGAATCTGTGAATCTTAGTTTCAGGCTAATGAGTTGCCAACGCCGATGTGCATGTTGATCAACGGATCAAAAATGACAAGATTCGATTACAGTTCGCAAGTGAGCACAAAAGTCGATTACCGGGTTTTTCCGTGACCAATCGAAAGTTGAGGGAGAATTCCACCGGGAACACCCGAGCTGACAGTTGGTTTTTTTTTTTTAAAAAATATAATGTGACTCCAAATTAATTTTACTACAGCCAGTAAATCAGAATCGTCTGAGCAATCTGCATACTTCCGCTTAACTGGCTGCAAATGTGTTTGTTTTTTTTTCTTTAATTTTGAATTGTTACATATGTACAAGGACTGTCACAGTGGCTGTCTCCCTTAATGTAATTCATAGTAATGGAATGTCTTTGTAGGAAGACCACGAAGTAATGGACTGCAATCAGATTATTTCACAACTTTTAGGCATGTCAAGAGGAATGAAATGGTGTAGGGTGTTTACTTTGTTTTTTTTTTTTCTTTTGCCTCTGTATATCCAATACAATAAAGTTATTCATAAAATCGAAACCAGTGTTCTAGCCGTGTATCTTTAGAACCCAGATAAAGCCGTGGAGAGCGAAATAACCACTGAGCCCAAACAAATTTCTTTCTCTCATGCTGAGGCATTATAAGGGTATTCAAACCCACGAGAGTGTTAAGTTCTTTACAAAAAAAAAATTTAGGTATTGGAAATCATTGATTAACCGTAAATAGTATACCTAAATTGTTAACAAGAAAATCACTCATCTTGATTCATTTAATAGATGCAACTTGAAAAAGTTTACCTTTTTCTTACAGAACATATTTCGATTAACTTCACATCTAGTTGCAAATGTTTTATTAGATACTAAATATATGTAGTCTATGTAAAAAATAATAATAATAATAAAAATAAACAAAATCATATTAAGATGCTTACAAAAATAAATTGTTTTGTTATATTTGTTTTGTTTTGTATTTGAAAATTTCCTCAATTAATTTTTGGTATCACATTTTTAAAATTAAAAAAAAAAATAAAATAATAATAAAATAATAAAAAATAATAATTAAGCAAGAGAAACTAGAATTGTTTATCAGTTATAGTCTCTGATTGAATTTCATTTGGAATGGGTACTATGTTGTGATTATTTAAAGCGAAATTCATCGAATACCCCCCTTCTCCCCCCCCCCCCCCAAAGACCGTTTTCCAGCATTATACTTTATTGTACTACATATAATAAAATCTAAAAAAAAAATAATAATAATAATAATAATAAAAATTGAAATACTATCTAAATTACTACTAGTTAATTTTAAGAAGAATTTTCTTTCTATGAGTATAACTTTACAAAGCTTATGTATATTTTATTTTATTTTATATCTTTGATATTTACACATTTTTTCTTTTTTTTTTGCGGACGCTCTATAAATCAAGTGTACAATATTATGAACGTATTTATGGGATCTCGAGGGAAAACTATTTTGTATAATAATAAATAAATGTGCTTGAAATGATATTTAAGTCTTATTGGCGGCAGTCGGTCAAATTTTCGAATTTGTTTTCATTTCTGCAAAATTAAATACCATATCACTCTAACGTGCGTCACGTGAAAATATTTATTTTTTTTTTTTTCTATTTTCTCTCCCCCCCCTCCCCCTCCCCCCCCGGGTTTTCACAAGGCTGCAAAATTCACAAAATATTCCAAACAAACATCGAGTCTGTAGATTTGTAAGTTTTGGCACGAAACCGACAATGCATATGTTTTCTTTTGAATTCCAAGGCAGCATTTTACGAAAACACTTCAAATTGAATTCTGTTGATAAATTTTATACACACATATTACATGTGATGTACGAGTATAATGTACATATATTATGTATGTATTAGCGAATGTGTCCAGGTATTCTGGATTTTATTGAAAAACAATTGGAACACTTGTTAAAGTGTTCTTGTATCACAAAATTAAGCGACAAGGCTGTCATAAAAGAAGACAAATAAAAACAGTAAGTTCTCATTAAAGCGGCCGACATTTCGCTCTCCATAAATTCAAATTTAAATTCACAATTTCATACAAAGAAATGTCGTTGTCGTTAGTCACTCGTAAGCCTGGGAAATGAAATAAAAATTTCTTTATGAAAATGCACCGCATAACTTTTACTGTAGTTAGAAACTAAAATCAAAATCAACCAACTGAGGCTGGTATAATGCGCGTACAAGCAAAGAAAATCGAAGTGAAAACCTATTGTAATTTGACTGGTTACATGAAAACATATACACATGTCGGAGTTATTTTCTTCTTGTTGCATACGTTTGATATTACTTAGTGCATCTTTTATATGTTTATGTTGTTTATATATTATATACATATAACAGGATGTCCCCTAATTCGATGACGATAATTTGGGAAATGATTTTTGGGCATATTCTAAGAAAAAAATCTTTCTACTCTATTGGTCTATATCCAATGTTGGACATCATTTATCAAGGATTTAAGAAAAGGCTTACTTTGATGTACCCTGGCCCATGTTAACGAAAACTGCTCTGTTAGTACTAATGGTAAAAATTTCGTGTAGGACTTATATCTTGTTTGAATCTTTAAATATCCAATTTTTAAGTCTGTTCCATTTGCATTGCCCATGCTACTCGTAATTTTCGACTTTGAGGTCACTTTTCTCCCGAAAATGCCTAATCAACATAAAGTTTTACTATTTTTTTCTTATGAAAGTAACAATAATAAAACAAAAAATCATCATCAAGTTTGCAAAAAAAAACTCACAGATTTTATGATACTTGGAAAAACCTGCAACAGGTTTACCAACGTTTCTAACAGTTGAAAATACATACTCGTAAGAGTGGTTTTCAACGAATTACTAATTTTGCAATATTTTTTTTAAAATTGCATAGCTATTAGAGAGTTTTAAAGCGTCCTCTTTTATTTGACTACCAGTCAAATCAATCTCATTTCCTTATCCTGTTCCTTAAAAGTTCTCAGAAGAGTTAATTTTAGGGTAGTGCGCGACAAAGATATCATGAACTTCATCCTAACCGACGACTTCCTAATAAAAGAGTATTTCTAAATACGTATAGAAGGTTTCGAGAAACAGGATCAGTTTCGAATACACGACCGAAGGCGGGAGCTGCACAATTAAGAATGATTTCTTCTGATGAAAGAATACGGGATGCTGTTACAACTGATTCATCAATCAGCATTTCCAGACATAAAATTTCTAATGTACTGCATGGAGAAAATCTTTATCCATACGGAGCGGAGCTTGGGTTATAACCAGTTTATGCGATGGGATCACAAATTTTCAAAATCTTCATACGTGGGCAACGGACAATCCACATACAGTGAGACATAAATCATTTCAATACAAATTCAGCGTCAATATGTGGGCAGGTGTACTTGGCAACAAGTTAATCGGCCCCTTCAAATTACCACCTAGGTTGAATTCTACAAACTATCTGGAGTTTTGCGAAATGAAAATACTTATTTATTCAACCGAAATAGCAACTTTAATTGAATTGGAAGATCGTATTCTCGAAGCGTCATCAAAAGTGAGGCAGCAGTTAGCCACAATAAATATTCGCAGTGTAATCCAAAAATGGGCTCTAGCATACATACAAAACCAAGGACACTTTGAGCAACTGTTATAACTGTTTTAGTATACACATAAAATAAAAACTACCTAAGACCACACAAAATCATTTGTTATTCATAGCCTTTGGAGCTTAAAGGAAAAAAAAACTTTTTTATCAATTTTAACTGCTGCCGGTTTTTCCAAGTACGAGCATAAAATCTGTGGGTTTTTTTGCAAACTCATGGATGGTTTTTTTTTTATTATTGTTACTTTCATAAGAAAAAAAAATAGTAAAACGTTATGTTAATAAGGCATTTTCTGGAGAAAAGTGACCTCAAAGTCGAAAATTAACATGGGCAATGAAAATGGAACAAAAGCTTAGAAATTGGATATCTAAAGACTCAAACAAGATATAAGTCACACATGAAGTTTTTACCATTAGTACTAACAGAGCAATTTCCGTTAGCATTGGCCAGGGTACACCAAGGTAGGCCATTTTCTTAAATCCTCAATAAATGACGTCAACATTGGAGATAGACCCTTACTGTAGAACGATATTTCCCAAATTATCGTCATCGAATTAGGGAAAACCCTGTATATATACGTGTACATGTAAATATAGAGTGGTGATAAGCAAAACTAAAGAGCGATATATATATAATAAGTATATATATAAATAAGTAGTAAGTACTCCTGCAGCTATGTTGTCAATATGACTGAAACAAAAGCAATCAAAAGATGGAAAGAAAAATAATAATGAAAAAAAAAAAAAAAAAAAAATGAAGACCTTAAATGCCGACAAGGCCATCTGTGTCTCTTATAAATGCATAATGATTCTTATCATTTCTTTTTTGTTTGCTTTTTTTTTTTTTTGTAATTCCTATCACCAATCACCTACTGTCGTTTTCCACGCCTAATAATAGATACCGATGGCACCGACGACATAGAACAAGACGACGAAGAATTCGAATTTGAAGATCCAGACGACGACGACGACGACGATGATGATGACGACGACGAAGAAGATGACGATGATGATGAAGACGACGAGGACGATGACAAATTTGAAGATGAATTAATCTTACCAAAGCCATGTGTATGTGCATTACCATTATTACCGTTGCTACCATTTAAATGTGATGGTGATGACGAAGCTGATGAACCACTCGAAGAGCCACTTGATACCAAAGTCAAACTACTTCTGCCAATTTCGATGCGATTTCTTGCCGAATCTAAAAGCTCAGCCACAATTTCGCTACTCAAATTGATCGTTTTTGTTTGTGTTGCAGTACTTGTTTGTGTTTGCTGTCCACTACCCATAATAAGTGAACGTTTATGCAATTTAATTCGATCACTTGCATTATTATTTAATATGCTAACATTGTTGCTATTTGTTGTGATTACTCCAACACCACCTATTGTTGATTTATAGTATAAATTCGATGATGTTGAATTATTAGGAACAGCTCGTATTATTCCGCTACTATTATTTCCAACAACATTAATTGTTGTTGCTGTTATGGTGACCCCTCCAGGTGTACTGCAAATTTGACGGCATTTCTGTGAACTGAATGCAACTATGCGACGTGGTGGGGGTTTGGTAAATCCACTTGTAATCGAAGGATTAGTATTTATAGCTCGAATAGTTGCACGACCAACAAAGTTATTCGCTTTTATATTATTGTTTGTAGTGGTAATGTTATTATTGTTGCCAACCTCGAATTTAGGTGCCAAAGATGCCAATGATGTACCAATTATAGAGACATCACCATTCTCCGTAATAATACTCCCATGACGATTCAATGGATTAGTTGTTAATCGACTACTGGATAAAATGCGACCAGCTAAGCTACCATTAAACGATGGAATTGAATTATTTGTTTTCCTTGTGCAAAGGATGTCTTTGCGAAAGGCCGTAGCATCGTTTGGCGTTCTAATCATTCCAAATCCATTAAGCCCAACTGGCTTCGGTACAGTTAAATGGAAATTGCGAGTTGGATATCCCGGCAGTGTTATCGGTGAATGAACTAAATCATCATTTTCCTTTTCTGGTTCTGTCTTTTCGGCATTTGCAGAGATTTCCCCTTGCGTATCCTCATCAAGATCTGGCAATTCGAATGATAAAGATTTTTTGTACTTTCCTGTTGCATCGAACAATGTTATTTCACCACTTGGTACTGCAACAACTTCGGGACTTGGTTTTGGAGTTTCTTTGGTTTCAGTCTCTTTTGCACCGGTCTTAGGCTGAATATTGTTTGCTGAAGCATCTGTTGGTACTGCCGTTGGAATCGATTCAACTATTGTTTCAAGATGTGGTATTTCGTTTGTTGCAATTAGATCATCTGGCGAAATAACCGCTGCTAGATTATCAAGTACTCTCAGGTCACAACTATTAGATCCACTCAACATTTCAATATCACTTAAACTTATATTCACACTATCCTCACTCAACAAGCTCCGTGGATATTGTATAGCAAACACATCTTGTTGTAACAATTCATTAGGTGTTCCTGCTGCCGCTGCTGCAGCCGTGGTCTGATACAAGTCGAAAAGCCCATTCGTTGAATTGTCATTGCTGTTATTTGTAATTTCATAGATAATTTGCTGATGATGTTGACTGAGGCCTGTTGTCTCAATGATGCCATTGGTGTTATTTCCTCCAGGCAAAACAATAACATTTTGTTGTGAATACTGATCATCACCAAGAGATGGTAGATTGTAAATTTGATAGCCGTTTCCTAGGACATCGTCTAAGCTATGAGTTGTTCCCTGCTGTTGTTGATGTTGATAGATTATTTGTTGGAATTGTGCTGCATCCAAGTTAGAGAAATCACCTAAACCACTAATATCCACTTGAGATGAAGATGTCATTACATTTGCACCAATATCCGATGCTGTTGTTTGGCAATCGATAATTGGCATGTCATTACTGTACATATTTCCTGCCATCATAGTCATTGTTTGAGAATCATCAACGCTGCCTGTTGCCGCGCCCAATAAGGAACTTATATCACCCAACATGGAGCTTTCTTGAAGATTTTCCAGAGTTTGCTGTGCTGAAGGAGGAACTTGCAGAGTCGGTATAATTTGTGAAGAAGATGAAGTCGATGACGACGAACTTGATGTCGACGAAGATGATGATGAGGACGATGACGATGATGTAGATTCAGTAGCATTTTGTAATTGAGCTGGAAGTTGCTGTTCCAATATCATTTGTGACTGTTGTTGCTGCTGAGGCTGCGGTGCTTGCTGCTGCTGCTGCTGTTGTTGTTGATGCTGTTGCTGTTGTTGTTGCTGCTGCTGCTGTTGTTGCTGCTGCTGTTGTTGTTGCTGCTGTTGTTGTTGTTGTTGCTGTTGTTGTTGAAGATTTTGACAAACCGTTTCTACAGCTAAAGTTGCTGTCAGATTACTTAAATCGTCGTCCAATCGTTGCTTCTTTGATGATGGTTGCCCACCATTGCTACTTGATCCGAGAGTGCTATCGTCAAAGTTAATATCGGTATCAGGTGTGTTTAAAATTTCATTCAGAAATTTTGTATCATTCAAAAAGTCCAATTGTGTATTCTGATCGAGAATCCCATCAACAAGAGTAAGAATGGAATTTGTGTCGACGGAACTAGACGATTGGTTCGATTGTTGCTGATAGGCAGAACTTGGATCGAATTGCATTGTTGTAGCGGTTTGCGATTGATATTGTTGCGAATTTAATCCCAATAAATTTTGGTGTGATAAATGCAATACATGTTGCTGCTGCTGCTGTTGCTGTTGTTGTTGTTGCTGCGTATTCAAATTTTGATTGCCATTTAGGCTAGGCATCAAGAGTGACGAAGGTGACATAGCTGAAGTATTTGCATCTAGAATTCCAGAAATTTGCTGTTGCTGCTGCTGTTGTTGTTGTTGTTGTGTTTGTTGTTGCTGTTGCTGTTGTTGTTGCTGTTGCTGTTGCTGTTGTTGTTGCTGTTGCTGCTGTTGTGGTTGTGAGCCCAGTTGGATGAGGTTTATATTTGGCAATAAATTCGAAGATACATTACTGGCAGCAGAACCAGACGGTGTTGGGGAAATAACCATTCCGCCATTGTTTTCTATCATGCAGGTCGTGGATGATGTTGCGCTTAAGCTATCGGAGACATTTGAGCCTGATGACAAAAGAGAAAATGTCGGTGTCAAAATACTAGATTCCATTGAGCTCCCCGGTGCATTGGAGAAACCCATTTGTGTTTGCGAATTGCTGGTGTTATTCGAGCGCCTATCTATTTCAATGCTGGATGCGGAATTTGAAGACTCGAAATCAGGTAAACCCTGTAATAAAATCGGTATATTAGTTGGTATATTATAACTTACACGTTTGTACTAAAAACATTAATCAAATCAAAAGATATAAAATGTATAACAATTATAGAAATGTGTAGGGCACACGTTTTCAATCGAACAAAAATTAAATTAACAGAGTAAAAAACCACAAATTGTGTTTTTTAAACCTTGGACAATTCTTATTATTGTACTTACTTTGGTGGGGCTACAGTTCGGGCTGAACCTGGACCTCAACCTACAAGCCTTTCCAGTTAGCTCCATCCTTAGCTAACTCTCTCCATTTGGGCACTTGCCATCTAAGGCGAGGTCTTCCTCTACTCCATTGTCTCTCCGTGCTAAGAGATTTGAAGACTCTTGGGGCCGGAGCATTGATGTCCATTCGCTCTACATGTCTTAGCCATCTCAGGCCACTGATGCACAGTTTTCTGAGTAGATCGATATCGCTATACAGCTCGTATAGTTCATCGTAGAATTTTGCTCTTCCAAAGCCCATCAAGGCAAACAAGACAGAATATCTTGTCCGAACACTCATACCCACTTGAGTGTTAAGTTCTTTCAAACAAAAAAACAAAAAAAAAAAAGAACCCATAAGGTAGGACTGGGATGATCATTGTCTTATATATAGTCTCCTTAGTTTATCGGGATAGGGCCTTGCTACATAATTGCGATTGGCAACATCCATTCTTCGTTTGATTGTGAGTTCCACACAATTCTTTTAAGTATGATGTCAAAGAAGTCACATGACAGAGTGTCACCTTGTCTAAAACCGTTTTTGACATCAGAGATCTCGATTAAGTCGTTACCGACCTTGACGGGCAAATTTGGCAGAGATTCTAAAACAAGAAATGGCTCTATATAGTGTCACATGTGGTTTTAAAATCAATGAAAAGACGGTGGGTATCGATTTGGACTTCTTGAGTTTTTTCCACGATCTGCCGGAGTGTGAAAATTTGGTCGATTGTGTGCTTTGCTGGTCTGAAACCGCACTGATAAGGACCAATTAAGTTGCTGACCGAGGGTTTCAGACGTTACATACATTATTTTACGAAGTCAATAAGGTTGATGTGTGTTACACTGATATTGTACTTTAAATGACAAGCTGACCCGTTAAGCGTCTTCTTCAACATCGTACTTGAAATAATTGCCTTTAAAACTCAGTAGCAAACAAAAATGCCACGAATTTTCCAGAGTCTATCTACCTACTGGCACAAGCAGACGACATTGACTAAATTAATAGAAGTAGACGCGAGTGGAAGGAGCCAGACGAGGCAAAACCCAGAAAATCTCGTTTGGAGAAATCAAAAGTGAAGACAATGTTGAATTGCTTTTCCGATTCCAAGGGCATGGTCCACAAAGAGTTCGTTCCACCGGGCCAAACAGTTAATGCACAATTCTATCTTGGCGTTCTGAAACATTTGGTGCATCGTATTTGTTGTATTCGGCCAGAATATCGTGCAGAAAGTAATTTGCGTTTGGTGCACGATAATGCGCCATCTCATCTGTTGACACATTTTTTTTTGGCTAAAAATCGCATTTTAACTGTCAACCACTCCCCGCATTCGCCTGATTTGGCACCGTACGACTTTTACCTTTTCGGAAAAATACATTTACCGATAAAAGGAAAGCTTTTTGTGGACGTAGAAACAATTAAAAAGGCCTGTACCAACATCCTGAATGACATCTCGACCAATAATTTAAAACACTCATTCGACATGCTTTTAGACCGTGCAAACCGCTGTATTGAATCAGAGGGAGACTATTTCGAATAAAAAAAAAAACGGTTTTCGGCGAAAAAAAAATCTGAGCCCACCTTGTAATACATCGAATCTCAAATGAACGCCACCCTTAGGTTAAAATTTAGTTTTTAAATAACTTAATCGGTTGGCACACAACTTTCAAAAAAGCTCAAACCATTGAGATCCAAATACGGGCGATTATTTTTTCTTGCGAATATACAATTCAGTTTTGAAATGAAATGCACCTTCCACCTACTTATTTGCTCCTCATCCGAAATGAACAGAGCCGTCATACACTTTCAACTGATGTTGAATTATTGCCCTTTGTCAATTATTTGACAGTTCTAAAAACGTTTCTGCTATCGTATTTCGCTCATCTGTATTTGGTGAAGTTATATGAACTCGTTCCTTCCTACAACAGGGGTTGCCATAATTCGGGCTCTTAAAGTTCTTCTCCCTTCGACCAGTCGCCCAAGAGTTTTCAAAAACCCACAATTTATGCTTTCTTTGCCTTCCTAGGAGAATATCTTCCGTTTTGCTGGTAAAAAGCATTGCCTTTCAATGTTCTCGGAGTGTAGGTGGTGGTTCTAATCTGATTATAGATTTTGGCAGGTTCCTAAATTTTAAATTTTCGACGCACTGACGTGTTCTTTAGGATGGCGATGTTGTACCTGGTGTTGCAAAATTTTTGAACTAAGTCAATACATGACTTAAAAGTGACTTCCGTTAGGTGGTAGACACATTCTAAAATATGATTGTGACTTATTGCCACATGATCCATCCAGTTTCGTACTTACCACCATGAGTTTGTGACTTATGCAAGGAGTAAATGAATTTCGGTTACGCGGAATATTAATTCACGCAAGCCAGATTACATAGACGACGCTAGACCGTTCATTATAACAATTATAAGCTGCAATTACACTACTTGTATAAGGTGATTTTTTTGACAAAGCACCTACAAGTGGAACTTTGGAGCGTGATAATCTTAAGTTAATCCCTCCAAAAGAGTGAAGCATTGTATTTTTTAAACTTGAACGTTTGAACGCGGACATGTACTTGATTAAAACTTCACATTCGCCACTGTCCTGATACTATAATTTGAAGTCTATAACGCTATGTAATGCACAAAAACAGTATTCCAAAATTGTGTTCCATAGAAATTATGTTAATAGAAATTAAAAAAAAAAAAGTATATATACATATATATACTCACTTTTGAATTGCTAGTTGATTTGAAGCCACTTGAAATCACACTGCTAAGCGATTGCGTACCCTTGCCTGACATCCCCTTAGTTTGACCCTTCATTCCGGTTGTGGATACCATGTGTGTAGTAGTTTGCATTGCAGTCCCGATGGCTGGATTGGTGAATGACACTGGCGATGAAACAACGGTTGGTGAAGGTGATGCGGCCACCACAACAGTCGTTGACAAAAGGCTCATTGAGGTAGATGAATGGGAAGCTGCTGAAGAGTTGGACGAAGAAGAAGATGATGAGGAAGAGGACGAAGAAGAGGAGGAGGAGGATGAGGAAGACGATAGGGAAGGTAATGTAACTGGTGTTGCACAATGGCTTGGCGTTGGAGTAGCTGTGGGTGAAGTTTGAACTCCGGTTGAGGCCATATCAACAATTATAGTCGCATTCGAACTACCTGAGGGGCTTAGCGTAATTGACGATCCGGCCGAGGGCGAAGCTGATAAGGAACACACTGACAAGGGGGATGGAAATGACGATGAAATCATCGAACAGGAACTTGAACCTTGACTGTTGATTAAATTTGGACTGTTGTTATTGGAACTAGTAGACATAGTGATTCCGCTTGCTGTTGGTGCAATAGAGGATGCTACTGACGTCGCGGCAGTCGACGTAGCAGGTATCGTTGATGACACTGGTGCTTTTCTTTTGACACTTTTCCCATTTTTTGACCGCGAACGTCCCACCCCACGACCTTTGGTTTTCGGTGCTGGTGCGGGTGAAGTAGCTGACGCAGGTGATCGTGTGCCTGTTGTAGTCGTCGCGGCTGGAGATCGTGCTGTTGCAGGTGACCGTGACGCCGCTGACGTTCTTGTAGATGTTGGGGCAGGTGATCGAGTAGAGGATGACGCGGACGGTCGGGTAGATGTTTGAGATACACCGGCCGAAGAATGTCCTCCGCGTTCTTGTAAATTCAATGAAACCCCAGATGACGAAGACTTGCTTGTGTTCCCGCCAATTCCAGCAAATGCCTCACGATCTGATCCACCATGTGACAACGATGAAGCAGAAGCCGATGTTGCGGATGCTAAATTTCCACGTAAACTTGCACGATGCTGGGCTCGCATATGTCGCTCTAGCCCTGGTGGCTTTAATACTGCATCGCAAATATTACATATCGACACAAAGAGGCTTTCGGTTTTTGGAGCTACACAATAATGATGCATTTCGGTTGCGCTAAACCTCAATACTTCGCTCTTATATTTAGCGTTTTTTAAATCCTTGCGCTCTTTATTTGGGCTACCAGAAGCTTTTTGTGTCGATGAGGTATTTACTCCGCTTCCTGTCGCAGATGTTACCGTTGTCGTCGTCGATGTTGTTATTGCCGTTGAGCCTGCTAGACTTTCATGATGTCGCTTTAAGGTTGACAAAAGAATTTCGAAATCATAGTACTGATTCCATTTTTTCCCTTGTAGTGGTGCCAACGCGTTTCCTTGAAGGATGTCAAACGTCGATGCCGCCGAAGTATTACCACGAAAATGTGATGAAAACGACAAATTAACACTTTCTGGCAAAGATGAGAGATTCCCACCGCTACTGTTATTGCCGGCTACATTACCCGAGTATTGAAAGGGATCATTTGTAGTGGAAGCTGTATGGCAAGTGCTGTTACTGCTGCCACCATCCCCCACTGACATCATAAAGCTTGCCATTTTACCTATTGATTAAATATTTGATTCCATTAGCATAAAACTTCAAGACGTATGTATTGTTTACTTATTTACCTCGTGGTAGCCGAGTTTTGATTGTTTTCCGGGATACTTGTTTTCTACCTATTTTGATACTTTTTTAATTTACTTTGCAGGTGTATGAAATAGTCCTTATGAGACGAGAGCTTAAATTAAAAGTAATGGCAAAGCTCTTGGAGTTGACCTTTTGAAAGTTTTTACCGTCATTGCTGCGACTTTAAACGGAACAGCACTTGATTCTTCAGTCGTATGCACCTGTAAAAGAAATCATATTAAAAAAACAAAATTTTACATATGTCAAAAAATACAGGGAAGGCTCGAGAAATAGACAGAAACATTCATCCTGGACAAACACATAAACACATAAAATTCTGTCTCTTCGACCTAGACGAATTTAGGGTAGCTATATCGAAGCTGAACTCTAATAAGACTGCTGGCACATATGCTATTTGATTTCAGCGCGGCTATTATTTTGGCCTAGACTTTTAGAAAATAGTAGCAGAAGAAGAAAAAAAAGCGCAACCTGAAATCAGTTAATACTAATTTTATTAAGATGATCCGCTTTGCTGTTGAGCAATTATTAGTGGGTGACTTAAAATATCCATAACGTAAGCTTTACTGAAATACTTTATGTGCCTCTTGTCAGGCATACAATACCTTGGGGCCGATTTTTTGCGTTACGAGATCATCTTCACTGATGCAGAGCACCAGAATGAATAAGACCCATAACTGATCCTGCCTTTGCTTACCACGTTCATAACGCATGTCAATCGATGAGCAAATGATTCCCTTATCAGAGGCGTGCAGTAGTCCACTTAGACTTAAACACTTCGTGTTGACTTCCCGAGATGGTCTAGTACTTGATTTTGAAATTTATGTTGGCAAAAATACCATACCGCATCGTTCAAACTAGCGTACAATAAACAAAAACTATTTTATATACCTAGTCCTGCCACAAGTTCTGTTATAAATATAAAACGCTATAAAAAAAAAAAAAAAACAGTAAACATATTGTATTCAAAATTGTTTTATTTATTAGACCACAATATTGATTATTAAAAAAAAAATGGATTAACTCGAAATGACTGCCTTTTGCTTTAACACAAGCTTCCAAACGGTGTCGCCATTGGGCTATAGCGGCACGTACGGTTTCCATGGAGATCGCGGACGCTACCCTGGTTAATGCTGTTTTAATGTTCTCCGATTTTGACCATAATCCAGTGCATTCAGATCTGGACTCCCCGACGGCCAATCTTCTACTGTGCTAAAGCCAGGAATATTGATTCTGAGCCACTCCTGCGTGGTTTTGGCTTTGTGCGCTGACGCAGAGTCCTGTTGGAAGATCCATCTGTATCCATTGAAAAGGGTATTAGTCAAACCCTTCACAACATCCTCTGGTACATCTTCTTGATAAACCTTTGAACCAGTTTTTACGACTTTTTCACAAAAATTAAGGAATGTGACACCATGATGAGAGACCCCCACGAAACCATTACGGAAGCGGTATGATGTCCACGATGTCGATTTGCGCGACAGATTAATCGTATATTATTGAAATGAACAGTAGAAGTTTCTGTCACTTCCTTGATCTGTCTGCTGCCAATTGCTGGATAATGTATTAGGTTTTAACATAAGTATTATGTTTTTTTTTGTTTTTCGGAGGTTATTTGAGTACCCTTAAAATACTTGTACACAGCGCGGGCGAATGAAACTTAGGGAGGAGGAAAGAGGAGCTACCGATACATTGCTCTTATATTTTTGCAAATTATAACGACTAAGAAATAGAGAGCTAAGCAGAGCTCGGAACGAATAATGATATTTTAGAGTACGTCCGAAAATGGTCTTGAGATTATACTGATGTGGGTTAGAAATAGCAGACAACAGATCATTAATGAAAATTAAAAAGAGTGTCGGAGACAGAACGGAGCCCTGGGGCACACCAGAATCTATTTTGTGAATATCAGCCTTGATATCATCCAAGAAAACTTGACTGGAACGTTCCGAAAGGTAATTCCTGATCCATTGAAGAAGAGAGTCATCGATCCCAAAAGCACTCATCGCTGGGAAAAGTGTATTGAACTAAAAGGAGACTATGTAGAGAAATAAACATATTTTTCCCCAATTTTTTTGTGTTTTCTTTGTTAGATCGGGTACTTCTTGAACGACCCTCGTAAGCAATCCAGTACCTAAAATCAGACTTGATGGGGATGATTACTATGGTTACATCCAACGGCCTTTCGTATATATGTACATATGTATATACATGTGTATAATATTACCATACCTATAAAAAAAAATTAAAAAAAAAAAAAGTTTGCTTTTTAATTTTACATATCATAGCTTAAAGAACCTCGGGTCTTAAGAGGCTATGGACCAACATTTTAGAAAATATAATGTTGCCCTTCTGTAGTGAGTAAATGTCGCTTAAATAGGGTCCAACGACCCAAACTATACAAGCAAAAGAATGGTTTAGTATCAATGAGAGCTAGCCAGAACATTACCTGAATCCTATTGAAAATTTATGGCCAGATGTAAATAGCCGTTTTTGATGCGATTAGTATTAAGTATTTAACACCGCTAAATTTTAATAGACAACAGATAATCATTACTTATTTTAAGATTTGTAATAAAAATCGTATGTTGTATTAAATGCTGCTGTTTTTATGTTCCCCACAAAAACGTATTTTGGGATTATAAAACTCTTGCATTAGGGCATACCATTTTTATGAAATCTTCTCAGCACCACATTTTTTTTTTATTAAACTACCTATTATATTAATTAATCATTACAAAAAAGAAAAAGAAAAAAAGATTGTTTTCTTGACTTTGTTCTGCACTGCTATTTTAATGTTCGCAACTGTATAAAACAACTCGAAAGTTTGTGGTGGAAGGAGAATGACAGCGAAGCCATTTACAAGTGCTTATGTTGTATTCGCAGGCAATTGTTGTACGAGTAGTTTTCTTAGACACTACTAACATACATATGTATCTATTTAAAATATATGTGCTTTTCTTTTTACAATTAAATACATGCGCATACATACATTGGCTTTTAGCAGTTTAGCAGGCCTGTGCTAAAATGGACAACTCGCAAATTAAAACATTCAATTCCAGTTGCATGGCATCTGATGAGAGGCTGGCTTTTGTAACATGCAATCATCACTTAAAAGTCGAAGGTGTAATTATGTCCGAAAGCGACCTAGGTCAATCCTTCACATCAATCATCCTCAACTAGATTAATTGATTAACCATTATGTATTAACTAGTAACTATTAAATCAATTAATTCAAATACATCTACGTTCTACGACACATCTTCAATATTGTACATATGTACTATGTAGATATTTCCATTGATGCATTGCGCTGTCAGCTGTTCGTTTGACAAAAAAAAAACTATTTCTCATTGAACACACACCGAAATGGACTAGCGCTATATCCGCGATGTGCTCTCAAATTACAAAAAAGGATTTCTCTTTTAATTTTTTTTTTTTTTTTTTTTTTTTTTTTTTTTTCTACAGATACCAAATGAGATCTGCGATTAAACAACAAATTAAACAAAACAGAAAAAAAAAAACAAAAACAAAATACCAAATAATAATAATAATTCAAGAGACAAGAAATAACAAATAATTATTGTATTTACACGCGATGAATACCGGGCGCAGAGTTCATTCATATGTCTTTATTACCACCACCCATTTCGAAATCGAAATTCATCAGCAACGTACATGATTAGTTAGAAAGACAGAGATGACCGGATCTTTTGCACTGTATCTCTCACACTTCGCCTTAACATATTGTATGTATACTCTTAATAGCAAACTATTGCGGAGAAATTAACTCACCAAAAATCACTTTTGTTTTTCCCGACACACCAATAAATAATTTCAAAATGCTAATCCGTATACTTGTGCACGTTGTATCCTTTCAATTAGACGAACATTTAGGTTCGTTTTGTTGATTCTTTTTATTTTGTATTTGTTCGTTTAATTAGGTTGTAGGTTTTGATTTGCCGTTTTCTTCAGCAAGAAAAATAGTGGTTGAAGGAAAAATTTGCCATTTTATTCTCAGAGTACAGAATCGTACTCTCTCATTTGAGAGACTTTCCGTGGTTCGGTAACAGTTTCGCTGTCTTTTTCTAACACACACGTCTATATAGTTTTCGATGCTGTTTTTCGGTTTGTTTCCTCAAGAAAGAAAAAAAAAAAAAAAATCAGCTGAATATTAGCGCTGACAAAGATGACTAGCTAAAGTGACAGCGTGCTCCTACCACGATATAGTTAGATGAACCGAACCGTGTGTAACTTTACAATATTGAAGCTATACACATTTCGTTACACCGGAGATGTTAATGGCTTTGTTACCCTTTAGCCAACAGTTAGTGCACGTCGATGACAAGGATAAATAGTTAAATCTATTTTACCACATTGGCTGCTGCTGCCGCTACTGCTGATGTTGCTGTTATTGTTGGTGTAGGTGGCTGGTCGTTGGTGTATAACTGTTATGGTTCTGTTATGGCTGCTGTCAAATTTTCGACAAATACAATTATTCTCAAGAATTATTCGATTACGGACAGTCAACATTGTTTCCTTTTTGTCAATGAGAGAGTTTCCAAATTGCAATAGCTTGTGGATGAAACAGCGGCCGATTTTAGACGCTCATTGCACTTGCCGATGAAGGGATTTTTGTTTTTTTTTTTTTTGGGTAAACGTCGATCTAAATCGACTGGGCTAAACGAATATGTAATGTAGGTGATATGTGTGTAATTCTCACACGATTAGGTAGAGAAAACGCCGTAAAAAGACACTATCTAACCAACGGAACAGGTACAACTAAATGCCAACATAGAAATGAATTTCTGGGGATGTGACATTTTTTTCTAATAAACAATGAACAGATATGTTAGGGAGGATAGCTTTTGACGTTTACTATTGTTGATATGATACAATTGCTTGCTTAAATTCTAATTTCATCTCATAAATTGTGTGCAGTTAGGTTGCGAATTTTCCTTGTGAAGGCCTTTTTAAAGCAGCGGAATTTGATTTACTAAAGAGTTGGTGCAAGTTGATGCATATCCAGTTTGAAATTGATAATCGTGTTATTTATCTGAGCTGACAGTGCAGTTGTGATTGCGGATGTGCTGACATTGTTAAAGGCATCTTTTATGTCCAGAAACGCGACCATTGTGTATTCTCTATAATGTAGGGATTGTTCAATGAGTCTGGCCAATGTTGGCATCTTAAGCCGTAGACAAAAGTCGTGGATCAATTCTAGATAGTATGTGGACATCAATCCGTCGTTCTTGAGTTCTAAAATTTTCAGAAGGAAATATGGTAGACTTATAGGTCAGAGATTCTTTGGGACAATGTGAAAACATTTTCAGGCTTTGGGAATGAAAACTACATTAGCTTCTTTTCATTACCATTTCTACGCAACTCCTCATGATATTCCCTAGCGTTGGCATAATGATATCTGAGGAGATTTATAGCTCGGCAGGAAGATATGCAGCACCAAGAGCAGCTTGTCTCTTATTAGTAGAAAGTAGTCCATCTAAAGTTGTTACTGGCCGTGAACAGGGATTCAGGAATTAAGAGTGGGTGGCCGTGGCTCAAGTGGTAGTGTATTGGCCTCCAAATCTGGCAGTTCGGGGTTCAATACCAGACGCGCCCGAAAAACATTATTTTTTTTAGGCAACTAAATTTACGTTAAATGAGTGGTTGCCTAGAATACAACAAAAAGTTTAATTACACTAATAATTTAGTCTCCCTATTAAATGTTGGATACCATCCATGAAGTGAAGTAACCAATGAACCCAAAAATCTTTTTTTTTCCTAAAAACTTAACACGTGCTCAGGCATTTTAAGTCTAGTAACCCACTTGAGTGCTAAGATCTCAAAAAAAGGGTTACAAACCAAACCTTGAAAAACTTTCAAAGAGTGACAGGACTGTGGCACTACCTACCATACCACTTCCTTAAGCCATAACAGCAGGCAAGTTTGTGGCAGGTAATGGACTACCTGCTGCTACTAAAACAAGCAAGCCTACATCAACCGCCGAAATGCTGTACGCATTATCAAAATCCTCCTATCCATTCTGGAGATCTGAAGAACTGCGGACATGAAGAACAAAAAGCCGAGACTACCCACTGTTCCTAAAACGCTGTACGACTCCTCCAAACGCCAGATATCGTTAAGGGAAACCGTGCCGGTTCCCAAAAGGGCTATGAACGTCTCTTTTTTCACGCTCCTTCAGCTAACTCTTTATAATTTCTATATTTTTATTTTATTTATTGATTTACAAAAATTATAAATTAAAATCTATTATTAATACAATTTTTAAGAGCACTTGCATCAAAGACTTTCGGCTGTTTTTTATATCTTTATAATTATTAGAAAAGTTGTCGTCTGTCTGTTGAACCTCAAGCCAAATCTGTGCTATATTCAGTAGCTGAATGTTAAATTCATCATTCTATCAGCTGAATTCATCGCAGTTTAGTTTTCTCTCCCTTGCAATGCTGTCATACTCCTTCCACTATAGATGTACACATATCCATCGTCCTTTTCTATCATCACAATGAAATCCAAATATAATTTGTTGTGATGCAAATGGGAAACAAATAAATCTCGCCAACACAATTCATTCCACAATGAACTTACAATCCACACATCAAAATCAAACTTTAAAAATGGCTGGCTCTCGCCGTGTGTTATGTGTGCCGTCTCTGTCCTTCGAATTTCCTCAACTCGGTAATTGAGAATTTAGTTGGAATTTTCCGTCATTAATTGAATCGCATTTATTGTTAAGAATTGCTGTTGTGAAAATTCACCCTAACAACGATTAATTGTGATAAGAAATAAATGGATTTTTCCTTGTGAAAATCAAATACACTCGTAGCAGCAGATGCCAAGTGGAGCGCAAGTAGTAATTCATTTCGCAGCGTGCGTGTATATGTGTGCGTTAGACCTCCTTATTCTCTACACTTGTGCATCGAATACTAAATTGCGCGAAGGAACGAGACGGCATAAACGCAACCATACTAAACCTCATTGACAGTAGCGGCCATCAGCAAGTGCCAGAGTGAGCCAACAAATAAAAACAATTTTTCTGTTGTTTTTCTCAGTTTGTTTTTTTTTTTTTTTTTTTTTGTTTAAACCTTTTTTTTTCTCCCTCAAATATATTAAGTGACCATTTTGATTTTACAAATTCTCGGTGTTTTTCTTTTTTAATTTGCGTTTTAGTTTTGGTTTTTCATCATTGACGGGATTAATTGATATTGAAATTGAAAAAGTAAACAATTAAAACACCAAACCCAGTGAATATTCTTTATTCGAAGCAAGAAATCTAAATCGGGCAAATGAAAGGATTACTTACTGAGTAAAGGAGCGAAAAAAAAAGAAAAAAAGAAAAAAAAAACAATCTTGTAAGAAAAGATTACTGTTTCTGTGAAGACGAAAAAAAAAAGGAGACCAAGAATTTTTTTCTTTTATTTTTTGTGATGAAAATTTACAAAGGAGAACAATATGTGGCTGCAAAAGTTTAAGGAAAACATCAATTCGTAATTTGTAACTGGTTCAGTTTAAAGCGCTGCCCTACTGTGGATTTTAAAATGTATGTTTTTTAAAAATAAAAAATAAAAAAATAATAACCGTTTGTATGTAAGGTAAATGAAAATCAAGTGCAATCTGAGAATATGAATAGTTAAATCTAGAATCCCATCGCCCCGTTGCTGAAACTGGCTTCAACGTGAATCCTGTATGGAATTCGTAGTGACGACCGTCATCGTCGTATGTTAATGACCTTTCAGAGTGGTATTTGATGCTTGAGAACTTCAGCTTTTTCAAATGGGATTTTTTTCCTACTCCATTTGCATGTGTTTGATACATGTGTAGCTCTAGAACGAGTATCTTCCTTATGCTCTCTGCCTGATTCAAGGAAATTTCGCACAAAAAAAAAGGCGAAAATGTGAAAAAAATTACAAGTTTTCCTTATTTATTTGTTCTCTTTCTGTTTTTCTTCTTTTCCTTTTCAATGATCTGTGTGTTTTTCTAGTTTTTTTTTTTTTTTTTTACTTCTATTTCCACGGTAAGGCTATCATTATTTATTACTTTGATTAAATAGATCCTGTGTCGCTGTGCAATAACAAGATTATTTGAGAGTTTTTAATGAATGGTTTGCAAATCTCGAAACCCTCTGCGTCGCTTTAAAATAAACAAAACAATTCAGAAGTTCCTACTTGCATTGGTTTAATTTAATTGGCTTTACGACTTGGCATACTGAGGTAGGGCTTTACTTCTTTAATTTTACATATTTTTTCCACGTACATATGTGCACTGCTAATGTGCCACTAAATTTGCTTCTACAGACACCTCTATCCTCGGTGGGGCCAAGGGCTTCCTAATGTTTTCGCTGAGGAACACTCTTGTCGGCAAAAAAAAAAGCGTTTTATTTCCCAATATAATCTCCTTTCAGCTCAATTCCAAGCGTCCAATCGATCTAACACAGCTGTGAATAATGGGCCCAGGTGATAGTTTATCCTTTTCTAGGTAAACGATGTGAATAACACCAAAAAACTGTCGCCATGACCTTGTTGGCCTTCTTCGGCTTCGATTCATCAGGAGAAGTCCACTTCTGTCTCGATTGTTACCTGGTCTCTGTTGTATTGTGATGAATCCACGTGTCGTTCACAGTTACCAAACAGCGCCGTATCCATCTGTCGGATAGGTTTTTCATATCCAAATATTTTTGCAAAACTGAAATCACTGGTCTATGTGATAAGCCTCTTCAAGTTCGCGCACCTTCACTTGCCGATCGTCCAATATCATACCATGGAGTGACCTCAATTGCGCTGGTACGACCGCACCGAAATTGGGTAAGCCAGTGCTGGATGCTAGCGGTCGATGGCTAAGCGTCCCCATAATACTTTTGTTTGGTTTGCGTGATGGTTTTCTTTCGCACCTCGCAGGGAGACTAGAACTTGAACTTCTATTGCTTTTTGAAGCGAATTTTGCGGCGACTAAGAATCGCAATAAGTTGCATAGTACGAGTAAATCGCAACGAAAATTTTATTTGTGGATAACATGGGTTTGGCTAATAAAAAAAGAAGAAAAGATTTTTCTCTGCAGCTGAAGGTCTTTGTTGCTTCTAATATACAGGAAACATTAATGTCCAGTATACTCTTAAACTGAGTCTCAGGATAGCGACTGTGTTTTCACGAAGATATCCATGCTTTGTTTCGGTAGTAACTGTGATTTTAGTACTTGCAATCCCTCTCAATTATCCAAGTTAGCCATGATATTATGGAACTGATAAATTAAAGAGATATTAAAAGCCGTGTTTTCCTTTCCATTACAAGAAAACTATCTGTCTAATCTGCTAGCTTGTATCCAAGTTGTATTTTGCGACAAGGCAAAGGTGATAGCCCTCTCACCATTTCTAACACCCTGCATAGAGATTTAACCCGCGTACTGTTGTAAAATATTTTCAATCATTAAAATGTTAAAGCAGCAATGGACACTAATTGATTAACGAGTCCTGTGTCATGTGCATACGTCCGTAACAATACTCGTAACAAAAAAAAAAGGAAAAACGATTGTTGCTACTGCAGATTCTAGACATGTCAAACTTAATTTCGAAGTCAGTTGAGTCCTCAATCCATTATGACAAATTTTCGTTTGTTACTTTTGCAATTTCAGCTAAACAAAAACAAAATATATATATCGAAGGCATTTAAGTAGTTTTAACTTCAGCAAACGTAACACTTTAGAGGCTTCCACTGGTGCATTGTGAATCACCTTCTTCGAATACAGTCTTTTGCGATGCAACTTGATACAATTGCTTGCATTGTACGTTATTGTATTATGTTTCTATTCGATTCATTTTACGGCGCATTTTTTGCACAACCATGAATTTGAGTTGTTTTGTCGTTAATCTAATTTCATTTGGCTTATTGTGAAAGGGTCGATTGCATTTGAGTTAACTTTTCGTAAAACATTTGTGTATCGGAAAGTGTAAGTGTAAAATAAAAATATATATTTGCATATAAACAAACAAAAATGTCACTTTGCTGCTTTGTTTTCAGTGTAGATTAAATTTTTGATTGAGTATGATGCAGATTTCTGAGTGTTCGTCAAAGCAAGATCTGCCTACATATTGCTAGACTCATGCAAAAGAGGTGAAACACGGTTTCCTATTCATTTGTATTTTCCAGCTGCGGTTGTACATAGGTGTTGTAGCTTGGAAGCGTGTACGCCAGTAGGCCAATGGTTTACTGATTGCTACGATTCTGGGCGGGTTAGTGCGAGTTTTTTTTTTATTTTGTGAGTTTTATTGTTCAATTAATAATCAAGAAACCAAGTACAAATGTTCTTGCTTTTTTTTTATATATTGCATTTTTATTATTCTCTTTAATTTAATCCATACAACTTATTTGTGTTCAAAAAAAAAATTCCAAAAATATCCTTTTAGTTATCACGATCCCAGCAATTTCAAAGAGCCCACTCTGAAAACATTTAAAACGAAATTTAACAAAGATAATAATGGGGTCAGTCAATCATTGAAGGAATAGTGAAGCAATAAGTACATTTCAAAAAAATAATAGCGTGTAAGTTTATTAAAAAAAAAATTTTTAATTTAAGTGTTAACAAAACAAATTCTAAACGTTTATATTCTGGACCGAAAAGAGTAACAGAAATTAATTATGATTCGATTAATGGAAGAGGAAATAATTAAAATTTGAGATTGCAATACTTTAAACAGGGGAGAATACACCAAAATATCAAGAGTTATAAACGAGAGATTCCAGGGTTCTGGCAACTAGGATTAGAAGCCAATGTCTTAATCGGTTAATAAATTTTTTTGTGAGACGAATAGTTCTGAGTCAAAGAGGTTAAGTTAAAGAGGCGACTCGATGCAAAAGAATAAAATCGTTTGAAAGCTGTGATCCGGAACGAAAGGAGAGTTACCAGATTTAAGTGATTACCATGTATATTATAATTTTCGAGAACTCTTCTTCTTCTTCTACTTCATCTATTTCTTCTACTTCATCTATTTCTTCTACTTCATCTATTTCTTCTACTTCTTCTACCGTCTTTCCCTGTTGCCGCTAGGGGTGGGTGTTGCCTCGGAGTACCCAGTATCTCCACTCTTCTCTGTTTAAGCAGGATTTTTTCATTCCCATGACTGACTTCCTCTTTTATGTCCAATTTTTTGAATGCACTGCTCCATAAGTTTTCGTGGTCGCCAGGTCACAGTCTTGTAGATTATGAGCTAAAAACACTTAGACAGCTAGCCGATGACATACATGGCATACAAAGCATGTACCCACTTGCTTCTTCCATCTTGAAAGAGGAATTTTACGTTGATGACATCCTTGGAGGGGCTCATGATGTACCCACTGCTTTACAAGCATAATCCGAATTGTCTCAGGCTTTGAGTTCAGCAGGCTTCTCTTTAAGAAAATGGACTTCGAAATTTTTGGAACTTCTTCAATTTGTTCCGTCTCTGCATCGTTACGATCAGGACTTTCTTCAGTTAGATGATAAAAGTATCTCCAAATCCCTTGGAATCCAGAGTGATCCATTCCACTTTTTTCTTTAAAATTCCTAAAGAAGATAATCTTCTAACGAAACCAGCAGTTCTTTCAATCATTTCAAAACTATTTGACCCTGCTGGATGATTAGCTCCTGTAATTATTTCTGCAAAAATTATCATGCAACAAATCTGGCGTGATGGGACGTCTTGGGACACAGATCTTGTGCATTTTACGTGTCACCGCTGGAAAGTCTTCTTTGCAGCTCTTCCTGACATAGGTTATATATAAGTTGTTGGATTGAATACAGTCCAAGTCATTCAATTCAGATTCACGGATTTTCTGATGTCTCTGAGAAAGCTTATGCGGCAACGTTTTACTTGCGCATTCAACATAGTGGCAGCAGTTGGTCTTGTCACTTATTATGTGGCAAAAGTAAAGTTGCTCTAGTAAAACAGCTTGCATTGCCACAACTTGAACTCTGTGGTGCTGCTTTGGTTTCTTCTTTGTACCAAATAATTATTACTCAGCTTAAATATCTTAACCATGATCTTTTTCTATGGACAGACAGCTCCATCGTCCTGATACGGCTGAGTAAATCACACTGTACATGGTAATCGTGTGTCTCAAATCCAATCCAATGTATTAAATGCAAAATGGAGCCACGTTCGGAACGCCGACAATCCTGCCGACCTAGCCACCCGGGGACTTACACCCCTAGAATTGAAGACGAGCAGTTTATGGTGGCACGGTCCACTTTGGCTAGGTAAAGACCAATCATCATGGCCACAGCCCATTTTTCAAACAGTCGACAATAGTGATCTCGAATTAAGGCCAAGTCAAATTTTGCCACATTAAAACCAAACGTGGGATTGATAGTGGAAAGATTTTCCTCGTGGCCTAAAGCATTGTATGTTATTGCATTTATGCTTCGCTTTCTTCGACGAACGAATTCCCGTTTCAAACACACTTTTTCTTATACGCCGGAAGTTCCCTTAGCTGCAGTAAACTTTAGGAAGAAGTAAAAATTAAATTTAAAAATATTTTTTTTTGCCCATTACTCTTTTTTTACGGCTTTTAGCCGACTTTAGCGCTCTTTATGAACATATCATTTAGTGCGGAGATTTCAACACACACATCATGGTTGTCGTGGCAATTTATTGACCTTATAGCTGAAAATGGTCTTACTATTGTAAACTCCTCGTCAAGTCGGTTAGCTTATTAAATACATATTTACCTTACATATTGTTTACTTATATTTATGCCATTAATTAAAGTACAATTTATTTTATTTGCAGTAGTAAAGGCGACGCACAGCAATCATTTTCATAATACGCATCAAACACTGTTGTATCGGAGTCTCTTGTAATACAAGATACAACTTTAACGAAGGTATAAAAAAGACAAATGGCCAATTTAGTCGACCAAAGGTGGTCCACTAGACTATAAAAATTTGTTTTATTGCCTCGGAGTCGAAATATCACTGAGAGTTAGCCAACAAAATAAAACAAAACAAAAGAAACATGTCAAGAACCGTCCTTAGAAAACTCCTGCAATTTCATGTGATTGCATGTGTTTTATTGATCACATCTCCAGTCAGTATAAGAAGCGCGCAAAAGTCTACCAGCAGCAGTAGTAGTAGTAGTAGTAGTAGTAGTAGTTTAAGTAGTCGTAGTAAAACAAGTGATTCTCCATTCTGTATAAATGATACGCATGTTCAAAGTGACATTGTCGCCCAGTTTTGCCTACCATCATCGCCTTTGTCAGCCATAGGGGTAAATTCACCAACATCGACAGTAGCAACATTGGCAAATGGTACAACAACAACATCTTCGCTATTGTACACCAATTATTTTACACACTTATCTTATGATAAAAAGAGAAATGTATTTTATGCTGGAGCTACCAATAAGATACTGCAGCTCAATGAAAACTTAAGAGTGCTTACGCAGGCTGTGACTGGACCTAAGCACGATAGTCCACAATGTCACGCCGGAGGATGTCCAGAAGAAGTAGAAACCCAACAAATGAATAATCATAATAAAATATTGATTGTAAATTATGTTGATGATATATTGATAGCATGCGGTAGTACGAGACAGGGAGCCTGTGAGATCTACAATTTGTCGAAATTTCCACAATCGCCGCAGTTTATATCAATTCCTTTAGCGGCTAATGATGAGACCTCATCCACGTATGCATTTATTGGTCCGTCACAGTATCAATCGTGGAAAAAAGAAGACATCCTTTATGTAGGTACTACCTTTACAAACGTTGGTGATTACAGACACGATGTTCCAGCAATAAGTTCTCGTAAACTTGATGACCTCAATTACGCTGAATACTCTATTCAGCAATCTATAATAAACATCGATGTTAAATATCGAGATCACTTTCTTGTTGACTACGTGTATGGATTTAATTCATCAGAATATGCATATTTTGCCCTGGTCCAAAAGAAATCACATTTGGCCGAGGAAGCGGGCTACGTGACACGACTAGCAAGAATTTGTATAACTGACTCAAACTATGATAGCTATACAGAAATAACAATACAATGTCAAGCGACACATGAAAATATTGATTACAACATTCTGAGGGATGCGAAAATAACGCGGGCGGGTCAAAAGTTAGCTCAGCAATTGGGTATAAAACGAGATGATCATGTGTTAGTTACAGTGTTTTCGCCATCGAAAGAGATCACCAATCAACCTGAACCAAAATCAGCGATGTGCATATACAGTTTAAAGGAAATCGAAGAAGTATTTATTGAAAATATTCATATGTGTTTCAACGGTACGATCAAGGATCGTAATTTAGGTTATATATCAGGACCTATCAACGATGGACGATGTCCCCTAGCTGGGGTAAGTAAAATTGTTATATATACATAGGTATGTATGTATATTTGTTCGGCAAATTTTTCTTTTATCTCATTGAATTCAAAAGATGGTATTGTTCCCATTTTCAAGATGTTAGTCTTCAGTTACTTTTGCAACATTTTAAGTTCTCATCATCTCATGGCCAATGTCAATTCGTAAAAATGAAACCTCCATTAGACAACATTTCTGCCCACCTCTCAGACAACTTCATAAAGCCTTCACTAGAAAAAGAGCCTCTTGGACATCATCCCGAGATCCAAAATTGTGTCTATCAAAGAAGTTTTGCAGGCTTCGGAACAAATCGAAATCTGGAGACTGTAACTGTGTGGTCTATGCGGGCGAGCGTTATCCTGATGGAATAAAATACCCCTAGTGCCGACTTTAATCTGCATAGCTGTTGACAGTAGTCTGATTATGATCATGAAAATGGATTATTCTCTCAGCATCCTAACAAATTCGCCGAGTTTTTGCATAAAGACTTTCTTTTTCTCCCGGGTTATTGCATTAAACTCAGTGTTGGCTTTCAAATACAATTGTTTCACTATATTGTCGAAATAGGCCATGCCAAGAGAACGAGAGTTTTTATCAAACCAGGGTTATACTTCTTAGAAAAACAAATGCTATCAAAGTTTGAGTTGACTGCTCAACGTGCCTTTATTCTACCATACTACATCTGTTATAATTTGTTCATTTGTGCATATGATAGGAGGCGATAAACTCTAATTCCTTGCACTTAAAGAAATAAATTATTTGAAACCCTCACGAAGATTAAAGACTAGTAATTGAAATTGTCCTCTGCCATTTTATTGCTGTTACGATTAAGGTTAAATAATAGTTTCTACATTTTCATTTCCACAAAACTTTTAGTATACGTAAAATCTTAAATTTTTGCATTTAGTCTCTAGGTAATATCTACAGCTTTTGTACAGTTGGGTTAAAAATCAGTGGGGTATCGCCAATTACCGCTCATGCCTTGTTCAACTTTGATAATGTTTCGATAACATCAGTAACAGCTGCAACAACTGGTCCTCATTCACTGGCATTTCTTGGCACCGAAACTGGTTCAATTAAAAAGGTTCTGATTTCTGGACAACAACCAGGTGAATATGAAGAGGTTATGGTTGATCCAGGAAATCGAATTTTGCAGGACACCATGATGTCACCTAAAAAGGATTTCCTGTACGTACTCTCAAAGAAAAAGGTTTGTAGTATTGTCACCGTTCCAGGGAAGAAAAAAAAATTTATATTTATTTTTATTAATTTGTAAAGATCTCAAAGCTCCGAGTGGAACATTGTTCTATTTATACGAATTGCTCATCTTGCCTTGAATCGCGTGATCCCTTCTGTGGATGGTGTTCGCTGGAGAAACGTTGTACCGTCCGAAGTGCTTGCCAGAAAGATACTAGTGCAGCCCGTTGGTTATCGCTAGGAAGTGGCCAGCAGTGTATTGATTTTGAGTCAATTGTACCCGACAAAATCCCAGTGGCTGAACTAAGTCATGTTCAGTTGATTATTAGAACACTACCAGAACCATTGAATGCAAAGTACCGCTGTGTATTTGGAAATTCAACACCAATTGATGCAGAGGTTCTAGAAAATGGTTTAGCGTGTATGACACCTCCAATTAAAGAAAGACCAATCATCGAACCAAATGAAGATCATGTGCTTGTTCCTCTATCGGTCAGAAGTTCTGAAACGAATAAGGACTTTGTGTCTCGTTCATTTGCGTTTTTCGATTGTTCAAAACATAATACTTGCCAGAAATGTGTCAAAAGCCAATGGGGTTGTAACTGGTGTATATTTGATAATAAATGCGTACATAGAATGGAACAATGTCGAAATATGGAAAACGTTATAAGCACTGTTGAGGTATAAATTAGATTTATTTTAGGTCCATTCGGAGTAGTAAATTTGAGAAAATTTAAATATAGGTTTGCCCACATCTAAAACGTCAAAGAAATCCTACACTATTGCCAGTTCGTGTACCCAAGGAGATTCGTTTGGAAATTGAAAATCTGCCAAAACCGAAAAGTGCTCATTCAGGTTTCCTCTGTACGGTTCACATTGAGGAGGCTCATATGCTTTTGCCAGCGAGAATCGAGTCAAATAAAATTGTGGTCTGTGAAAAAACACCGGTAAGTTTCAAATATTTTAAAAAGGCATAATTTTAACATTTTAAATTCTATTAGTACTTTTATGAGACCAATGCGCATGAGTATGAAGCTAAGGTCGATATTACGTGGAATCGACAGCACTACATCGACACTGCTACTGTGATTCTTTATAAGTGTGATATTTTGGGATCTCATCGCGAGCACGCCGATTGCAGTTTATGTGTAACTCGGGATGCAAAGTACCAATGTGCGTGGTGTGGTGATTCATGTGTTTACAATGAGACCTGTAATATAGAACGAACCAACGAATGTCCTAGACCTCGAATTGATATTATTAGGCCAATGAGCGGGCCTATAGAAGGCGGAACTCTAGTGACAATTGAAGGAAGCAATCTTGGTATTAGAGAGGATGATGTCCGAGGGAAAGTTAGCATAGGAAATGTGCCATGTGAACTTGTTAATTATGAGATATCGGTTAAAATAGAATGTCGCACTGGCGCAGTTGGTCATGAACTTATAGCTCCAGTTAAAATAGCCAACGATGCCGGATATGCTGAGTCAAATGTTCAATTTCAATTTAAGGATATTCAATTGGAAGGATTACATCCAACTATGGGTCCACGCAGTGGTGGTACACATATTACGTTAATTGGAAGATATCTTAATATTGGCTCACACATTCGAGCATTTCTTGATGAATACGAGTGCCATATAAATGTTACCCATGCATTGAGTAACCGCCTTACATGTATAACTTCGGAAGCCACTCAACCGGAGCCAATACGACGATTAAAATTGGTAGTGGACGGAGCTAATCGCACTTTTGAGAGATGTGGCTCATATGATCAAAGAGGTAATTTTGCCTACAGACCAAACGGTCACTGTTCTATTTATAATTATACCCAAGATCCGGGTATCATGCAAATCAAACCGTTAAGAAGTTTCGCAAGCGGTGGTCGAATGCTTACTGTTCACGGAACTAATCTTCATTCAATCCAACGACCAGAGCTCGAGGTATTTTTCGGTGATGGACGAGTCAACAAAACAGTTTGCAATGTAATTAATCCAAATCAAATGGAATGCCCGTCGCCATCGGTAAGCGGGAAGTTCAATGCTTATAAGCTGTCAATAGAGAAGATCCAAGGACATTCGTCGTATCAAGGCCAATCGTATCATAGCTACGAAAATCACAGGCATCGTCGCAGTCTTCAAGATAATTCGTATTTTACCACGAGCAGCTATGGAGGTAGTAGTGCAAGCGATATGGCAGCTTTGAAAATTCACGAAACTCAATTGAGTTTGCAAATTGGATTCATCATGGATAATGTGCAGAGAGTCCGTGATCTCAGCAAGTACTTCCAGAACATTCGCAGCACAATGGTCTACGTTGGTGATCCGAATTATTTTTCATTTTCTGGTGGTAAAAAAGAGTATAAAGGTGATACGCTTGTAATCGAAGGTGAATTGCTTAATATTGCATCAGATGAGTACGATGTAAATGTGACCATTGGTACAGCCCAGTGCAATATAACTAGTTTGGCAATGACCCAACTTGTATGTATCCCTCCCGAACAACAACCTGCACCAACAGATGAGAATGGCATTGAAACCAATACTGATCTTCCATTAGTTGTGGTGAAAGTTGGCCGCAACTTGCGCTTCCCAATTGGTTATTTAAAATATGATTTACTTAAACCCTATTCATTTTCACACGCAATGTTCGGAATAGTGTTTGCAATAATCGTTGTTCTTATATTCTTCGTTGTTATAATTATTTACCGGCGAAAGAGCACTCAAGCCGAACGCGAATATAAACGAATTCAGATTCAAATGATAACTTTAGAGAGCAATGTTCGCTTGGAATGTAAACAGGCATTTGCTGAGCTCCAAACCGATATGACTGATCTAACTGCAGATTTAGAGAGCTCAGGTATACCGACCTTGGACCATGTCAATTATATCATGAAAGTTTTTTTCCCCGGAGTGTCAGACCACCCTGTGTTGAATTCACCAAAGGTTTGTTTCCAAAAAAAAATATTTATCTATCGAATTCATTTCAAATTCAGTGTTTTTTTTTTTTTTCTTTCTTTATTCTCTTATAGCTACGGATGAATACACCCCATACAAATTATGATACAGCTATGTTACAATTTGAACAACTAATCAGCAATAAGTACTTTGTGTTGGCATTCATTGAAACGTTAGAAGCACAGAAATCATTCAATATTCGTGATAAGTAAGTATATTAGTTTATACGATCACTTTTTCAAATGAAATCAATTTCCATTTTTCATCAGAGTAAATGTTGCCTCGTTGCTGATGATTGTGCTAATGAATAAAATGGAGTACGCAACAGAGATTTTGAAATGCCTTTTGCTGCGCCTTATCGATAAATCTGTGATGAGCAAACATCCACAATTGATGCTCCGACGTACGGAGAGTGTTGTAGAGAAAATGCTCACAAATTATATGGCAATATGTATGTACGATTATTTAAAGGAATACGCTGGTTCGAGCCTATTCCTTCTATTTAAAGCAATCAAACATCAAATTGAAAAAGGTTTAGTTGATGCAGTTACCCATGCAGCTCGTTACTCTTTATCAGAAGAGCATTTGCTGCATGAGCAGATAGATCATTCGGTGGTAATGTTGCACATTCTTCAAGATGATCTTGATGAAAAAGTTCAATGCAAAGTACTTGATTGGGATACGATTTCACAAGTGAAATCAAAGATTTTAGATGCACTTTTTAAGAATACACCATTTTCTATGCGTCCATCAGTGCATGAAGTTGATTTAGAATGGCGTCACGGTCGTGGGGGGCACTTAACACTGCAGGATGAAGATCTTACGACGAAGACGGATGTCGGTTGGAAACGACTGAATACGCTGGCCCATTACGGAGTTAAAGAGTCGGCAGTGATGTCCCTTATAGCTCGTCAAAATGACAGTTATAATTTAAATTATAGCAAACAGCAACCGCCTTATCATAATTGTAAGAATATAGTCTTTGAATTGAAGCATTTCTCTTATAACATTGCTTGCTTTTTTATCACAGTCTATTACATTAACAATTCCCAGTCACATATAATTATTAATAGTGATTTGGAATCGGGTCTTCATCAACCACGTGTTTATCATTTGGTTAAACCAGTAGTTCCAGATCATTATATGAATATGAAGAATTCTGCTATCTCAGGTGGGGGCGGAAGTAGCAGCGGAGGTCCAGGAATCAACGAACGTGCTCATAAAACAATTCCAGAAGTTTACCTTACACGTTTGCTCGCTACCAAGGGTACAATACAGAAATTTGTCGATGATTTCTTTGCTACAATACTTACGGTTAATGAAGAACTACCGCCAGCGGTTAAATGGCTCTTTGATTTACTGGACGAAGCTGCACGGCGCCATGACATCAGCGATCAAGAAATCGTCCATGCGTGGAAATCAAATAGTCTGCCATTGAGATTTTGGGTGAATTTTATAAAAAATCCCGACTTTATATTTGATGTAAATAAAACGACAACAGTCGATTCCTGCCTTAGTGTGATTGCGCATACATTTATCGATGCGTGCTCAACCACAGAGCATCGCTTGGGAAAAGATTCACCCTCGAATAAGCTTCTATTTGCAAAGGTTCGTTTTTTATTTGTTTTTATAGCATTCGCTTTCTATATTTAAGGGTATATTTCATTAAATAGGACATTCCACAATACCGTAAAATGGTCAAGCAATTTTACAGGGAAGTTGCTAGATTGCCACAAATAAGTGACCAAGAAATGAACACCGCCATGCAACAGCTGTCAGTACAACAAAGTGAAGAATTTGATACGATAGCAGCGCTAAAAGAACTCTATATATACGTGACAAAGTACAGGGATCAAGTAAGTCTAGCCTTTTATAAAAATAAAAAAAAATATAAGCCTTTTTATTAATCGGAGAAATTTTCGTCCTCTATTTAAACTAGATAATGCATACGCTGGAGGTCGACGTTAATTGCAAAAAAATGCATTTAGCCCATAAATTAGAGAATGTCGCATGCACGTTAGATGGAGAGGAGACATCAGCTTGCTGACATCAAACTTATGATTCGGGTAAGTGAATTTTTCTAATTCCAGCTGTCAGTTCTTTGGACAAGGCCAATCTGCTTGCTGCACACTTTTCGGTCAGCTCAATATGCCCAGATTGTGCTTTGTCTCCGCCAACACTTGAGTGCATCGAATCTTCAATGGGACGAATCCACTTTCGCACTCGTGTAGTAGCAAGAGTAATTAGATATGTTAATGGCGAATCTTCTTCATTCACTTCCTATAGATCCATTGCACTTACGTCGCTTTTTTCCAAGCTGGTAAATCGTCAGCTTATGAAATATCTCGAAACACGAAAACCGTAGCAACAGGCTGACTGGTGATTTGATGGCATGTCTCACCGAAAAGTGGAACCAAAGCGTACATCAATCTGGCGGAAGCAAGATAGTTACACTTATTTTTAAGGTAACGAATTAGAAATTACCTTTCGGAACGTTCAATTCATGTTGTCTTGGATGATTTCAAGTCTGATATTCACAAAATAAATGCTGGTGTGCCGCAGGGCTCCGTTCTGTCTTCGACACTCTTTTTAATTTTTATCAATGTCATCCTTTGCTGATGACAGTACTTTCTGATTTTCATATTCATTTCCGAACTCGCGCTCCTGCTTTTCGGCTGTATAAAGGGAACTTCCAAAACTCTATGCTGTCTGTTGTCATTGAAGCTAAATTTAGATACCCAGACATTAGCTAACCGAAACCGAAAAACTTTCCATTCTCGGTATGTGCGTCAGTGACAACTTACGTTGGAATAACCACATATTCGATGTCGTCAAAAATGCTGCGAAATGTTTACATTTCCTCAAGCGATATAAGAAATATTGCACTGAAAGAAAATCCTAATTTTAATTTTTAACGCATGTAATGGAGAACCCTATATTATATTCATTTGTCATGAAGGATAATTTATGATATAAACTTGAGGCTGCTAATGATTTCAATATCGGTGTTTGTCAAGTGTTTACCATTGCAATCTAGCCTTATTGAAAATTCAACAAATTTATGTGGTGTATGTATGTATTTCTTTTTTTTCTATTTCTCTATTTGGTTTTTTTTTTTTTTTTTGTTTTTTTTTTCTACTTTTTTGATTTACAGGTGATAAGATAGATTTAAATCTCGTTTACAATAACAACAGCAGCATTATTGAGATAACGCCATTAATGGCAGCTACAAACAATAACCATACATCATCTAACGCTGCAGTTGCCGTTGCCATAAAGGATCAATTAAGAACTACTGCCGATTTTAAACGTTTAGTTTTAAAGTTTTAACGGAGTTTAACCGTTGTGTAGATGTATCCTTTTCATTTAAACTAAACTCATTTACATCACTTTATATATTTGAATATAGATTTTTAAGAAACCTTTTTCACCATAATTAAGTTGATATAAATCCATACACACTTACCCATAACAATACACAAATGAACAACTGGAAAACGGTATCGAATACAATTTACATGGTATTTTTTTTTTTTATTTTAATCGTTTTATTTTTGAATCCATTTTTTTTTTTGGTTTTTTTTTTTATAAGAAGAAAACAAAAAATAGTAATCTTGTATAATGTATCCTATTTTTACACACTTTATCTTGTATTTTATTGAATTGTGATATTTTTGTAAACAAAATACTTTTTTTTACAATTTTTTTCTACTTATCGCCACCCATATAATATTTTTCTTCGCATGAATCGACATTTTTATACAATACATTTAAAAATAAAACAAGCACACGAATAGGTTCTTTTTAGGAATTGCTACATACGAGTATGTTTTCTTTTTTCTTTCATTTCCAAAACGAAATTTAAAAGGTAAACAATTTTATAAAAGAGAAAATAAATTTTAATTTTGTACATAAAAAAAAGAAAACGAACAAAAACAAACCTTAAAAGGAGAGGGGAAAAATAGTGTTTTTAGGTAGAAACGCTCTTGCCTTAAGGCCTTCACCATCTTCTTTTCTTTTTTTGTGGAAAAAAAAAATAATAAATAAATAATAATAATAATAATAATTTAACAAACAAAGCGTATTTTATGTGATTTCTTTTCTATATCTTACGCCTATTAAATTCGTCCTAAAACAATTATCTTACAAGTACTATATACCATATAGACAAAACAGAGAAAATAATTTTTGTATGTAATGGATGAATATATGTAAAAGAGATTTCCATCTGTGTCGAAAAACACTTGCATTTAGTCTGTCCAATTTTGTTTGTGTGTATTTAAGTTTTTTCCGTATTCAACGCATCCAGAATCCTCAACATTTTCTGCAAGTTTGTTTTTGAGACGGACACCATTATTAATTCTGCTTCTGATTCTTCGAAATTGCGACGCGTTTTAGCCTGAGACTTGTCATGTACGAGTAAATCATTCCAATAATAGTGACAACCATTTAAAAGTCGTTTTATCACTAACATATTCTATGGCTTAATGTTTTCTAACACCTGGCCTTTATGTACTTATTGCTTTCATATCTAGTTTTAATTAGAAGTAAACATTTATAAATTCCGATGCACATTGTGATGAGTTATTCAAGTTTATACGAAATAGATTGTAGTGCAGAGCTACAATATAATCTAGATATACATACATTACTGTACTGCAGTTGAGAAGAGGGCCTGCCTGTTTAAGATTGAAAGACCAATTCAAATTTTTGCTATTCCTATCCTCTATCAAACTGCCCTATTTTGGAAGCGCGAAAGTCATCCTCTCGTAATTCTTTGCGCTCCTTATTAGAGTATATGGATTTCAACCACCTGTAAGCTCCTTACTGTCAGAAACGTTACTATTGTCGCAAATATTTACTGCTTTTTTTTTTAGTATAGATTATCGCGGCTAGCCCTCTGACCTTTTCACGCGATAATCTACCTTAAGTCCGGGTCTCTCGACGCTTAAATGTGCCATAGCCGTTTGCTGATGGAATTCTGTCTTCACCAACATAGCCTTGTAGGTAATGAAAATATTATTCACAGTTAACCCTAAAGCGGAATTTTGATTTTTTCAACATAACAGGCGTTGTCGTGTACTATTTGGACATTGACAAAACATGATCGATCTTAACGTATTGGTCCCATTCTTCGGCTGGTACCACTCCATTTATGACTGTAATCGCTAGTTCGCTTAAAGCAATTTTATTCTCTTCAATGAAATCTGCGTCCGCATTCAGAGATACTGATAAAAGGAAACCAGCACACTTGAGCAATTCGTAATTGTCTTCTGCATGACTTCGTCCCAAGACTTCGATATCATGAGCACCGGATCCAGTAGGGAAATGTCAGATTTTCGGCAGTGCACTTTTCAATTCTTTTTTATTCCTTGGTCTAGGAATATCAGTTTAATTGAGCTCAAGTTTTCAATGACTAGGACAATTATCTACAGGGAAAATAATTTTCTTGTTTTGTCGTTTTAACTCCTTATCCCGTTTATGAAAATAATCTGCAAAAAAAATCTGACCTCATCCGTGCAGTTTTATTTATTCATAAAAGACCGGTAAAGACTTAATATTTTTGAAACAACGGTGATGGATTTCGATTAAATAGACGAATTAGTTGTTTAAACAAGAGTTTATCTAAAGCTATATAATTACGCAAAATTTCCTAATAATTTAAGACTATTTCAAAGATTAGACAACATCAGCTTCGTCTTATATTTTTGCCATACAGCTCAGAACAAGTTCTTGGCCTCTAACAAATTTCCCACAGTAGATAGCAATTTCATTCTTCAGATCTAAATCGAATAATGTATTTGGAATTAAGATACACTTACCTGACAATTGTCGGCAGGTTTTAAGCCAGAATACTTCTGTAACCTTCCTGCAGTAAGTGTCCACTAGATTATCTCAAAAACCATATAAACCATGGAGTACCACATGAGTAATTAATCATAACGTCTCCCCCTGAACGTGTTAAAACGGCTAATCCTTGCACAGAACCAAATCAATAAGACGACAATACATCCATCCTCTTTTTATTCTTTTTTTTTTTTCTTTGTTTTCAAACGCATTTAACGCAAGCATTTCGAACGATTTAATGAACAATTTTTAGACTGGTTTTTATAGATCTGCATATTATATTTATGTGTTATACAAATAAAAATAAATTAATTCAATTTTTCATTTATCCGTGGTAGATTTAAAACTTAGAAACTGTACCATGAGAGATGATTAAAAGCAAAAAGAAAAAAAAAATAATAATTACATTAAAGAAAAACAAAAACAAATTTGAAGAGCAACAAATATAAATATTATAAAAAAAAAGACGATACGATATTCTAAGTAAGCCATACCATAAAATTATATTTATATATACATATATATATATAAATCAAGTAGGTGTACCAATGTAACATAAAATTAATTTTATGATTTTTTTTTTTTTATAAATAATTGTGGTCTTCTTGCGTAAGGGAGGGTCTCTTGCAAACAAACCCTACAAAAAAAAAAAAAACTGTTTAAAAAAGAAAAAAAAATATTTAGGAAACGACTTAAAGAACTAATGTTTTATTATTCAACTGATTTACCAGAAAGTATTTGAGGAATGGCAAAAAATTTGGTTATCTCATTTTACTTAAGCTGGCGCTACATTCCGTAGTGGGACTAGGGCTCCAGACAAGACGTCCAGTTGCGCACATCAGATTAACTGAGTTACATTTACTGCGTTATCCATCCGAAATGAATTCGAAGACACTCGGGACAGATGTGGTAGTATTCATTCACTCAACAGGTTCTAGCTTTATGTGGCTTTATAGCCCAATAGTTTGTTGTTGGAACAAAGAAGTTTTTTTTTTTTTTCGAAGCAATCAAGAGCACCCTCGTCGGCCATACAGTAGAATTGGGACGATAAGGGTCTTCGTCCAAGTGCAAGAATGATTGCTCGCCGAGTCTCTATGGTGGTGTAGTTGTTTCAATTTACAAAACTGAATTAAAAAAAGAAAGAAAAAAGTTTACTTTATTCGTAAGGATTAGTGAAAAGACGCTTGTTTCACCCAACTATGGCCAAAATACAACGAAAGAAGACTAATCCCTGCTACCACATATTGTAGATTGTGTAAGTGTAATGAATTTATTTATGTGGTTTTTTCTTAGCAATTGAATATTTATGATTATGCCTATTAACTTGGAATATATTTCATGTAATTCGATGCAATTGCATGTCTTGATATCTTCGAGTGCAAAATAATATTTATTACCTCAAAAGATATTCCTCGATACTTAATAACACGTTTAGTAACTTATTTGAATATCCATTATCCATAGGACGCCCTGACAGCGTCTACTTTTATGGCTGCATATCCATAGCCAGCCCTGTATAGAATACAAGGCATTATGAGCATAATTACTGGACATTGAAGATGCAGCCATATCATTTGGCTTTTCATGCATAAAATTGCATCAATAAAATCATTCATTTGCGAATGTACATTTGAGTTTTTACTTGCATATTGAGTTGAGCAATTATTGACATCTCCGAGTTTATAACGTCGCCCACAGCATGAAACATTACAATATAATATTCCAAATGCATTTTGCATAAGGTCGTGGATATTAAAATCAATATAATTCAGACCTTTTGGGTCTATATGTGTTGACAAAACACATTGGAACGATTCAGTTAACACTTATTTTGCCACTGGAAATCGTAATGGTGTAGATCTGATAACATACCACAAAATCTATCTTAACAAAAGGCCAAGTGTTGCTCGAATTTTGCAATAAATTAAGTTCGTTTAAAGCTTCTTTCTTTGCAAAAAAAAAAGAGGCCAAGTGCTTGTTGAAAATCACAACGGAAGCGCTCTCAAAAAAATACTAGACAAGTACACCACGAAACACTTGCTAACGAACTGTATGGGATAGGTTTTATTCAATGTATCTTATGATTATTTTACAACGAAGTAAATCTGAATTGTTAAAATATAATCAATGTTATATAATAAAAGATATGCTTTAAGTCTGCTATAATTCTTTAAGGAACTTTACGTAGGACTCCCAGGAGTGAGTATGCTTGGTAAATAAATAAGCTTAAATGACATTTGTAAGGATTTAAAGATATTACATAAGACTGCTACGGTTAATAAATATATTGTATATTGTGCAATATTACAATAGGGAATAAACATTGAGGTCAGCCGTGTCAAAAAACCTTGTATAAAAATTGTAATGTTGATCGAGGTTATTCGATGATTGCATAAAATTTCAACATCAGATATCTTTGGTCGTTGTGCAATTTGTTTTTGTGCGAGATGTTTGTCTTTTTAACTGTTTTAACACACCACCGTCACTGCATTTAATTCTTTAACGTACTCGGAATGTTTTCCGTCCATTTTTGTTTTTCATCAGTACCATACCACGCGGAAGTACAATTCTATTATCCTTTGTACTGTACGGCCCAGAGGTTACGGAGTGTTGTGGATTTAAACTTACGATGTAAACTTTGATGTAGTCATGGAAAGATATTATTTATTCTTAATTTTCCGGGCTGATGATCGATACTTGGTCGCTTCGTCACGAATTTGAACTTTCCGGCGTAATGTATGTTTCAGATTGCCTATATGTATATTGGAGTGTTAGCGCAATATTTTTCACCTTTTTTTTTTTAGGAAATTCCTTATAACGCCTTCGCTTCTACCAATTCGTATTGGAATATGCCGATTAGAATAGTGCTTGTCCTTCAAAATTTCGATTGTTTTTCTTACTCACAATTATCCAAGGCTTTGTGCTTACCCATGGCTAGGAAAACGTTTAATAATAAAAAAAAAAAATAAGACGAATATTGGACACAATTTTAAATCTCTAATATACCTTGTCTTTTACGCAGAAAATCTTTATATTTCTAGCCAAAACGCAGGTGTGTATAAAAACGAATGTCTCAGTAAAATTTGACGACACAAACGAAAATTTGTTGCTTGGCACAATGCAGATAGTCAGTACTGATAGGAAATATGTGAATGTTTTTGTTTTTATTTAACTATTACAAGCATTAAATACAAAATTCAATTTGGAAATAAATTCTGTCACAATTCAAATTGTAATGGGGTCATACGGATTAGCAACCGCAGTTTTCTTATGGAACATAATAAAATTCAGAAATGTTTGCGCTCTCGGAATCGACTGTAATAATACTGCTAATCATTCCACAAATTTCCCATTCTATATAAAGATTTGACATATTAAGGACCCGTGTGTGTGAGAGTTAGTCTTATCAAGGCTGTTTCAACTTAAATTTAACACAATACGAGTACAATAACCTATTACAGGTCAGTGCTCAGACAAAATATTGAAAAAAATCCTAATCTGTGATTGATTTATACTTAATCCATTAAAATATAAACAGTGTTGAGTGCCATCGTTTCATCTCAAATTTAAAATATACCCATTGCTGACATCCAAGTTGCTCTCGAATACAATTTCTTGCCTATTTAAAAAAAATAAAAAATAAATAAAAATGCTCGTAAGAGGAGATAACTGATATTTCATTCCCATTCCCACCACACAATTAAGTCAACCTCATGAAGGCTAAGTTCCTTAAAAAAATATAAACAAAAAAAAAAAAACATACAAAACCGTAAATAATCTTAATTACAATTTCGCATTTTAATTAGTTTAGAGAACTTTATCTATTTAAAACAGAAACTAACCAGACAGAAAGAAAAATGCAAACTGCCAGTGTTTAGTTTTTAATCCAACTTTTATGATAGTTTTTTTTTTTTTTCTATTGAACACAAAAGAATAAAAATTCGTAAGGGAAAATGATGTAAAAACAAAACAAAATTAACATAAAACAAGCAAGAACATCACAAAAACTTAAACATAGGTCTAGTGGTTAAAATATAGAAAATAAGTATGTACGGCATAAGCAAAAATATGCTTCTTATTGCATTAAATATAATTATAATTATGGTTAAAAAAATAAAATTTTTTTTTTTTAATTCCGAATAACGTAATTCTTTATATACATATATATATAAAAATATATAATAAAATATATTGATAAAAAAATAGTTATATATTTACAAAGCAAAAAAAAAAAAAACAAATATATAAGAATTAAAAAAAACAAAAAACAAAACTTAAATGGAAATAAACAAGAATAAGTAAAACAACAGAAACATTATTATGTATACATTTTAATTTATGTTTAATGTTAAAGACGAAAACTAAAAAGAAGAGAAAAAAAAAATGGAAGACAATTTTAAATAACAAGACAAAACAAAACAAAAAATACAAAATCAATTTTAAAAGATTTTCTTTTGAAACGAATTTCGAATTTGTTGCTTTTTTTTGAACGTTAGAAGAGAACACAATAAGATACATGCATGTACATATGTGTGTTTGAATGCATTTTTATATATAAACATAAGAGATGGTATATGAATTAAAAAAAAAGAATACAAATAAGAAAAACTATATTAAGCAAAGTTGCGTTTTATTATTGTATTTTAAAAAGTGTGATTTTTTATTTTCAGTGTCTCCTTTACAGACTTCAATTTGGATGCATGTTCTTCAGTACCCTTGACATACTCGTACTTATATTGTATTTAAATCTTGGTCAGTAGTCAGTTAAGAACTAAAATTGTGCCATATTATTAATGATAAAATAAAAGCAATGGTCACAAAAGTCAAAAAAACTAGGCTAACCAGCAGAAGACGGTTTCAAGTCTGATACCCACAAAATAAATACTGGCGTACAGCAGGGCTCCGTCTTGTCTCTGACACTATTTTTAATTTCCATCAATGATCTTATGTATGCTACTTCTAATCCAATACATAAATTCCTTTGTTGACGACAATACTCTCTGCTTTTCATATTCGTCCCAGGATTCACGTTCCTGCTCTTCGGCGGTGGAACAGGAACGGCGGCGCATGTTTTAAGCTCATTAAATTCTGATATCAAAAACAACGATCATGGAGAACGACCGATAGAGTAGAACTCAATGCTTCCAAAACACAATGCTATCTCCTGTCGTTATAGCGAAATTTAAACAACCAGCCATTATCCATGAATGGGACTTGCATCGTCGAAACCGAACAATTTCCTATTCTCGGTATGTGTGTTAATCACAACGAACCTTAGAATGACTACATATTCGTTGTCGCCAATGATGTAAGCAATACTTCATTCCCTCTGATCTGGCCTGAATATAACGGGTGACCAGACAGCAATAATAGTTTCTTTCCAGTGGAAAAGTTTCAGTGTGAGTAGACTCATTGGAGATTGGTGCGAAATGAAGAAAACATAGCCGCCGTTGCGGCCAGTATCGAAGAAGACCCAGAAATGTCGATTCGGCGCCGGTCAGTTAAATTGGGCATCACCAGAGAGTCAACCCGACACAACGCCGTGAGTTCGGTAATTAGGCGAATTTTAACCAAAAAATCATCTTCTCGGACAAGGCCCATTTTTGGCTCAGCGGCTATGTCAACAGTCAAAGCTGCCGTTATTGGAGCGCACACAATCCACAAGTGTTCGGCCAAGCATCAATGCATCCACAAAGATTGACTGTTTGGTGCGGTTTATGCTATAGCGATATCATCGGACCCTATATCTTTCAAAATGAGGAAGCAGATAGCATTACGGTCAATGGTCTCAGGTAGAACTCGACAACATCGATGTATCAGAGCTGTGGTTCCAACAAGGCGGCGCTACATGCCATACAAGCGACGCAACGCGAGCGTCCATCAATTGGTCGCTGCGATCATGCGATTTGACACCACTCGGGCCTACGTCAAGTCCCTAGTCTACGCTAACAAACCAACCACTTTGGATGAACTCAAGGCCAACATTCGACCGCTTGAAGCATTGCCAGCGAAGACGAGGCGGCTATTTGAATGATGTGCTATTCCACACATAATAGCATGGACGTAGCTTCAAAATAAAGCCAAAATTATTTTTATTATTCATACCGTTGTTTTTTTATTTAAATTTTCTTTCCTATTGTCCTTATCTGGTCACCCTTTATAAAGCATTTATCCACACATCTGACCCGGTGCACCCAAGACCTTTTTGTACTTGCTGGATACGTACAGGTGACGCCCTGTAATATGGAATGCCCAGTCAATATGGAACGATTGAACACCGACGTAACATGTCACCTTGTTCAGCACACGAGAAAATTACGAGTGCACTACTTGACGTGTTGAATTATAGCCCCCTCTGGGCCGCAGACAAGGCAACTCATGACAAGTATCCAATACACAAATCATTGGTCGGTTTGAGTATTGGACTTAGGTCCTCCCATTGCCCTACTCCGAATGATTCCGAGTGAAAAATTCTTCGAACCAGGCCCGTTGAGGAGAGAGCAAAATAAGAGTTTTTCGAATTCAAGAATTTTTTAAACATTTGTTTGGCCAAGCAAAATGGGATTTTAATAGTAAATTGTTAAAATGTTTGTTAAGAAATTTATATGTTGGATAGCAGAAAAATACAAATTAAATGATCTCCACCTCCACCTTAAAGAATTCAATATAGGGGGCGAACAAAGGTAATATAGAGAGATCTGGTTACATACGGGTTGAAAAATTCCTTGGACCATCGTTTAATAAAGCCAAGTGATGAGTTGGCTTTGAAGATCATCTTATCGATATGCGAACGGTAATTAAGCTCACAGCTTAAGCCTTGTGGAACTCCAGATGAGGCCAAGAATGGATCAGAAAGAGCGGATCTAAACCGAACACTATAATATCGGTTTACCAGGTAAGAAGAAATCCATTTTAATAAGAGAGGCTCAAAGCCGAAAGCAGACAATTTGAAGAGAATCAATTGATGAGATATCTTATCAAAAACTTTAGTGAAATCAGTTGCGATAACATCGATTTCTTTGCCATTTTCTAAGGCTGAGAGAGCAAAAGACACGAATTCAACTAGACTTGTGATAGTTGATCTACCTTTTAGAAAACCATGTTGTCGGGGTGAAATAAAAGGCTTGCATTTGAAGCTTAAGGCTTCGTTTAAAGTTCTTTCAAAGTGCTTGGGTATATGAGAGAGTTTAGCAGGGATAGTCCACAAAAGACTTTGAGCAGCGTTTCGGTCACTAGTTAGTTATATGACCAGCACTTCTGCGAGTTTACCGCCAGATAATACTCCTACCTTTCCTCATGAGGAGCAATATGAAGTAATACAACAGTACAATAATTAAGCTAAATATATTATGCAAAAAGCAGTCGTCCAGCAGCTTTAAATTTCATGAACTCATATTTTAAGTTTATTACCTTATTTCGTTTTAAGTTATTTATTTTTGGATATTGTTTCTCGTGGCCAATGGCAGGAAGAATAGTTTTTACCTATAATACCATAGGTGTATTATATAGGGTCTTCTGCTTCTCTTACAAAACCCTTGCGCAAACAATGAATCAGTGGAAAGAGGAGTGGCATTAGAATATAGAAAGTCCTACCGTCTGAATGTATAGTGAATGACACAAATTGACACAAAGATGCAGCACAAATACCTGCAATGCCTCTTTTACCTGTCCGTCCGGTGTAAATTTTAAATCACCTTTTTGGAATGCATAAATTGTGGAATAAAATAATCGAGAGAGAGCATACCGGCCATCTTCCCCTGAATCGGGACTCGGGTAGTGGACTGGCTTCCAAATCGGAAGGTTCGGTGTTTGAATCCCAGCCTCGCCCGAAACACATATCCATTTTTTCAGTTAACAAAATTCAAGTAAGATGAGTAGTTGACTAGAAATCAACATCAAGCCAACTTCCACTAAGAATTTAGTGTCCCCATTAAATGTTGGATGCCACCCATGGAACGTAATAACCACTGAGCCCAAACATCTTCATTTCTCTCTCTATCCCATTTTCCAAAAAACTTAACACATGCTGTGGCATTATAAGTGTATTCATACCCACTTGAGTGTTAAGTTCTTTAAAAAAGATAAATGAATTTGAGGGTGCTAATGAACAAAATCTATTATTTTATGAAATTGCAAAGTGAATTGCAAACATAATTCATTCGAATGTTTGCATTATTCATATATATGTATACCTTCAAATGGTTTATTTGTTTATAACTGTAAATTTCTGCGAAATTTGTCTCTCTAAATTACGTAAACAAAGTTCGAGACAGTTTCGCCTCGCGTATTGTTTACATATGTAAACAGAATGAAAACAAAACGAAATGAAAAATGTGCTGGCCGAGTGTGACGGTTAGTCAGGAGACGGATAATCGAAGTTCTACTGTATTTAAAAAAAAAAAAAAACACACACAAATTGCGCGCCTCAATATCTAAAAAAACTCACGAAAAACATTTTCCTTTTCTTGATAAACATGCAAATGTACACATATAGCTCCAACCATTTATTGTAGCAACAAGTTGCTGTGCAACACTTCCCATATCCGACAAGTTCATGCATGCTGAAATGGCAGCACTTGATTCTTCTACACATTCATTCGTTACATCGCAGTCATCTGTTGTGTGGCATAGATACGTTTTCAGCCGTAGTGAAGTGCGCGATTTTGGGAGTTCGAAATACTACTTCAAGTGCAAGTTATATTGATAAAAAAAAAAATAAAAAATTATAATGTCAAGGCATTCGATTGAGAAGTTTCCTCACAACGTTTTAGATATGAAGGCCTTCTGGAACTGGGTAGGAAGCCCATTAGATATTATGCCAAGAGAAGAGTTCTCCCTGATTGACGCTGACGACGACACATTTACACAATATTTGAATAGGCAACAAACGGCTAGGAATCCATCCAAATGGATGTTAAATTTTGCGAAGCGAGGTAGGTCATCTTCATGATTTTTTTTTGTATAACAGTAATTATTATAACAAAAAAAAAACAAAATGTCGCTGCTAAAAACGCGTTGTGAACAATTTCTGGAAAGGGTGCTAGCGATTGTTCGAATGTAAGCGATTTTGGCTAAACATAAAATACTACACATACATATCTACATATATATAGTCGTATTGGGTTTCGCAATTTCCCAGAAGCTCCTTGATAATTTTCTGTGCAAGATCTTGATCAAATTTTGTTTTTAGGAAATTGACTGGGTTTGTTTTTATCAGTAGGCAGGCAGTAGACTTTTTGTTTTTTGTTGTATACTCCGATTTTGATTCCAATGGAACAATAAAAATTTCTTCGGACTTTTATTTTTTAAATATATTTGTTTGCGAATCAATTTGAAAACAGAAATTGGACATTTATACATGCATACAATATTTATATTCGTTAGTAGGTACATTTTGACATAAAATCCAGGAGAGAAATCCACCAACCTCCACAGTGATGTGCAAAATTATAGGGACGGTTTACTAAGAACCTCTTGATTGTTTCCATGTTGTTTAAATGTTTACATGAATAAAAAATAGGGACAGCTATCAATTCCTTCAGGAAACATCTCTGAATATCTCTGTATAATACAATAAATGGAATCTTTGATCGAATACTTCAGTAATTCGTTGAATAGCCTTTGTTGTTGATAACAGCCAAACAACGTCACGGCACCGAATCCACTAGTTTTTGGCATGTACTAGATGGAATTAAAAACAGCACTCTGACCAAACTTTGTCAGAGTCTATTTCGATCGTCGAAGTTTAGCCGTAACAGGCAGGCCCACGCGTAAAACGTGTCGTAGAAAGAGTCGTATGATCCAGCAGCACCTGGGTCAGCGCCTAAATCAGCAGAAGAATTGAATACGGCCTGCAGAATCCATGCCCCGAACCCAGTCGAGAAGGCCATGGGCAGACTTTCGTTTTTTCAAGTACCACCTGGAGTATAATCCTTTGGGGATACCTTAATAGTTTAACGTCTAGTTTAGACGTGTTTAGCGCTTAATTCGACGTCTCACCTGGTTTCTTTTAAGCCTCCCTGCCACAATAAAGCACTCAAAGAAACTAAGGAGCTTTATATGAGAATGGCTGTAATTTTAAGGACTTGTTCTAATTTTTATTAATTTTCTACATTCTCGGTAATTTTTTTACTATTTATTTAATTATATTTGTTTTATTTTTTGTTCTCTCTAACAGAAAAACTTGGAAAAAGGAACCCACAACGCAGTGATAAGGAAATGGTAGCGATCAACATGAAAGAAACTTCTGAGTCACAAATGCAGCCATTTATGTGTACAAGTAATCCGCAGATGGTCCCTCGCATGCTTGGCCCCGATTTCCATCCCAGATTCTCCCCCCCTCAACCCCTTGTCCAACGCATGTACTTCCCCCCTCAATCCACTGTCCAACGACAAGATCAAACCATGTTCCTACCCCCTCAACCCCTCGACCCAATCATATACTTCGACCCCCCTCAATCCCACGACCAAAACATGTATGTCTCCCCTCAATTCACCGACCAACCCATGTTCGTCCCCCCTCAATCCCACGACCAAACCGTGTATTTCCCCACTCAATCCACTGACCAACCCATGTGCGTCCCCCCTCAATCCCTCGACCAAACCATATACTACCAACCCATGTACCTCCCCCCTCAATCACTCGACCAAACCATGTTCTACCCCCCTCAACCACTCGAAAATACCATGTACCTCCCCCCTCAATCACTCGACCAAACCATGTTCTACCCCCCTCAAACACTCGACCAAACCATGTTCCTCTCCCCTCAATCCCACGACCAAACCGTGTGCTTCCCCACTCAATCCACCGACTAACCACTTGACCAACCCTTGTTCCTCCCCCCGCAATCCTTCGACCAAACCATGCTCTACCCCAACTACAACTTTGAATTCCATCCTTTTCAATCCATCTGTCAACCCGAGGTTCATCTAGAGTACCAAATCATCCAACCGGTGGTCTTTCCCAGATTCCCTTTTGTCCAACCAAGCTCTACACCCACTCACCCATTCCAACCACAATACCAATACACATTACACGCAAATATCTCCAGTAAGTACTTTCATACTCAGAACCAATGTTCCCGTGCATATAAAATATAAAACCTATTCCACAGATTATCCAAACCAAATAACGCATCACTTCCAGAGCAACAGCAGGATCAATGGTTTCAGGAACAAATTGAGTATAATCAACAAGACCAGAACGAGAGAAATCTCCCTTCACAGCATCTATTTAAACAGTGTCCGTTTCCTATGAATTATGTGGCACCAGGTGGTTTGGCCGCTCCAACGCCGACTCCACAAAACCCTTTCAATCAGAACTAACCGGACTCCATGGGTCCATGAATAACCTGTGCCCGCTGCAAGCGCTAATTTTGAATTCTATTTTTTATTTTTGTGCATTTACTTTGAGATCCTACTGGATTTCCGGATCTTTATATTAATAAAAAAATAATCTATAAAATTTTTATTGGTGGTAATTTTAATGTTTTTTGATATCCCGATTGTCCAATTATTTTCCTTCTTCACGGAGTGGTGTCCTTAAGTCTTTTAGGAAACTTTTCTCTAACTGTGTAGTACACCCACCACATTTGATATGACACAATGGTCGGACGAGCCTAAAGGGGAGAGCACATCAACGCAGTACTTGTCAGGGTGAGAAGTTAAAAACAAGTCCAGGGTGTGACGTTTCATGTCATACTTTTTTCTTTGAAAAATTCCTTTCCAGATGGGTCCGCCTCTAAAAATAATTTATGAAAAGAAATTTTAAGAAAAATAATATATATGCACATCTTCTGGAAACAACTAACTCTGTTCTTGGTCAAATACCATTCCAGGTGGATTCACGTAGGTATTCACTTCTAAAAGAGCTATGACGCTTTCCTCTATTTGGCTAAACGAGTGAAATTTGTTTGGTCCACCACCCGTTGATTTGATCATCAACATGTTTTCTACTTTCTTCTTCTTTATTTTAAATTAGCGCTTACATACATATACCTATTATACAGGTTTTTTTTCTTACTTTTATCCACTTCTCCCAACTTCGTTGGACTATTTAAGTCCACCGACAACTTTTCCCAACGCTTTTTTGCCTTTGTTTCGATGTAAATCCATTTAGCGATATCGCGATTTCCTTCCATATACTTACGTCTAAGAGACCACTCTCCTTTAATCGCGTTAGTCTCCCTACCTCCTCTTGCCAACCTAACCAATGATAAAGGCACTGAAAGGCAGGAACTGCCACCTCCCCCTTTTCACCATACATCAGACTCCACCCAATCTAACCAATGATAAAGACATTAAGTGGCAGTAACTGCCATGCCATACCATGCAAATATGCATTACGTCTGTTTACTCAGGTGAATGATCACGCATACCCTATACGCACACTTTGCACTGAATAGGGCACGATCAGTTCATGCGCTTGGAATCAAGTGACAAGCCAACAGCAGACAAATTCCTTTCCCACTTGACGTTTGCACAAGTGTAGCTATAAACACAGGTAAAAAATGATAAGTGGAAGTTCGGAAGAAAAGAATTTTACCAAATCGTCTATGTGTGCTCTTTTGACACGACCATTTCATTTTTTTTTTCTAGAAGCAACTCCCGCATACCATTACTGAGAATTTTATTGGCGGGTAGTAGTGACGTTTTTGTTGATGGCGTTTCTGAGGAGGGTACTTCACTGCAATCGAAAGTGAACATGTGGTGTATTCTATTAGTCTCATGTAGCATACCTAACAATGACTCTGTGGAGTGTGTTATTGGGCGTTAACAATACCAGGAAAAATGGTGGTTTATGGTGTCTACCCTTTGCCATGGGCATAGTTAAAGTCGTGGCTTTTTTTTCTGTTTTTTTTTTTTTTTTAAGCTTTACACAACATATTTCACATCCAGATAACAATATTAATAATCCTAATGTCAAAAAGAAAAGCATATTCAAGAATAAAAACCGAAGACCAGTCCAAGAAGCCGTCGTAGGGGTATAGGATTTTATATCAGTCTTAATTTTTTCAATATCACAACATTTTTTATATAAAAAAGAAGTAAGTGATGAAAAAAATATTGTATATCAAAAACTCTTCATATTTTAGTTTATAAAGAAAGTTGGAAAATTATTTTATATTTCGAAAGAATACAGTGTGATGTAAAGAACAGTAACTAAAATTTTAGTATGATATTTTTTAAGTTAATTATAAATTTTAATAGCATTTTCTAAATTGCTGCAAAGTCTTCGCTTTTGAGATTTGTTAATATGTTCCAAACCGAAAAATGGTAGAGCAGCGGGACCTTCAAAATAAATAAAAAAATTAATAGAAAAAGAATTTGTATGAAAACTATTTTTTTTTTCACCTTGATTGGTAAGTTTAAATGCTTCCAAATTAACGACAAGATTGTCATCTGCAATATACTCAACCCGCCCCAAAATGACAATAGCAAATTTATACTAAAAACAAAAAAAAAAAAACATACGGCCTTAGCTTTTAATTAATATTTTAAAAAAGAAATCTGTATCACATTAGTTATATCAATTAATATTTATAACTTACATTAAAATTAGTCTTTTTTTCCTGAGTGATGGTTTTCCAATAGAGATATAACTTATACAAACTTATTTCGAAAATTGGTTTCTAATTCACAAATTGAGCCAACCAGAAATACGGTGTAGTAGCAATGCAGAAACATGTAACATTTGATTTGATTACACGCATAACATATTTCAATGGTTAATAAAATAAGAAGATGTGGTACCAGATGGATGGCGCTGTGTGCTGCCGTAATGCTGATAAAAACCATTGGCTTCCTGAGGGCACGATTCAGTAACCACATTATATCGCGGAATGGATCAGAGGATTGGCCATCCAGATCGTGCGATTGATTACGAGTACTTGACAAACTACAAATTATTCAGGCCTTGAAAACCAAAAATGGTGAGATAGAGCGTCATATGCTGAAAAGAGTGGCCCAAAAGTGGGCTGATAGGATGCGCTTCATCAAAACTAGGGAGGGAGTCAGTCATATGTTTGGAAGTCCTTTTGTTGACGTTAAAAAAAAAAAAACTATAGCTCTTAAAAAAACACCATTTTTAAGTTGTTACTTTCATTTTCTAGAGGCAGAAAAAAAAAGAGTTTAATAGACCTAGAAAGAAAAAAGAGGGGGGGGGGCAATATCATTAGAAACAGATGCGCCTTATTATTGTTAATGTTAAAGTTAAGTTAAATAGTATACTCTCATCGGGGTTATCTTTACATTTGAAAAACAAATAGAAACAAAATTAGTTTTTTTTTTCCAATTCTTGAATAACATTGCAATGGCACTAGATTTTTCAATAAAAAAGTTCTTACCGTTTTCCATTCCTCTTCAGGAACATTTAGCTTCTTTTGAATTCGTCGTTTTAATGAACTATATGGCTCCCCATGTCGTGCTTTAATGAAGAAAGGTACTCCAAATGTATTACAAATATCCTTACTGAAATGGCATACTGGCATAAGCATTTCCATATCCGACAAAAACAATTCATCGCGTGGTATTTCTTCTATACGATAAATTTTTAGATGTAAGTTATTTGTTATTGTGTCTGGTGCCTGCAAAGCTATTAAAAAAAGTTTTTTTTTTTTTTTTATACGTTAACATATATTGATTACATTCCAAAAGTGTATCTTCTCTTGCTCTTGTGAGTAATTTGTGGTTTGCCATTTCAATCATACGCAATTTGTTGGTGCTGCCTTCGCTAAATAGTATTTGTGTTGATGCTTCTTCTAACAAGTTTTTAACGGTAGCATTTTTATTTAGGTATAGTGTCAATTCACGTTCATATATGAGACTTGGAGAGACCTTTTTTTATAAAAAAAAAGAGAAAAACTTTAAATACTCATATATAGTGATTGGTAATAACAGATTTTCTTACCCAGAGGCATTTAAATGGGTTTTTGTCTTTCAGTTCAGGGATGTTCATCGAAAGTCTTTGATAGAACACCTTTTTAGGCATTTTTGGCTTGTGAAAACATAGAAGATCTTTAATAGTGCAATTATGTAAGTATGGCAACGCATTTCCTGGAGTGTCTTTGTAACTTCTTGAAATAAAAATGAAATTTAAAAAAAGTTATGCATATGGGTTATATTAATATATACGAGTATTTCTGACTTACGTAATACACTTAAAGAATTGAATTCGCTTAGGATCAGTGTGAATCCTCTGTCCAACAGCTTGTGCCATTTGATCATAGGTGTTTCGATTGGAGAGTTCCAAAACAAATCTACATTAACAAAGTATTTACATTTTAAAACCTAGAAAAATTTGATATTATAATCTTCCTACCCAAGATCATTTGGATTGGTCCTATCGCAAAAAGTCAACTCGATGCGTGACAACAAGTCGCGGTAATAATCTTCTGCGGTTGGTAATCCAAGTTTTTCGTCGACATTTTTCTTTTCAAATACCAAAATGTTACCATGTAGTTTTTCAGGATTTGATAGGCTTAAGGTCCTATCTAATGTTTCGCATTGATTCGTTATACGCTTCATTGAATATGGATAGCATTCTTCATAAACTGTTAGCTTTGTATTTGGACCAAAACCAAGTTGTAAATTAACCTGCGTTACGAGTTCACTTACGCACAATGATAACGCACATTGGTTAAAGGTTAAATAGTGTAAGCGTTTATTTGCTGGATCGTAATGCTTAAAAAAAAGCAAAATGTCCCGCTTCTGATCAAATATTGGCAATGCGCCAGCAATGAAGGGGTCGGCCAGCTCTAAGAATATTACCCATGGACCTTCCATTTCAATTACGTTGCTCAACGTACGATTGTATGCCTCTGCTATATTGAAATAAGTAAATCGCTGAGCTTTCAATTGCTGTTCTAGTGGCCAAACTCGCATTCTGTTTTGCTCTACCTTAAATATTCGTACAAAAGCTTTTATTAAATCCGCCACCAATTGGGTTTTTTGCAACTTGAATACACAGACGTTAATTTTCTCTAGATCAAAAATTTGCATTCCTTGATGGCTGTTAAAACGTTCTTCAAGTATAACGTGTACTGCTACACATGACACTGGTTCAGCTCGATTTTTGCGTTTAACCTGTTCCCTGCGCTTTTCCTCATTAAGACGTTCAACTAAATCGGCAGGTATGTCATCTTCAGTGATGTTTTCAAGAACGCGATGTAGCTCAGAAATTCGTATGTAAACCAACATGTAAGCATTTCCAGATTCATCATCTATTCCGCCATAATTTTGTTCGATGGCTTCTAGTTCGTTGCAGCTTAAGATTACGCCATCATCGAATTTACACCATTTATCATCAGCATTTGTGTTTATATAAACAACATAGTGCCCACCATGGTTGTCACCTGAATGCACGAGAACTGCATGAAGTTTATATGTTGCAGAAGTTGATTCCCTTTCTGTCAAAAAACTATCTAAAGTTATCTGCTCATAAAACTCAAATCGGCCATTGAATTTAACTGAATTGCCGGTGGATGACTCATATTCGAATCTCATCAAATGTAAATGCAAAACTGGCGGAAATGACGTGAAAACAACACCCTTTTCAGCCTCTTGAAGTCCATGTATTCCAGCGTCATATTTGTTGTCACCCTCAAGTGTTTCGACGGCAATATAATCATGGAAAGACTCATATATATTTTTCTTGCCCTTAATATTAAGCTGAATGTCATAAAATGTTTCACATCGCATGCTGTTACAATCAATATTCTTGCATTTTATGTAAGACGACATTTTTCCTTCAAACAAACGTGGGACTGTACCTTCAACACAAGTTCCTTTCATTTTAGATTCTAGCTTATCTAATAGTACACGAAGAAATTCTTGGACATCATGCTGCATAAATGAATCCAAAGTTTCCCATCCAAAACTTTTCGTAAGTTTTCTCGTGCTGACTGGTTTATCAGCGAATTGTAGATCGTGGAAAAGACTTTGCATTGCAAGGATAAAATTTTTCGAACTATCATCTGCTTCAGTAGGCATTTTATAGACAGCCTTACGCAATTGGTTTGTGAAATAAAGGGTTTGTAAGATTGAATTCATATAACAAGTAGCACCTTGATTTTTCAGGCCTAAAAAGCTGGTTTGTTTCTTTGAAGCTCCATGAGGTGCCTCGATCATAATATGAACTTCAAGCATGATGCAATCATTTTGTACGTAGCCCTTTTCTGGATTAAAAATATCATTCCATGAAATAAATAGATCGAACCCCCAATCATTTTCCTTGCTAGAAAATCGATGTTTAATTTTTTTGGCAAAGGATTCCTGACCGAGTTTAAAGCTTTTTAAACGTAATTCTGCCGATGCGTTACAGGACCAGGTTGTTGAATCACTTTCACCATTGCATTGAAGGAAAAAACCCAGAGATTTAGCTTTTGGTTGATTAGGGTGGGTGTGCACTACTGTAACCATTATACGCCATGGTAAATTGCGGACGTATGTAGGCGATGAAAATTCAGTTGCCTTCAATTTGGAAATATTGCGTACCAAATGCGAGAATGTAGCCTCGGAACGTATCTCATCCTCTATTTTTGCTTCGAAATTTATATCCAACTGTTTGTTTTCTTTTTCTGCAAGCGTTGTTGTTACATGTGAAGAAACAGGAGGAGTGGCCGGAGGAATAGGAGCCTTCTCAGCTTTTAGTGCTTCCACATCGCCTTCTTGAGTATCCACCGCTTTAACTGGCTCATCTGCTACCGGAATCTCCTCGACAAATGCGGTATTTGTATCCATCGTTTGAATCGAAATATTTTGAGCGAGTTGAGAATTTGTTGGAGTTTGGAGTTGTCTTCTGATGTGGACGCAGAAAATAGGGTAACTATGGAGTTTGAGAAATCAGTAATAAAAATCATCAATATTACGAGTATATGATATAATACGAGTATACGCTCCCTCCCACTTAATTACCCCTATTTTAACAGCAAGTGTAAGTCTGTAAATAGAAGCCCTTTCCTTATGAATTCGTAAGGATGATATGGGCAATTTACTTCTAACATACCGCTTTTTCTACAGCAGAAATGATTTTTAATTTTTTTTTCCGTTTTGAGCCTCACACTTTTATTCTATCAAAAATTTACTTTGGCAATCTGCGGAAAATGCTCAAAATCGTCATTACAACTATATAATCAATACACCATACCATCAGGACAAGTTTGAAGGCTCTCCGCTCATACTGAAACAGGACTTCTCCACTTAGCGGATAGAATTTGGAATCTTATTTCTAACATCACCCACATTGATGTCAGAAAGCCCAGCACCGGAAGAGAACACAGAGGCTACAATCAACTTTATGCATCGCACTTATGTAGGTCCGCGAAAAATTTAAATATTCTCGTCGCTACTCAAAATCACAGAAGTCACAGTCAACCCCCTGGAATCTTCCAAACTACGTGATAAATACATCTACAAGGCTTTATTTCTTAGCATCGCAGACAATTACAAAACCCTTGGTTGGAACCTTCTTGTTACTGACGCGTCGAAGACAGATTGCCACACATCATTTGCAGTTATCGACGAAAATGGCCTGGTTCTCACCAAAGGCCTATTGCCGAATTTCTTATCGATCTGTTATATAGTATTCTCTGACAGTTTGTCTACAATTTCTACTCTGACAAACACCTTGAACTCCATTGGGATGGTTGAAACAACTCCACCACCAAAAGTAAAAAGGTTTTAGTTCTGCAAAATCCAAATAAACACTTACCTCGAATGGCAGTCGATTTAATTCAATTTAATAGATATTCTACTTATTTTTTTATTTTCTGTAATACTTGCGAAATCATAATAATATCATACTTACATTCAATTAAATGTTGAAAATTTGGCTGGTGTTAATTTTGTTCAACTACCGGCAAAGACAAATTGGAAAACCAAGATTTATCGTATAAATGACTGTCTCTGGAAAGGACAGGCTTTTTTTCAAAAATATATTATTTTTAGAGTTATAAATACACCGAATTTATAGAAACAAAGCACACACTAAATTAATATGAACAAACTACTTTCCTAGCTATTGGCTATGTGACTAAATCTGTCACTTCTTACACGACTGGCATAACAAAATTCAAATTCAAATCGGATTACTGAGTTAAAGTTTCCAACAACGGAGTCAAATACCGTCGATTGCTAAGGAACAGAAATCCAGTTGGCACACAATCCTATTTGATATTTTGACATAAAATCTAGGAGAGAAATTTGGATTCTAAAAAAATGAGGGGAAATGGTTTTATATCCGGAGAAGGAAAAAAAAGCCGTGGCGAAAACGTCATAGTTCATTCCGGTGCGGTGAGAAAGCCGATGCCTGTGGGGGATATTATTTAAATAAACAGGTCTGCAGTAAAATGTGAGAAAAAATCAACAAGAACGTGGACTCACTTCATTTACAGCGAAAGGGAGCTTTGAGAATTTTTTAAATAAATTATCCTTTTACATCAAAAATGATGATACAGAGAAGTTTAGAAAAGCAACAAGAATGGTAATAAGTGAATTTATGCTGTTGCAAACTCTGATTGGGAAGCGACTAGAACAAAAGATTTCACCGATGCACTAGTCCAGAGTGTCGTCAGTATTATACCTACCACTTGCTGCATGTGACAGCAATCATACGTTCACAGCTGTTGACATCTGAGCCTATGGTCATTTATGTTTCCTAAGTAAATTGGAGAAATTGATAATTGATTTCGTGTACTCAAGCTAGTGTTACCTGGAAGCAGCCAGGAAGTTACCCAGCTCGAATTTGTGTATTGAATTGTTGTGGTTCGGCTTTGATTCTTCCTATTTTAATACATGCTATAGAATTTTACCAAATCGTCTATCTGTGCTCTTTTGGCGCGACCATTTTTTTTTCTAGAAGTAAGTTCCGCATAACAAACTGAGAATTTTATTGGCGAGTAGTAGTGACGTTTTTGTTGGTGGCGTTTCTGAGGGTACTTCACTGCGATCGAAAGTGAACATGTGGTGTATTCTATGTATTAGTCTAATGTAGCATACCTGCAATGAGACTGTATGAAGTGTGCTATTTGACGTTAGAAATATCAGGAAAAATGGTGGCAACTGCATTCTTGACAGCAACGCTGGAATGTCGACCCTTTTTGTTTAAGGCTCCACCCATGTTCGTGTTTCTTAGGTCATATATAACAATTTAAGAAATGATAAAAGAAATATTAATAGACCTGCGCAGTATAAAGGCAAACTCCTAAAGATATGTGGGTGTGTATCAAGTAATTGAATCTGGCCAAGTCCTTGGATGCCGCCAATGATTCGTATATAAGATTCCTCCACCATCGTCCTGATGAATAAGAAGTGCCCTAGTGCGGACACTCTTCTTGCACTCTCTCGCCTGCAGCCGCCAATAAAAGGGTTGGGTAACCTATTCAGTCAGAGATATTAGGCTCCCTGGATTAACAACGTAAAGGTGCGAGTAGGTGTAGGGCAAAGGCTTAAGTGTTGACGCTTGTATCTTCATAAAACGCTGGACCACCATTGAAAACCCTCAGGACCCAACCCAATAGTGTTCCTTATTAAGAGCACTATTAGCGAACTCGTAAGCCGTCTCTAAAATCATTCGGATAATGTAAATACGGGATATTTTGTAATAAGTTTGGTTGCAATTCCTTGCGTTTTCGTTTTCAACGTACTCAACGGTCAACGATTGAATTTATTCATCAAATCAATTAAATTTGCTCTCATTCGGAGTTATTCGGAGAGATTAAGCTGAAAATTCCTACAATTTGTGGATTGGATAAGTATAATGAGCTTTTCTTCTGCCCACTAGAGGGGGATACATCCTATGCGCACGAAATAAAAAGCTTTAAAGCTTACCAAAGCAGAAATTAACACGTACAATCATTTAAACACTCTGCGTTGATAAAATAGGACCAATGGATTTTAATGTTAACAATAATTCTCGTTTTATTTACTCACCATGTTATATTTCAATTTATTGATAGCCGACAAAACGTAGCCAAATAACATTTTGTTTTAATTATACAATTTGCAGAGGAACAATAATATATCGTCCTACTGAATAAGTTAAATAATTATAGGGTGCTAATTCGGAATGAAGAGCTACAGAAAAATTTCCATTTAAGAAAAAATAAGGAATGGCATTAAATTATTCATTTAAAACGTAGTAGATTAGGTTAGGTTAAACAGGGGTATAATGGTTGTCTTCAAATGGCAAAAGCCTAAACAATCTCCCTGGTGAAAGAAGCCAAGAAGGTCTTTGAAGTTCGTGCCGTCCATATGCTCTAGGTTTTCGAAAAAGTATTTCCCTAAAAGTTTTCTTCGACTACGCAATATTGCCTCGCATTCACAACGGCATGTGTGTTATGTCCTCAACAGCTTGCAGATCACCGCAGAATCTCCAAATATCCGTATCTGAGTATTTGAGACTCTTGCGTGTTTCCACAGGAGACAGTGTCGTGTCGGTATTCCTGTTACTGTCCTAAGCTTTCTGCTTACCTCTGTTAAATTTTATTAACTTCTTAGATCTTTTGCCTTCAAAAAGCGGCCAGAGAGCTTTGGATACTCTGTGTTCTTCAACACTTGACCACCTTAGGCAGGCAGTCTTTGTGATTTTTTTTAGATAGTGTCCCTCACTATGCAAAGGGGTGGTTTGATAATGACAACCTCACTATTGTCGAGGTTGTCCTTTGCTCATGCAAGCTCATCCGATTGTTCATTTCCTTTAATACCGCAGTATCCTGGTCCTGACTGCATAGTGCCTTAAGCACTGTGCGATAGTCCCTGATTGTAACAAAGTTGACGTTGGTTGATTCCATTGCCTTGAGTGCGGCTTGGCTATCGATGTAGATAGCGATATCTCTTTCGGATACCGATCTCATCTGCATTAGCTCAACCGCCTGAGGACAGCCAGAACCTCTGATTGGAAGACACTGCTTTCATCCGGTAGTCTTAGACACCTGTTCCTTCCTCTTTTTTCGAACCGTCTGTGAAAATTGCAATTTCATTTGACCTGGTTATTGCATTTTGTTTGTCGCTTTTCAACATACTAGTGCGCCATATGTAGGTACGGGTCTTACCAGTCACTCCCCAGTACTCTATTAGATATAAGATGCTTACAAGACATTTTTACCAGCTTCGAAGTAAACTATCTAGTAAATTTATAAAAGATACAATACATACATGTCGTAGAGATATCTTCTGGCTGGGCTAATCCGATGGTTTTGCCATCCATCGTTGAACAAGGTCAGGCTCAAATCTCAACCGGGTGCTACAAAATAGACGCAAACCTATATGTTACACTACAAATATGCAAGTGCAATAAAACATTTAGAAATATGTACACTGATAAATTTCTTTATTGATTGATTGCTTAATACACACAGGTGCACACCATCGTGCACATAATATTTACGAGTATGTTCGATATATGTAATAATATATTATTTTAGCTTTTGAAACGCTTTCACGTAGATACATAAATATATATATATATATTTTTTTTATGATTATTCCTGTATTAATATACAAATGTCGTTTACTTGAGAGTACTATAAAAATAGAAAAAAACTAAAAATAAAATAAAATAGACAACAGCTAGTGTGTTTGGAATTGCATACATATGTGCCCATTCCTAATCTCATTTAAACTGTTGCTGCTGGAGAAGAAAAATTATAATAAATAAATGGTAACTCTTAGATATGCACAACAGCAGATTTGGGTTTTTTTTTTTTTTTTTTTTTTTATTACGCCAGCAATGTTGTTAACAATGTGCCTTGGGGTTTATCAGAACCACAACAATTTGAGGAACTGCTACCCATCAAGACTATCTCAGCATTTGTTGCTTATAGGAGCGATTTAATTTAATAAAATGTATTTCAAATTCCATAAACAACTTTCGCTGGCGTTTTAAAAGAAAAAAAAAACATATTTTCCAGCAGCAACAAATTGTTTGTTTGTTTTACACTTAGTTTACACGACATAGACGATAAGTAGTGTACTCGTACATAAGTATTTTCATTAGCACATTACTTATCAATGGTTACTTATTGTTTGGTGATATCATTTTAGAGCTCACACGTGTACATTGATATTGATACATTGATTGATTGATATCTTTAATTGTTTCCGTATAAAAATTTTTTTTTAAATTAAATCTACTACTTGAATATGAGAGGGTATAAAATTACAAATAACTCTGCATGACGTGGTGGTCGCTTACCTTCGTACTCATCTTTATCAGTTATCACATAGCGGAGGTTGCTGTTCAGCCAACGTACAATACAAAGAATAAAATAAAAGCAACGAACACGCGAACATACAGACACACATTTTCAAATTCAATTTCAATTTCAATTTCAGTGGCTTTTCTCTCTCCCCGATGAAGATTGGCAAAGATCGGCACCTCGGTTTGCCATGTTTACGTGCTTCTTGTCGCCAGCCTTACCAGTTATTTAAAAAGTCAAATCCCTTACGCAGGCCATCGTTGTCCAGCAATAGCTTAAGGTCTTCGCACAGTGTCTTCTCCTCATCCTCGGAGGGTGCTGATGATGATGAAGTTGTCATTCCACCCGCTGAACCGCCACAGCAATTCATCATTAAATTCGTACGTTCATACTCGTCATCGTCGTCATCAGGTTCACCATCGTATCCGTACTTGGAATGATGAAACTTAGTCGCAGTAGGCTTTCCATTATTCTTCGAAATCAACTTTAAAAGACTTAACTCATTGTGGTTGTTCACTTGATTACCCAAACCTGCATCCGCAGCTACAACAGACTCATCATAAAATCGCTGATACTTTGTATCGACCTTGTCGAAGGATTTCAGATCCAGAGCTATGTCGGTTGTGTTGCCAGTGGCGATTTCATTCTTATTGCGATTTGAAAGATTTGTAACCAATTCAGTTTGAAGTTTCTTAAAGGTCTCAGCCGATATTTGTAATGTCTCACCTTCAGGGAGTACCTTTGATTCCTTTGCCTTAATCACCTTTGGGAGTACGTCCTTTTTTATCTGTGAACGCTTACTAATTTCTTCATCTTGAAATAATCTTAGATTGATTTGCGATTTTGTTTTATAACTAAACGGCATAGAATGACCATCACGAAATGTTCCAATCATGTCGTCATGAACAAGTTTGAGACCGATTTTCTGCTCGGCATATGTTGAAAGATTTCTACCATCGAAATCGTAAAAACGCCGTGTTCCATGTTCTTGATGATGCAGTGGTTGATGTGTTGTCTTTTTACTGATCTCTTCACCACCTTGACTCGGCGTTACAATAGACGACAACGACAAAGACGACACTGAAGTGGTTATAGAAAAATTATCAAAATACCTTAAAGAGATTTCCGGCTTCATAAGCGTCTCATTGATGATTTCATCATGCTCATTCGGGTTCAACTCTGCCCAAATATGCTCATAAGCTGACTTTGTCTCATCAATATCTAAAGATATTTTCGTAGCAATAGGATTCAATTTGTTAAAGTAATCATTGATAGTGTCGATGGAGAATTCTGTTGGCATTATGACTGCAGCCGGCCGGTTGTGCCAAAATAAATAAAACAAAATAAAAAAAAAAAAAAACAAAAAAAAATGCAACCTTAAGTCTTAAGCTCTCAGTGCGACTCCACCACCATTGTCTGAAAGGAAAAAAAATTATTTTTTTTTTTTGTTACGACTGTGTCATCACTGTTTAGTTATACATTAACAAATAACAAGATGAAGGGCATAGTACCGAGTTTTCGTCGTCTTCCACTTTCCAACAATTTCACTTGATTTCTTGAGTTAATTTCGATTTTTTTCTTTAATTTTTAATTTTTTCTTCAACAATCTTAAAACAATGAAATGACAAAGAAAAACTTACAATTAGTTTTTTTTTTTTTTCAATTAAAAACCGACAAAAACAAAAGCGTCTGAATGTACATAAAAAAAAAGTAGATGTTTGCTATTACCATGACAGTTAGTCGGCCAAAGGGAGCGGCGATTTTGTTTTTTTTCCTCAGCGCAGTATGCATTTAGTGCGTTCAGAGGAAATTCGTAGCGCTAGGTAGCTGAACACTGTTTTTTTTTTCCTTGTGATATGTTGTACAATATTATATTATATAATGTGTAAGCCAACAGCTAGTGTAGAAGTTTTCATTAAATTAAACATACATTTTATTGATTAATAAAGTTCGGTCTATGTTAATTATGAATGGAATAAAATATCGTTCATGTGACCACCACGACTTCTGTTGCTAGCGACCATATGAAGGTCAAAATTATCGATGACTTTTTGAAGAATTGCCACAATTTTAATTTGTAAGTTTTGCTTAAGATTCTGAATTGTCGCTGAATTATTGGCATAGACCCTACTCTTCAAATAACCTCATAACCTTACCTAACCTAATTTCTCCGCTAACCGAAATAATGCGATCTTCAAATTTTGTGCGTAATAAATTGATTGATTGATGGCTTGTGTGAGCGGTAGCACCATCCTGTTGAAAGCAGAGGTCGTCCAGACCCAATTCATTCAATTTTGGAAAAAAAAAGTAGCCGATTAGCATGTTACGGTAACGTTCTCCATTCACTGTAACTGTCTCTCCAGCCTCATCTTCGAAAAAGTACGGGCCAAGGATGCGGCCAACCCGTAATCAGTACCATACAGTGACTTTTTAGGGATGCATTGGTTTTTTGTGAATCTCTTAAAGGTACCCATTCATCCAAAAATGGAAAGATCAAATACGATGATAAATTGTCCTGGCGATCCAACATCCTTCAATTGTTATGTAATTTGGATTAAATAGGTGTGCAAATGAAGATTCGCCGTAGAGTGCCATAAGATGGGCCTTCGGCGACGAATTGAGGTGCCTGGCTGGCTTTAGTTACTTTCGTTCACACTGGTGATTTTTTGGTGTGTACGCGCTAGCATGCTGATATCGAACCAGTTTCTTCGAAACGTTTCAACATTGCACGAATACCGGACTCAGTAGGACTATGCTGACCGAAAAATTCACGAATTTTACGAAATGTTACTTTTACAGATAGCCCATTGTCGGAATAAGATTGAATAATAAAAAAATGTTGTGGCTATTATATTTTTTTGTGTATCAACGTGTATGCAGTTCCAGGGCTAATCAGTATCAGCCTTCGCATACTTGGCAAACCTTCTTTCGACGACCTCTCATATATATCCCATGTAAAATTCAACATAATCAATTAACTTAACTTATGTAGGTGTTTCCCGGGCAACTGATATCGCGTTTTGGCAATTTGCACTAGCCCGCAATGTCACCCGATATGACCGCCTTAGACTTCTTCCTAAGGGGTTATTTAAGGTCACGGGTTTATGTGCACAAGTCACAAATTCTGGCAGCCCTCAAGGAGGTCATCCGTCAAGAAGTGGGGAACGAACCTATTGCTGGAAGTTCTGAAGAAAACCATGGAAAATGCCGTAAAAAGAGCCCAAATGGTAATTAACAATGGCGGCGATATCTTCTTCAAGACATGATGGGGGGCGAAAGAAAACGTGAATGCCCATAGGAACACATTTAAAAAAAGCTCGTTGTGTTTTTTTTTATTTTATTCTTTTTATAAGACATTTATCCTCCCAGCATTGGAGTACTACGAGGCTCGCATCACAATCTTTTCGAATCCCCCAAGATTGGGAAAGATTCAAAAGTGCGCTATAAAACTCAAAGCTGACGCTTATATTGCACAAGTCACAATTTAAAATCTTGAATAACGACGCAATGTTGTCTCTTGCCTCACCTAGTTCCATCGGCAATTTCATCAGCCGTGCTCCAATGAAATTTTCGGTACGATTCCACCCCTAAACCCGCGGTATACCCATTACTTCGAAATATCGTGATTCCTTCCTAAGCTTATGGAATGCCCTTCCGAGCTTTGTATTTTTTTCTAGTCATTATAATCAACAAACTTTCAAACGTACATTGGTATCTTCTGTTCGCAGATATTTGTGAGTACACAAAATCTTTTGAGCGCGTGCGTATTATAAAAAAAAAACACAAAAATAAAAAGTAAAACAGTTAATTACGCTTATTTTGAAGGATTTTTTTTTTGTCTACCATTTAAGTATGTTATTATCGAATTGAGATGATTTCGAAATGGAATGAAATGTACTCCGTTCGAAATGGAAAAAAAAGGCCTCTAAAAGACTTTTAAGTAAACGGCAACCCTGTTAATTGCACCATTTACATTTGCAGTTCCAATTCCAATTCCAATTCCAGATCGAACCCATATTTCACTTCCACTTCGGACTCCAATTCCAAATTCCAATTGCCATTGGTTTTGCTGATCAGAATTCACAGTGAGATTCTCTTTTATTAGTTTAGTTTATCTCGTTCTGCTTGCATGATTGGGGTTGGCTTGGCTGCTGTGGTTCATTTTCTTGACGAAAGTTTCCATCTTTTATTTGTTACTGTAAGCAGCAAACCGTTGTCCAAATTTTTTTTGCCATGAATTTCTGGACGAATATTTTGCGGTAATCGACAAAAAGAATTCCTCTTAAATATGGTAACCTCGCCGCCGCATCAAAGTGTTGTAAGTTTTTGATTTCGAAACATTGGTATTCCATTCGATTGCGATAGATTCGTAAATTGTCGCAAACAAATGGAAACTCCGTTATTGTTGAAAGGGGAAGAAAACGGCGAAATTGATTTTTGTTTTCTGCCCCTTGGCATTACGCGCATTGTGGCTTAGTGTGAGTGGAGTGTAGTGTAGTATAGTATAGTATAGTATAGTATAGTGAATACTTAACGAAGAGAGTTATAGGGGGAAGGACAGATTTTGTGGTTTTACTTCGTCCTGATATCGTCCCGTTCATTTTGGTGTTATGTTTGTGTGCTCTGTTCGTGAATATTGCACAATCGTTTGTCTCGTTCTATCTACTTTGTTAAGATTGAACAAACGCAAAGGTAGCACAATTTGATAGAGCGGTACTCGTTCGAGACTCGTCAGTGTCTTGCAGTAAACACCAGAAAACGGTAAATAAAAGCGGGGAACGTATACGAACAAAAAACAGAAAAAAAAAAAAACGAAAACGAAGAAATGTCCGCCTTACCGTAAGCTTTTATTACTGCGTCTTTTATTACTGCCTGATCGAAGTGGTCGGCCATGTGAAATTGTCAAAAATAAGCGAAAAAAAAAAAACAAAAAACAAAACGAAAAGTGAAAATGTCGAAAGTCCAAAGAGAATAGACGTGACAAAAAACGAGTCAATCGAATGCGTTAGCGATAAATCGAAAAAATTTTTTTTTCTCGTTGCTTTCCAATTGGTTTTTGTACGGCGCATTTTATGAAACATCAGCATTTGTTTATGCGTCCAATCATTAAAACGACAATCATTATTCATGAACATCAAACGTTGACATTGGATGTGAAACACCTAGTCTTTTAGCATTTACAGTCACAAACAATTGCCTTCAGCGACTCCGATCGCAACGACAACGGTGGCGAAGACGACGACGAATTGGAAGAGGAAGGTGAGTTAAACACTAAAAATCGTTTCGTATCGTATTTGCTGCGTTTGTTCTTTTCTTTTGTTTTTTTTTTTTTCTTTCTATTTGTTTTTTTTTTTTCTTTCTATTTGTTTAAATTTGCTCTAATTATTTAATAAACGAGAACACAAGTACGAGTAACGTATCAGGCAAGCTTTAGTTGGGTTTATATGTTTTTGGGTTGTGTCTCCTTATTGGACACAAATGCGGTGTACGTGAAATTCCTATTAAAATTGTTCAATCGCCACTGAGAAAACTGGAGAACGTACATTTTAAATGGAATGAGAGAGCAAGAAGAGCAACATACAAATTAACTAACTAACTTTTGGTTTATTTTTCGTGACTAAACGTTTGTGTATTACTATTATTATTATTATTATTATTAATTTTCTTATCTTAATTCTTTATATGACTGTATATTTTTGTTTGCTTTCCTTTTTGCAGACAATTTTCTAGTTGTTGTTCCTCTTTGAACTAAGCCGTCTACAGTAATACTTGTCTCTGCCCCATTCCGGTTTTTTTTTTTTTTTTTCGTTTCCTTTTCTTTTTCGCCTTTCATTTATTTTCTTTTAAATCCAGTGCATATTTTAAATGTTCATTAAATAACTTTTGTATACATATAGTGTACAAGTATGTTGGTTAATATGAAACTATAAACTCAAGTTTGCTTCATGTATCAATAAAGATTGTGTTGCTAATATTTACTACGCTTAAGCCTCCAGTAAGTGTCAATTTCTACTCCGGTATTGCGGCCCTATCTTATTTACTATTTCCCAGTCACCATTCAGATTTTTTGTTTTCCAAATGCTGCTTACACATGGCCCGTTTGGAATTCTTCCTTCTTCAGGAACTTGGTTACAAAATCGTTTTAAACAATTTGAAGATTTTTGTTTATTTTTTTTTTTTCTCTACCGGAACACTTAGACATAAAACTATTGTCCGTTGGTACTCCTTGTATGTTTTTACTAAAATTTACTGATGCGATCGTAAGCCGAACACTCGCAGAGGTAGTGCTCCGCGGTGTCATCATCATTCTAACATGAAGTTGTGTCAGAAGTCTAGATCCCCGTCCCGACGCCAGTAAGGAGTCAAGAGTCTGCCCTACTGAGGGACAGCAAAATCGCTGACCGCTTAGAGACGTCGGGAAGCATTCGTGAGGTCTGCTGGCAATTTATAGAGTCTGCAATCTTCTTTTCATATGTAGCGTAACCGATGACAGGCAGTCCAATCGTAGGTTTCGGTTCATCGCCAATTTCATTTCCCGTGATGCCATTGTTATCCAAATAACCCTCAGTGAATGGAGCTTTAGAATTGCAGACAGAACGGCAACCTCATCATATATGTATTGGCCACAGTTAACATCCGAAATCAGTGTCCTATCCACCAGCATTGCTTTGATCCTCAAAACTAGTGATTCGTCTACGCCGAGTTGCACATACCGTCAAAAGTTGCGTTGTCGAAAGCACCCTCCTCAATGTCGATGAAATTTACCCGCGCATACATTTTCTTGTCGTGTGCGCCTTCAATTCTGCTCGCAGGATTTTCAGCGTTGGTAAATATGTTGAATGTTAGACAGAGGATGCATTGTTACAGCAGTTAAAGCTCGAAAGATAGGTCTGAAACTAATGGCATGCGTGTAATCATTTTTTTTCCCGATTTTCGATATAAAGACTACTTTCACTGTGCGCCAAGGTTTCGGTATTATGTAGCCAATGCCAGGCTAGCAGTGGAGATTCTCTTCAAAGTTGCCAACGGCTGGTCAATAGCTTTTGGTAGCATGGTATCGGTGCCAGGCGACTTGAGGCCATAAAAAGAAGCAACAGTGTAATTGATGGCCTTATACGTCATCACTACCGATGAGAGATACCAGCTACGTCGTGTTGTGCTACTCACCTCATTAGGAAATAAAGAGCTCGGCAGAACATTTTATAAAGCGAGTTGTACGGCTTAGGAAGGAATTACGATATTTCATAGTACGGCCGAAAGTTGGCATGAGGGTTGTTACGGTTAAAAGTTAGAAGGGGTGGAATGCTACTGGCAATTTCGGTGGAACAAGGTGAAACAGAAGCCATCACGTCTGTGTTCGAGGGTGTCGAATGACTGTAATATAGTCATCACCTATGAGTTTTATCCCACGGTTTTGGATCCTATATAGCAAGTGCAAAGAGATCTTACAAGCACCTGACCAAATGTGAGGGTTGTACTCCAATTTCGGACAGATAAACGCCTTATATATAGAGGTCAAATCAGAGGGGGTGAAATATTTCTTGCAATACAACGTACCATGCAGACAATAGCACCATCTATACTTATACTTTGCAAGTCTGTTAAATGGCATGATGCATTATCTAGTAACAACAGCGCTTTCTGCGGAAGGTGGGTGATGCTCTGCCACCTCAATTTTTTTTTTGTACATTCGTAAAATCGTGAAATTACTAAAAGTCTAATTTACATCAGAAACGAAAACTTAATGAAACCGATTTTCAAAAATCTCTGTTGTCAGCCATGACTTGTTTATTTAAAGGGTTATTAAAGTTATTGAAAACTCTTGGGTTTGCTGAATATCCCAATGACTAATGGTTGAATTTTGTGCTCTTCAGATCCATTGCAGCAAGCAGCCCCCTTTTCTTGCTAATTTTCGTTTTGGCAAATTTTATTCGAATGGACACACTACTAGTTTCTTCTAATCAGGAAGTAAGTGTCAGTTCATGCTACTTTGGTCCGCATTGTAGATCTGGTTTTTCGGAAATTCCAGAATAAAAGAGGCGATAGTTTTTCGCCAGTCATTTACAAAATCCTCACTCCGTGTCGTTTCCTAAATTTTTGGCTTCAGCCCCTGCTGGCATTGAAATTTTGACATTCTTTGTAAATTCCCTTAAGCTTCATAGCCTTTTGTGATTATATCACAGACGATATCGGTGTGTGTCTCTCACGGTTGCTTACAAAACTAATTGAATGGCTATTTTTCTATTTTTGGCACTACTGGTATTTTTAAAGTTTTACATTTTGCAGTCCCTGATTCAGTTTGAGTCGAATACGCTAAAATCTTCGTCGAATTTTGTTTGGTGATACGTAACGGTTGACTTTCAAACGCCACAAAGACGGCACTCATTCCTTTGTCCAATACATCCAAAATTTCGCAATTTAAGAGTCAAAAACTGTTTATAGCTAGAATCGACACATCGAATCTTTGTAGTAAAAATGTTTTCCCCTGATATTTTTGTTAAAATACTTTTAACTCTGTAATTGTAAAGGCACTCAGCAAAGAAACAACAGAATTCGAATTCGAATGTATAACGAATTCGAATTTGTAACAATTTTGGCAAGTGTTCGAATTAGAAGATATACCTAATGTAGAAAAATAGGTGTTCGAATTAGTGGAGCACTCGAACTAGCGTGGGTCGTTGTACTGTACTGCAATTGTAATAACATGACAAAACTATGTCTATGTCGTTCCTATGATCATAAATAACGCGTTTCAAAAACAAAAATTTGGTCAAAATCAATTCAGTAGATTTCGAGATTACCTCTTACACATTTAAACAAACTTTCTCTCTTTATTGTACAGCATTAATATAGATTTCTAAAACGTTTTATAAATATGATTAATAAATCAATTCCCTTCCTACAAGATAGTATTTTTTGTACGATATCTAAAAATAAATAAATAATAAATCAAACTGAACAAAAAAAAAAAATGTATGCCGCGACCATGAACATGAATTTAGTTAGATAAGATTCAAATTTTCTTTTAATATACACTAATAACTAATTTCATTATATCTAATCCATCAGATGGATTGATGATGGAAGTATCTTGTGGCCCACCGTATGCAGCTGTATTCTGGCTACATAGCAGCATACATATTTGTAGTGTTTGGGAGAAATCTGATAACTTCGAAATTTGATTTTCATGTTCAGACTACTGTTTAGAAGCAGCTTTTGGGCTATATTTTTACTTATTATTATTATTTTGTTTCTTTTTTTATTGCGTCGTTATCAACTTTAAAATACCTGTACTTGAAAAGAACAGATTTCTTCCAAACACAACAGATGTATTTGTAGGTAGCCCTTTTTCACAATTTTGTCTTCAATATACCATACATATACATATTTGGGTAGCAAATAGCAATCCATTACTGAATTGCTCATGGACGAACAACTTTTTTTTTTTTTTTTTGCGCTGCATCAAAACAAATGCATGTACAATGTATACATACACGAAAGCTTCAAATGAATAAACTAGTCAACGAATTAGGTGCATGTACCATTTTTTCTCTCACTTGCCTGGTGTATTAAGCTTCCAAATGGGATTTCCTTTTATATTCATCCTTTAGCAATAGTATCTCTCATAAGCTCTCCTTTCATTGGCTCTCTTCTGGGTATTTTCAGAATCGTTTTTCGATCTCATTCATACTCTCGTACATATTTCAACGCAGAGTTCACTCAATATGCATTATAGAGCATATTAAGGGGTTTACCTATGCAGGTGGAATTTTAAAAAAAAAAATTGATTTTTTTTTTTCTCCGTAAATTTCATGTCAATCCGGCGAGTATTCTAGAAGTTAGACGCACATTTGTAAAGACGTGTCAGAGCGTTTGAAAGTGGGAGGCCGGGCCGGAACGGCAGCTGTCCCCAGCATATTGTAAATGTACTCTTCTAATTGATTCAAATGCATAGTAGGGTTCGTATTATACCAGCGAGGTAAATCTGTCCCCGAACCGGCAAATATTGAATAGAGTAGTAGTCAGTCTAAACAGTCTTCGTGAAAATGAAGTGCAGCAGAGACGTGAGAAATTCTTCTAAAATACAAAAGTCGAGACGAAAAAAGCGAAAAAAAATGTTTTTAATCCAAAAACAGCTGAAACGGATGAAAGTAGTTTTGGTGCCTCTGTGAAGAAATTCAAAATGCAAAAGGAAATCTTAATTCCGCATGATTCGTCTGTTGTTGTTGAATATCGAACTTTGAACTTTATTACAGTGTTTGCAGCAATTTCTGAATATGTGAAGTGTAAAATGTTAAGTTTGAAACTGCTTTTTGAACGAGGACTTGGTTTTAAAATTGTTTTGTGTGCACTGTGCACTGTGCAGTTCGTACCACCGATTATAGTTCTTTTGTCGGGCATTTGTTAGGAGAGTTCTCGGATTGAAAGGTGCAGCGAAATTTTATGGATTAATGGAAATGCCATCTTTTATTTACACTCCTGTGTAAAAACAGCCACTGAAAAACATTTGCTTGTATTTGAAGAGAAAATTTTGATTTATGAATTTGAAAAGTGTGGAATTGGCTGCATAGCTGCCGGCACATTCAATGAAAGTACAGCATCACCCTTGTAGTATATGAATATAATAGGGACTTCAGTTGCGCCCAACGCTCATTCATATGCCGAAAGAGAGGATGCATAGCGCGTGACGATCTCCCCGACCACAGAGCGCATGAGAGCACACAAGAGGGAAGAACGGTCCACAGACAACACCAACTCCAGGTATTAGAAGCTTCCGAAAGGTCGGAGGGTTTATTATATGGCCCTGTAATAGACGACTCGATGTAAGTTAAATTTTTTTTTTTTTTTTACCAAATGTAAATGTGCTTCGGATTCTACTGCACACTCACTCTAACGGACAGCGGCTACGTTTTCGGCAGATCTTGCGTTTTGTCGACGTACTGGTGTTGGTTTATCGTTTACTGAACCAGTGGACTCAAATTTATTCTCCACACTGCGAATAGTCCTCCTGGTAGGACGATTATGGCGACCGTATAATGGGCGAAGCGCGGGGAACGTTGCCCGAATATGACACCCATTTTGATAAAACAATTTTATCATTTGCAACGTGTTGTTTTTTTTTTTTTTTTTTAAGGCCATCTTGCGTAGTAGCCAAGAAATTTAGTCACTGCGCCACGCAAGTTCGGTACAAGTACAGTTGTTTTTTTCTTTGTAAATTTAATTGGACATAATGCGTCGTTAGCAGCGAGAAACATTAATAATTCGTTGGAGGATGTAGCCGTAAAGGAACCCACGATTTGACGTTGATTTGAAAAGCTCCATTCCGGATATTTCAGCGTCAAAAGCAAACCACGCGCAATGTTAGATGCAGGTCCAATGAAATCATACAGAACACGGTATAATATCCCCCCAAGATACTTGGACTCAAATCAAAGTTAAATAAACTTGACAAGTGGGTACCCCATCAACTACGAGGGTTAGAAATCAGTGCATCGTTTAGCTTAAGGCAAACAATTCTGGTGTTTTTGCACCGGTTTTGTTATGGTCACAGTCTGATAGACATCGAAAGGACCAATCCACTTATCATTCCGTCAACCAGGAGAAACAATTAACGCCGTCAAATATTAAGAGGAAATTGACAGAGTCCATGCAATCAACCATTCTATTAGATTGACTTGCGGGACAACGTGAACTACGTGCCGAAAATGTCACAACTATCTAAGCTGTCCTCAAACTATTGTCGTAAACGTATCATTTTTACTATTTTGTTTGAGTTTCTATTTTATAAAATTTAAAAAGCGTTATGTGTCCACGTACTGTCTCGTTTTTGAGTAGATTGCAATTAGATATTCCATTCATTATACATACGAGTAAGACGAATGACATTGTTTTAATGTTTTAATGTTTATCACTTGCATTTTGCTTACGTTTTGTTAAGTGTTTGAGTGTGTTATACCTTAGCATTGACTGTTCTGTATGATAGTGTACACAATACAAAATTTGTGGTTTAAAGTTTAAATCTTCGTATTCCATGGAGAGGCAGTAAGCAGAAAGCTATCGTTACACAGTAGTGGCTAGCGCTTGATTGTCATTTCGTTTATTTTGGAGGTACTCGTAACATACGAGTATATTCGTTATTCTTCAGCTATTAGTGTTGCTTGTATAATACACATTCATAGCATGAATGTACATAAAGTGAACCAAGTTCTATTGTTTGTATTTCAATTGAATTTTTAATCAATCAGGCGTGAAGATGGACGGTATGTGCGCATATACTCGTACATATGTATGTACACAGTAAATTTAAATATACAGACTTGAGACTGGCATAGAATTTGGGTCAGTACAAAAGTAATGCAAGCCGCCATATGGCAGTCGTAGACATATGGATTTTCTATGGAATGATAATTTGTTGTTGAGAGGATTGTTGTTCTTAACTGAATTAATTTTTTTTTTTATATTTCAAAAAATAATCTAGATTTAGATTTAGATTGTCGTGGAAGGTGGTATAAACTAAAGAATCTCAGATCACTGCGGCCACAGATGGGCCTATTGTGATATCCTCCATTTAGAGCTCATCTATGATGCTGCAATTTGTTAGGAAGACGGCTACGTCTTTAGGTGAGCCGGCAGCTATGTCTGCCGCTTTGCTTCAAGGTAGAATTTACCTACATAGGTAACGTGGACGTGTTTTGGTTAAACCGTTGCAGTCACGTAGTATGTATTCTGCTGTTTCTGCGTCCTCGTTGCACAGTTTGAATGTATTGTATTGTGCTATGCCCATGGTCATAAAGTGTCTTTTTCACACGGCAGTGTCCTGTGAGACAAGTTGTGATCACTCTAGTCGTCTGACTTATACTTAGTTGTAATAGTTTTGTGGCAAAGTTTTTGGTTTGTCTGTTTCCTTCGGTTTCTCTCCAGAAATGAAGCTTCTTTTCCTCTAGCCAGGTTTTGATACTTCCTTTTATTGTATTAATTGATACTCCACAGAATGGTCTTGGCACCATGAATTGAGATGCGGATCCTTTCCCGGCTACTTCGTCTGCTTTTTCGTTGCCCTCATGTCTGCTGTGTCCTGGCACCCAAATCAGATGAATTTTATATATGCTGGCCAGTAGTTGTAGGAGTTGAAGCCAATCCCAGGCCAGTTTTGATTTCATTTCAAAGGCGTTAATTGCAAGAAATGCTGCTCTGCTGACGGAGAGAGTATAAATGTTTTTGTTTGTTATATGCCTGTTTAGATTCTCTCGAATGTAAAGATCTATTGCATGGATTTCAGCCCGAAATACGGAGCTGCTTGTCTGGCTTAGTGCGAGCACCGTATACTCCGGCTCCAATTTGTTTATTTGTTTTGGATCCGTCTGCATACCATACATGTGAGCTGCTCCAGACCGTGGGATGGGCGTTTGCGTCGCAGTCTACAATTAGTTGCCGGTTCTTCTTAGCACAGTAGTCCACCAGTTCCTTCAGGGGCAAAAAGTCCAAGTCGCTGGAGTCACCTGTCAGGTAAGCTGATCATATAACAGCTTCTGTCGGCTTTTGCAGCTACCAAATCCTTGTTCAAAAATAAACTACAATGAATTGGAAAGTTTTGTTAAAACTGCGACTAACTATGTAGCTAACGAGCAGTTTGCTTTTCAAGATTAGCAGGGGAATGCAAGTAAATGGCTAACAGTTTACTGTTGTAATTAACATGCTCCTGGAGTTTTTTCTCGTGTGCTTTGGCTCTAGCGCTGATCTTTTCAAGAACAGTGGGAATCCTTATCTAGGTCGCTCTTTTTGGCTCTTTATTGGTTTGGCTGGCACATGCCCAGATTTGAGCGCCATAGTTTCCACACTGCTTTTAGTACTTTTGCTTATATAAAAGAATTTTGTTATTAATTGGTAACCCTGACTTCCTGCCTAAAAGCCATTCGATTTTTCACCATTTAGTGTCTAATTCTGGCTTAATCTCGCTTTATCAGAGGGACACCGAATTTGTTGCCACCGATCTTACTTGTATATGATTGGGTTGTAAGATGAGTTCCAGAGATCTAGTAATCTAATACCGTATGCAACTCGTTAAAATTTTTGTGCAGTCAGTTCTCGTTCAATGTCATAATTCTTAAGAACCTTAATATTCTTGATTATAAATTATTTTTCCCTCAAGACTAACTACTATAACTTGATGGATTTTATTGAATCTTTCTTGCCTGTTTAGCTAGCTAGAGTATATTTAGTAAAGTTCTTAACTTTATTTCGTGACCAACATGACCCTCTCTTATTAATATTAGTATTATTATTATTACTCTTATGCTTAGATCCCGTTACGTTCAGTATGGCTAAAAAGTTGTCATAATTGATCTCATGGATTTATGGAGACAAAATTGCATAAACTATGTTTCGATAATGTACACTATTCATTGCATTTTGCTTGTTGGTGTATCCACTCAAGCAGAAAACAAAATTTTACGGTAAGACTGAGTAGTGTCACGAAGGGAATACGAATGAATTTCCACAATTTGGAAACGCTGCTCAAGCGTGTAAATTTTTCATGGTAATTTGCCAGTGTATACTGAACACAAGGGCAAGCAATAGCATGAGTTATCAAATTCTTAAATGATTTTTCATTTTTAGCCTAGAATTGGGTTTGTTGTTCGGAAAGTAATTTCATTTAATGATGACACTGATGAAGACACAATAAAGGCATTAATTGATGCAAACCAGCGAATAACAACTCGTGAGATCGCTGAGAGATTAAATTTATCGAATTCGACCGTTCATGTTCATTTGAAATCTGATTTGCTTCTCAAGCGTCAAGAAAATAATCCATTTTTGAAGCGCATCATCACTGAGGACGAGAAATGGGTTGTCTATAACAGTGTTAATCGCAAGTGATTGTTGAGTAAAAAAGATGCCAATATTCATCAAAAAGGTGCTATTTGTTTGTGGGATTTCCAAGGAGTAGTTTTTTTTTTTTTTTTAGCTTCTACCGGACAACATAGCGGTTAATTCTGAAGTGTACTGTCATCGGTTGGACAAATTGAATGATTCACTTAAACATAAAAGGCCCGAATTGATCAATAGAAAAGGTATAGTGTTCCACCAAGATAATGCGAGACTTCATACAAGTTTGATAATTCGTCAAAAGTCTTTATAGCTTTGGATGGGATCTACTGCGACACCCACTATATTCTCCAGATCTGACACCTTCTGATTATTACCTGTTCCGGTCTCTACAAAATTGTTTAGACGGTAAAATCTTTACTTCCAATGGGGAGGTCAAAAATCACCTATATCAGTTTTTTGCCAGCAAAGAAGAAACATTTAATAAACGTGGAATCAGAATGGACAATATATAATTCAATAAAATATTTATTCACTGTAAGAAAATCGTTTTTTATTTTCATAAAAAAAAAAAAAAAACCAAATTACTTTTCGAACAACCCGGATTGCAACGTTCTATCCCTTCTGTCGCTATCTTGTTCGGCTCCCGAATCAGCAACACGATCGGCACGGTTCTCGCAATCACCATACCAGCTGGGTGCCCAAAGGTAAGCCGTGAGTCGATCCACATTTGATAGTAGCGAAGTACGAAACTTATGTCATCATTCGTGTCCTCCGCGTTCTACATGACCCAGCCACCTCAGTTGCTGGACCTTCACTTTTCTACCTAAGTCGATGTCGCTGTACACAAAAGGGACCGAAAATGACCTGAATAATTTTCCTCTCCATACAGCCAAGGGGCACCCTCATGAATTTTTAATAAATTCCATGCCTCTGCGCTATAGTAAAGGTCTGAGATTATGAGGGTCTTATAATAGGGTCACATTTGTTGTTCGAGAGAGGGCTTTCCCAGTCCATTGCCTTTTTAGCCCAACGAAGCAGCAGCAGGATCCTAGTCATGGTGTTGCTCTCGGAATTGAGAGTGGAGCTCCGTTAACGTATTTTAAATTTTTCGATCCCCTTTTATGCACATGGCGGCTTCTTGGTCGGTAGCTCTTGATGTTAGTGTTTTTAGCTTTATCTATCTCTGCCTTATATTGGTCTGGTTTCTAGCAGCGCGATAATTACAGTGATGAGACTTATATTGTTCCTTAGACTTTCTCCCCTGCCAGGGATATTCAGATTATACTCGTATTGTAGACGGAATGGCTGGACATATGAAAAAAAAAAAAAATATATTTGAGAATAAAATAGCAACGGAAAGGCTAAAACTACTGTGTTTGTTTGAGGTTAAAGGATTTAGGTATTTGAGGAAGGATTACTGCGGCGTTCATATCTCTTTTTTTAAAGTTTTCGGCATTATTATTTTCATGTTTTTTTTTTTTTGTGAAATCGTTTTCGCGTATTTCCCATGTTTGTGTGATAAATCCCTTATTTGATTTTTTTAATATTTATTTTTATTTTTGTTGCTTCATTTATTTTTTTGTTTTTGATTTTCATTTATATTTTTCAAGTTCAACGATGGACTGGGACATACGAAAACTTGATAAAAACACAACCCAAAGATTTGAAAACTAAACAATTTGTTTTAATAAATAATAATAATAATGATAATAAAAAAAAAAAAAAAAATAAATAAAAAATAAAAATAAAATCATAATTGGGATCTATACGCTATGTTAAGTGCTTGCTTGCTTATTTCTTATAGTTCACGTCCAAAAAACTACCCTCGATCTCGAGACCACACTGTGTGTTTAGAAAGAAAAAAACGAACGAGAAAAAGAAGAAAGAACGAAATGAACTCTTAGCGTAATTAAAGAGGATAGGAAAGGAAAGAACAAGAGAAGTACTCTCGTAATACAGAAAGATTGCATATACATTTTAGACGATAATAATGGACGATGAAATCTTAAAGACAGTACATTCGCTTTTCGGCAAAAGTGTGCAAATTGTCGATTGTGAGAAGACCTCATCGGTTCGGCAGGAGGAAGTTCTTCTGATTAATGGTATTCCTGTCACCTTGAACGGACATGACGGTGATGCAATCAAAAGTGCACTTCTTACTGGACAGGTGCCATCTGTTGAATTATTAAATCAATTACTCTATCAAGCTGGAATCTTGAGGCAACCTGTTCAATTAGAGACATCATTGTCGGTTAAATCTTCTATGGTTACCACTGAAGAGGTGTCTGTGGCACGTGGTGGAAAAATACTTGATGGGCAAACTAGCGAAACAAAAGAAGATTACGTCTATAGCAGTTCGAAGAATGAAATTTGGGAGCCTGTTATTACCAAGTCAGAAAAAATGGCATACACACCAAGATTCCGTTTGGCCGAACAGACAACAGACAGAACAACAACAACAACACAATCTCCAGAAGGTGCTGTTGGTGGTATACTCGAACAAATCATTCCAAGTTGTAGCTCAACAAGTAGTGCGGCAATATTATCAGAGCATCAGCCATCAACAGCGACAATTGCCACCCGATCAACAACAGCAGATATTACTAATCAAATTTTGAGTAATGATAGCGGTAGCAATGAGTACTATTACCAGTATACTGGAAACGAGCGAAAAATTGAAGCAAATGACGATGAAGATGATGACGATGATGATGATGATGACGATGACGATGACGATGAAGATGGAGAATTGTATTTGCTAAATCCGCCGTCAGCAAACTTTGGTTTATGTCAATCACCGTCACATCCATTTTCGAATAGATTGCCTCCAATTCGAAATGCCACAACTATTATAAATTCATTTTCAAACGACTGCAGTACTGATGAACTTTCTAGAAAATATCCAAAAAATACGGCATTATCAAAATCATCGTTAGCATCGATTTCTGGGAAAAAATCCAGTCTTTTAAGTTATGACTCTGGTCATGATGGGGTTTTTCATAGTCCATCACAACAGACGGCAACAAGCAATAATCTATTGGCTCCGCTGCAGCAATCGACAACAAATAATACAGACAATTCCATATCGTCGTGCTATGATTTTATTAGTTCGGATGAAGCGGATTTTCTTACAGCAACTAACAATAGCAACAGCAACTTTGGAAATAAATGTAAAACAGTTTTCACGACAAAGGAACGGAGCTATGCAGACCTACAACATCGGGTAAGGGTTATTTTTTTTTTTTTTTTTTTGTTTTCTGTACACCTTTAGTTTGTTAAAATTTTTATTTTATTTGCGTTTAATGCTTTAAGTAGTTCAAAATTCTTTCCCAATAATATCTGAGATAAATGCCGAGTTAAATTATCGAGTACCAAGCCACTTTATAATACCTTAAATACCAAAGAAGCAAATTCACAGTTGTTTGTCGTCTTTTTATCATCCTTCAAATTAAAACTACCATATATATCTCCTATCAATCAAATACTAGATCCAAAAAAGACTTCATATTTATCCGCTGTAAAAGCTTCGTTAGTAGGTTGAATTGATTAAGAAAAAAAAAAAGAAAAAAAACCAAAATGTCTTTAAATTTGAAATCTTTAATGTAAATCTGTTGATCCCGACCCTTTCATTATCCTTTTCTTGTTATAATATGTTTTTCAAAATAGTATGTAGAATTTTTTTATCCATAATATGTATGTGTATGTATGTGTATACTATTTTTTTTTCTTTCTATTTGTGATTTGCAGGAATTATCGCAAATTGCTAAGCTATCACTAAATGAAAATGTAAAAAGTCCCAATTCGGGTAAAAAACCGTCAATGTCATCCAGTGGTTGTGTTTCAAATAATTCTTCTGCATCACAGACGAAACAACAACAACAGCAGCAGCAGCAGCAACAGCAGCAGCAACAACAGCAGCAGCAGCAGCAGCATCAGCAGCATCAACATCATCATCAACATCAACAACAACATCCGTCATCATTGCAAAATGTCACAAGCAATAAGGCAGCAAGTACTAGTGTAATTTCGTCTGATGCTGCCACTTTTCAGGCAACAACAACCGCTGTCTCAACAATATCTGTAGAAAATGGTTTAGTATTTCGCGATGGAAATCTCATTTCTGGTCCTTTAGATGCTCTCATAGTGCATATGGTGCCATCTTGCGATTACTATCCTGACCGATCGTTTGTATTCTCGTTTCTTTTAAGCGTTCGTCTTTTTATACGACCGCATGAATTGCTTGCCAGAATTTCAGATAATTGGGAAAATCAACAACAGCAACACAATCAGTCAGGTATCGATGTTACGGACGAAAGATCCTCACAACAAGTACACAGTATTTGCAAATCCCAACAGATGTATCAACCGAAATTCGCCGATGAGCAAAGCCACCAGAAAGCAATGAAATCTGCTCAAAATTGTATTCAGTTACTTGCAGAATGGATCGATACATTTCCATATGATTTTCGTGACGAACGACTAATGCAACATGTAAGGGTATTGGCCAGGAAGTGTGTCTACATTGACAACAGTTTAGGGAAAACTGTTTCGAGTATTTTACAAAATTTAGTACAACGCTTGACGGTATTAGAGAAATATGAAGAATTTTTACAAACACTTGCAGCCAATGAAAACAATGAGCTAAACGATACAACAGAAGACTTAAATACACATCATAAATCATATACATCAATGTCATCGGGGGGTTGTCATGTAAACAGTGGATATGTGTATGCAGGATCAACATCATCCACTGAGCGAGGAGATGATACAAATGCTCATACAGCCACCATGGAGTCAATAAATCCGTCTTTATTGCCAAATGCTGCCACCTCAACTACCATAAATGTACCACATAAGTCATTGTCCTCATCATCTGGTACATGTCAACAAGGTGGTATTCATCCTCATTATCATAATAGCCATCAAAGTGATAGTTCATCGAATTCAGTGAATACCCTTGGGCCAAGTGGTGGAGGAGGTCTAGGCATAGGCGGTTGCACAAATTCCAGTTCAGTGAGCAATGGATCAGAGCTAACTGGCATTTGTGATTTATGTCCAAATGCTGCTTTATTGGCACATCAGTTAACGCATATTGAATTGGAGCGGTTATCTCATATTGGCCCAGAAGAGTTTGTTCAAGCATTTGCCAAGGAAAATCATCTTGAATCGTTTAGCGATATGAAAAAGACCAGAAATCTAGAATCCTACGTGCAGTGGTTTAATCGATTAAGCTACTTAACTGCAACAGAAATTGTCAAGGTAAATAGATCACACATAGCATAGTAGTTTCATAATAATTTATGATTGTTTTTCATTTTGTAATTTTCTTTAGTACCCAAAGAAAAAGCAACGTGTCCGAATTATCGAATTTTGGATTGAAACAGCACGTGAGTGTTTCAACATTGGCAACTTTAATAGTCTGATGGCAATTATCGCTGGTCTAAATCTATCACCGATATCGCGACTGAAAAAGACTGTAAGTGTACAAAAAGTGTTGATCAATAAATTATACTAATCAAATATATGTATACTCGTACATATTTGTTTTCTAATGATTAAACAGTGGTCAAAAATACAATCGGCAAAATTTTCCGTACTCGAACACCAAATGGATCCGACGAGTAATTTCAATAGTTATCGATCAACATTAAAAGCAGCTATGTGGCGTTCTGAAGGTGCTACAAATGAACGTGAACGTATCATCATTCCATTTTTTAGTTTACTTGTTAAGGATTTATATTTTTTGAACGAGGGATGTTCAAATAGGTAAGAGGAGAGGAGTAGTAATGCAATTATTTAAATTTCTATGAAATTATGTAATATTTTCATTTTTCATTAGATTACATAACGGTCATATCAATTTTGAGAAATTCTGGCAGCTAGCTAAGCAAGTTATGGAATTCAATACATGGAAGAAGGTTACATGTCCATTTGATAAACTTCCCAAAGTGATAATGTTCCTACAAATGAGTCCAGTACTCAATGAGAATACCTTGTCGATGGCATCATTTGAATGTGAACCACCTGAGAATAATCAAGAGAAAGGAAGATATAAAACTTTAAAATCTGAAACGAAACAACAGCAAACGTAGTGAGCATAAATTTTCATTATAAATAAGTTGTTAACGTAGTTAAAAGGCATCACATCATTTATTTGAACGAAACAAAACACAAAAGAAAACGTATATGCATATATATATAAATTGCTTGCCATAAATTGATAGCCCAGAGCAGCCCCCCCCCTACACACAATTTTCCTTCCAGGCTACAATGTTTTATTTTATTTTTTTTTTGTATATTGCTTTTAAATGAGAAAAAAATATTTTATTTAATATTTTTAAAATGTGTAAAAATGCTATCTATATTAAGATTTCGATTTAGGGCATTTATATAATATGTACATACAAAAAACCATAAACTAAGAGTATTGCAAATGCGTTGCTATATTAACATGACATCACACAGTTTACCAAGAAAATAACATCATAATTTATTTTAAAATATAAAACCTATTAACTTTACAAGACATGGTGTGTGTAGCCATTGAAATTTCATCGGATCTTATATGGATTACTCATTTCTTCTTTACTTATATTTGTAATAGAGACGGATGTATGTATTTCGCGCTTTCAAAACTTTCTTAGGTGCATGTACAAATTCAGAGGTGTTTTCATGGTGCTCACTGACTAATTATAAATTATATTGGGTCTATAACTTAATTCGGTTTGCTAAGAGATGGTGTAACTTGTATTATTCCATTGGAATATGCGTTGGAAAGCTACTGTCATTGTACGTCATTTCAGTATGTGTCATTCATTTGAAGCGTAAACAACAATAATTTTTTTTTCACTCAAATATGTCGAACCTTTGTGCCTGAAAACGTGTTTTTGCGGGGAGTTCTTCTTCATTACTTTAATATGAAGAAAACTGCTGCCGAAAGTCATCGTATTTTAGGGTGAAAGTTTCTGGTGAACATGCGCTAGCTGAGCGAACGTGCCAAAAGTGGTTTGCACGATTTAAAAGTGGTGATTTTGGCTTGGAAGACTATGAAGTGGAAGCATTACTCTATGAAGATTGTTGCCAAACCCAAGAAGAGCTCGCAGAATCTTTGGGTGTCAAAGCTGGATATATTCAAAAGCAAGGAAATTGGGTTCCACATGAACTCAAGCCGAGAGACGTCGAAAGGCGGTTTTGCATGTCCGAAATGCTGCTGGAACGCCACAAAAGGAAGTCATTTTTTCATCGGATTGTTACTGGTGATGAAAAATGGATCCATTACGAAACCCGGCCAACCAGGCAAATCAACGGCAAAGCCGAATATCCATGGCGCGAAGGTAATGCTCTGTATTTGGTGAGATCAGATGGATGTGCTGTATTATGAGCTGCTAAAACCGGCTGAAACCATCAATGAACGAACACAATTAATCCGTTTGAAGAGAGCAGTGACCGAAAAACGCCCGGAATATGCGACCAGACACGAGGCAATAATTTTCCATCATGACAACGCTCGGCCGCACGTTGCCATTCCGGGTAAGAACTATTTGGAAAACAGTGGATTGGAAGTCTTACCTCACCCGCCTTATAGCCCAGACCTTGCCCTTTCTGACTACCATTTGTTCCGGTCGATGCAGAACGCCCTCACTGAAATACGGTTCACATCAGAGCACAATATCAAAAATTGGCTTGATTCATTCTTGGCTGCCAAGCCGGCGCAATTCTTTTGGGATGGGATCCACAAATTGCCAGAAAGATGGGAAAAAATCATAACTTCAGATGGGCAATACTTTGAATAATACTATTGTACATGTTTTTCTTAAATAAACGTTCAAATTTTGCAAAAAAAAAAAACCGAATTAAGTTATATACCCAATATAACACCAGCAGTTTTTTTTTTTTTTTTTTTTCTTATATAAATTACTAGGTGATAAGTAACCTCCTTGGGAATGAAAAAATTTGTAGTGGATTGCGCTTATTTGGGACACAATTAAGCGGCTGTCCCAATAATACAAAGTGATTATCAAGCGAAAAACCAATCAAATACGTATAGAACCAAAGACGAAGTAAGAAAAAAACTCTACAATAAATCTTTACATTTTACAAGTTAGAAAAACACTTTTGAATCGTTGAGAGCAGCTTATTTTTCTCCCAACTATTCGCAACGAATTGTATAGCCGGTAGAATATTCACCTTTGCGCTAACATTGCATATATAGATTTTGCCAAGTGTTTTCTTCAATTGCTTCAAGGTTCAACTACACCAGTCTTCCTCGATAAAAAGTCTTTAAATTATTTTTATGATTCCTCCCATGTGTCCAGTGATTGTATTGTAATATATTTTAAATTTATTGAAGGCTGATGTGCAGCTGAATTGCCAATGAGTAGCAGAATTTTTCTTGAATTGTACGGGGAACTACTCGTAGCTTGGAATTGAATTTGGTCGGGTATTCCATTGATTTTGTGGGAAGCCAATCTTACCAGTACCAGATTCCAAGTCGTCTATCTAATACCTCCGCCATTCTGTGGGTCATGGGGTGAGGCGGGATAGTTTAAGTGCTGGCAAGGGAGGGAAGTTATGGGCGAAAAAATTGATCGTGGTCAGCTCGGCTTCGCTGTAGGTGTGACACTCACTTAGAGTGGACGTAGTGACCGAATGCAGCGAGGTCATCTGCCTCTTTCTGAGGGGACATGCTAAAAATCTCGTGGTGCCTGACATAAAGGTTCTTAGGACTGATAGGGTCGGTAGGGAAGCCTTCCTGCTGGATGGAAACCATGACGCTGGTTTTGGTCTTCCCCTTCGTAACAGACCGAGTCCGATTTGCCTTGCAGATAGAGAAAGAAAAATATACGAAAAAATTCCCTTATTTTTTGCCTAAGTCTAAAATTTCCGCACTTAAGCAGCATCAGCGTGCTTCAACGTAGAATGCCGTATGGTTTCCCTTTTTCAGTTTTCCGAGTCCGCTTTTCCATGCTTTCTGCGTCGAGTGAACCATATACCTAGTAAAGTAGCTCAGTAGTGAATCTAGTGAGCTCTGCAAACTGGTAAGTGCGTCTTGTGGAAAACCACTTTGGTGTTATTAGCAAGATGTGGTAAATCCGACATAAGAATGTTGAAAAGGATAGGAACGAGTGCAGAGCCTTGTGGAACACCAAAAGGGATATCATACTCGGAAGACCTCGCAATGCCAATGTACACAACAAATTTTCTGTTTTGTAAAAAGCTCCACACAATCTTGATAAGGTGAACAGGGAAGTGAAACAGAATTAGTTTGTAGATGAGCACTTTATGCCATAGTATCGAATGCCTTTTCGATATAGTAATATTAAACCAGTCGAAAGTTTTGAGCTTAAGTTGCTTTTCACATACTTTTTTGTTCTTAGGATTTGGTGGTGAGTAGAGTGGCCTGCTCTGAAACGTGAGACCACTTTGATAAACTAGTATTGTTTGTGGGGCTACCACTTCGTTATGAATTTCTTTTTAAACAATGTGTATAATTTTGTATCAGCACAACATTAGGGGCTTGGTCCTCTGAGCATCCTGATTGAATTTTTTAATTTTGTTTTTTTTTTGAACTTGTATAACATTTATTATTCAATAAATATATGTATGATGCCAAGTTTTTATATAATATTTCAAGTTATTTTAACGAAAATTGTTAAAAAAAAAGGAAGTAGGTAATTCTAGTTCAGTAGTTCGAATGCGGTAAAAACCTGGTGGTATTTATGAGCTACGTTACTCATCAGAACTGTGATTCTACTAAAACAAGATTTACAGAATTTTGTCATATTGTTCAGCGATGTTATCAAGTTTGGAAAACCATCTGGGGATTTTTTCAAACGGAGTTTGTTTTAGTCGCGAACGCCACTTGGAGTCAGCAAACTTTATGTAGGTAAGATTGTTTCTAAAGTCTTTAAGACAAACTATAATTTTGTTAAAAAAAAAAATATTCACACACTTTTAAACTGATTGATGGCATATCATATGTTCTCGTCATTGAGTTTATGTATTTCAATTCACTCAATTATATTTTTCAAATGGCCAATGTTTGATGGCCTCGATGGTAAGCCTATTTTAATAATAGACCAGAGGGTGGGGTCAATCTAGGCCAAATATTTTGGGGTTGGGTTATATTTTGGATCCCCCCATCTTCTTGGAACACAAAGTTGTTGACGATTCGAAAATATTCAGTGCTGTTCCGTGAGTTATTTTGCAAAATCTTAAGGAGGTAATCTTTTTTTTTTTTCCTTTACAGTTTTTCCAAGATATGAATCCCATAGTATTCGTAAAGAAAGTACAAACGAATCTAGAATCTATACTGTGTTCAACAAAAAATCCGCAGTACAGGGAAGTTAGGAATATTTGCCTCTTATTCTGGTTACAATGAACTGCATATGCAGTTTCTATCTATCTGTTTTGATGGTATGATATTGTGCCAAACAGTGTAAAGCAAACTAATCCGAAGAAAATTCACTGTTGCTGCCGTTCCCATCATATATGTTGCTGTTTCGGCGAAAACATCTACATCCCACATCTTAGCCTCAACTTTTAGATCAACATGTTTGACACAACTAAGGCATTTTTTTTTACTGTCCACTTTCTCATGTGCTTCTATTAGTAGCTTAACGTCTTCCATTTTGAAAGTTTTGTTTTAGCTTGCTACGAGTCCTTTTACTTGAGCCCATGTCAACTCTATGGGAGGTATTAAGGATAGACAGCAGGACTACACAATACTTTTCCAACCGCACTTTATTCTCTTGACTAAACTTAAGACTAATTTATTTTATAGGTATAAACGTATTCTTTTTATATTCGTATAGTACTCGACTGACATAAATATTTTCAAATGCAATCATATTCTTACATCAGTCGATGCCCTTGAATATAGCTGGAGATGGGTGTCTGTTGAAAAGTGGAAAAGAAAGGGCAAAGTACCCTCTCTGTTTTCCCAATACAGTTTGCGCCTCGGCACTTGCAAATAACCGCTGTGAATTATGACTCCCATGAACGCCATCAGTCCAGATTTCTCAATGTTTCCGGAACGGTTACTAGATTTAGAACGCTTTACTAGATTTGATAAAGATGATGCAGATATATCCTCTAAAGATTGTGCTAGTGAACTTTCTTCTGAAACAGTTGCAAGCAAAGAAGCTAATGATCCCGATCTTGGTTTACCACTTCTAGCTGCCATGCAATATACGGTTTTGCAAGTGAAAATCCAAGTTCACGGAGAAAATTTCTTCGAATTGTTGGCTTGAAATTTGAAGATCCAGTGTATAATATAAACAATAAACAAACCTTTTGTTTTATTGTAATTACTGTATAATCGATGGTAACTTTTTTTTTTTCACCAGATCCAATTTCAATGGAGTTATGTACTGTCCTTTGCAATCGAGTACATTTATTTTTCCTTCCAATGTACGAAACAAGTGCTTTCTTATTGGTAAATGCAAACGTAGATTGATACAACGGTCCGTTTTTGCATTCTTGGTGGAATGCTTCTTTTATTCTTTCTCATAGTGCCAACCAATCATTGCTAAATGAAACGAAAGTCCGATTTGCCTTGCAGATAGAGAAAGAAAAATATACGAAAAAATTTCCCTATTTCTTGCCTAAGTCTAAAATTTCCGCACCCAAGCAGCATCAGCGTGCTTCCACGTTGTTTCCCGCAACTGTCTTCGAACTCTTGTTTTCGTTTTCTCTAAAATTTCCAAATCGATTGCATCTTTTTTGTAAATCCGCCATTTGCAAATTTGTAGACGATAGGAAATACTCAAAAAAACATCTCGAGACAGCGAATGAAGGCATGAAGTAAAGAAACTCCGAAGTCGTACTGGGCTGTATCTTTTGGCCGATTAAATATTACAAGAAGGTCATTCGTTAGTTTCGGGGAAGCACCGCATATGCTGCAGGTTTGGGCTGATTTTCGGGTATAATAAGCACTAATTGGTTTTCCGTCAATCATGGTCATCTTCAAATCATAGTGAATTCTATGAGTTGAGTTATCCCCATCTACATAAATAACTGTGCGCTGTAAACCTTTTATTTATGATTCAATAGCTGCAAGGAGGGAACTTGTCTCTGGGAATGGTCTCTTTTTCAAAGCCAATTTTAATTGGCCTACAAAACCGAAGGCATAGTAGGTTGGTAAAAACCAATTAGCACACTAATTAAGTTGTCCGCACTGAAAAGTGCAGCCACTTAATTGACACAAATTGAATTTCACTACATTAATTACTAATTAATTACGTTTACACTAATTATGTGTTCGCTTCGAACCGCAATAATGACGACCGCAATTCCCGCAATTAAAATTTAATTAAGAAATCGTTAGGAACTCGTAAATGTCTTCAAGAACCGAAACACACCAACAGTAAAAACGATTCCGAGAACACGTCCGTACCCTTTCGCTGTTGAAATACAACTGGTATTTTGAACAGCTAAATCTGGATTCTTGATCCTGTGGCAAATGTATCCTGCCAAATGCTCTAATCCATTGTACTGCAAAGATTCCAGTTCCTCCGCCGGTTCCTTCAGTTTTTGGAAAGTCATGGTTTAGTGTCATTAGAAGGGTGCTACTTAACCCTCATCGGTATCTCATTTAGAGCAACGTATGAGTTCCTTGTGTGTAAAATTTACACACTCCTTGAATATTATTTTTTTTGTATGCATAAAAACCAAACAGGAGTACTTTTTGTTTATTACAACATTATTTCGTTTATTGGCTTATTATAAAATGCAGTTGCAAACTAAAATACTACAAAAAAAAAAATTCTTGGCGTCGGGTGTTATGACGCTGAGCATTTCCTCGAAACCCTCATATTTTTCCGTAAGATCTAGGACCGGAAAATCATCGTTGTTTTGAGTCATGGTCCGCTGCCAGAACTCAAACACTTCTTCTCGAGGTACATCCGTAGAGGTTCCGACGTCCTTTAGCATTGACCGCAGACATTTGTTAGGATTTCTCCGTCACAAGTCTTGGGTCTTTGCATATTCGGCGCGTATTTGTTGCCTCTTGGTCAGGTGCACAGGAATTGTTCCCGTTGCCTCGTGTCTTGCTTGTCCTCTTGCGCCCACTTGGAGCATTTCGCCAAGGAAGAGCTGTACACCGTCGCAGATGTCATCTACCGACAAGTCCTCCAGCTGATTGATTAACGCCGTCAGTCTGGCAGCAGATTGGGGAAGTGCCGTTTCCCTCAAGGCACGGAGCACTTCATTACGCCAGGAGATGTCACTCTGACCAGGTTGTTCTTGAAGTCTCTGGATGTAAGACTGAACCATGGCTTTGTAGGGATCTTTCGGGGAACACTCTGATGAGCTCTTGGTTCATAAAACACCTTGAAGGGTAAGCTCAACCTCTTTCCTTGCCATTACTCTGGTCTCCTCATCAGACCACCTAACTTTGACTGGGTCACGGGCTTGGATGTTATCGGACCATGCTTTATGTTTGGCCTTCTCGTACACGCCTCGACCTCTCTTCGTGTCAAAAGACATCTGACATCCAGGGAGGCGGCACATCCACTTCCCATTCTCAGTTCCGAGGCTAAATTTCTATCTTGACCAACCAAAAACCAGCTTCAGGGCTGGTAACCCTTTGAAGCGGTACCAGATGTGCTTTAACTTCCCTTCACTTGTCCGGAAAGACGGGTCCAACTCCGTAAAGGAGGGCACATTCTTGGGTTAGTAGGAACTCTGAGGAGTTGCGGATCCAGCTATAGACCAGATCCACACCCATTTTTCCTGCATCCCCGTGGATACAGGCGCCATGCAACACTCAGTCCACCAAGTCCGAAAGGATTTGGTTTGATCAGTGGTACCACGAGAAGGTGGTTACATGACTTGATGGACAGAGGCTAAATGTATTCGCATCGACACCCAGTAACTAGTCCCGAGGCATTTGGCTAGTAAGTATTCTTTATTTATGTGATAATATGCTTAAGTTTACAATATTTGTTCGTTTTGTATATTTTTTTTGGGGGCCATTAATATGCACTTTATGGTTACCCTTTTATTACGTATATTTCATCTAAATAAAGGCACATAGGGTGCTAATTTCAGCTGTGTTCTTTGGCAGCTGTACCATTGTTAGTTGGATTAGGTGCGGTGGCTCCATACTTGACGCATGAAGTACTGGTGAGTCTGCCAACTCCCTCTTATTGCTGTTGTTATGAGGTCTTCTATGTCTGGTGGCTGCAATCGTAGGTGCTGGCAGAGGTGTTTATTTAGCGCACACCATCCTCCTCTTGCGCGTATTACGAGTGGCAGTATTAAGATGTTTTGTTCCGGGAATCGCTGCTTCACTGCAGATATGAACTGCTCGGTGCTGTATGTTGCCGTTTTGTGGGTGTATTGTAGAGAAAGGGGTTCCGGCCCTTCCCAGTGGTGTATAGCAACATCACGGATTATGATTTCTCTCCTGTTCGTGAGGAGGACGTCAGGTTTTTTTCAATAGTCCGTCGCTCCCCCTGAACCGGGGTTCTATCTCTGCGAACCATCCGTGTCTTCGTGCTGCTTTTACGAGCCGCTTCACGGCGAAATTATGCCGCTGTATCCGGCACCAGTGTGTTACTGGACAGGCTTGTAACACGTGGCAGAGGGTTTCGTTCCGTACGTCGAAATCGTAAAAAATTGGCTATTTATAATTGCCAAACAAGCACCTTATCATTGCCGTATTTTGCAGCTTTAAACGTCCCATCCTTGCGTTTGTCTTATACTATTTTGTCTTTGACTTTCATTTCGTCAAATGAAAATACACAGATTCTATCCATTTTTTTTTTCATATCCACGTTTTTCATTATATCCAACACGGGTTGAATTATTCAAGGATACACATCTACCTTTGAGCACCACTGTTTCAAAGTAGTAATTACAGATGGAAGAGGATACTGCATTTTCAACAGTAATCGGTGTGCACGGGAAGCCAGCTGCATGTATGGTTATTGCATTCGTAATATCTTCAGATGACCATTTTATCCGCTTGTGAAGGCATTCCAATTTCTTTATTTACCCCTTGGCAAAAATATGGCCAACGGAGTCAATGAGTTTTTGTTGTTTCCAGATAGCTTTCAGCTCTGCTACATATTTGTTCCAGTAATCTGCAAAATGCAAACATATGTGTTGAACTTGTTTTTTTTAGCGCGTTACACTTATTTAATTTGTAATTTATTTACTGGGAATTTGTTGGGGTTGAGCTCCTCAGTTTGAGTACCACAATTGATCATTGTATGTTCAATTTGTGATCCACAGTCTAACTTAGTAGTCTCCTCGCCTGTTTGTGTCGAGCAATTGCTATTGTTCGATAGGAATAAATCGTCCGTGGGTTGGGTCTTCCACCTCTTATGTTCTCATCGTCAATTACTGGATCACTAAAATAAAAAAATTAGTTGATGTTAGTATACCTGAATAACGAGTATAATAATTAATCTGCACTTGCCTGGAGATAAAAAGTCTATTTTGGATACGTAAATCCCGAGTAGTCGTTTCGTTTTTGTCATTCGAAAATGGCAAGAAAACGGCAGGCATTGCGTCTTCTTTGAGACGCCTTATTTTTAAAGATATTCCATATTGTTCATACATTGTTATTGTTGTACATATTGTTCTTTGGCACAAAATCACTTTTTTTCAAAGACGAGTAGTTTAGAAAAAATTCGTGTTGTTTTCGTGTTGAACTTATCTTTTCGACGGCTCAAAAAAAAACCCACTGCTTGCACATTTTGGTTTTGTTTAGGGAATGAATGATATGATATGGTATATCTGCATTCCCAGTTTTATTTTTATTGTTATTGTTGTTTTAGCCACTTTAAATAAAAATATAAGCAATGTAAACAATTTCTTTCGTCTAACTACATATGTCACAGACGGCACACAGACTGGTATTTGAGCCGACAAGCTGGCCAAAAATATTTTTTTTATTTGTAATGTGCCTAGTTGTTTTTTTTTTTTTTTCTACTATCAACAATAATAGTTATATTTACACACATTTGTACACATTCTAATAGCATTTTACTCTAGCGAAGACCATAAAATTACTCCACTTTTGTATACCATCCTTAAAAAATGGCACCGCCATCCAGTGCGTTGAGGCATTGATTCACACTCTTCATAAGGCAATGTGCATCCAGTTTACATACTGGACCCGAATCTCATCTCCAGTCACAATTTGCTGTAAAAATTCTTCACCTTCCACTTCTACAGGTTCGAGAAATGCTTTTCCTGAATTGGCACGTTGGGTCCTGTGGACATCTGTGAGCTGTTTTGGGACCCAACGGGCACAGAACTTGTGGTAACCCAAGTTTTCAGACACGATTCTGTATAGAGTAGTTTGAGAAATTTCGAAAATCCTATCGCAAGATCTGAAATCGTAAAACGTCTGTTTTCTCGAACAAATTGGTCAACTTGGCGAACCACGGCTTAATTCATGATCGATTTGCGCCTTTGGCCTCTCCTTCATTATGCACATCTGTGCGTTCGTTTTTAAATTGTCTACACCAATCACGTACCGAACCATCACTCATCACTGTATTGCCGTAAACAGCACATAACCGACGATGAATTTGAGCTGCGCCATTTCCTTCGGCTTGCAAAAAACGAATTACACTTCGTATCTCACAGGCGGCGGGAGATAAAATTGTATGGAAAAGGTCTGGCCAGACCTATCCATTGACAGAAGTGTTAAACATCCTCTTATGTCGAGAAATTTTAAATGTGGAGCACTTATGTCACACAACGTCTCATCGGTAATTTGACCTCTATTGTGTACCAAGCAGTGTTGGCACTATTCAATTAATTTTAATCCGATGTAGCCAATAGTGTCCAGCATTCACAGCTGCCCATTAGCAGAACATCGACAAAAATTACCAGCCAAACGGTTAGGTTTTAGCGAGAAGTAGCAATTCGCTCTTGTCCGAGATCTATTAACCATTAACACAGCGATTTACTCGTATCATTCCCACAAATCAGAAAAGTGATTTAAAAGTGTTCTATTTTTTATTTATGATATTTTCCACCATCTATAAGTGTTCTTGGGCTTGTTCTAAATATAATTTCGTTTGGACACAAACTAGTGGTTGTTGTAGGAGTTGATCGGTATTTCAGAAGAAAATTATATTCATACGTATCTCGATCGGGATATTGTCGCCGTTGCACAGTGCAGTGCGCCAAATGAATTTAATTTAATTTTGTTGTACCAGATTCGAAGTCGTGTGTAAAGCACGAACTTTCCCTTTGGTGATGGGTCGAGGCCTATCTAATACTACCTCCGCCTTTCTGTGGGTCATGGCACCCAGTTGCAATGCAATTCCACATCGAGTAGACCAGTTGGTTCCATAGCAATCCCATGGTGTTGAGCACAGGTCGTAGCACACTACAACATATGCTAAGCCATGAAATGTCCAAGCTCCATTCGGTCTACTCTCCCCGCGATTTTAGGTACAAACCTACAGCCCATAATGGGGCCAACTCCTAGGTCAGGCCGGAAGCATAGTTCCGGGGGTTCCTGACCTCTCGTGGTACCAGAATATAGCTTCCGGCAAGCTTCGTAACCTTGCGGTCACTTCCAGTTAGGCACCTTACATCCCAGGACTGGCAACCTTAAGACAAGTTCACATGTCTTAAATTCCACCTACTAACTGCCTACTGCGTCTTCTATTAAACACTTCTTTTGCAAAAGTGGGTTCTTTCGAACCCTACGGTATCAGTGATAACTCCACTAACATCGTAGGCCTCACCTCTTACATTTTGGTAGTAAAAAGTAAGAGGGATGTTGTGTGGTGGAGGCGTGAGGCGAGATGGTTTAAGTGCTGACAATGGAGGTAAGTTATGGACGAAAAAATTTATCGTGGTCGGCTCGGCTTCGCTGTAGGCGTGACACTCGCTTAGAATGGACGTAGTGGTGGAATGCAGCGAGGTCGTCTGCCACTTTCTGAGGGGACATGTTAAAAATCTCGTGGCACCTGAGACTGATAGGGTCGGTAGGGAGGACTTCCCGCTGGATGGATACCATGACACTAGTTTTGGTCTTCCCTTCGTAACAGACCGAGTCCGATTTGCCTTGCAGGTAGGCAAGATATTCCTTAGGGGAATGTTTTCGTATATTTTTCTTTCCCTAAATTTGAAATTTCCGATCCAAGCAGCATCAGCGTGTTGAGAAGCTTAGAGTGGACGTAGTCGCCGAATGCAGCGAGGTCGTCTGCCACTTTCTGAGGGGACATGCTAAAAATCTCGTTGCACCTAAGACTGAAAGGGTCGATAGGGAGGCCTTCCCGTTGGATGGAAACCATGACACTAGTTTTGGTCTTCCCTTCGTAACAGACCGAGTCCGATTTGCCTTGCAGGTAGGCAAGATATTCCTTAGGGGAATGTTTTCGTATATTTTTCTTTCCCTAAATTTGAAATTTCCGATCCAAGCAGCATCAGCGTGTTGAGAAGCTTAGAGTGGACGTAGTGGCCGAATGCAGCGAGGTCGTCTGCCACTTTCTAAGGGGACATGCTAAAAATCTCGTGGCACCCAAGACTGATAGGGTCGATAGGGAGGCCTTCCCGCTGGATGGAAACCATGACACTAGTTTTGGTCTTCCCTTCGTAACAGACCGAGTCCGATTTGCCTTTGCAGATAGGCAAGATATTCCTTAGGGGAATGTTTTCGTATATTTTTCTTTCCCTAAATTTGAAATTTCCGCATCCAAGCAGCATCAGCGTGTTGAGAAGCTTAGAGTGGACGTAGTGGCCGAATGCAGCGAGGTCGTCTGCCACTTTCTAAGGGGACATGCTAAAAATCTCGTGGCACCCAAGACTGATAGGGTCGATAGGGAGGCCTTCCCGCTGGATGGAAACCATGACACTAGTTTTGGTCTTCCCTTCGTAACAGACCGAGTCCGATTTGCCTTTGCAGATAGGCAAGATATTCCTTAGGGGAATGTTTTCGTATATTTTTCTTTCCCTAAATTTGAAATTTCCGCATCCAAGCAGCATCAGCGTGTTGAGAAGCTTAGAGTGGACGTAGTGGCCGAATGCAGCAAAGTCGTCTGCCACTTTCTAAGGGGACATGCTAAAAATCTCGTGGCACCCAAGACTGATAGGGTCGATAGGGAGGCCTTCCCGCTGGATGGAAACCATGACACTAGTTTTGGTCTTCCCTTCGTAACAGACCGAGTCCGATTTGCCTTTGCAGATAGGCAAGATATTCCTTAGGGGAATGTTTTCGTATATTTTTCTTTCCCTAAATTTGAAATTTCCGCATCCAAGCAGCATCAGCGTGTTGAGAAGCTTAGAGTGGACGTAGTGGCCGAATGCAGCGAGGTCGTCTGCCACTTTCTAAGGGGACATGCTAAAAATCTCGTGGCACCCAAGACTGATAGGGTCGATAGGGAGGCCTTCCCGTTGGATGGAAACCATGACACTAGTTTTGGTCTTCCCTTCGTAACAGACCGAGTCCGATTTGCCTTTGCAGATAGGCAAGATATTCCTTAGGGGAATGTTTTCGTATATTTTTCTTTCCCTAAATTTGAAATTTCCGATCCAAGCAGCATCAGCGTGTTGAGAAGCTTAGAGTGGACGTAGTGGCCGAATGCAGCGAGGTCGTCTGCCACTTTCTAAGGGGACATGCTAAAAATCTCGTGGCACCCAAGACTGATAGGGTCGATAGGGAGGCCTTCCCGTTGGATGGAAACCATGACACTAGTTTTGGTCTTCCCTTCGTAACAGACCGAGTCCGATTTGCCTTTGCAGATAGGCAAGATATTCCTTAGGGGAATGTTTTCGTATATTTTTCTTTCCCTAAATTTGAAATTTCCGCACCCAAGCATCCTTTTTCAGTTTTTCGAGTCCCCGCTTTTCCATTCGGTGGGGGTTCATGAAGTTCCGAATTGTTTGAGCAGTTTGCGTGGAGCGGCGGAGGGCGGGATACTGACTGGCAACGGCAGCGTGATTTCGGTTTCCGTTGTGAGCGCGATAATTATAGTCGAGAGAAAACCCACTTTATCGTGCTAAACCTAATAGCACATAAAGTCCATTTTATCTTTTAGTATAGACTTTGAAATGTCATTTGAGTGAAATGTCTCAAGAAGATTTGTCATCCCTGCTGCGATTGATTCCCAAGCCGCCTTTTTCCGCGAAACCTTTTTCCTTTTCATTCCGATCGCAATTCTGTGACGGATCTGATTTTGTCTAAAGAAAAAACAAATACCATATTGTCACAAAAGAAAATTCACTTTTGTTGTTTTTCTGTTTTTTTTTTAATTAAACACCTTTTCTGCTTCCATTATTGAGAAACTGCTATCCAAATTCAAATTTAAAATACAAAGTTCGAAAAACTTGTTTTCTATTTCCTTTGATATTTCTGTGAAATTCATTTCAATTTTGTAAAAGTGTACCCCTTAAACTGTGTTTGATATCACAAACTGTAAATTTTTAGGTTTGTTTGATTAAAACTAAAACTCATCGTGGGTACATTTTAAAGTTAATATTAGTTGTAGGTGGGTTAAAAAGTGTTTATAATTAAATATAAAGTTTAGAGCTGGTTTTAAAGTTAACGTGATGTTAGTTAATGCTTACTAAACAGTGTTACATGGTGACTACAATATAATTTTGCGCCATTATAACCGATTTTCACAGTACATATTTGATTCACGAGGCATTCCAGCCCAAACAGACTTTCGTATATTTGTACTAAGGTAATGTATTTCACCTTCTATTGTAGTTGCTCTATTGTATGGATATTTGTAGATAGTTCGATGCTAGTTAGCTTGTTCAATAGACGTGGGTCCGGTGATCCTTCGTGGACTTGGGTAGAATTGTATTTGAAAAGATATTCTTATTTATAAAAAAAAAAAAAATCAACAACGTCTGGGATTTAAGTCCTATTTGTGGGCCACTAAATAGAAATTGTATATATGTAAAAATCTGTTAAGAAATAAGATACTCTGTGGTTGTATTACAGAAGTTTTTCATCATTTCTCTGGTTTGGCGCATGCATTCATAGGTCATAATTCACAGCCACTGCTAAAGAACCGCCGAAAGTGTGCACAAAACATACTTACATACATACATACATGCATACATGCACCTATATACCTGTAGATACTCGTAGTAGCTCCTTTTAACTAACAGACTGTTAAATTTTAGTTTTCTTAAATTACAATAACCCAGTACCACACCAATTTAGCTTCATCATCAGAATCACCTCGATTGGGAATTTAATCCTTATTGTCAATAAAACTAAAGTCCTTTATTTCAGAAAAATGATCTTAGCGGACTAACTTACTGACCGAACTTTCCAATAGGAGTCTCTCTTGCTTTACATAAATCCATGCATACAATCTGTATCCGGTATCATCTACTGTGGTTGGTGTAGTAGCAAAGTTCGAAAAGTTCGGCGGAGGATACCGTCACACCATTTAGTCACACCATAAACAAAAAACCATTAGGAGAAGGCCAATAAATTGGTAAACTGTGTGATGTGATGTCATGTCATGTCATTGTAATCTTAAAACCTTAAATATTAATTTAAACAACATACGAACGTATGTCTGCCTAAAATGCAAAATGAAAAAAAAATCAATTTAAACAAAAATAAATATCGAAATATCAATTTACATATATTAAAAGAAAAAACAAATACGAGTACATAACCAAAACAAAAGCATCGAAATCGAAATTATGATAGACGATCATGTTTTCATTGTGTTCTTTTTGAATAACGAAAAATTAAAAATAAGTAAAAAAGTAAAAAAAATAAAAAAAAGGGAATATCAAAAATGTTGTCTAAATAAAAGAAATATTTGCAGTAATCAATACCGAATATATTTAAGCTCGAATTGTAACAATTTATAATATATAATAATGTAGTGTAGTTATTGCCGAACTAGCATTCCACAATTGTGTTTTTTTTTTTGTTTTTTTTTTTGTTTTTTTTTTTGTTTTTTTATTGTTTTTGGAGCTGTAATTGTTTAACAAACAAAATAATATTTTTATTGTTTTTTTTTTTTTAATTGTAATTGTGCAAAAAATAAGTATGTATATCAGAATCTCTGTTTTAATTTCATAAAAATTTGTTGTCTCTTGTACTTAAAAAACAAAAAAACCACAGAGAAAAGTCAATTTTTTGTCTACAATTTCCATTCTTTGTTTTTTTTTTTTTGTAACAATTTATATAAAACTAAATCTATGTGAATATTAAAATAAATAAGAAACAACAATGAAATGTCTCTATTATAGTTCTAGATACAATAACATGATATAAAATATGTACAAACATGGCATGCATATGAAATATACCATATAAGAGATCAATTTTACACATAATTAAATATATAAATTTAAACAACTTTATACATACATACAAACAAACATATATATGCATATATAATATATGTATTTAATATAAAAGTCACATTTTAGTAATTATTCTATTCTATAAGCTAATAGATGTTAATTCTAAATTAAACAAATAAAAACAACACAAACCACTTTGCATCTACAAAGAGTTGAAAACTGATAAATGGAAAACTCAGAATTTTATATATATTAAAGTATATATGTGTATTTATTATATTCAACTATATACACGTACATATATAGTGTAATTAAAAAGGAAATATAGTATACATGTGTATATAAATATAAGCCTTAAATGTTAAAAAGTATTATTTTATATTTATATTTCTAGTAAGGTGAAAATTAGAAGCAATTTTATACTCGAACTGTGTGAAATCAATTTATTTTGAGTTATTACTTTATTTTCTTGGTTTTGAATTTACCTCCTACACCATGCTTTGCTATTTGATTATTTGATTATTTGATCTTTGTTTTGTGTTATTAATATTTCCATAATCCACCTACACACTGTGTGCTGCTTGGTTAAAATAAGTTTAATTTTCTAATATTTACATCGGTTTCGGATAAGTGGTCTTCTTTTTTTTTTCTAACCCTTTATGCACCCCCTCCCATAGTTTAATCCTAAAAAAAAATCCCCGGATTTAGTATTTAAAAGACATAACTTTAGAAAATAGTCCAACAATGTAGTGGGCGTCGTCTTCTTCATTAATGTTGAGCATTTCTTCTGTTGGACTAAAAATTGTTACATCGTTGTTCATATTTTAACTTCTAGTCAAAAATATATATAATTGACAAATTCATACGTTGGTTTAAATAGCTGTACCCAAGCGGGTACAACGATAAAATATGTTCTCCTATTCATTTATTAATACAATATACCTAGTCTGGATCGTGTCTGTTCAGGCGAACCAGGTTGTTCACGTTATCCAATCATTTTTAAATATCAAAGAAAGTACACTTGGACAATACTTGTGTTTATATTTTTATACATACATACGAGGTGTGTTCACAAAATAACGGGAATTTTCGTTTTTTGAAAATCGTCTACATCAATGTTGTCGCCTTCAAAATACTGCCATCGCTTATTCCAATCCTCTAAACACTTCTCAAACTCGATCTTTCGGATAGCCTTTAGCTCTTTCAACCATGCGCTTTTAATGTCATCTATGCTTGTAAGACGACGGCCCTTTAATTTTCTCTTTATTTTTGGAAAAAGTCACACGGATTGTTTTTGGCCAAAAATTCACATTCAAAGTTCAATTATTTTGGAGCAAATTTTGCTGCCACGCGCGTTTCATATCCAAAACATTTGAAAAAAAATTCATGGCATAAGCCAATCGATATGCCAACCATCATCAGCCACTTTTCTGATTGTGAGTCGGTCATCGTTCATGACCCCTTTTCTTTCACTTTTTCCACGTTTTCATATACTGGGGCGTCCCGTCATCTTCAGCGTCTTCATGGCCATCTTAGAAACGCTTATACCACTCGTAGACTCTTGTTTTTTACTCATAGCAGACTCACCATAGGTCTTTGTTAACATTTCACACACTTTGTTAACGCTTTATTTAATTTTTTACACAAAATTTGATACAAATTCTTTGATCCATTTCTTTGATCAAACGAAAATCGACGTGCTCATAAAAACGCGTCTAACCTTAGCGGCTGCCACAGACAAAGTAAGCAATGAATACAGCTGAAAATTTTATCACCAACATAATAAAAATCGTACTCCAAATCCGCGAAATTTAAAAATTCCCGATGAACACATCTCGTATATGTTATAATTAAACAAGTCTCAACCCGCAAGTCTAACAAGAAGTCTTAGTCAAAGTCACAAGTCATTATAGATTTGGTTTTTAAACAGCCGTAGCTCAATGAATATCACTTTGCAAATTAGATTTGAATGGCGCAACTGCGGCATAATCAGACGAAAGTTTCTCTGATACTTTCTTTGCTTTGAAGTGGACAACCATATCCGCTTATTGTCCTCTATGAGCAATCGCGTCACTGATACAGTTGAAGGGTGTACCGAGGAATCAAGCATGGTCTCTTCTTTTGACACCTGACGGGACAATAAATTTACTTTCAGCCTTACCTACATATCTTCTTAGGTATACCGCATCTTTCTTTGCTCACTAGTGCTCCACGGGCCTTAAATTTTCTACAACTCTCTGGATTTTTTCCCTTTAACTCTTTCCATGGTTCTGTTAGGAATTCTGAAGAACACAACTTAGAATAGCGGTAAACTTTTTAGTTGAAACGTTGGAAAAGGAGACAAAATATTATTGTACGCAGACAGACTTTTGCAAAATATTTCTTTGACGTGGTTTTTAATTGCATAGTCTAAATTGGAATTAGTTCCTACATTCCACTATAAAATAAAAATTAAGATATACCCGATTTGAAGTGCTGAACATCAATAAATATATACAAGTAATGATAGAAGCCCCCATTGTATCCGAAAGTCTCATGATGATTTTCTTCGAGATCTGTTATGCTTATCTTATGTCCCACATTTTAGTTCAACTCTAGTGGACTTTAGTAGCTGCGAGGGGTATGCATATGTCTTTCGAGCGAGGCTGGGATTCGAACACCGAACCTTCCGATTTGGAAGCCAGTCCACTACCACTTGAACCACGGCCTCCCACCCACTACTATGATTTTGAAAACGCCAAGATGTTGTTAGATGTTAGTCATTTTGAAACGCTGTATACCAACTTTGTTCAGTGTAACACAACCATCTAAGACAGACAGTGGGACCGCAGTTTTTTTTTTTTTTTGGTTTAAAATTTATGCAAACGTCGACACAAGTAAATGAGTAAACGCACGAAATCCATATTTGCATGGATGTTGCCAACTGATCATTTTGTAGGACGAAAGACTGCCTTGAAAGGCATAGGATTTTTTTTATTTTGAATTCGCTACGATTTCGATATGAGAAGATCGTTTACCACATAACTAACCAAACCAGCACACTAAACTGCAGCCTAAGCTTAAGACCATTCTCATTCCTTGATTTGATTTAACAAACTAATTATAATCGTTGATTTTTGTTTTCAGTTTAATTAATTTCCAAGCTTTCTCTACATTTGGTTTGGTATACACTCAAAAAGGTAATAAATTATAAATTTATTGGGAGTATACGTACATACAGGTTTGGTCCACATTCATGTTATAAAAAAAATAATAAATAATTAATGATATAAAAAGAAAAATTAAGGCTATTCAACAAGTATGAATGTGAGTTGTACATCTAACAACTGTAATCATTAATTATTCATATAAAATCATAGATAAGATGAATTCGTGAGATATTTGTACTCCTAACATAAACAATCAGTTTATGCCTTGAAAATCGAAAAATAAGTAAAAAAAAAAAAAAAAAAACAACAAAACACAAGAACTTATGAGAACACAACATTTTGAAGAAATGGAAGCCATGAAGCAACAGACTTCAGGTATTGGTTGCTTAGCTAATGTTTATTTTAAGATGAAAGTAAAAAAATAAACTCCAATTGAATATAATGATTCTGTTTGTTTTATTTGTCAATGATCGTACGGTTGGTATATACATTTTTTTTTTGTTAAGGTGAAGCGGAGTTGATGGTTAACGACGACTTCATATGCACAGTGCTCTCTAAAAGTCAGATGAAATCAGCTAGGATACATGCTAATCTTTAACAAAAATAACCGAAATGCGATGTTCCATAATTCCTTAGTAGATCGAAGATATTCGTGCTTGTATTATAAATAACAGTACCGAAACTATAATATAAAAACAACATCTTCTGGCAAGGATCGACTTTATTCATCATTCCATCACCGCTCTAACATTTGTGTGTCCTTCTAATAGAACGATTTGTCCAACATAACAAAATACACTTCAGTTTCGGCGATCACCTATTCATCAGAGCTATATTACTTTTCGGCTTTTGAAAGTTTGCGAACAGGTAATAGGATTCATGTTTTACCCATTGTCACATACCGTATGAAAAACATCGCTCTGAATCAACTCTTTGATGTTTTTGGTCAATTAGTTAGCAAACGCGGTATACTCACTTCGAACAGAGCTGCTGCATACGCAAATACTCTTGCAAAATATGATGTACTCGTATATTGTTATCTTTCCGATGTCAGCTACCTCCTTTGGCATGTTTCGTATATAATATGTAATATATCATCTCAGTCTCAGGACTTTTGAAACCACCTATTATTTGTCTGGCGCTGGCTTTGATGGCCAAAATTCAGGTGATACAATCGAGGATTGTCGATCGTCGGTTAACTCGAAACAAATTATTTTTAGCAGCACGAAATTTGAGACGAGTTTCATTGTGACTTCCACTTAAAAATATTATTGTGAACTATAAAGCGAAATGTCAAATGGTTATCTTCAAAATAAGGTCGTTCATTAAAGTTAAAATTGCATTAAAAATGATATTTTTTGATTCGGAAAGTGAAGATGAGGAAGTACTTAATGCCAAAACCAAAAGAAGATACCTTAGGGATAATGGCAATCCACTAAAATTGTGTGAAAATTCTCCTTCTTGGATTGTAGTTCTGTAAAAGAAATATTGAACGGATTTTTAGCTTCGTTTCGGAAGTTACTTAGATCGCTACTTTGGCTGTTCGTGTTGGTACTTGAAATTGGGGTTCCCGTAATAACAGGGAAACATGCATGAGAATTGTAGATTCTCATAGTTAGAGGAAGTTTTGGCCATTTCGGCGAACGAGACTTTTGCTTTTGTGAAATTATAAATAGAGTCTTCCACTAGTCTTCTGGTTTTATTCGCGACTAGTCTTGCTCTTTGGGACGATATTTCCCTTTTCTCTTTATATTTCAGGTAAGCTCGGCAACCATGATAGCTAGCTGGTCGCATGGCCAGAGGCATTACAATTAATGCACTTGGATGTGGGCACCTGCTCACTTGATTCTTTAAGGGTTTTGAAATGCTCGATACATGCATCAGAATCATGGGACTCATCACATAGGACGCAAATGGCTGTTATAAGCGCAACACTCATCGGAATGCCCAAATCGTTGACACCGATAACACCTAATTACCTTTCGGTTATGCTTTTTTTCCCCATAAACCCACTGGTGAAGTAGATATCTAATGTTGTTAAGATCTTTAGTGAATTCTCCAATATCTAACTGTACCGAGAAAATGTTTAATTTCATATCCAAATCTTTAGTTCTGGACGTTGAAAAAGGTGTAATTTTACTTATCTTACGCATACCACATTGCTGTAAACAATCCATTTATCTGTCGCTTCATAAACGGATCGTTTTCCTCAGGTTTAATGAGCATACATACCGCAGATGTTTATACGCATCGTCAAATAAACCTTCTTGAATTCATGAAGCACCCAAATATCAAGCTGGCTTACGTATAACAGCTTCCTCAGGTGGTCATGAATGGTTGAATGATGGACGTTGAATTTTTCTGAAATCTCTCATGCCAACGTGGATTTGACTCGATTAATGCCTTTGTTTTTCGTCATAAACCTCGGTAGGCCTTCCTAACGGAGGAGCGTCCTTGAGACTAAAATCATCGCGCCGAATTTTTGGAACCATCTTTGACACTGACGTCTCTGTTGAGCACCATCAGCGTAAACTTTACGCAACCTTTCACAAGCTTAAACGGTAATAACACAGACGCGCTTAATCTACTACTTTTAAAAAAAAAAATAAATCAACGCCATCTGTTCGAAGAATGCGCCATGACTTTTCAGACAACCCATTACATAGGACAAGATAGTGGGTACGACCACCTATTTTTGATTAAATAACAACTCAATCCGGTTAAAATGACGCGAGTATAAATCTAAAAGAATGGAAACATGCAAGTATTTATACGATTAACAGTATTATACTCGTAGATACAAATGGCTTCCTGGAATTGCGAAAACAACAATCGTTGCTATTCGTCCACGATTTCACAGCAAATGTTCGAGTGATTTGTGAATGATTCTTAGAAGCACAAGGTGATACAAGTATATTCACCAGGCACTCAGGAGCTGCATAGCTCCTGGAATTAAAATGCGAAACTTTTCACTTACACCAGGAAACATGGTAAATGTGCCTAACTGTAATGCTATTGTTCTCTTTCCAGAATAGCACTTGTTGCAGAGGCTAAGAAGCTCGACATTTAGAAAATAAATGCTGAGAACTTTTCGAACAAGAAGATACAAGGAATACAATAAACTTCGAGTATTTCTCTCTATGGTGAATATAGTCAAAATAAATCCTCTCTGTTGAAACTGAAGCATTCCTTGGCAATGCGTACAGAAGAGCAGAAATCTGCATGATGCAGACTGACGTAGAATACAGCAGCGATTCATAAACTGGACTCGGCTACTATGTAAAATGATGACGTCAGAAAATCTGGGGAAAATCCACAGTTTCAAATCGTATTAAGCGAATTAGAAATGCTGGAAATTGAACCAAGGACCACGAATATTGTACCTACGAGTAACAACAGCGCCCATAACAAACTGCGTCAGTGGGGTTGTGTCCAATGTTGAAACGATACGTCAGCAAATTAGTAGGCAATCATGAAAGTCCACAAGACAAATCTGCTGTATCTGCACAGGGAAAAATTATTTTTCAACTTTTATATTGCTGTTTGCTGGTGGCGAACAATTTGCTGATTTCGAGATTTGTAAACGTTTCAATAAATTTACTGTTGCCGACCGAGATCAGAGAATTTCAGTTTATGAAAGACCCATGTTTCCAGTTGTTATCAGGCGTGCAGGAAATTAATTGGCATTTATAAGTGTAGGGGAAATGGGCTGAACATTTATGGCGCAGGACTCTCAAAATTTTATATCTCATTGGTATCATTGAGATAGTTCATTTACTGCTACGAAGCAATACGTTTTCAACATCATGGTACAGGAGTAGGTCGCGTTTGTGACGTCGATTTGGCATGGAAAATTCAAGTTCCACTTCTAGCTGCTCAAGTAGCAGTTCCGAAAAATCGGAGTTCGAACAAGAGCTGCATATAAAATACTCCAGCTTTAGTGAGACCATTGACGCATATAGCCGACTTTAAGTCACAGAAGTCATTAGACAATTCTAAAAGACAATCTCTTGTCTGCTACTTCTAATCCAATATATGGTATTCCTTTGCTGATGACAGTACTCTCTGCTTTTTATATTCGTTCCCGGACTCACGCTTCGGTATGTTAAGCTCATTAAATTCTGAGATTAATAGCATAACTAATTGGCGAGCCACTAACAGTAGAATTTAATGCTTCCAAAACACAATGCTGACTACTGTCATCTGCATCGTCAATGACAGCCTACATATGATACTCGTAGGTCATACGAGTACAAGAAAACTGTTTCTGCTGCATGACATCACGGAAACCTATGATGCATTTAGGCCGCCCAAACAAAGCTCTCTAAATGCATATGACGTAAACTCACAAGTACTGGTAAACCATATTGAGCACTTCAATAACTGTGTCAAATAGCGCTGCGAAGCTCCAGGCAAACAGAATTATCGTGCAAAATACAAGCTAAAATCACCCGCCAAATTTGACCTTTTTAGTGACGTGGCGGTGGTCTGCATCGTGGTGAATATAACCCCTGAAGAGGAATGTAACAGGTTTTTCGAATTTGCAGAACACCTTCTACTTATTTATGGTCACCTGGTGACAAATTTCAAAAAGTGAATTTTCCCATACAAAATCGAGTTTCACAATTTTGCGTGAATCTCCTGCATCCGATTATTTACGACTTTTGTATTCAAAGTCAGGAGATACAGTTTGTACTTGCCACTTGGCACATCAGGATGGAACTAAAAACGATGAGGCACTTTGAAGATAGAGACTATTCGGTAATAGTTTTTGCATACGAAGCCATTGTATTTGGATTTGTTCTTATTTTTAAAATCGAGTCATGCGCTGTTTTTACTGACTTCTGGCGGCAAAATCGATGCAGCAGATTTGCAGTTTATGTTAACCTATTGACTGTGCAGTGAGAAATCGGGAGTTCTTCAGTTACTGCAGATTTACAAAGCTATGAGTATGCAGACGTATTACTCGTATTTGTATGCCTTTGCAGGGGGGTAGTTGTCTTTCCGCTTTGAATTGTGCAAATTGAAATTTCAAACTCATAAGATGTATCAATGAAAAGCATGAGATCGGTGGAGTTACTGTTCGTAGTATTGGGGTATGGCACGGTATCTCATTCGGTGGTGGCTGCAGAAATCTACCGATTTTGTGTTTCATTGCTGCAGCAAATGCAGAACACCTTGCAGAGATTTCTCATTTTCTGAAAGCCGGATAGCACTTCGGACAATTTATTTTTTCTGCAATAAATTAAAATTGCTCTTAATTTGGGGCAAGAGTCCTGCTGCCTAGTCCCTAGGTATGCTCATACATAGGTCAATTCACCAGAATACAAGTAGACTAGAAAGTCGAAAGCATAATTTTTCTCTATTTAGCACCAGAATGGCTTGTATGAGTGAAATGTAAAGAAAAGCTGACTCTTAAGGTATAAACAAATGCGTATATATGTAGAATGACATCTTCGTCGTATGCATCCTGCTCCAGGTACTCGTATATGTGTTCCAAATGTTGTGTATCATTCCCAATGTCCAACGTCGCTATGTATGCTCATCAACGTCTGCAATGGTAGGTTGTCTTCAATCTCTGACGCTGTTTGCAATATTTGGCTTAGCTTGGATTTAATCGTTCAATATGGCTGGTTAGTATGTGTAGAGCCGTTTCTAATGACTTTGCTTTCTAGTTGTTCTTGAGCTGAGACAGAGCAAAGTACGGTTTTCAGATGGCGCCACTGAAGGTTGCTCCGATTTGATCAATTACAAGCGCCGGTCATAGGTCTTATTGGCGGCAGGACCGCCGGTAGTCCCTACCAAGATTTAAATCATGGTACCATGGGAGCCAGGAGCCTCCCGGATCTCGGTCTGGACCTGACTTGTAGAGGTAGACCCACTTGTGGGAGCCACGGTGGCTGTGATTTAAAGCCAAATCGCGGGAAGGGTCTTCTAGTTGGTTTGACCCAATGTAGAGTTGCAATAAGTACTGGGTGCTGTGACCCTAAGATCAACAAGAGGTTTTAGGTCGGTTTCGACCCATATCTGTTATGCATTGGTATCAAAGTGAATTGACGGAGAGCGATTGGAAGGCGTATCCTTGCTCCTTCCTGTGAAATTTAGTCTCCACGACAGGTTTTCACGATAAATCCTTGACTTTATGTCGCGTTGATCCTGTAAGACCGAACAAAAAACAATTCTCTATCCCTGAGAGCTCCTTTGCTCCTTTTGGTTTGAAACTTTTTATCCGATAAAATCGAAATCGAAATGAGTTCCTAAAGAAGCTATTAAATCCGCGCCAATTATTTTTCTCGGTGCTCTTAGGAATCTAAGTCTGTAGTAGGCCTTCATGCTGTGGTGAATGAATGGGTGGATGTCAGGAACACCTTAACATTTTCATTGACGAATAGGAAGTCTGCTATTTTCACTATAAGAATTCATTTCCAATGCATTAAATTTAGTATCTAACGTGATATTTATTTTTGTAAAAATACTAGGCGAACAGAAACATAAAAGAGGTCTTGCCTATTCCATTCTATTGGTATATCTGATTCAGAACCGCTTTATTACCGAAGAATTGCAACTCTTTGGTTTCTGGTTTCCGGATGAATGTATCAAATGTAGCTTCCAGAAATTGCTCCCGCAATAAGAGCGACTGTTTTGAATAATTTTCCCTAAGTTTACACAGAACCTTCCATAACATCGGCACCAACTTGTTCAACCATTCAATAGTTTGCTGCGTGGAGCACATGAAGCTCCGTTTTCCATATCGTAGCCCTCTGCTTGAATGCAAACATTCTCTGTTTTAGGTAGCTCTCACAGTTGATCAACAAAGTGTTTGCACTAAAGCTACGTTCAAACTGTCCTCATTCGGAACGCCAGAGTGGTGGTAGCGGTAACCTTATAAGTGTGCCGGTTCTACCCCCATTAGCATTTCGCCGAAAGCGATATTTCTCAACAGTTAGAATCCAAAACGTCGTAGTAGGCAGTTAAGCAAAAACATTTTCCGAATAAGGGCATCATGAATATTGAGAAGCGATTTTTTTGAATCAAATTTCTGAGAAGACTTTTATAGCGTTCTACGAGTATTACCTCCACTCAGAGTTATTTATAAAAATTTAGGACTTTGGACATTTTTTCAGTATCCCCAGTTTTAAAAAACCCTTAATCATTTTTTTCAGTTTAACGGCGTGGGAGATGCCTTGAATATATTACTTAACACCAGGCAACCATTTTACACTGCAAGTGGTTCGGTAACATGAGATAAAAGTGTACTCCTACGAGTATCATGACATGGATCCATTGCGCACAGCATTAGACCAGATTTGTGGTGTAGTTTGAGGTTTATCTCTGTTTTTAGAGAGTTGTTGCCATGCTTCTGCTCGCCTAGTGTTTTTTAAAAATATTCAGTTTTTATCTTTTGCTTGTCTGTTTTCTGAAAGGGTAAAGTTTTTTTCCGGTATGCTTGCAAAATTTTTTTTTTTCATTTTCACGATTCGTTTTGGTTACCACAGCTGGGAGAAACAAATCCCCCAGTACAGTAAAATGTTGGATGCCACCCAGGGAGCAAAATAACCACTGAGCCCACTGTGTGTCCTTCGAACAAGAAGCATGACCGACTGGCTTGTATGAAGCCATAAAAATATACCCCCATCAGAGGGGTTATAGACATCAAACAAGGTATCAATCTTGGTGTTTTCTGGTCTGAGAAAACAAATTAAGCATCGGTTATATAATAAAGAGTTCAGTGTCAGTTGAAGAGGCCACTTATGAGCTGTTTGAGGTTTGTGTTAGCGTCTACCTCCTGAAAATTCTCTACTCTATACGGCTGCTCATCCGTGGCCAAGTTTAGGGAGAGGTTTACTTGCTCGTCAATTATTAAAATGGAATGAGGCTCTTCAGTAGATTGTACTAATATGTTCGAGGAAAGATCTTGCTATGACCTTAGATATCTTAGATATATAGTGATTTGACGTAAGCGTTGTTCGGATGTAAGTCTTTCCACGATAAAATGGCAATGGTAACTGAGTATACTGACTTTGACACATGACACGAATCACGCGTTATCTGTCAAAAATAGAACATTGAAAAACCAAACAGCAAATAAATCACCCTTTATATCTTAAAGTCACTTGACTTTAAGCCAAATTTACTTCTGTTTCCAAAGTACATGCTCCAATCGTGGACCTACACACTTCTTCAGGGAGTTCATCATTATACTGCGTAGAGTAACGCCGTTTTGTATGCAGTCTTAAATCCTGGTATATGCCGAATTCCCGATTGCGCATACCACATACATATGTTGTTGTTTGAGTTTGTCCTTCTCCAAACCTGGACCGGTTCCTGGTAGCTCGAAAAGAGAACGGTTAAACGGCACAACCTCCCCCGAGATAGACAGCGATGCCAAAAGTGTTGTAAAGGCTGACTTTGATAATCTAGAAATAAAGTTTATAGAAGACCAACGGCGGCTGGGTATATCCCGCTTTTCGGACAGGTCATACAGTGCGACCATGTGGCTGAGGGAGTTCATCGGCAACACGAAAGTTCCAGCCCATTTCTGGTCTACCAATCGTCGGTTATCCTCATGAATTACCGGCTCACGTTCTCAGCAGACAACAGGTACTGGACGCTGAGGTGGTGGGTGTTGGACGATGGATAACTATAGAACAGTTGTTGAGAATGAATGAAAAAGAAAAGAAAATTGTAATTTGCCTGCAAAAAGAGTTCCTCCATTAACCCAAACCATATTTCAGGTTTTCATTTCAATTTCAATTTTCGTTTCAATGCAGCGTACCTGGTCGCTAAAAGAAATTCCATTTCGTAAAAATACTAGGCTAACAGATGCACAGAAACACTTCCAACGAAATCGCATTCAATAAACCCCTACTCCTGTATCGCTAGGATACTCTGCACTTTTATGCAAAACAAATTCCACCCACTGCATCAGAGAGAGTTTTGCCACTGACGCTTTTTGCAGTACGTGCGAGTATTGCTTAAAACATGTTTGCCTGGTGCCAAATAGAATATTCGGAATACTCTTAATAAAATAGAATTTATATACAATTTATACAATCGCAGTTGGTCAGCAGATACATTCAATTTGAAATGTGAAAATGCCTTACCACTGTTTAAAAAAAAAAAAAGGTAACAAAAAGGACATCACCATTCATTGCTGCCTGCGATTTCTAAAATATTTGAAAAGTGTATAAAACGCAGAGTATTGAGGTAACATATTTAAACAATGACAACATTTTTTAAGTCCATTACAGTTTGGGCCTAGGACAGATTTTTCTACGGAACGCCTTTGGACTTTTGTTTTTATATTCAAAAGGTCTTAAATAATAAAAAATGTTGCGTGAACTTTTTGTAGACATAACCAAAGCGTTTGACACGGTTGACCACAATGGTTTGCGTCTTATTTAAGAAAAAAAAACAGAACTCAAAAAATCAAAAGTGATTTGAAAAAGATTGATCTAGGAGTACCACAAGGTTCAGTTCTCGTTCCGATTTTGTTCTTGATATACATTGTGTCTCCTAATTCGATGACGTTAATTTGGGAAATAATTCCTGGGTATATCACACGTTTTCGATTCTAACCCTCGATTTTCTGTTTAACGCTGTAGAATTCAGTGCTCTTCATCTTTGAAATCTAAGAAAACAATCTTATTTATGCTATAAAGGTGCCATTGCATGCTTTCAATTAAGATTCGCCAGCTCACCACAATTCGGCAACTCACCACTTTCGTGCAAGCGTAGCAACTCCTTTGCTCTTTCGACTCTAACTTTTTCTGTTGCGGTGTAAGATCGTGTGCTTTTTGGAACTTCAAATGGCTTGAGCTCAAGCTCATTTTTTAGTATGCGTTGCATTCGTTCCAACGATATGTTGAGCTCACGAGCTATTTTTCTTCCACTTCAACGCGGATTTCGCTCAATTTCAGCCTTCACTTTCCGAACCATTTCTGCCGATGTTGCTGTTTTTTTTTTTATGACCACCTCCATGGCGTTTTGCAATGCTGCCAGTATCACGGTAACGAGCTATGGTTCGAGACACAAATGATTTATTCACGTTGAGATGCTGAGGGGTCTAACGATAGCTACTTGTGCTTTTCCGGATAAAAATTATTCAACACAACTGAGGCGGAATCATCTGTCATGTGTCAAAATTTGAGCTCACTGTCATGAACGGTTTGGAAATTATAGCAGTCTGAAATTGGTTGCAGTTCGAGTCATTCAGGTTGTATACATATACTCCATATGGTACGAGTATTTTCCATCTGGTTGGAGGCGATTTTAAAAACGTTATATCTGCTACAAACACCAGGTTATCAGGAGCAGTAGTATGGAAATTACAACGATGGAATCAGCTGCCATTGGGTTGCCATGAATGATTTTATAGTTAAATCCTATACCAGCCGCTCCTTAACGAACTGAAATTGCATCAGATACACCTGGCAGCAGGATAAACTGAAAAGGATATCACAGAAGAGTGTACGCGCATGCAACGCCCTTTCTCCTATTTATCCTGTTTGCCATAGCAACTCACAATTTCGTCTGCCACAGTGGGAGTATGCTGTGCTGCACATTCCGTAAAATGCATTCTGGTTTATAGATATGCACACCTGAAGGAAGGCTCCACGAATAGTTTCGAATCCAGCTTGTTGCTGGAGGAGTGTTTCCATGCTTCCTGTTGGCCTAGTATTTTTTTATTAATAGGGTAACTTGACGCCAACTAGATTTACGTACAGATTTTAAAAATATTTTTACCACTCACTGCCTCGTCCACATTTTTAGAGTAAGTGGACTTATCAGGTATGAATGGTACCGGCGTCCTTGGGAAGTGACGTCTTTATTGATATACGAGTACTAGTATAGTAGAATTCAATTATCCTGGCAACAGAATGAAATGATAGAGTCGTCATAGAAGAATGGAAATGTTTTACGATGTCCTTTCTCCTATTTACAGATTTATTCACAATTTCGACTGACAAGATATTCGGAGAATGAACTTCAAATATTTTGAATACAGGTTGTTCCATTAAAAGTCTTTCTATGCCGTCTGTGGGCCTAGTAATCTTTTATTTGAAAAAAAAAAAAATAAAAAATATCTCCTCGGCATTGTGATTCGTTAACAACGGATGATAGTTAAAATTAGAATCACGGTTATGGCATGACTCTACGTATATTGTTCAAGGATGCGTTTAATATGCTAGAAACGTGCTCATCCTTTTTTTAAGAGAATATTTTAAGGATATTTTCCAGACGCAAAATATGATATAATCAAAATCCCTAGACCAGACGAGAGAAGTGAATAAGGGTGAGAGTTCGAAATTATTGGTGGAGATAGATATGTCTTTGAATTCTTTTTGGGGAAATTACATTTGTGCAGAAAGTCAGAGGACAAGATATATAGCTGGGATGGATGAACTCAACGGCGGCGGTACTAATCATAACAATCTCAGTTACTGTCCGATTCCCAGGCAAAAATAAATCTGTAATCAAGATGAAAAGGATTAAACACCAAAAGTAGTCCTCTTACCATCGAGATAGCCTCACGAACTCCTTGTGGCCCAAACGACTTGGAGGGCTAGAGTTTTGTTCACATATGTATTGCCCTCAACTGGCACAAATCCATGGCACAAATCCATGGCTGCTTTAGACATTCGATATTTCTTCACCTTACGCCGTATGTTGTATAAAAACATGCCAACCTGTTACGTAAACGTAAGAACAAAGGACAAAATAAAGTGTACGACTTGGTGTTACAAACTTGCACAGCTGTTCATTGAAACTTTAAGTTTAGAAGAAAAACTCCAATTCAACTTTTAGATATGAAACCATCCGTCTGCCTTTTGAGAATATAATCTGCCGTGCGTTCTCTCACTGCTAGACAGACCGGCAGAATCGAAATCTTGAGATTGAAAATTTCCCCGAAAACAATACTTGCCCGATATATGGTATGAACCTACGCAGAACAAGGATTGAAAAATGCGTGTAATGTGCCTCGTTTTGGCACTGGTAAACGAATATCCATCATCACTGTATCGGTCCGTATACTACTGCTCAGTCTGTTTCTATCTATTGGTAAAACATTAACTTGCTACGTTGCAGATTTAACTACCTTGTTTTAGTGATTGACAGCTAAAATTCATCCGAAGCATCTATTGATGTCGAATTGACTTGGTTTTGGATTTGATCTCTGAATTGGATATTTGTTAGGATTTTCAAAAATTTCTAAAATGGAAAATTTAAAAATTGGCCCTTCAACCAGAACTAGACGTTATCGGGTTATTTCAATAAAAGGCGATGGAAATTGTTTGTTTCGCGCTCTCTCACATTTAATTTATCACACGGTGACAAAACATATGATGTTACGAAGGCGCATTGTAAATTATGTCTATTCTAATTGGCAACATTTTCACTATCTCAGCAGTACACAAACTGGGGATAATTACCAGACTTGCGAGCATTATAAATTGGATATGGGTTTATGTGGTACCTACGGTACACTATGTGAAGTGATTGCAGCAGGAAAAATCTATCCATTTGTATTTGAAGTATGGATAGATGGCACGCTTTATTATACAACTGCGAATCACCACCAGGTTAGTTTGATTTCTAAAAAACTACGATTTTCTGGGAGTTTATCCAGTGGCCATTTTGACGTTTATGAAGATGTACGGACTTACGCCAGCCTTTGAAGTCTTTATACAAAGATGAAAGCCTAAAACCAGAACAATATACATTATAACAAGGGGGAAAAAAAAATGTAAGGAGCAAGCATAAATTAGGGAGACTGGAGAAGGGAGAAGATAGTATGAGAGCTCGAAACATTGAATCGGATGAAACTAGGAAGAAAGTGTTTGAGGCAAATAAGCCGCAGATTCTTAATGCCCTTCTAAGGGAGTTTGAAGATGAGAAAAAGCGCCACAGAAGCAGGTACACACTACAAATGATACACAATGGTTAATGAAAGAAGAAATAGACGGCAAAGGAGAAGATACAAACAATCCCGCAGGAGAAAACTGTTGGAGGAAAACAACAAAATTCAATAAAAAAAAAAAAATAAAAGAGTTTGGTTACAAACGTGCAGAAAGTAAATTTAATAAAAAAATTCAAACCTAACTGTTCATGAACGGACATATAGGTATATTAATTTTTTGTTTTATTTTTATTCAATTAGTTGATATTCCTTTTTAATTAATTTGTTGTTTGACTCACTGTACAATTGCACCAACAATTAACACTTTAATAACAATTACATTCTTGTGAGTTAGAATTGATTTTACGAGTACATTCCGCTTGCTGCGGGTATTCATTTGGTGGCTTCTGCCCTTGTAATGGTGCAAATCAATGCTGCAACGTTCCAGCACATATTTATTAATTCAACACCTAGTTAGGACCTCTTACGGGCTTAGCATAAACGTTTTGTGTGTTGTGTCTAGATGAAATGTATCCATAGATTTGGGTATAAACTGCATCCGAAATATTCGAACGCATACTTCTGCATAAAGATAGCAGTCAGAATGCATTTTAGGGATATGTGGCACAACATGCGCTCTCATCGTGTCAGACAATATTGTGAATGGAAATGGCAATAGGAGAAAAGATGTCGCATACTCTACTCCCCTCTACGGTGATTTCCTCACTTCATTCTGTTGTCAGGATGGTTTTCTTGTGTCTGTTGCAATTTCACTTCTTCATCAAATGCATCACAGTTCCCTAAATGACGTAATTTTTTTTTGTTGAGAATTCGCTCGCTATCAGTACTGTACAGCCATTCCTGATAGCCTGGTGTTTTCATCTAAAACTCATCCGCAACAAGTTGAAAAACATACTCAAAAAATGTTTTTAGCATTTCTCAAACTGTAGGACCGGACTTGAGATTTTCATTTTAACAACATTTGGGCAATGCATTAAAATCTAGACGTTGTCAAGTTACGTATTCATAAAAAAAAAATACCAGGAAAACAGAAGCCTATGCAACATTCTGGATGCGAAACTATTCGAGGAACCTATAACCCCTTCAGGTGTGCATATCTACGAGTATAAATCAGAATGCATTTTACGGATATGCAGCACAACGTACTCAAATGTGAGAGGCTGTGGCAAACAGGATAAATAGGAGAAAGAGCATTGCATGCGCGTACAGTCTTTTATGATCTCCTTCTCACTTCATCCTGTTGCTAGGGCACGTGTGTATCCCTGATGCATTATCCCAGTTCATTAAGCAGCGCATGATACAGGATTTAACTATAACATCATTCATGGTTGCAATTTCCATGCTACTGCTGCTGATAACCTGGTGATTATATTGTAGCAAACATAACGTACTAGATGAAAAATATTTTCCGGGAGCTTGACGTTTTTGCCAGAATTTTTGTAATCCGTTCGGATACTGGCGAATCTTATTTGCAATAACACCAAGCCCTCCTACGTTAAGGCGTAATGAAAGACACTGAATTAGTCCACAAAGTTGAGCACAACGTCGAGGGTTAGAATCGAAGATTTTGCGGGCAATTCAAAGCCCGTATGATTCCCAAATGAATCCGGAAATATTATTGTTAATATTATTCTTCCTCTCTGAATGTCCGAGGATGTCTTTATTTGCTTCTGATAGAGTTCAGACTTCAGGGCTATAGGCCCAACTGGATGAACTTATTCCCTAACGGGTGCGTCGAGGTTTAATAGAATTTCACAAATGTCACAAAAAGCGCAAGATGAGGCAAATAAAGTAGAGCTTAATACAAATGCGGGAAAAGCAGAGCGCCTGAGCCTTTTAAACTCCAACGCTCAACTCAACATTGCCGGACAGCAAGTCGATATTTCGGAAGCATTGTCATGAGAAGCAGAATTGGGAAAGCTAAAGCTGCGTTTGGAATGGTATCAAAAATCAGGAAAAACAATGTTTTCAGCACAAAAACTAACCTGGGACTGTTCAGATGCAATGTAGAATCAATACGGGTGTATTAATTGAAGACAACCTGACCTATAGAAGTCACCATACGGAGGACAAAGTGGCAATGGATTGATCACACCTTATGGCGTGAAAACGAGCCTATTGCGAAATATGCCATGCAGTGGAATTCACTCATGCAATCAGTAAACATTGCGAAGAACAGTCGAAGAGGGATCAAGGCTACTGGGAAAGAATTGGAGTGAGCTGAAACAGAGTGAAAGCTGAGTAATAGGATTTAAGTAAACAAGTAAGCAGACCCTATGTCCTGTCAAGCTTACCACGTTATATGCTGATTCCAAACAAGTTTTTAACCACGATAACGCCCAGATACTTAGCTTTAATCCCTGGATGAGCCAATTATGTCGGCTTCCTCCTTTTCATTTAGTTTTGAGAAAATGCACTGAAAGTTCATGACTGTTGTACCAGTTGTAGATAAGTGGGAAGACCGCCAGCGCTTTAGCGCAATTATTAGGCGAGCCTACTAAACTAGGAATGAAGATTTTCTTTAGGATTGCCAGAAATTGATACATACATACATCAGTACCAGACGACTGCAACTCTATGACCACAATCGGTGCTGATAGCCAGCATTTTAGATGTCAAATGATAGTATGAAGTTCGGGAGATAACTCCTTTCTCGCAAAAAAATGGAGCTTGGTAACGCCATCGTAGCACACTCCCCACCATACCATTACAGACGCGGGATGGTGGCCTCTTTGAATCCTCGGGATGAGTTGGGATGCTTCTCTGGATGACCGAGCATACACACGATCGTTCTGCTTATTGAACGATTCTTCTTCGTCAGTAAACAGAATTTGTCTATGAGCGTTCTTCGCGTACCGGCTGAGTAACGCTTTCATTCTTCGCTTGCGTTTTTCCTTCAATGAGTCCTAAATCTTCTTTGATAATGCGACACATGGATTTTTGCGAAATTTGCATTTCCCGTGACAAGATTTTCTGTTTTCGCAGCGATTTTCGATCGATTCGTTTCTTCACGGCTTTGATCGCTTTCGGAGTTCTCACAGTGCGCGGACGGGCCGGATCTTTGACGATTTCGTACTCCACCAGTATCTTCAAACAACTTCACAGCACGATACACAAAATTGCAAGTGATTCCAAGCTATCGCAATGTCCTAAAAATATCGCCTTTTTCCATGTTGCATTTAAGTAGGCCAACTACAACAATACGATTTTCGATGTCGCCCCATTAAATGATTGTAAGCAATTAATGTTAAAAACTTTTTATGTTACAATGAAGCATAAATATCAACTGTCAAATCGCAATCAATATGAAATGGATGCGCCCAGTGTTGCATTCGTAATGAGTGAGTTCAGTTGTGTACTAGTATTTATGACTTGACTAGGTATGTTATACAAGTTGCACTAAAAAATATGCTAAGCACTTGCATTGCAACATATAATAAGTCCCATCTACCTGTCATCACAAGAGTCAATGAGTGCACCTACTGTCTTTGATATCGGCGGTATTACGAAGCTTAGATTCTGAGTTTATATTCGACATAATAAAACAAACCCTCGGTCTTTTAAATCGACTGTCAGTTGCGTATAAGCCACTCCCACGATTCTTGTTAAGTATTATGCAAAGTTTTGTATTCAACACGGATTATTGGATAATTGAACAAGAATTGAGACAGAAACTTCCTTGTTTTTTCGATTTACCATATTCTCAACCTGTCAATAGAAATTTACCAAATTTTTGGGTCGATTCCAGGTATCTGGGTATGGATACGCGGCCGCAAATCTTTCGCAGGATGTAGCGTCCATCAGTCTCATTCTTAGAGACGGAATTTTTAGCACAGAATTGCCATGACATTCAAGAGTCTGCTCTGCGGGACCCATCTGCCAGAGGGTATAGCGAAACTCTCGGCTTAATGCAGTGCTTGCTCTCTGCATTGTTCAGACGGTTGCTGTTTCCAACATTCCCCATAAAATAACAGAAGAAATGGCCGGACCCTTATATGTAAGTCGATGTCCACTCCTTTGTCGTTTCGGGGTTTTCAAGGAAGCCACTGCAAATGCAGTCTACACTTGTGATTATCCTTCAGTGCATGGCTTTTCTGAAGCCGTTTCACATTTGCGGCTTTTCAAATCAAGTCGTCGGTAGAAGTACCGAGATAAACAATAATATGAAAATCCTAAGACCATATCATAGAAAGAACCACAGTACTCATCGGAATCGAAAAATTTAGCAACTTCTATGTCAGCAATTAAATGGACGGGGGACTTGGTGATTACAGTGCTTGAGCCCTTCCGTCAACTTCATTCCCAACTGAAGTATATTATGAGTACATACTCATACTTAAATCCTTTTGTCGTAGCTCTTCTATACTGCTTACCAATTTAAGACTTACACAGGATGTCTTTGGCGTTTAACCCAAACACTTTATAATTGATGATTAGTCAAACGTTGTTGCGATGTTTCTATGGAGCAAACTGCATCCGAAATATTCAAGAACCCCTCCCATACTCCTGCATAAAGATAGCAGACAGAACACATTTTAGGGATATGTGGCACAACATGCGCTCTCATCGTGTCAGACAATGGAAATAAGAGAAAGGACGTCGCATATGTACTCGTACACTCCCCTCTACGGTGATTTTCTCACTCCATTCAGCTGTTGCGAATTCAGTTCATTGGCGTCACTCGTCAATCGTTGCTAGTATCGTACACCCATTCCTGATAGCCTGGTGTGTGCATCTAAAACTCATTCGCAGCAATTTTAAAAAAATATACTCTCAAAAACTCGACGAGCAAAATAGATTTTTTGAAAGAGATTTTAATTTTAACCGTCAATGTCCATTCATTCCATTACATTTACATTGTCAATGCATTAAAAATCTAGATGCTGTCAAGTTACGTATTCATGAAAAAAATACTAGGCCAACAGGCGGCATAGAACGACTCCTAATGCAACAAGCTGAATTCGAAAATTTTCGATGAACCTACGCCAATATTCCTTTACATTGTGACCAGAAACAATTTACGGAGATACGGATGCATCACAACATATGATGCGAATGACTGGGGTAAACAGGAGATACATTTCCATTCTTCTATTGTGTTGTTCTCATTTTATTCTGTTGCCAGGATACTTTATGTACGAGTATCTGATAGAGGATTTTACCATAACATCACTCGTGACATCACTCCCAAGGGACGTCATAAAGCTTTCGCAAATACGAGTAACTTCGAAATTTCACCCGATTCTAGTATCATACTTCTATTCCTGATTTATTGGTGATTATAGTAGACGTAGCTTCTAAACAATGTCCAGACGGATGGACTTTATCAAATCGAGATATGACGCATTTAAATTGATATTGAAAGAATGCTGCTTCGTCATGTCTCCTTGTAGGTTTGAATCGGCGACTCTGCGGACACTCTGATGACCAATATGTCGGGAATACATACTCGTACTCGTACTCGTACTCGTACATCATTGCTCTCCAATTGGATCTGCATCAATTTATTCGATAGTTGGTCGTTGTACCAAGCTCTTTCAATTGCATATTATGGTGCACTACAGCAGGTACTGTATGAGCCACTGCCTCATCTGTGTTATGCAATAAATGGAAGAGATTCTGTCATTGCATTTTGTTGCTGCATATGCCTGGCAAACGTTGGAAATATGGCAAACGTTGGAAATATGGCAAACGTTGGAAATATGGCAAATTGGATCTGCAAATGCATCTGTTTGCCTGTTACATAAATATTGGAGGAACATTTTTCGTTGGTTGAATGATTCAGATTATGGAGAGGTCGGTCGACACGACACCATGGACTCATTGAAATTATTCGTATAACTTACATATGAATTGGACAATTTATGTTTGCCTGGTGATAGCTACGATATCTGGACTGTCAAACTATGAATGGAAAAGATGGGAAAGCTTAACGTATTTTCAAATGGCGCGGACCCTTCCAGTGTGTTCTTCGCAAACGAAGCTAACTTTTCAGATAGGAGCCAACAGAGATAGTACTTTTTCTGTTACATGGTCACCTGATATTCAGATGGACAACTGAAAATTTGCGTATTTTATACGATTTCGATGAAAATTTTTGATGGACTTCATCGCATTCTAGTTGCATGAAGACTGATTGTAATCGGCACAATTATAGTCATCGAGCTGCAAGTGTCAACATTTATACAGCATAAAGCACGTGGTTTACGTTTGCAGCATGCGCATTGTACTGAACTGCAAGAGAAAACCAAATGCGGCTGCAATATTCGAGAATGGGCATAAGTGGTCTTCCTACAACATGATGGACCACTATGGGACTACACTGTTGACGTTATGAGAGCTGCAACTGCTTTCATTATTTCATATCCTTCGTCTGCTTCATTGACATTGATGAATCTGACATCCGATGACGTAAGTCAAAACTTTTCCGTGGACAAATAGGATTGACAAGTTTTTTTTTTTTTTAAAAAAAAAATGCAAAACCTGCGAGCCTGGTAACTCAATCAGCAGATTGGGGTAACTTATCCCCTTTAGATTACGTTTGGCTGCAGCAAGTGAATGAAGAGGGGTATGTTTACAGAGGTGTACCCCTCTGTAAGCTTAACCCCACAAAACACAACAAATGCTGCAACAACAAAGAGTTACTGTCGGTTGAGTGCCCTGCAATCTGGCTGCTCTGACTCATTCCACAGCTACCAGAGAACTCCTGGTTTGATGAAACTTAGGAAAGGGATAGAAGTCTTATAGTAGAGTAATGGGAAAGCGATAATGCATGCTGTTTGATGAAGGCAATAACCAAACTGTTGTACCATTCATATCGGACAGTGGCAATTTAATCAGCTGGAGCTAAAGAAAATTTCGTAGATCGTATCTTAGTTTCTCGTTCCAGACTTACCGAAGTAGGGTTGTATCATGGTGTTAGTTTTTATTTTAGTAGCAGGCCAACTAGCAGCCTACCCACCGACAAAATTTGTCTGCTAGTAAAGCTACTAGTTGGGTACCTAGTTCACTCTCGCTAAACACATGTAAATCCTAGGCAAGATGCTTAACATATCTTCCAGTTTCTGTATATGAAAGCCTGCAGTCAATTGAAAACAATCTCATTGGCCTGGATTCTCAATCAATATGAACAATTTCTTTACTTATTTACTAAAGGTGGCGCTACAGTCCGAGGTGGGCATCGATATTTAGTCTAGCTGGCTCCAGTTTCGCATGACAAGTTATCGGAGGTCTCCTTTCACTTGCGTGCGCCACCTGAGTCGCGATAGGAGCATTGGTGTTACTCGCCGATGTCACTGCACAGTCCGGATTGTTCGTCGTTGTATCTATGCAGGCGGGACCGAAAATTACCCAAAGAATTTTCCTCTCAAAGCAACTAACAGCGCCCTCATCCATTTTTGATAAAGTCCATGCCTCAACGCCAAATGACGTTCTGGGATTATAAGGGTCTTGTACTCGTATAAGGTCACTTTTTTTTTTTGAAAGAACTTAACACTCAAGAGGGTATTACTACTCTTAAGATGCTGGAACACATGTTAAGTTTTTCGGAAAATTGCATAGAGGGAGAGAGAGATAGATGTTTGGGCTCGGTGGTTATTTCGCTCGATGGGTAGCATCCATGGGGAGACGTTTTAGGCAACCATTCATCTAACGAGATTTCAGGTGTATTAGAAAACGGAAACGAAATCGATATAATTGCTACCGATTTTAGCAAAGTCTTGCGATAAAATTTCGCACGAAATAATCCTTCTTAAGCACATAAACTCTCGGGTTTCAATCTTATTTGACAAATCATTAATCCAAATTCTTTTTAGATCTTCTATTTCTGGTCCCATTCTGATCTACATCCGGTGTACCCCAAGGAAGTCATCTCGGCCCTCTAATATTTATATTGACAACCAATGATGTAGATTTCATTATCAAAGAATCCCGCAGCTTATTCGTGTAAACGAGTGCCCTGCCTCCGTACAGGGATCGCTTAAAATTAATCAATCTTCAGCCCTCTTTCTTCATCAACTACTTACTCACTGGTTGTATTGACTGCTCTACATTGATATGGACTAATGCCAATCCACACAACCGTAGGTTTGCACCCCTCTTCCACTTTAAGATCAGCGAAAACAGCCTTCGAAAGTCCCTCTCCCAAGATCCTTAACTCCTTGCCCTAATCGTTATGTGTTTGTACTAAGCATTAAATAAACTGTCAATCAATCTTCCGATTCTAGCCGTCCGACGTCAAATCCCGAAATTCGGGATATCCGCCACCGTACCTTGGTTCAAAGTCGATGTTTTCCCCTCGGCTGGTTCGAACAACCATAACACTGGAAGAGTGCCTTGTGTCGATTTCAATGTGGCCAGTCTGGCTGAAAGTTGATTGATCAGGAGATCTCCAAGTCCTCTTATGAATATCAAGATGCCGGAACTGCGTGTTAGCTACGTCCAGGGTCTTTGCTAGTTGCCGACTGCCAGCGGTTTTTTTAAGGTTCAGACAATCCATGTGCAAATTCGAAGGCCGTTCTTTTTGTCAATTGAAGTCTACCCTGAAGGATAACGCAGTGTAAGAAAATCTCCCCTAGATGCCCTTCACAGGTTGAAGGAGCCTTCAAACCATCTTGGAGTACGCGACTAGAAGCTATTGGCCGTAGATCGCGCTAACTAGAGAGGTTTCATCTATCTATTTTCAAAATGTTGCTGGAGTAGAGGTTTTTGTATATCAAATCATGAATGCATCTATTGAAACTTTGAATCAAAGATGCATGAGTCAGATTAAAAATTCACCTTCCGCAACCCACAAACTAAGGACACCAATGACGAGCCCCAAGTGGAGCAACATTTTAGTCGCTCAATGGCCAACGTCACATTGATGGATGATGGAATCCTTTTACCAGTTAGAGGATTATTACTGAATACCTACTCTGCAGTTTCAATCGCGTGGGGGAATACAGCATTAGGAATTGAATGAGTGCTACTTCATGCTGACCTGGGTGTCCGGGACCCTTTTCTCTCCTACAATTTTTACATAAGGCACGCTTAGTAAGCATATGCATGTTTTGTATACCAATGTACCCCGTTTGAGTGAGTCCCGCCAATATCATCATCCACTGCCACACATGAGGATGTATTCACTTAGTTTGTTGGAACTGGATTGGACTACTATGGCTAGACTGAAATCTATTTCATAAAGGGTTCACATCCTGTTTTCTCTTAGCTCCTATTCGGATGCGGGATGAATGGCATCGTGAGTACGAATGACACACCTAGGTGCAGTTCTGTTTTTAGATTCTCTGGGAACCCGCTAGAGCTGGAAACTAATGTTATATGAGCGTTCACTTCCTATATTGTCTTAACTCCTAGTCGGATGGGGGATGAAAGTGTTCATAAACGATTTATATTTGGATTTTTATGGTTTTTTTTTTTTTTTTTTTTTTTTAAATAAGGTATAACGGAGGTTCCACATAAACTAAAAATACAGCATTCAGTGAGTAGAGCTGAAAGAGAACCACCTCTCATGCCATATGCATGTGGGTATACAGCTCAATGCACCCAACCCTTGTCAGTCACTGAAATCTACAATATCTATGCGAGTCAATAACATGCCGCAATGCATCGTGTAAAGAACTCTTCTGCTTTTCATGTCCATCTGATACATCAATTTGTAAGACCAGTGTTAAATGATGAACCAAGGAGCACTATGTTTACCTTACGACTGCCACTTGTTTTTTGTAGAGATTCAACCGAGTGCAGAAAGAAAGTCTCCACCAAAATGCCAACTATGCAATTTGCAAACCAATATATCGATACGTTGTTGGTAGGTTGGTCGTAAAGCATAATTGATGGCAACTTCACCTTTTGAGCATCCTGGTCGCCTGATATCAGCATGGAGAACTGCTCAGAATCTGTAAAAATTGTAAATTTTTGCTCAGCAGTGGGTGGGTTGTGGGTTGAGTGCCATGGAGAATAAGGATGGTTAGGGTGATAAGGGGTTGTTAAATCCAGTAGAACGGGAATGAAGATGGGTGTTTTTGGTAGGATGAAGTTGTGGTGTAGCTTAAGTAGGACGGGTAAGATGGCAAAACTGGTGGGGTTGATGGGGAATAGAAATGATGAAGGGGATGTTTAGCGATGGAGGGGATATGAAACGCGCAGAAGTTAAGTTATATGTTGCCCCACTTTCTTGCAGCCAAAGAGGGGAATAAGGGGTTTTTAGTCCAACCCCTCTAGTGTTCAGAGATGTTTTAAATAAAATTCCCCCATTTTTGGTAGGAAATTGCCTGAACCAAGAGCAATTTAAATTTAAAATACAACAGCTGGGCGAACCTACAATTTTTTGCTCTATCGCCTGATCCAATTATGATGAGTCGTCTGAAACATCTTAACTCAACAAATGGACCTCCTCTGATTGAAAAAATGTAAACCAGATGGGTATTTTGGGCTGCTCAAACCTTTTTTTTATCGAATCCTTATAAGCAGGCCATCAAATATATCATATGTGGTAGGATAGGTTTCGCTATGGTTGTTGGCGACCTCATCAAGCACAGGAGATGAAAAGATTATCGGCTTCTTTCAAAAAGAAAGAAAACAAAAATAGAGAAACGCTCGTTGGAAGACATGCCAAGGCACTACTGCAAAAACTGTGAGTGCTCAGCAGATTTTTTTAGAAGCTTAAAAGAATAGGCGCGATAAACATAGATTGCACATGGAACAGACTATTGACACAGCAGTACTTATGTCAATGCTCCGTCATATGCAGATGGTGTAGCTCCACTGACTGACATTTTGTTCTAAAAGGAAAGACCGAGTTGTCTAACTCATCGTCTGAATCAAAATTGCGAGAATGGAGCTCAATTCACTGAGACATGTCTATCTCTCATCCACAATGGGATCGCGAGGAGTGAGATCGTTGAGGACCATGCTAAGCATAGCTGAGAGAGCCACTTCTCAGGAGTTCTGACTAGGTCACTGCTGACATCTATTTGACTCAACGAATTTTGGTACCCTTAAAATGTTTGCACAGATGTTTGCGCAAGCAAAGGAAGTTAGGGAGGGAAAAAAGACGGATACCGATTTACGTTGGTTTTGAATGTTTGAATGAATGAAGAACTCGGCAGGGCATTTCATAACCGAGTTGTATAGCTAAGGAAAGAATCACAATATTCCAGAATTCGTCCGAAAGTGGGCTTAAGGATAAACTGATGACCATTCATAGCGAGGCGGTTGTTACGTTTGAGGGGCTTGAGAGGGCGGAATGCGATTGGCAATTTCGGTAGAACACTAGTGATGAAAATAGCGATAGAACAAGGTAGAAGTACCAGACAAGAGATCTTTGATTTAAATTAAAAACAGTGTCACAGACAAAATGGAACCCTGTGGTATACCAACATTGAACCTTTCGAAGGGTAATTTTTAATTCTTTGAAAACGTCCCAATTAGGAACATTTCCCCTTAAAGCCAATGCACAAACCCAGCAAATACACCTACCATTTATTTATCAATTTTCATTGAATGAATGAATGAAATAAATGAATGAAACCAGATGCTTGCAGCATAAGCCTGGCAAGTACTTGTACATGGAGGGGCACACGAAATTACGTTAAATCACTAGGCTCTCAGAAATACTTCTGCAAAGAGCAAGCGAATCTTATCGATTTATGGACACTTAGGGGATACTTCATGTTTCTCCTATCCTCTGACTGCACAGCAACAATGTACGAGTACAGTATGCAGCAGCAATCAATTGGATATGTACGAGTATGTATCTTTGGAGGAATATTTAACGAATAAAATTTGTGTTTCTCCTTTCCGGTTGAATCGGAATGATATTTTATCTGGATATTCCTATTACCCCTGTACTAGCTCGTGTACAGCAAGTTCCATTTCCGTTAATTTGTAGTTACTAACATTTGTCAATATGAGGTTTATGGTCAATATGAGGTTTATGACGATTGGTGGCCTTTTGAAGAACCACTTTTTTGTACAGAGATAAGTGGGACCTTTGATTTGTACCAATTTCGAATTACAACAGTGAGGGACTTTTTGATCGTCGTATTGTACACGGGGCATATCTCTCATTTTAAAAATAGAAAACACGAACTTAATACCGACCGCATCAGATTTCAACAAGTTTCATTTTCAAAGATGATTTACAGAGCATGTACGTGCGACCAGAATTTCGAATTCTTTAAAAATTTCAACCCAGCAATTGTGGGAAGTGTAAAATTGTGTTCCCCATCTTTGTAAGCGGGGTAGTTGCACTTTAACTGTTATCATCTGCTGTGATTTTTACAGAGCGCAACTATCCACCCCACATACTAATACAACTACACTTGTTTAGTGTATCGAAATTGCACATCCCTATGGGAATTGCAATTCTTATCAGTAGGGGTAGCAATTTCGATTTCAACCCCCGAGAGCTGCTTTGTTTTTTCTAAGGCCGCGCCTCTAATAGATTTTCAGTTCTGGCTTGAAAATATAGTTTCAGCTAAATGAAAGCAAAAAGATCCTATAAATGAACCCCGCCCTATTTTCGACTTCACGGTGGGTTGGGTAGTGGGTTACTTTTATTATAATTTGTCTTGAAGTTGTATGCGATTAGAGGCAGTCGATTGATGTCGTTTATTTACACGACTGCTGTAATCTGGTCGGTCGGTGGGGCCGAATTTCCCTATACCTCTATGATATAAAGTTAAAGTGCTTTAAAGCCATATTTATGTATATACCTCGTATGTATGTTAGACTTTAAGCAATTAATACTTAAATGGTAGTCATCGAGAATAAGTAATCAGCATTCAAATTCAACAAATTCCCTTGTAGTTGTTAGATATTTTTAGCGGACTTTTTCAGCGAAGCCCCACTATATATGGTATAACTATAGAAGCGCTTTCTCAGTATTTATCACATCTTGATGCCTTGTAAAAAGAGTAAGCTGTTCGACGGTTGTTCCCGTCGGAACTTATCATAATTCGAAAACTCACGGAGGACGTGTTTCGAGTCAGATTTCACTTATTTAGTTCGCGGTATACATGGACTTCAAGCAATATGTCTCACCACCCCCATTACTGTTTTTGTTCCTATGAGTTGGATTCGAGAAGATTTCTTAACCGAAACGAGCAAATAATGGAGCTGTTCGAGTTCGCTGTTCCATATCTTCTGCTCTTCATCTTTTCATCCGCTTTCAATAGGATCCTTGCTTTTATGCTATAAAGTGACTGGGATAATCAAGGTCATATATAGAGTCCCCTTGGTTTTTTGGAACAGGGCCTTACTACTACAGCGATTAGAAATAGTGTTTCCTCTAATGTGGATCGGGCATACGGTGATGAGATTCTAATTCATCATACACTCTGACCATATCTGAGAGCATGCACCACTATGCTCTTCACAAAGTCATTTCCAGCAGCTTTGAATACCTCGTCCGGTAGGCTTAGATATTGCTATTCTTACTTCGTTCTGGTCGTCTAAGTTCTATGGTCTATTCTGCATGTTGACGGGATGTTGACTGCTGTAGAGTCCGCGGAAAAAGTTTTTCCATATTCTCACCACCGAATGTGACTCTATTACAACGTTTTCTTATTCTTCTCTACAGGTTTCTGTACGGATTTTCTTGCCTTTACATGTTCTTTTTTACCTGTTGGTACGTACCTTCATACGTTATTCCTGAAGTACACTCTCTCAATATTTTCGACGCGCGCTTCTCGTCCTTCGTTGCAGCGCAGCATTATACGCTTCTTGTTTAGCTGCATGTACTTGTCGCCATGATTTCCTGGAATCTTTGATAGCATGTTGTCAGTATTGCCACTGGTCTTTGGTACTTGATATTGGCAGCATAAGAGTTTTTGAGAGATTTCTGGATACGCGTTCGGTGAGAACCCTGGCGGTCTCTTGCGTAAGATCAATAAAATGAAAACATATGCCGTTGCCACCTTAAATTCCACATTTTGCTTGTCAAAAAGCATCTGTCAAAGTAACGCACCCAAATTTTCAGACAGATCTGTCAAATAGTTTTGTTGTGACAGCGATTTGAAACAGATGCCTACGGGAATTCTCGTAAAATGGAAAATAAGTGAATTTCGTGTGCTCCTCGAATGCTTATTATGGGGACTCTTCACCATCGATTGGAACCATCCACCACAGCACACATGACGCCGAACGTTCTGAGGTCACGACACCAGAAATGGTCAAGTGCCCGAACTTGAAGAGGCTACAAGGCTTATCACATGGATCAGCATGAATCAATTTGCAAAAATATCGCATTTTCCCACAATTGACAACCAACGCAATCGTTTGGCCATGTTCAATCACAATCCGAACAAGTTTTTGCGCAATTTCGCAAATGTGGACGAAATATGGATTCATCACAACACACCAGAAGCCCAGGAACAGTTGAGTTAGTCGACTTCTCCTGGTAAATCGAAGCCGAAAAAGGCCAAGGTGCGTCTCTCGGCCAACGACATTTTTTTTTTGTGTCATTCCCATGGATTACCTTGAAAAGTGTATAGCAATCACCGGTATCTATTGGATTGATTCAACACCGCAAAGACTGTTTGTTATTTTAATTCTTTGTTGTGGAGCTTGGGTAATCTGCATTCGCACATTGGCTGCAAGAAGATGGTGATTCAAGTCCACGTTGGCTGTCCAGAACGTCAATCGAAAAATGATCAATTTGATTTAACGTTTGATGATTCCGAGGCTGCCATGTCACCTTATGTATATTGAGCTGAGGAAACCATGTGTTTGCTAAGTCAATAAGCCTAAGTCCGTTGTCAGACGACGTGGTTTCTTGTAGGCTTTGTCCCATCAAAGATGTTCTCCTCGCCTAGTATGATTTTAAAGTCAAACTTCGGACATTGCTCATACGTCTTCTCGAAGAGGTCGTAGAAACATTCTTTTTTTCATCTTCCTTATGATCGGCCCATTCTATCGCACTACCTGGATGGCAGTTATATCTGCAAATAGCCCTTTAAGGGTCTGAACATTTCACGTACCGTAGATGGCTGCGGCTCAAGTGATAGTGTATTGGCTTCCCAATCGGATGGATCGGGGTTCAATATCAGCCGTGCTCGAAAGACTTTTTTTTTTTCAGGGAACTAAAATCTTCCCATTAAATGGTGGATGCCACCCATGGAGCGGAATACCCACTGATCCCAAACATTTTTCTCTCTCTTTCTCTATCCAAGTTTTTGGAAAATTGTGAGAGAGATGATCTGGCATTTTAAGAGTAGTCACACCTTCTTGAGTGATCAGTTCTTTAAAAAAACGTGCAAATCCGAATGTCGCTGTCCTATATATGTTTGCTAGCGTCGTCTATTTTGATCCGAGGGCTTTAGTTGGTTCACACATCTTCCGTATAGGGTTGTGAGCCCGATGACGACGTAGGCCAGTATAATGCTACTGGCAAATGGCAAGCGTTTGCATTTTAACCTGCATGAGTAAGCCCTTACCGGGACCACCACTGGGAGGTAAGGCAAGCACTTTGCTACGAACTCGGTCGTTGCGCTGCTACTTCAATCCAAGTTATAGGACACTCAGCGGTTCCCAGATCAATTGGCACGCAGGTCGCGGAAATACAATGAATTTTTATAGAATCTACGAAGCCCGGGTAGTATCATACTCACTTCTCTAATTGTTGACAAGAAGTTTGCTTAGCTATTTCGACTTTCACAGTCACGCTGACAGATAAGATATATAAGATAGATCGACTAATATTCATCGATAATCTTTTCTTTATCATTAACTTTAACAGCACATTTTGAAAGAGGCAGAGGCAAGACCTACAGCAAGGTTTGTCAATTAATTACTACATGTAAGCTTGTAAATATATCTCTGTTGCTTATATCCAAAAACCGAGAAACTATTTCAATACGTTTTTGTTGATAGCTATGAGATATAAAATATAAGGGAACCTGCAAGATGGACCATTTAAATACGTTAATAATTTTTTTTTTGTTTTAACTGATGTTGCTCTTATTTGCAACTTGTATCTGTAATAAACGAGTAATATATGTACGATATATTTTAATAGAGGATCTTATATGGCTAGGAAAGAACGCAGTTTATATTTAGAAACTGTTTTAGAAATATAAGTTGAATTTTTAAATAAGATAACAAGCCTACAAATTTTTGAGTGTGCTGCAAAAAGTACAAAGTTACTTCAATTTTAATTTGCTTTACTTTACAAACCTAGAATTTTTATTGATGTTTATGGCAGTGTCTAGATCAATGTCAGAAACACCATTTTTGTGATATCACTGCCACCCTTTCCATATTTTTCCTATGCATTTCTAAGGAGGATATAATTTTTCTCATGCCCTGCTTTTGGGACATGTTAATAATACTTTGTACTGCAGTCGTTTTACCTAAAATGTAACCCTTACTTGACCGCATAATGATAGTTATAGTCTCATTACTTGTTTCCATATGGAGTGAAGCTAAAGTTTTGCCAGAAACCATCCAGAACAAAGGTTTGTGGTAAACAGTCCCAGTTCGGTCTTAGTGCTGTTCCTTTTCTAGATCTTGGAAAGCATACCACATAAACCATTAAGCTTGGGGCATAAATGCCGACTCCACATAAGATGAGTCGAAAATTCCGATTGAGACAAAGGCAAGGATGATTGACTTTAAAGACGACACCTTTTTTAATGGGTGGGAACCGAGGATGGCAGGCATAGGAGCAGTAGAGTAGAGTGTCCCTCTTACAAAAAAGGTTGAATCAAGTTTACTTTGCTTACCATTATGGACATGAGCTCTTGATATCCATAATTCGTTCGATGAGGATTAATGGGAGGAGCAGACCTTTAGATTAGTTGTTAGTTAGAAAGGGGGAAGAGACAATGTTGCAAGCTAAAAGTCGATGAATGAAAAATGTATCACCAACCCTACGACGTGCTATTAGTAGTCCATAACATTCAGGCAATCGAGTTAAGGTGGTAGGTTGAAGGTTTTAATCTAAGAGAATCCTCAGAATATGAAAATAATTCGTCGTACAGGTTATCCTCGGAATAGATTTGAGATGTAAAAGCGTTACCAAACTTAAGTGGCGTCTTCCAGAAAAGTAGTTTTAAACGACTCATGACACTGCCTACGGACAGAGGATAAAAATGTTGCTAGACGGGTTTTTTTTTTTTAGAGTACCCGGCGGACTTTTACTTTTTAAACAACTTCACCAACTTGATTCGGATAAGTTTTCCCCTATGAATGTATGTATGATGTTCCAGGTTAGGGTTGGTAAGTTTTTTAGAATTTCATTTCACTCTGGACGCTTTTTTTTATAGTGTTTTTGATATTCTCCATTGGATTGGGATCTAGACTGGAAGGAAGATACATTAAGTACTTTTCAGACTTATTTCTAAAAATGTTATTCTTTCTTTTCCATCCCCAGAGGAGCATCTCCAGACAATCAATTACGATTGTGTTGTCTCTGCGTTGAACTTTAAAAGTGCCAATGTCATTGGATTGTCTTTCGAAGTAAATAAAGAAGGCTTTGTTGCTGTTTTTTTTATTTTTTGGTGATCTCAATCTGAGCATATTAGAAGATTGTGACACCTCAGTTACTTGTTTTCGATGACAGCACATGGACTAGTATCCTTTATAAATGTTGGTCTGGCAGCTTCATTCGGGAAGTGTTTGTATCAAATTCAATGTTTCCCTCTATTCTTGCGAAAGGGCTGTTTTTGATTACGACGTATATGACCACTGTAAGACGGGCTTGATAGTTGACTCCTCCTCCTCAATCAAGATCGATTTACCTAACCTCGAATCTTTGCTGGGTTTTGAGTTTTGCCAGGATGCCTATGTGGACCCAAATCCATCTAAGGCATATGATTTATTTTTGGCTACCCTCGTAAAGAATATAAATGACTGCAATTAATTAGTAACAAAAAAGAAGTGTTAAATAAAAAACTTCAGCCCTGGATCACAAACAGCCTAATTTTGAGAGGAAACAAAAAGGCTAAACTACGAGTTCAGTGTAAAAAGCATCCTCTCAATCGACATCGAAAAAACAAACAATACAAAAACGTGTCAATTTCTATAAAACAAGAAATAAAAGTATGCCTTGATGAATTTTATAAGGCTAGACTTAGGATAGCTAAGAGTGTTTTAAGAAATGAATGGAAGGTAATCGACAATACCACCTTGATCAACAAGTTTTCGGAATTTATTCAGAAAATTAAAAACACAAGTTTATTCATCGAAATCTATATTGGCCCCTTCAGAGTAATCCCCATCGACTGCAACATACTTATGCCAGCGCTTGATCCAATCCTCGAAACATTTTTTAGATTCGGTTTTCGGTATGTCCATCAGTGCTTCCTGCGATTTTTCCATGACTTCCTCTCGGCTGCTGGTTTTTTTAACTCGATTGAACAGAAAAAAGTCACAGGGAACCAAATCAGGTGAATTCGGTGGCTGTTGGTTGGTATTTGTTGCATTTTTCGTCAAAAAATTACGAATAATGAAGGCACTGTGCGACGGCGCGTTATCATGGTGCAAAATCCACGAGTTTTCTGCCCACAATTCTGGTCTCTTTCGGCGAATTGCTTAATACTCTTTGTTTACTGTCTGGCCTTCTGGCAAAAATTCGTGATGCACTACACCGTTGTAATCCATGAAAACCGTGAGCATTGCCTTCTTTTTTGACTGAAAACGACGTGTTTTTTTTGGTCTCGGCTCATTTGGTGAACGCCATTCACTTACCTGATGTCTGGATTGCGTGTTGTACTCATAAACCCACGGCCACGTCTCGTCTCCAGTAATGATCCTTTTGATAAATGTGGGATCGGATTCAGCCTCGCAAAACATCTCCTTTGCGACGTCAACACGATCTCTTTTTTACATGAAATTGAGGTCTTTTGGCACCAACTTTGCTGCTACACGACGGAAACCCAAAATGTCACTGGACGGATCCATAGGCAATGTTCAAGTCCTCCGCTATCTCTCTGATGGTTAATTTGCGGTTATTGACCAACATTTCTTCTACTTCATCAATGTTTTCGTCGGTTTTTGATGTCGATGTCAATCTTAGATTGGTAAACGACCGTTTTCTTTAGAGAAACGTTGCCGAAAAACACTTTTCCAACATTTCCAACGTTCGCGCACCATTAAATCCGTTTTTTTACGCAAAATTTAATACTCGTACAAGTTCGTTGTTGCAAATTGAAATCCATTTCTAAAATTTCCAACACACAAAGAGATAGATGTACTCTTGGCTACGTAACTTTTGCAAATGTCAAGCTATGATGCTAAGATTTAGAGGGAATGTCAACAACGGATTTACCAACTCAAACCGGTACAAATCGGTCTCCCGGGAACTTTTTGATCAAGATGGTATTTTGAATTTGAATTATTGTCTTCAAAAACTATTTCACATAAATTACCGACAATCTGCAACCAAGCATTTCAATTTCAAGGAATTTAACCTGTAGCTGTGCGAATAAGTGCATTAGAACTTTTAAAAAACAATTAAAACGCATCGTCCTAAGGAGTTGATGACATTTCAAATAGACATTCTGCAAATATTTCTAAACACAGTGTTCTCAATGGGGTATTTCCAGAAGTCCTGAAATATGCCAATGCCGTACCCCTTCATAGAAAAGACCGTGTCGATGACATCTGCAACCACAGACCTACTTTCTCTTCTTCCTTCCATAAGCGACGCTTTCGATGTTCACAATTTTAATTCAGCTTAATTGGGATTTCGAAAACGTAAATCCAGATCTAGTAAATGGTAAACCGAACTGTATTGAACAGACTGTTTTCCAAGGTTGTATCTTTCCAAAGTATGAAGTTCGATGGTATCAGAGAGTGCTGTCGATACTGTAAATCTAGTTGTACCTCAAGGCTTTGTTTTAGGCCCAATATTATTTCTCATTTATATTAATTCGTTGCTTTAAATTTAATTCAAACAAATGCACATTGCTTTCGCCGATGATATCGGTTGTACTTATGGAGCTGATAGTCTACATAAACTGGTGGCTGATTAAAAATTGAAACTTAGGCCTTGTAGGTTTGCAGAACATACTTTTGGTCATCAGTTCTAAAAGAAAAATAATGTATTTTTAACTTGGCATCATGTAACGGCTTTAAAGTGGACGTTTTCTTCAACGTCCTTAATTTAAAATTACTGAACTGCTCCTGTGGATTTTCTAATTCCTCAAGCACCCTTAATAGCCATCTAAGCTATAGCTATAGAATTCAAATATCTTGGACTTCTCATTGACTCCAGGATGTGCTTTTGTGCCGATCATTTCTGAGCTTCTTACAATTATCTATTATGGTCTATTTCGTTATTAAAATGCAATACGGTATAGCTTGCTGGGGTGGTGCTTACTCAAATAATATTAAGCCGCTTCATAATCATAAAAAAAAAATTCCACTTTTTCGTCAGTTGGGTATTCTTCGTGTACGACATTTATATATTGCTTTAAAATGACTTCTACAGCTGCCTCCAGTGCTGCACTCCAAGTTGCGATTATCCCTGCTACGCTGGGACTCAGGCGTACATTCGCACAACATGGACCATCTCAGCCGTTGGAACTCTAGACGCCTTAGTTCGTGACTCTATTTTTCTCTCAAAACGGCCAAGTGTTTCTTCATTCATTCATTCATTCTCAAAGCCTCCAAGACAAGACCAGTACCGGGATTGTAACGATCTAGTATAAACATGAAAGTTTGGCCTTACCAGAGAAGGCTCTGTAACTCCCGATTGGCATGAGTAATTCTGCATCTGATGAGCCGAGGTAATCCATGTTTTTGACTATAAACATACTGGCTAAGCCGTCTGTGGTATGCTTCCTTTTCTGATGACATCATAGAATTTGTTTTGCCCTCGTTTACTACCATCAAACTCACCACTTTTGTCGTTTTCACCTCAATACTCACGAGAGCTTCATTGACAGCTTTCTGCTTTCGTTCAATCACTTCGGTGTCATTCGCGAACGCAAGTAATTGTGTGGAATTTACAGCGAATTTTGCACAGTTCTTCCTAGACAGTGACAGTGAAGGTCTGTCGAGTCTTGCATGCCGAATCCAACAAAATCCATGATGATTTTCGATCTGCCATAGTATGAATATTTGATCAATGCTGGACTTTCCTGGTCAGAAATCGCACTGATATGGATCAACCAGACAATTCAGGCGCTCATATAACATCTCTCTTGTTGACTCAGTCAAAAGTGTCCATCATCGTTCGATTCAGGTTGTTGCTTAGTAGGTTTGACCAATGGAGGAACCAAAGATTTTAGATATCATTTGGACATTCAGGATGTAAAACTGGAGTTTCCGAATTTAGGAGGTCTGGTTGCTTTTCCGAATGAAACCAATGAAGAGCATCTTCGGACTACGAACGGTGGAAAAACAATGCATCGGATCTTTGAAGGCGTACCCTCACAACTGATATTCATACATAAGAAGAAATACAACGTCGAACAACAAGATCAATGAAGAAAAAACTCCCAAAAGATTAAATTGGAAAAATAACCAAAACAATCAGAGATCCTTGCTAAGAGAATTCTACGAGATTGGCAATTAGTATTTTAACTCGTTACTTAACGAAGATGCCATCGTTCCTAAATAAAAACTGACAATTTTCGCGACTTCCACCAAGGTTAAGTCCAGTGAAAGGGACTGTATACCTTAAGCCCTCCTTTGTATATTCAGCATCATCTAGTAAAGGTGTTCACTACCTTAGACGAACGTAGGCAGATGTCGTTAGTATCGTTCAGGTGCTTCAGGGTTTGGCACCACCAAGAAGTGTTCGCTTCATAAGCTTGTTTGATTTAATATTAGGGCAGAAGTAAGTAAAATGTAGTCTTAAGAAATCCTACGTATCAATGTCCTGCGGCGGAAATTAAAGAAACTCTAACTTTGATCGAATCAAAAACATGGTTCCTTAACGGTTCTCTAACTAATAATTAGAATTAGGACATGTAGAATTAACGTGCCGAGTCTTTGACAAGTTCAAACATTTTACAACTGCAAAACACATATGTATGTGGCTTGGAGAAGCCTGTTGATTGAAGTCCAGGCCATATCGCCCTCCTTTGATGTATGCAATAGAATTATGACGTCAAACCTCTTTTCCTAGACAGGATTGACAAATTCAGTAAAGCTGTCGTTTAAATATTTTATAATAATTCTTTTTATAATTGCTTTGTCTATCATACATCATTCTCACTTTCTTCCTTTCTTCCCCTTTGCCATCTCCTCAGAGCATTGTATTATGTTGTTGCATTTGATATTCATATCCAATTTCCTTGTTTCCTTTGATCTAAAGTCCAAAGTATAAAGTCGTCTCCTTCCTCTCTACTACATGAAATAACAAAAAAAAAAAATCAATATTCCTACTCTAACTGACAACAATGCTCGTGTGAATTGTTTTACACCATTGCAAAGCAAAACAGGCAAAAAACAAAAAAAAAAGGAAGAAAGAGAGAGAGAGAGAGCAAAAAAGGAAAACTAAGAATAATCAACAAAAGTTGAAAATTGTGGGAGGCGGGTATACTCGTACATAAAATCTAAGGATTCTAGTTCTCCTTTATACATATCTGTTTCTTCAGCATCTCTTTTTCACTTTACGCTCGTTCTCATTCTCTCTTTTTCTCTATTTCCTTTTGCCCATCATAAATATTAAAGACTTTTTGTGTGCATGCTGAACAACAAAAAAAAAAAAAGGACACCATACCCGCAAAACGGGCTAGGGCACACTCACCCTCCGATGGTATGCAATTTAGGGGGCTGCAAAACTTTAGCAAAACGCAAAACAAGGAAACAGTTAAGGACACACACAACACACTCTATGGTATTCACCATCGTACCCACACTATCAACTGTTAATTATTATTTGTCGGGTTTTTGTATGCATGTATCTATGTACAGAGAATAACAATAACAGCACCTACACTAGCACGCATACATGTGCAGATGCACCGGGCAAAACATCGGAGTGGTAAGCGTTTAGAGTGTGGCAAGGAAGTGCCGCGACGTAACTGGAAGTTATATTGTATACATCCCCGGTACCCGAGCCCGGCTACTCGTCTAATCCTTAATGGGGGAATGTTTGTAATTCGGTTGTTGCTGCCTGCTACCGCGTTTGATGTGTTGTTACTTTGGTTCTTATTTATGTATTAGTGTGTGATTGTAAGAGGCACATTCCTTACCATAGTTAATATTGCTTTTAAATTAAGCAGTACATCGTCTTCCTCTCTCACTCATGGTGGACAACTTGGTATTTTACGGTTATGCCTTACATTTAACAGCAACCCCACATTCTCCTCCTTACCCAACACCGCTCATTCACCGGTGGATCGATCGGTTCTTATATGAAGGAGTGTCAGTGCTAGCATAGTGAGAAAAACGCACAGTATTGCCTTGAGGAAAGATATAAAGAATTTAAAGCTACGAGTTTGTAGATGGATTCGATTTAAGGGTCGAAACAGAGCTTGCCTCGCAAGTTATCATTATTTTTGCAATTCATCGTCTTGGGTATTTTAGGCCCTGTTTTCTCATTCAGGCTGTCGAATGAAAATTCAACAACATTCGTCCCGCTTCATCCATTCCGGAACGATTAGGGATAATATTTTATGAACTCAGATTCTGGTATTCTGAACAGTCTAAGACAGGTCCGGAGACATTTTGCCTTCTGAACACCCGAATTGAGTTAAATTGACTACTGTGAAACAGTCTTCTTGTAAGGGCTAAGGCCTTCTTGACTCCAACTAAACAAGGATTTATGTATTTGTTTGTCAAAATACAATACAAATACACTTCTCAATGCCAATGGCTGTTCGTGTTGTCCAATGATGGCCAAATTTCGCTAGATATTTCTGGAATTCCAAGAAGCCTATCCGACTTTTGCAAAATTTATTTGCAATTTCAAATTATTGCAATACGCCTTAATATAATCGAACGCCACTAAGTCGTCTGCCTACGGTATAGAGAGATTGAGGGAACCTACTAAATCACTCGTGTGTATGTTAAACAGTATGAGGGAAATAACCGCTCCCTGTTGTATGCCGTTTTAAATGTCAAATATTTTCCTTGATATTACGTTGCCACAACGAACTTCTTTCTGTATAGCAGAATGTGCATGCCACATTCTGGTCAACTAATTGAAAAGCCCTTCGAACCATACAGTATCGAAGGCCTTTTCGAAGTCAACTAAGTAGGCACCTGTACACTCGTTCTTGCATTTATTCCACTGAATTCGTATGTCAGAAATCGGTTTCGGCGCGGTATGAATAGTGTCATTGACCGTAGCAGATATTATATCTGCGCGCTAGACTTGTCAAACCGGGCCGAATAGATGACGTTAATTCGAGCTGATTGTTCATTTAACTGTTTCTGAAAATGACCGAGTTTTCCGTGCATTCTTTGTTATAACTGTGACCTTACCCGATACAAATACCATTTGGGCAAAGGATATACCATATGTACTGGGTACCACAAAATTAGAGAAAACACTTTTTCTTCAGCTCCTGAAATCTAGGACAACCCCTTTGAAATTGGCGAGATGTTTCGAATTTCTGCAGAATACATTGGCAGTATGTGATCTGTCCTTTTTGATTTCTAACATTGGGTGTTGCTCCACTAAGAAAAACGATAATTTTAGGTTACCATACCTTTCTGGTCATCGTCCTCAAACATCTTTAGTTCCGCCTCGAGCTGGTCCGTTTTTTTACTTTCTTCTCATTAGCTGAAACAGTTCATGAGCACCTCTCGTCCTTTACTGGATTGACATCTTGGTCGGTTCCTCTTATTCGAAGCAGAGATTTCATTGTGGTAATCGGGTGGAACTCAGTACATCACCGGTGGCATCTTTGGTGCTTGGTAGCATGTCGTTCACTAGCCTTTTGCACTTTATGCTGACAGCATTTCCATCGATTTTTTTTTGTTGAAAAGCTCAAATGGAATCAGATTCAGGTTCTTTTTTCCTGGTATTTTCCGAGTCAGATTTTTATGAGGTTCAGAAATTGTGGACTGTAACTTGCATGTGATCAGTGTGGTTGTCGGTTCTGTGCGGATATCGGCCTCGAGCCTCTCCAAATTCGAAGATCCCGACTCCGGGTTCGGACGGCGAAATCATCAAAGACTAACATGTTGTTTATCATTTTAAAGAATGTATTGTACGAGTATATCGGCAACCTGGAAGACCATATATAGTATTTCAAATTAACCGCTATGATCTACTCGCTCCAGTCTATCCGCACACTTGGGCTGAAAGGATAATATGATGATGTTGTGTTTGACTCTAATTCAAATTCAAAGCCTTTGACGGACATGTCCATGAATTTAACTACATCGCCGCGGCACCACTCCTCAGCCAGTGGGAAGTAATGTCAAATTCACTTGTCTGATCAAAGAAATAAGTCCAAGTCAATGTTAGCACATTGAAAGGCACGGAGAATATAAAATAACAAGCCTTTCACCTTTAAGGGCATTTAAAAGGTCGACCTACTTTCACACCAGACTGTTTCTCTGTGTTGGCATTAGAAATTATATTTCTTACTGCAGTTCTAGCCACTAATATGCACAGAGTCGTTGTAATATTGCTTTTTCCGTAGCATCCCGCCTTTCCTGTCGCGTATTCTTCTGTAAACTACAAGAACAACCACAAGCATCTACAACAATAGAAACAATAGAACTTACAATATTCAGTCCTTAATGTAAAAACGGATACAAAACACACACACACCAAGTTACTAGAATACAAAACACCTACACAAATGTATCTCATGCGATGCAAAAGTTGCACAATGGGGTGGGAAGGATCGAAAAACAAATACTGTGAGGTAGGTTTTGGGGAGTTGCTTGCTGCTTGCTGCTTGCTGCTTGCTGCTTGCATCCACTATCTTACCTGATTTAAAATGCACCTACCCCTAACTCGTACTTTATGATATCCAATCCCAGTGTATTGGTGTCGACTTTCTCTACTCATTTTTAGTAGTTATTGTTGTATGTATCTTTATTTCTTGTATGCAATAACAGTTATTTCCTAAAAAAAAAAAAATTATTCCACCAAGTTCTATGTATGGTCTTGTATATGCATAAAAACAAATTGTAAAACTGATAGTTCCCAGGAGGATAATCCTTCCTTGTTGCACTAGCAGTGACAGCAGCTGGAGAAGAAAACTTGCTACAGCATTTTAAAATTTCCCATCGAAGGGATGATAACGATTATTGCGCATGAGTTTTGTATACATGTGAGGCAACAACAATAAACATAAATACAAAATACATAAAGCTGAGCAGAAATACAAGAAGCAAGAAAACATTTGGGCGTTCATCCCAACTCTTGGCCATATGCACTTTAGACTCAATACACACAGATTTGAAACATCCCTTACTTCTTCGCATTCCTAAAGCTATGGTGTAGTGGCTGTGCATTATTATTTACTTGTATAGGGTAACAACAATTTTATTGTGGAAGATGCTGTGTAGTGATGAAGAAGTTGAATTTCGAAGGCAATATTGCATGGCGAAATATTGCACATACGCCACAGTATCTAAAACTTAGCTTGGTAAAAGGAGAATCAGCTAAATCGTAAGGACCTCTGAGTCCACCTGCTTACCATCGTCTTAAATCTAGGTGGCCAAGCCAGTAAACGCGTGGGTCGGTTGGGAGATTTATATTGCTGTATTGCTGTAAGACTTAACTTATTGCAAGATCGCATGTTTTTCTTTTCTTCGACCAGCAAGACCACCTATGACGAATTCCACCGCGGTGGTCCAAAATATAGTAGCCCGCAGTGTGGTTCCAAGTTCTGCAAATGTAGCCCATCCCTAGAGCGGCACAGAAATAATGTAGATACATGAAAGAAATATGTAGCATTAAGCACGTAACATAATTCAATGGTGCATAAACGAACCTGGCCGTGCCAGTTAAACACACAGACACCAGAAATTAAGAAAATATTGCGGCTGCACGCAAGTTGGTAAGGCAAGACCACAATCAATTGATTTCACGCCGTCCTTAAAAAATGTACATCGCTTGACTGCCCCTTTGGCGGATGATATGAGTTCGTATAAGATCGTATTGACCTAAGAGCTGAAGCCGAATGACGAAATATGGCACACATCCATGTCGATCTTTCTCTGATTGGGCTCTATTGAGGATGTTAATCAACAGAATTGCCATATGTAATCAAACGAGCAGACAGTTCAAAGAGCAGCCATTTTATATGAACAATTTTGCTGTTTGGTGTAATTTTCATGCTGGGTCATTGGAGTAGTAGTTTATGCCAGCGAGCCGATTACAGTCAATGGAGACCACCATCGCTACATGTTAACGCTGTTTTTGGACAAATTCAAACTGGTAGGCTTCGAGGTGCCAGTGACAGTGTCACTTTTCATACATCACGTGCCATAATAATCACCGTTCGGTGATGATCTTTCCGTCAGAAATTGTTCTGACAACTGCCCGTTTCCTTGTGCGACTAAACACATCTAACCACTCTCTGGTCTATTCGTTCGATCTTAGATCTCTACTAAATATTTTTCCAAAAGGGCAGCGATTTGTCTTTATGAGTATATGCGAAAGCTAATCTTCTCTTGGGGTTCTTCTGTGACATAAGCGTTTTCACAATTGTCGTTTTATTTTTCTACTGTGAAAAAATCTTCTTACGATCTTTGAAATAGTCTTTTCTCTTTCCATTTTAGTGGATTAGAAATAGGCTTCCATCAATCATATCATAACGAAAAGGAGAAAAGGCTAACTGATCTGGCCTTGTAAAAAAACCTTTCGGCAAGACACCCTCAAGGCCAAGCAAAACACTAAAAACAAACCAAAAAACTGTCTGTCCCGGCTGCACAAGCACGTCAAAAATAATCTTTCGACTCTGATCATATAGACAATGAAATCGACACTCCCTGTGCAGATCAGGACAGAATCTGAGCTAGGAAATTCCAAACTCTAAAGGAGAAAGCTTGCGTCTGTCTTCCAAGTGAAGATATTGCGTATATCTCCTGATGGCAGTGAACTACATATATTATGCACGAGGAGGAGGCGATGTACGAGTACCTGCGTTTGTAACGACACTAAGCTGCGCTTACATTCTTGCTGAATACACTCATCACTTGTCTCAACGCAGTCGGAAGGCGAATTTCACAGAGTCCTTTGGATCGCAGTTCACAAGAGGATCACTGGAAATGAGATCGCCAATGAACTTATTGCAAGGGGAGATCTTTTCACAACTACGCTCTCGATTAGGCCCCTCATTGACAGTTGGGTCCCATATGAGGAAAACTGTAGATGGCAGGTTTCCGGCAGACCAAAAGAAGGAAATACTCCAGGATACCTACTGGTGTTGTCGTGACGAGGCAATGTGATGGACACAAGTGACACAACGTCCTTCGACGCACGCAGTGAAAGTGATGACAGCACTGTCGAGCACTTTAGGCACTACTTCAATGAAGGAATATACAAGGAGTACAATGTACTCTGTTCCGGCAGAAGAAAGACCACATATGTGCAGGTATAACTCTCCTCAACATTGCGCTTAAGATCTTATCTGCCAAATTGTGTGAACGTCTAAACATTCCGAGAGATCCTGACAAAAAAAAAAAAAAAAACTCTAAAAGTCCAAATCGGTACCCAACATCAAGTACGAGTAAAGACAGCATTCACAAGTAAAGAGGCGAGCTCGTCCGTTGGCTCAGAATGAAGCCGTTTTTCTATGCTATTGAGGCAATTGAGTAGTAAGGCTCTATCCCGAACAAGTTAGGATACTGTATATACGTCCCAGTCCTACTTTGTGCGGCATGAACTCTATCTTTTTCGAGAACAAAATTCTTCTTTGTGAAATATTCGCTCATCAGTCGTCGAAAGCAATGTTCCAGCCGACAGAGTCTTCGGAATCTAACCCGGAAGGACAACGCAATAGAGTGCTGCATAATGCCATTGATAAACGCGCAAGTTTACCAAATAGTCTTGTTGTCGTGTCCTGTTTTTCTTATCTGTATGTGTAGTGTACCAGTATATTCCGTAAATAGTATATTTTCGTCTAATGTGGTATGGGCATGCAACATTATTGTAGTACAACCCTTCTCCAAAAATATACAGGGTGTATCACCAATGCATCGATTTATGTGTGAGTGAATGCTGGTGTATGGTATTGCAAAACAAAGGTCTACCTTACGGTATATGTGGTTCTGCAATAAGGATTGTCGTCATATGTATGCATCTCATATAGAATCTAACAATATGAGCCTTCGTATAATTGTATGTTTTATTTTTTGCTCTCCCTTACAGACAGTAAATGTTTGTGTGCTCGGATTGTGTGCTCGGATTTAGTTGGAGGGTGGGTGTATTAATTTGTGAGCCTTTAAATAATTGTGAACGGAATAAGGACTAAGGGATGAACGAATGGGTGGTGGGTGGTGGGTATATTTCACGTTGAATTCGGCATGATGACTGAAGATGGATGGAAACGGGGACATCATGGTTTATCAAACACACTTCGGATCGCTGTGGGCATGTCAATTCAAGAGTATTTAGTTACAAGTATAACAGAATACAAAGTTTAGCAGTTTTTTTTTTTTTTTTTTTTTTTTTTTTTTTAAAGGACACACAGCTTGTTGCATTTTGTTGTTATGTTCGACGGACAAATGACAAATGTGTATCGATTTGATGGAAAGTATTTTCGACTTGTCAGCTAGATGTATTTATAAGGGGATATGGGAAGGTAACCAACACAAATTCAAAATTGAATGTGAATTTGAAAATATTTCGTTAGGGGGTGGTTTGGGTGTGGGTGTGGGTGTGGATGTGGGTGTGGGTTTTATGGGGTTGACTTAAGCCTTAACAGTATATACAATGGCATAGTGCATGGCATAGCATATCTGACGTTGAGTTTAGTTCGGTGAAGACTATAGCACTACCGAACCGAACCGAATTGAAATGAACTTTTACTCGTAGTCACTCTCGCACTCGTACCTATTCCGTAGCCATATCTGTATCCACCCGAAAAGTGGTTGTGCATACACAATTTTCTTTATCGCTATTCGTTGTGTTGTGTCTTACTGGTTTTTAGTTTCCTTGTTTTCATCTTCGTCCTCTTCCTATGTTTTTAGTTTTAGTTTTGGGATTTTTGGGCAATCGTATATGTGTGTGATGATGCTGATGCTGCTGCTGCCACCGTCACCGTCACTTCCACCACCACCGCCGCTGTTAGTTCCCTTTACTATGGATCTGCTGTGCTGGGCTATGGTCTGATGTTTTGGAATGGGGTTTTGGGTGATAGTTTTGTTATGGATGCGAGGGTGTGCAGGGACCAGAAACCTAGAAACCTGCAGAGTGTGTGTGTTGAGAGGGAAGCAGATATGCTGCTTAAATGCAATATAACCGCTACTTCGATGGTAATGGTAATAGTGATGGTGCTTGAAAATTGTTAGTATTGTAGCAGGAGGCAGTCCTGTTTATGTTGCTATTGCAAACTGTGCTGTAGCACAAGCGTGCAGGATAAAGCACTGGTGACGGCAGCGGCATCAAAGATGCAGCAGCAATGGTAACAGCAACGGCAGTAGTGACGATAGTGTGGCGATGGTGGTGCTGGTGGTGCTAGTGGTGCTGGTGGTGCTAGTGGTGCTGGTGTAGATAGTGGTAGTATGGTGTTGGCATTGGCATCATAGCAGCAAAAGCATTTTACTCCGTACAGACGACGATGTTTCTGCATAGCAGGAGGATGCAGAAGGTGGATAAGTTAAATGCTGAAGCAACATAATAAAACAAGAAGGGTGGGAAGGTGGTGTAAGGATGCACAGAACATCACAGCACAGCAGAGCACAGCACAGCACAGCAGAGCACAGCACAGTACAGCACAGCATAGAGCTACAACACGCTGAGGAGGGGAATAAAAATAAACGATGAAAAGAGGTATAGGAAAACAGTCAAGCCAGCAGGAGGAGAAACAACAAGTAATAACGACAACGATGGAGACGGTACCGACACCAAGAGTGAGTCTGAGTTTCAGTTTGAACCGGCGACCGTGCGACCGGTAGATGAGGGGGGGTGGGGGGTTGGGGGGGTTGGGTAATTCGCACATACTATGCAACGAAGCTGCTGTTTATACTGTGCAAAGTCCCATTGGAGTCCTTTCTAACTTCGTCTTCGAGTCGATTTTTTCAGTTTCTTTTTTTGTTTCTCTTTTCTATTTTCCTTTCTTTCTCCATTTTTGTTGTGAACGATGTTTTTTCATGTTTTTTTTTATTTTATTTTTATTATTTTTTTTTTTTTTGTTTTTTTTGTGTTTTTTTTTTTTTTGTTTCTCTTCGTATACTGATGAAGCACTATGCACTAGTAAGGCTCCATGCACTCGTTGTGCCTCGATAGTGTACGGGTTTTGGTATATCGCGCGACGCGTATCATCATGTAGCTTAGTTTATTGCTCACATCCCAACAAGGATATCAAAAAAACATATAAATAAATAAAAATTCAATTAACACATTTATAAGTGAATTTAAAATAAATTACAAAAAATAAAACAAAACGGTCTACAATTTAAAATTTATTTTTTATAATATCTATAATTTATTATATAAATATTTACAAAAAAAAAAAAAAAAGAACATGGTGCATATAGAGTTATACAGTTCTTCCTTCACCACCAAAAAGGATTCACACTTCTCCTGCACGCTTTTAGATATGTAGATTCTGTGCAGTTTTCTGAGGCTCCTTCCTTAAAAGTATCGCCGATGGCTGTATTTACAATATAGCGCAAATAAAATAACCACAAAACGATGTAAATAAACCAACTTAACCCAAAGGATATATACGAATTTAATAATAATAATAATAAAAAAACAAAATCTAAAACAAACTACCAACTGCAAGTGGATTTTCTTCTTTTTTTTTTCTGTGAATTGTTCTCGATAGTTTTTTTTTTTTTTTTGTTTCTTAATTTTCGAAAACAGAGAGAAGTCCTTGCACCTAGTCGCTCAGCAGTTGGGACAGAGTATTTCCGAATATTTCTTAGCGATGTTGTGTAGTTTCTGAGTAACAAATTATTTTTTTTTTTTAAATAAGCGAAAATGCCGTGGCGGGTTTTTCTTAAATTAAATAAATAAATAGAAATCAATTCAACTTTAATTGGAAGTGTGATTTTTGACGATTATAAATTTTCAAGGACCACGGATGACAAAGTGTTTCAATGGAACTGCTCACCTGCTTAAAGAAGAGGTAAGTGGGTGTTTCTTTTTTTTTTTTTTCTGTCCTCAGGAATCTTAAAGGGGATTCATTTAAGAGTTCCGTCGGGAAAGAGTTTGTGTTTTTTTGTTTTTCAAAAAATTCCATTTATTCTTGCAGAGACTGGTAGTGAATAGAATTTTTAACTCTTTTTATTTGAAAATTTAAAAGTGTTAAATTTTTTAATGAGAGTAAAATTGGTTTTATTGTTATTTGGCAACTGACTATTTTTATTTTATTTAGTTTTACATTTAACACTTATTTTATTTATGTAATTTATTTTTTTTTTTATTCGGTTTAATGACCATGATTCAGGGGCTGCACCTTTTTTTCTTTTATTTTTACCGTCGCAGACTGTTTTTTGAGATAATTTGAATAAAACTCAGTTAATTCTTTTATTCTTGTAATTTAGACTTTTACAATTTATTTGGTCACTTCTTGAAAATTATATTTGGCAAATGGTGGCAAAGGTTGATAGTTTTTCGGCATTTTGCAACAACTCTCGAAATTCCGGCGAATTCGTTTCCTATGATGGTCTTAAGTAGTTTGGTTTGTTGGTATAAGAACATTTCTCGGACTGGAACATTGGTGTCCATACGCTCTATATGACCCTGGACATTCAATCTCAAGTCGATGTCGATATCTCCTTCTCCACTTACCATCCATGCAGACGGGACCGAAAATCACCCGAAAAAAATTCCTCTCAAAGCAACCAAGAGCACATTCGTCCATGTCTGAGTCCATAGAGTCTTATATAGGGACACTTTAATTGTTCGAGAGAGGGCTTTGCTAGTCAATTGCCTTTTTAGCTGAAAGAAACAGCGATTGGCAAGAGTTATGCTTCGTTTGATCTCAGCTGGTGTCGTTGTCTTAAGAGTACCTCAAAGTTATATCTGTCGAGGGTGATGTTCTGCGTGAGACGCCGGTGTTGGGTGTCCTTTCTTGTTGACAGCATATATAGTACTTGGTCTTGTCTTCATTGACCGTGAAATTCATCTCAGATTATGTCAATATCACCGGCGTATGCGAGTTCTTGGGCGGACTTTTTTTTTTTTGCATGACAGTCTATCCTTTTTTGACATCAAAAGGTCGCGGTAAGTTCTTCACCGTGCTCGATGGAGCAGCGTGCATTCTCCATTGTCCTCCTAGACATTGCTCTGTGTCTCCATAAATGCTGTCATACGCAGCCTTAAAATCGATGAATAGGTGGTTTGCATCGATTTGGAGCTTATGGGCCTTTTCCAAAACCTGACATAGTGTGAATACTTGGTCAATGATAGATTCTTCTAGCCTAAAACCACGCTGATAAGAACCAATCAAATTGTTGACGAATGGCTACAGGCATTCATACGGCGAATAGGATTTTATAGGTGATATTAATAAAACTGATGCATCTGTAGTTGGCGCAGTAAAGAGAGTCTTCTTTCTTGAGGACAAACCGTACTGAGGTTTCATTCAATGGGTATACTTTCGTTCGACCATATTTTACACATGGGTTGGTGTATGCTCCTTACCAAGTCATCGCCTGCCGCTTTCAAGAGCCTAGGCAGACAGGCCGTTCACTCCACGAGTTCAATACCAGCCGCGCCCGAAAGACATTCTATTCTTCAGCCAACTACCGGGTCTTCCAATAGGGACTTCTGAACTTTGACAGTTGATAGGATGGAAAATTGTTTTATCAAAATGGGTGACATATTTCAACAGCTCACGGCCACATTGGATATTCTGCACGAGCGATTTGAGGGCATGGTCATCTCACGTGGAGATAATGTGAACTGGCCACTGAGGACTTTTCGATCAAATTCAGCCAGATTTATGCGCCAGAATCATGCAAAATTGGATATTTCGAATGCCCGCCATCCAGAGAAACCGCCGCGGACATTTGAACGATGTTATATTCCATACAAAATGGCATAGGCCTTTCAAACGAATTAAAAACAATGAGTGGTTGTCTAGAATACCACAACAAGTCTAATTACACTATTTTAATTTAATTAAATTTTGGATGCCCACTTATTTAGCAAATAATCTTTCTTCTCGTCTCTGTGACATATTCCTAAAAACCTAACACGTACTCAGGAACTGTAAGTGTATTCATATCCACTTGACGGTTAAGTTCGTAAAAAAAATCCGCATCCAAACAGGCGCCGACATTTTCCATCTTCTTTTTGCCGGCCCATTCCGTCTCATTTCTTGGATGGCGGTAACATCTGCTTTGCAGAAGTCCAGGACCTCCGCCATTTCATTGATCCGAAGTTCGTTGTCGTTATTTCGTTTGAAGGGTTTGTCAACAGTCAACAACTTGGTTTATTTTTTCTATAACTGAGTAGTTATCCCGACGGCACAAACCCCAACCAGAAGGGTCAGTTCCATTGTAGATACCTCTAAAACTATGGGTCGATTGTGAGGCCAGTAACACATTAAAGTCTCATCCGCCACCATCTATTTTCCAAGACCCTGGCTTAGTTTCAAAAATGATTACCGGCCTGAGCTTCAAATATATCAGTGTAGCCCGGATAAGGTCTTATTTGCTTTATTCCACCGTTAATTCCATCTGGGAAATTCATCCGCTGTTCCGTTTATGGTGCTTTTATTTTTATGTACACTCGCGCTTATAAGTTTGACAAGTTGGGTTCATTAGTCTCTGGTTTTTAACGTAAGCTACCTGTCATGTAGCCCATACATCTATGGGAGCAAGGATACGCCTTGACATTGCTTTCCGCCAATACTTTGATACCAATTTGGAACTGTGTTGGAAGCACAAGTTCCACCCTTAGTATGAGTCGAGGCCGATCTAAAACTTCTTACTGCTTTTAGGGTCACAGCACCCAGTACTTATTTCCTGCTCTTCAATGGGTCAAATCAACAGGAAGACCCTACTCGGGATTTGGGTTTAAACCACAGCCACCATGACGCTCCCACAAGGAGGCCTACCTCAACAAGTCAGGCCCGGATTGAAATCCCGGGGTCTCCTCACTGCCATGGTACCGTGATTTAAGTCCTGGTAGGGACTACCGGTGGTCTTGTCGCCAACAAGACCTATGACCGGCAACTTGTAACTGGTCAAATCCTAGCAACCTTCAGAGGCGTCATCTAAAGATGTTTACAACGTCATTGATGGGCGAAGCCTTGATAATTGGGCGGTAACCAGTAACAGATAGTTACCACTTGGATGTAAAATTAGCAAATTGATGTATAACAGTTACAACACTGGGTATCGTCAAGTTGACACCTCTCTGAGCCAACCCTATTTCTTTCATATTCGATATTTCTGCGGTTAATAAAAGAAAAAGAAGAAGAAAGGCTGAACTTGCTTTTGCGGGGCAAGTCTCATAAGGGAACATCACAATACCTGAACAAGTGTTAGGGCTACTTTGATTTTGCTAAGAGTTTCCTTTACAATTTCTATTGCTCGTCAGCACAATCCATATCAAGTCGAGGAAATTCTAAAAATTTAGTGAAAAATGTTGCGCTGTCTTTGGACGGAAATGATGTTAAAGTATTGACTGCCTTTGCCTAGCAACTGGATGTGTTTACGTAAATAACAACACTAAAGCAAACTTTGGGAACGGCGGTTACTGCTCGCATTAGGCTGCCGGTATTGAACGCTCGCTGATTTGGTGGGCACTGAAGCGATTCCCCGCTGAGAAAAATGTATCCTTTCATCTTCATCTTTAGAATATTTCCTATGGTCATTCGAATGCACTCGGAAATGTTCTATATGCTGACTGATGGCTCTCGGAGCCGTAGGTACTCGTAGGTACCCAGATGAGTTTAGTCAGTTGGATACTGTATTGCGGACACATTGGTAGGCAAAGCAAGCAGTCAAAGCAATCCTCATTCAAAAAAATTTACATTTCAATGTGATCCTTTGAAACATGATTTGTTCCCAAAGTAACTTTAAGAAATTGAAACCAATTATGCAATTTTCCTACTGCATATCGTTTAACTGATTTCAAGATTCCAAGACTCACAGATTAACACATTTACACATATTCGTTTCATATTCACTGCTCAGGTTGTTGTCGCAACTCCGTCTTAAGATTTCTAGTGAAAATAAGTAAATGTGTTTGCTGTTTTGTTTACCCTCGGTATGAGTGTTTATTGTTTATTTTTTTATTTATTTATTTTTGTTTTTTTGTTAATGTACAACTGCTTATTTACCTGCAAGTCTACTCGTACACCTCAGAGCATAGTTCTATCATCACCAGCCATATAGCCGAGCATACGAACAGTGTATTTCTCAGCAGCAAACAGACAAGCTGTCGCAAAGAATTGTCTTTCCTTAAAGCGGTATAACAAAGTACACGTGTGTATTCGTATCCCCGTCAACTATTAAAATGACTTTTATTTGTATTTTAATTTTATTATTGTATTTTTGTGGTAAACAAATTTCTGTCGATATCATCGTCGCCGAAACTGAAATTATTTGAACGCGTAGGGCGGAATTGTTGTCTACAAACACAGTGTGCATTTTTACTCAATTTGTTTGGCGCGTCCTCATTTTATTTTCTAATTTATTTCGGACAATTCGTCTGTGGACTTTGTGTGCAAAATTGTCTTAATGAATTTGTTAAACATCAATTATTGTTCTAAGGTCGAAATTTACAAAGTGATTCCGGAAAAAAAAAAAATCATTTTACAAAGAAAATACATCAAAAATCAACTATATCCTCGGTAATTCGTGCAGAGAATGAAGGTAAATGAAATACAGGGTCTGTATTTATCCATTGCTGTTATATCCTTTCAATTATTTTTGTTTTAGCTAGAAATTGTTATTAAAAATAAGCAAAACATTCCTTATTTTCGTCTCATTCAACAGCTAAAACAACCCTTTAGCATTATTTAGTTCTCCAATACACGAACGACCGAGTACAAAGTCGTCACCATTTTTTTATTGACTAAGGAGGGTCCCTGAAGTAAGTCCTTGGCATCAAAACATTGCGTAGAAGCGTTGTAATGCTAGAAGCAACTAGAAGAGAAGTTTACTTATAGTTCCGGGTCTTAAATAAAAAACCTCTTCGGTTAATCGGGTCATTAGCTAAATGCCCTCACTTGAGTACGTCAAGTCGATTGAGGTCTCCTTCTACTTAGGCACATCAGCTAAGGTGAGGTTTTCCTATACTGCGTTTTCCCTCCGGGTTAGATCCGAGGAGCATTAGTGCCCATTCCCTCTATATGTCCTAGCCATCTCCAGCGACCGATGCGCAGTCGTTGAATAATCTCCTCCAAAGCCCATTCTTCCTTCCATATCTTCCTCCGTCTTCCATGCTTCAACACCATAAAGTAGGACTGGGATGATCAAGGTCTTATATAGAGTCTCCTTAGTTTTGGAATAGGGCCTTACTATTCAATTGCCTTCTTAGCCCAAATAAACAGCGATTACCAAGAGTGATTCTTCATTTTAACGCGTGACCAGATATTCAATAAGGTTTGCCAGTTGTAAATCCGCAACGTGAATTTCCTCGTGAGGTCGGTCGTCATCATGGTTTCAGTGTGCAGCAATTCGTCGCACTGTGGAGAAGTTTGAGCGTAAGTACACTGTTCTGGATCTTAAACCATCAACCAGACAGAGATTGGTGCGAAATAAAGAAAACATAGCCGCCGTAGCAGGCAGTATGGAAGAAGACCCAGAAATGTCGATTCGGCACCGATCAGCTGAATTGGGCAGAGAGTTAACCCGTCTTATTTTGCTATTGGATTTGGGCCTATTCGCTGAATTCGCTAATTGGGCGCTGGAAATGTTGGCCGGAGATCCGAATTTTGGCCAAAACATCATCTTCTCGGACGAGGCTCATTTTTGGCTCAGTGGCTATGTCAACAAGCAAAATTTCCATTATCGAACACAATCCACAAACAAGTGTTCGGCCAAGTAGAATGGAAAACAGCATTTGTCCAGCCCGTCCCTAGAAAACGGCGAATCTTCTTCCCTCTCTTCCTACAGACCCATTGCACTTACGTCCCTTCTTTCCAAGGTCATGAAAACGCTGATAAGCCGTCAGCTCCTGAAATATCTCAAAACACGAAAACTTTTCGATGTCGCCAAAAATTCTGCGAAATGTCTAGGTTTCCTCAAGCCATGTAAGAAATATTTTATCCCCTCTGATCTGGCCTCAATATATAAGGCATTCCTCCGCCCAAAATTAGAGTACAATGCCAACATCTAGTCAGGTGCTCCTAAAAAATCTCTACACCTGTTAGATAGAATTCAAAACCGTGCGATAAAACTTATAGATGATACTAATATCAGTCAATCCTGCCTCACTATGTTGTATGGCTTTTCTACAACCAGTGCTCCATTGAAAACGCCAGTAGCATTCCGCCCATTTAAACTTTCAAGCGCATTTTCGGGCGTACTCTAAAATATCGTGATTCATTCCTAAGCCATACAACTCGCTTATGGAATGGCCTACCGATCTCTGTATTTCCTGGTCGTTATAACTTACAAACATTTAAAAACAATGTACATCGGTACCTGTCTTTTCGTCCTCCCTAAATTTTCTTCGCCCGCGCTGTGTATAAACATTTTAAGGGTACACAAACCCCTTGAACGCGCGCACTATAAAAAACAAAAAAGAAAAAAAAGCATCCACAAAGATTGCCTATTTAGTGCGGTTTATGGGATGGCCTTCGGTCATCGGACCTTATTACTTTCGAAATGAGGAAGAAGACACCGTTACCATCGATGGTCTTAGGTATAGAGCGATGTTAACCGACTTTCTGTAGTTAGAGCTCGATCACCATCTTGTGTGCCAAGGTGCGAATGCGGATTTTCCAAACGCCACAACAAAGAGAACTACACAGGAAACCGTGGCTCAAGTGGTAGTGTATTGGCTACCAAATCGGAGGGTTCGACGTCCAATTCCAATCCCGCCTGAAAGACATTCCGTTTCTTCAGGCGCTTAAATCTGAGATTAATCGTTGCCAAGAATACAACAACAAGTCCAATTATATATATTAATAATTTAGTCTCCCCATTAAATGTTGGATGCCACCCAAGGAGTCACTTTCTTTCCTCTCTGTCCCATTTTCCAAAAAAAAAAAAAAAAACTTAACACATGATGCTTTGGCATCGTCAGTGTAGTCATACCCATTTGAGTGCTAAGTTCCTTAGACTGTACAATAGTTCCTGACAATGTTGACCTTTATCCTACAAAATCATAGAATTAGATGTATACTCGGTATCATTGGACATTAGGACATCATATCGAAAGTTAAGCTTGTATTCGGTATACTGTCAAAAATATCAAGAGGAAGTGCACCTAGTCTAATCATTATGCTATGTATTTCTGCATTTGGCATTCTACGAGTATCTTTTTTGCTGTTACAGTGTGTTTGACAGAAACGTGCGTCTAAAAAACTAATGAAAAATGTCAGAATTTTATTAAGTCAATTTTTTTTAGTTTTTTATTAGTAAGTCCAGTCACAATTATTGTTTATAATTCCTTTGCATTGTCTAGTGCAACGTTTACTTAATTTTTGCGCATATTCTAAGCGTAGGGATCTTCAAATTTGGTTCAAGACCCGCGCAAGTTGTTTCATCGTTTCTATTTTTTTTCCCTTAAGCCTCTGCCTTATTAAAGGCCACACGTTTTTTTATTGGATCGCGCTTCTATATTATTTTCCTCTTTCTTTCCAACGCGTGCACAGGCGACTCCGATGTTTTGGATCGTTATCCTCTATTGCAAAATCCAGTCGAAATTGTTTGTTCCATACAGAGATTTGGCAGAATTTATCAAATCCTTTTGGTCGAATTTTAATATGAATTGTGCATCGAATCCTTTAGCCGAGAAGCATCCATAAACATGAAATTTTGCTGGATATTTTTACGGTGCGATGTTTTAGAAGCATTATCGCACGGTTTTGAATACCATCTAATGGGTGAAAAAGGGACTAAGGAGAACTCATTGGAGTTCGGAATTACTATACTTACTGTTGCATTTTCGTTTCATCGGACTGATAATATTATTCAGTTTGGGGTAGTTAGCCCTATGAAAATTAAATGTATTTAAGAATACTCATAGAAAACGGGATTAAGACCATTGTCATACAAAAGGGTTATTATGTAAGCCTGTGTCGGTTTCTGGAGGTGATGTGTTGAGAAGGCTGTAGTTCTGGTCGTATTACCAAAGATACCCTCCTTGACTAGCTTGGCATTAAAATCACCAAGGACGATGATTTTCACGTTATAAAATTTAGAGCATTGCTCGTAGATTTTGACGAGGAGCTCAACGAAATAGACTTCGGTAAGGTTGTCCTTCACCTCTGTCGGGGCGTGGCCGTTTATGAGACTTATGTTGGAGAATCGAATCGTCAGGGATTCGCTAATAATTATATCCTTCAATTTTCTCTATACGGCATCTGAATAAACGCTGTAACTGCTGGGCTTGTCGCTCCGATGGTTTGTAGCAGTTTCGCTATTTTTCATTCTCTTTTCGTCCGGTGCATCCTATTCTATTGCACCTCTTGGACATGGGTTGTATCTATGTACTTTGTTTCAGAAGAGGATCTACGTTAGTTAGCCGGCTATACGCGGTTTGTTAAGTATCTGAACATTCCACGTGCAGATACGAAGGTCGTTGTCGTTCGGTCAGATTCATCAACATTGAATCCTTCATTATCAACCACTACGATCACTATACACTCTGCGTAATAACTGACTACTTCAGATACATTCTTAATCACAGGGGCTAAAAATAGAGTGAAACAAGCCTCATGGCATAATTCCAATCAATAGCACCTTCGATTAGGAAATATTTGCGCCAAAATGAGATGATTTATCCAAAAGATAGAAAAAAAAAAAAAAAAAACCAAAAAACCAAAAAACAAATCAAAAAACAAACAAAAGCAAAACCAAGTGTGTATATCTTCTATTCTATCTTCACATCTGTGCACGGCTGTTTTGCGATTGTGATAGAATAAATTATTTGAACAACGAACCGCAGAGTAATAAATAAAAAAAAAAAAAAAAAAAAAAAAATGCTCGCATGAGGTGGGTTATCCAGGGAGGTGCAAAGGGTGGAAGAGAGATTTTTTTTTTTTTTTTCGAAAAGAATTATGGAAAACAAACAAATTGTCTCTTGCGATGTGGTAAGGCGTAAGGCAAGCAAACAAATACGAAAACAATTACAACACGATGTTCCGTCAACAACAATTACATATTTACATTTTCAGATATACGTACGGATGTATGTACAAATGTACAGATAAACTAACAACGTGTGATCATGATGATAGTAGTAGGCTAGTTGTTAGTTGTTAGTATAGATAGTATTGTCGGTTGGTCGGTTGGTCGGTTGGATTCTTTTTATTGACCCTCTAGTGTATAGCTGGTACATAAATTGGCATATCTTGGCATTATCCGGGATGTACATACCACTATATATACATACATACATATGAATGCATCCATATCCACTTTACAAGCATCTGAGGCTTGTTTTCTATTTAGTAGAGAAATGTGTTAGCCGGCATGTTTGTTTATTTGTATTTACATGCGGGATTGGAGTTTTTATTGATTTTTAACCTGAGCTAGCAAACATGGTCGCGTATATGGGTAAACCTTGAGTGTTGAAAGTCAGTGAGAAACATCTCAAACATTGTTGTTGTATATTAGCTGTATATTCACCGACGATAGTCCATCCATAATCCGTCCAGCTATACGATGAGATTGAGTTCAATAAAATTTATTCTAAAATGTTACAAAGCACACATGCTATTGACTAGCACTTTATTAGATACATTCTTTAAATATCTCTGCTATACATCCGAATTTTTCCACTTAATTCCTCAAGTAATTTAAGTGTCAGATGATGATCGCTTTATACTTATGATGTCAGGCATTACTAAACTAGATTCCGAGGTGAGAGGCCCAATGTATTGCTGTTTTCGGCATCCTTTCGGCAAGCCTGGAGTCATATTTATGTAAAATGACACCATCTAGTCAAGTTGATTACGAATTGGGCAATCCCATTCAATCTGAACAAATATGAAGTCAAAGCTCAAGCTTAGTACTCTTCGAGTAATAAAAATTCACTAATTGACCGCTTTCATGCGGGATCCCTGTATTATAGGACTCTGATTCTTCTACTCAGGTAGATCAAAATAGTTGTCAACAAAGTAATTGGATAAAACGAATTTGGAAGAGCACTTTCTGTGAAGCGAGCAGACGAGTAAACGAGCAGACGAGCAGACGAGCAGACGAGCAAACGAGCAGACGAGTAAACGAGCAAACGAGCAGACGAGCAGACGAGCAAAAACGAGCAAAGGGCGAATCGGCAAGTTTGGAAAGATTCCGACAATCTGACGTTACCTACATATACGAGTATATACATCAAATTATAAGTGGCAACTCTCAGTTCATGGTTGAAAGTTTATATCACTAGGACTGCCAACGATCTTAGTGACCGACGATCACAGGCGACCAACTCAGAGGAGGAGTATTACTTTTTCACTGGCTCACATACCGAGCTCTCGACAATCAGTGCAGCTATGTTTAAACGAACTTACTTACTTAAGGTGGTGCTGCAGTCCGGAATGAACCTGGGCTCCAAGCAACAAGCGTATACAGCCAACTTAATCCTTAGCTAACAGCCTCCTGTGTCGCACATTAAGTTCACTGAGGTCCTCTTCCACTTGAGTTGCGATCTCCCTCTACTGCGCTGTCCCTCGTGCATTGGTGTCCATCCGGACTATATGAGTCACCCACCTGAGTCGTTGAACCTTCACTATTCTGGCCAAGTCGATGTCGCTGTACAGCCCGTAGAGTTCGTCGTTTTATCTCCTCCTCCATTCACCGTCTATGCAGACGGAACCGAAAATCACCCGAAGAATTTTCCCACTCAAAGTAACCAAAGGCACCCTCATCCATTTCTGATAAAGTTCATGCCCCTGCGTCATACAGCGGGACTGAGATTATTAGGATCTTATATAGGGTAATTTTTGTCGAAGCAGCGATTGGCAAGAGTTATTCTTCGTTTGATCTCAACGGTGGCATAGTTATCTGAGTTGAATACGGAGCCTAGGTAGACAAAGTCATTAACTACTGCAAAGTTTTATCTGTCGAGGGTGACGTTCTATCCGAGACATCGGTGCTGGGTGTCCTTTCTTGCTGACAGTATATACTTGGTCCGTGAAGCCTATCACGTCACTGACATCACGATGCTTTCTTTTGATTATGTCAATATCATCGGTGTATGCGACTAATTGGACGGATTTTTGAAAGATTTTGCATCTTCATGTTAAAGAAATCGGTCTCGGTGACTCCTTTACCGACCTTGATGGAGCAGCGTGCATTCTTCATCGTCATCCTGCACAAACGGGCGAGTTTGGCTGGGATGCCAAAACTACACATTTACTCTGTATAGCTCGTCTTTATAGATGCTGTCATACGCGGCCTTAAAATCGATGAATAAGTGCTGTGCATCGACTTGGAGCTCATGGGTCTTTTCCAAATCTTGGCCTAAAGCCGCACTGATGAGGAGCAATCAAATTGCTGACTAAAGGCTTCGGGCTTTCACACAATACGGCAGATAGAATATTGTAGGCGATGTTAAGAAGACTGATGCTGTTGTATTTGGTCCAGTTCAGAGAGCCATGGACAAACAACATTCGTCCGGCCATATTTTATAGATGAGTTGGTGTATGTTCCTTCCTTTGAAGAGCTCGGCAGTCAGACCGTTGGTAAAAGTAGCTACAAATTCTTATTCCGACTTATGCCTATGGCCTTCCTTTGGTTGTTCTGTTTATGAAATCGAGAAAACAGAGCGATTCGCCGGATAAAGCATGTCAAGGCAAATGACAGTGTATGGGAATGCTTTTATTAAACTTAAAAATTCAGCTTGACTTTTGGCATAAAGATTTTCCTTGCTGACAATCTCGCATCTGGTTTCTTGCGCATGATGCTGGTATCATAGCACTTCTCTTGAGGTATTCGAAGAAACGATCAGAAGAGTCTCTTGTGAGTAGACTGATGTTTTGGCGTCCGGGAATCCCCATGCGTACCCAAGTCAATGTTAAATCTGCCGAACGTTCGAACAACCAGAATACCGAAGTGAATAAGCCAGAGTCCGTTTTCGGAGAAATTTTTGACATCTTTGATGAAAAAGTTCGCAGTAGCACACTCTCTGACCTTCACATGACAATAGGTCTAAGCTTATTAACTACGTACGAGTATGCCTTACTCGATGACAAGCCTCCAAATAGGCTCAGGATCTTCTTACATACTTCCTCTGCACGGTCTATCTCATCACTCTTCATGGATGGCTCATACCACATTCTCCTTGCAGCGGTATACGAGCTCCACTAATTGTTTGACTGCATGTGGTCTGTTAGGGGTCAACTTGTGTTCCTTTTTTCGTTTATCTGTTTCGTCAACAATAAGATCAATCAGCTGCATTGGTACATTTTTTTTTAGCTTCTTGGAGGATTTTATCTTGCCAATGTGGTCCCACTTGAAGTATTTTGGATTGTGTTTTACAAGAAGAAGAATCTCAAGTAAGGATGGTCTTACCGAGAGAAAGTTAAAAAAAAAAAACAATGAAACGCGAAGATTACTACATCAAATCATTCCTTGCCGTTCAATCAAATTTAACAAAATTACTTTATATCTCCTTCTATACATTGCATTACACTAAAAGATGCATCCTACCCCAAACGCACTCGTACCACATGAGGCGACTTCTTCAGCAAATGCCACTTTGATCAATTGTGTCTCTGTGTATCCTTTAGGGGTTGCTTTCTAACATCTCTTTTGGTCCATTGCTCTGTAATACAGAATAGACAAATATGAAAAACAAAACAACTATGGATTGGCATTCGTATCTCAGCATCCCCTTGGTGACACTAAATGTATCTACAAACAAAAATGAACAACAACTTGTCTGATGCTGTTGTTGGAACCGGTTGCGTTTATTGCATTCATTTTGTTAGTGCCCAAACATTTGCTTTTCAACTGTCTACATGTGACTGTAATAACTAAACACACACACATAAGAACGAAGACGCAGCATCTTTCGATTTCAGTTAACATCACGATCGTATGGATAGCAGAGAGCAGTGGGAGGTTAGTCAAACAGCAGCAGCAGTGACTCAGTAAGTTGCGTTCGAACATATCGTGTCGGATGCTGTTATATCGCAGTTGCCACCAAGAGAGCAGCTTATTTTGCCAAATCAATTGGCGGGCGATATCCGGCTTGTGCGGGCATATTTTCGTGGATCTATTACTCAGATGTACATACATATGTACTTAATTTTGTAAATAAATAGCCGTCGCGAAATTATAACCAAACATAGGATATTGACACCGGGGGCAATTCATATGAGATGGGATATCCTGCCTCCACCTGAAACTTTTCTTGTGATTTTGCAAAAAACAAAAAAAATAAAAAACAAAACAAAATACAGCCTTTTCTCCCTGCGCCCATCCAATCAACGGATACTTGTTGTTACTGGCATTCGACCCCCCGCCTATCGGTTAAGTTGGCATCGTCCTTACGGTTGAAGGGTACAAAATACCCGATAAAATATTTCGTTTCTATTTTGTTCGTGGTTAACTGGATTTCGGCCGGTTTCGCAGTTTCGTTTAGTCGGTTGCACGGTTGTACGGTTGTACGGTTGTACGGTTGGTCGGTTGGCGAAGGATGTATCAAAAAGGACGAAGTGTCATACTTGGTCTTTGCTTTGTACGTTGTTGTGCTTTGTATTGAAATATTGCCCTTGGGCGATAGTGATGGTTGGTGGCCGACGACGCGTCATTGTTGTCTGAACCCAAACCCATCCAAGTGTGTGGATTCATATAAATGGATACATCCATTCACGTCTCTGCTAAGCTGGATACAATGTTTGAGATAGATTTTCATTGTCTAGTCCTGTTTTTTTTCGATTGTGTGTGTGTGTGAGAGTCTAGACACTTGTCAGTACAGGGAAAAGATATCTATTTTGGAAAACAAACAAACAATTAACGGTATACAAATTCTGTCGTATTCATATGTACGAGTATATGGCAACGACAACGGCAACGGCAACAGCAAATGCGGTAGACGACGCGGCGTATGGTGCCGACAAGAAGCTGTAATCCTTTTCCCTTTTTTTTGTTGTTTTGTTTGTGTTTTTTGTTTTTGGAGGGCGAAACAGTTCTGTTTGTTTTAATTCAATCAGTCTCGGTGGTTTTTTTTTTTTTTTTTTTTTTTTGGTATCAAGGACCAATAAAAATGTCCTAGTGAAAGAAATGCCCAATACCAATTATTTCAATCAACAATAGTGTGTCTGTGTTATAGTTTGTTGTTTGTTTTGTTAATTTATTTACAAATTTGTGGTGCATAGAAAATTTGGATGGAATACTATTTGCGATATACGGTAAGTCGGTCTCATAATTTCATAAATTTTGTTAAGGAACCAGAGACAGACTTGGATTTGTTTTTAATTTTACGTACTTCTTTGGCGTGCTACTAACTCCATAACTAATGGACTTACTTACACATGTACGAATAAGTTTTATCTTTGTTTATTATTAGAATACGAGTACGTGTTGGACCTCATTGTAAGCTAAATTAGTTGTACTCTTTTTAGGTACAAGACTAGCTGCCTCGCCAAGACCTGATGATAAGGAGACTTCCTTCCCATCTGCAACTACTGCTCTCTGATTTTTTTTTGAACAAAATTGGGAGAAGTAGATTACCAGATAGAACTGCAAACTGTTTGAGTCAAACAAATACGAGTACTTTAGCGATACAAACAGTATCCTGATATGGTTCTGGTAGACCACATTTAATGACAACATTTCGATGGAGAGCATGTCGGATGCTATTATATAACTTTAAATCGGGGTATCCTTAGGATGAAATTGGTTCGGGATGTAGGTGATCCTTACCCAACAGCTCTTTCCATTCTTTCTTACTTGCTTGCTTCCAACTAGCAAGCCTCTCCAGTTAGTTCGATCTGGGTTAGATTCGAAGACTATCGCTCTACATATCCTAGCCCTCTCAGACGACTGATGCGCAGTTTTTTGACCACGTCTCTTCCTCCAAAGCCTGTCAACGGGATCAAGTATCGTGATATCTTCATCCGTTTTCGATAGAGTCCATGCTTCAGTGCCATAAAGTAGGTAGGTCTTATATAAAGTTTCATTAGTTGTTCGGGATGAGGCGTAGCTTTTCAATTGCCTTCTTAGCCCAAAAGAATCAGCGATTGGCAAGAGTGATTCTTCGTTTTATTTTTACTGAGAAGTTGTTGGCAGAATTGATAGCAGAGCCAAAGTAGACAAAGTCATTTACTGCCTCAAACTCGATGGAGTGTGTCCTTTCTAGTCAGTATCATCGAAGTACGCTAGTAGTTGCACACATTTTTAAAAGATTGTGCCTGCGGTGTTGGCTTATGTGTAAGATGTTACAAAATACATCATCTCGGTTAGTCGTAACTGACTTTGACGAAACAACAAGCGTTTTCTACCGTCATTCTGCACAGACGGGGTCGGGTTTGGGAACAATTTCAAAACTAGACATGGCTCTATATAGCTCGTTGCTATAAATGCGAAGAAAAGATGTTGCGTTAGGATTCGGAGATCTTGAGTTTTTTTCCAGAATCTGCCGGAGTGTGAAGATTCGATTGATTGTGAACTTCCCAGACCTGAAATCACACTGATAGGGGCCAATTAGGTTTTTGGCGAGGGGTTTTAAATGTACACATAATATTGGAAGCAAGATCTTGTACGCAATATTTAGGAGGCTTATGCCTCTATACATAGTTGCATTTAAGCTCATTTAACCATATGTTTTGGTTAGGTGGACGAACGATTTGACTATCATCGTGTATGATGAATGGGTTAGAGATGTGTTTTTTCGGTCCATTCCGACAGAGAAAAACCGAAAAAAACTTAAACGAAGCATGTGATGCTTATTTCAATACGAACAAAAGCTGAGACAAAAAATACTACAATGTCGCAAATGTTGGGCGTTGATCAAAAATATTAGAAATTCTGCCTCATTCTCTATTCCAACGCTCATTTATAATAACATCCCAGCTGTCAGCCCTTTGGACTGACTGATATTAAGAGCATAACTAATTAGGGAACCACTAACAGAGTGAAATTTAATTCTTCCAAAACACAATGCTGTCTGCTATCCGTTTATTTCCTAGTAATTATAACCTTCAAACATTTAAAACCAACGTTATCGGTACCTCTTTTTCTTTTCTCCCTGATTTTCCCTCGGCCGCGCCGTGTGCAAGCATTTTAGGAGTTAAATGTTTAATTCTGCCTGACGGCGGGTTGTTGATCTTCGTCGCCGGTATACAGTCTGCAGAAGAAGTTTTTTTCAAATTCACAGCACCGAATGTGACTCTACTACAAGGTTTCCTTCTTCAGGTTTGTGTAAAGGTCTTGTTGTCCTATTTATCTTTTAGTAAAATTTCTTTATGTTGTTCCGTATCTTCGATTGCGCGCTTCTCGTGTTCTCTTTTCTTCTTCTGGAGAAGCCGATGTTCTTCTCTTTTGGTGCAACTCCAAAGCGGCCAATTGACGTCTCCAAGGCAATTGATAGCACGATTACCGAACTTAGCGCGAAGAAGATCGATTGTTTGATGGACTGTGTGGCATGGCGCGCCATTGTGCTGAAACCAAAGATCGTCCAAGTCCATGTCTTCAATTTCAACCAACAAAAATTTGTAGCGCTCACCATGGACCGAAATGGCGTTTCCATGGTGAGCGCTACGCCGAAATGGCGTTTCCATGGTGAGCGCTACACAGCGGATGCATTGGCTTCTCGGATTTAGATCCCCATGTGCAGCAATTTCATTTGCTAACATAGTCGCCGAAATGAAAACGCCCTTTCGTCAGAAAAAAAATGATTTTTCGGCCAAATTCCACGTCCAATTCGAGCTGCTGTAAGACCCAAACTGAGAAGCGACCATGCAGCGAATGGTCATGGCCTTCAATTGCTAAACACGGAGACCGGAAATGTTGTCCACAAGCAAACCTTTTTCCACTTGAGTCACGGCCACGCACATGATAAACAAATGGTGGTGATATATTGCCATACACATGACCATAAGATCGTCCTTTATGAAAAAAGTCGGACTGTTTTGTGTAAAAAAAATCTTCTAAAATTTAAATATTGCACAAAAATTGAGTGAGGCTATTCAATTATTTAAGATAGAGTTAAACTGTCACCACTCGTTAAATTTAATACAATTGATACGAATATAAACCTTTATGTCTAAACAGTTCCCCTTTGTCAAATCTAACCCCTGTCCAGTGCCTTAACTAACCAAATTACTTGCTTTCAGAACACGGAATGAAACGTCAGCATTTACAAAAATTTGTGTCGAAATTTTCCAAGAAATCCCAAAAGCATAAATTGAAATTCTCAAACGAAAACCTACAGTCTCCGTATCGCCGGCAAAAATTACAAAAGCACAACCGTAAACAGAAGGTATTTCTGGAAAGGCAGCAGCTTAATGTAAATCTTAATCTGAATCCGCACTTTTTACATGATCTATCTGCAACAAGCATATCATCCCAACCGTCGCCATCTTTATCGCCATTCTATATCCATTTGCGGGGCGAACAATTCGAAATAACTCTACAACAATTACAGGAACGTCTTCAGTTAAATCTGCTACAACAAGCTCATTTACTTAAACAGCACAAAGCCTGTACAACTGACAACAGCGACACTAACAGCAATCCAAACAACAACAGAAACAACAACAACGAACAAGAACGAAAGTTGGAGAATTTAATAAAAAGGCCTGAGACGCCACCAAATCTGGAGGCAAATTTAGAAAACAAGGATGGTGCAAAAGATTGCACTATAAAAATTGAAATTGACACTGATTCTGTCATTGAAGAAGCGGACGCTAGTCTTAATTATAATAGCTGCTCAACGCCGACATCAATTAAACAGGAATTTATTGATAATATCCTTGGTGATTACGATGTTAATTCGGTGCTATATCAAAGGAATGTTATGGACTATGGTAACGATTATAAAGATTTCGAAAAGAGCCTAAGCAACAGTGTCTATCATCATTCATTTGGGCAAAATCACTTTCAATTACAAGCACTCGCACAGCTTCAGCAACAGCAACAGACAAATTTTTCCACCATGCAACTTCAACATCATTTGAGCATTCAGCAACAGGAGCTGATACAACAGTTGCAGTTGGTTCAAAGGCAATATCTAATACATCAGGGTGAGTTTGTCTATTCTATGTAGTGTATATCATATGTACATATGTATTATTTTAATTGTCGTTTTATTTTCTATCACTCAAAGGGTTTGTTAAACCTTTACAATTAGATTTTCAATCACAAATCCACCGATCAATGTCACCAATTAATCCTATGTCGGCAATAACATCGAATCATCATAATAACCAGGGTAACTCGCACCATCAGCATTCTGGCCATCATCACTCTCAACAAGCGCAACAGCAGCAACAACAACATCAGACCGTACACCAGCAACATCAACAACAGCATCAAATACAGTCTCATCATCAGCATCATCTGCAGCAACATCCACGACATGGTGCTCACACTAATAATCCACATTCCTCTCACCATCAATTACACCATCATCATAATCCACAACACCACCATCAACAACAACAACAACAGCAACAACATCAGCAACAACAACATCAGCAACAACAGCAGCATCAGCAACATCAACAACTTTCACCAAAGCCAACGGCGCCAGCAACGCAACAACACCATTCCATCGATGATTTAAGTATGATGATGATTAATTCCCATGATGACGGACAGAGGCTTTCACCTCACAACACAGATAGTCCTGTTACGAACAATAATAATTGTCAAACAGCTCCAAATAATAACATCCCCAACATCAACACCAACCACCCCAGTAATACCACCAACAACAACAATAACAACAACAACGATGACGACGATAATCTCAAGTGTAAAAGCAACGGAAGTGGTGACTTTATTCGTTGCAATAGTCCCCCAGACATTAAGGCCGATATTGATCGAGATCAACAGCATACCCCATCGAGTAATGGTCAAGTGAATTCCTCATCAGCCATAGCGGGGAACGGTGATTCCACTTGGTCAATGGAAACTCCCAACAGTGACATCATCGCGTCTAGTAATGACTTATTCGCCACCCCTGTGTGGCGAAGCTGATCTATTACCCATTTCTTATCTTATACTTCTAGGTAACCATCACTCGGAAGGATTTGTGCCATCACCACTGCAACAGCAACAGTCCCATCAGCATCAACATCAACATCAACATCAACACCAACATCAACATCAGCACCAGCATCAGCAACATCATTCACATGTGACCGTCAATCAGTTAGGTGGCAACTCTGGATGCATGGTCGGTCTCGGAGGCATTATCGATGCAATTGGCAGCATGGGTGCTGGAGCTAATGTTGCAGCAAGGAATCATTTAATTGATGAATATAATGCCAAGAAGTACTACCATCCATTATATGCGCACGGAGTGTGTCGTTGGCCTGGCTGTGAGCTGGTTCTGGACGATGTTGCCTCATTTATTAAGTAAGTATGTTTTCACAAGGACTTCTACAGAGAGGTAGCTTATTACATGTTTGACTTTGACTTTGACTTTAACTTTGATGAGGGAGATAAATGTGCGGATGGAACTACTCGTATACCTTTACTTTCATTTCTACCCAATTTTTTGATTTTTTTTTTTTTTTTTTCAATAAAAAAAGAAAAAAAGGTAAACGACTCTAACGTGGAAGAGGATACACTCCCTTGTGTCATGCTCAACTCACTGTTGTAAATCGTCTCCTACCCCGTCATCTATAAAAAAAAAAAAAAAAAAAAAAAACTCGTCAGGATACTCCTGCTATTCATTTACAAATCAAATTATTTACATCATTCTTATTTTCGTTGTTACCTTTGCAGATTCAAAGCTTTCACTATCCACCTGTACTTAACAAAAATGGTGAAGTTGGCTTCTACTAACACTCACAAATTGACATTCAAATTTATGCTTAACTAATAAACAATACATTACCAACTGATCTGTGTCCTGTGTTTTACTAACCATCTTCTCTAAACATCTGAAAATAAATGACTTTTATTTTTTATTAATATTTTTAAGTTTTTTTTTTACGGATTCTTTGATTTTTCCAAAGATATGCAATTCAAGGCATTCCGATGAATAAAACAAAATGAGAGCCTTAGAATCCCTAGCTGGTCTGTAATGCTTTCAAAAAAATGCCAACGAATTGCGTTCTTTGATTAAATCAAAGTCCCCTTATGAGAGATTGAGAGTGTTGAAGGATCGACTAAAGGTAGGTTTTTCAGATGGCCCTATTAGATCCAGGTAAATATTTTAAATATTTTTTTACAAAATCAATTCAATCCGAGGGAGATCATTTTAAACGCTCTCGTAATATAAGATATAGAGAATATGATTGTTGTTAGATAATAAATTTTTTTTTAAAGTGATATAGTTAGAAAAAAAGTGAGAAGATGGACTCGTACTACCTTCCAGTAATTATCATTTTTTTTTTATAGGTTCATACTTTAAATAAAATAATTTGATATGCGACATGCGAGCTTAAGTTTATAAATATGATTTCGGCCTTGTTAACCGTTGAAATATGGAACGCGAGTGTTCTCACCATTCTTAAATACATTATACGAGTATGAAGATACTTCTCCTTCCATGCACCTGCATCGCTACTATACTGCGCCGGCCACTTGTGTGGTTGGTTAAATTTGCGGACCTTGGGAACATTTTACAGGTCACTCTATCTTGGATCGCCTCGCATTTGCTTGATTCAATAATTCTTTTTTCGACCTCTTTGAACCTTGGCTGAAACTTGAGGCTTTATTGATTTTTGAACTCGACTTTTGAATTAACCTGCTATGCCCTACCTCCTTTTTTTTTTATTTTATTCAATATAGTCCCCTTTTAGTTTGATACACTTATTGCAGCGATTTTCCAACTTCTTGATCCCGTCCGAAAAGTAATTTTCCGGAAGGTCTGCAAAATACTCCTCCGTGGCGTCGATGATTTCTTCGCGTGAGCTGAATTTTTTATTGATGAGCCATCTTTTGAGGTTTGGAAAGAGATAATAGTCCGACGGATCCAAATCCAGTTACTAGTCGAGGCCAAAAGTCCGCCCGATTCCGCATTAGCAAGTCCAAACACTCTTTCGAAGTGCTCTCGCCTTCGTGTTTTTGGTCAGGAGTGAGCATTCGCGGCACCCAGCGACAGGATAACTTTTTCATGTGCAGAATATTGCCCAAAATATGGCGTGTGCTAATATTTGTGGTATCTGCTAACTGGCGCACCTTCACTTTCCGGTCAGCCAACACCATTTCATGTATTTTTTTGACATTGTCCTCTATAACCGCATCGGAGGGCCTGCCGTTGTTGCGGCCACCACGAAACTCTCGAAATCAATATTTGACGGTGAAATCTGACGGAGCCCCATAGCCCCATAATATTTATCCAACTTTTCTTTTGTTTCCTTCGCCGTTTTGCCTCTCAAAAAATTATGTTTTATGAGAGAACGAAAATCGTTTTTGTCCATACTCAACATGATGCCAAACACGTCAACAACAATCAGCTGTCAGAACAAAACTAAAGACAGTATCGCACTGAAATTTGGCATGTCTGCCTAAATGAGAACGGCCTTCAAGGCACCATAACATTTTTTTGCAGTAGCAGCGCATTCTGGTGGTCAAGGAGGTTACTTTTCACTCCACCAAGTACGTCGGCTGATGCGCCTACATTTTTTTATTTTATTTTTCTACATAGTCTCCTTGAAACTCTACACACTTCTCCCAGCGATGCTCCCATCTCTTTAACCCGTCCAAATAGTACTTGGCGTTTTTCTCTGCAAAATAGTTGTTCACGAAGGTGATTGCCTCCTCGCTTGGGGCTAGATCTGGTGAATAAGGCGGCGGATGGTCAAGCAGCTCAAACCGTAATTCATGGATTTTCACCATGGCAACCGCTGAGGTGTGAGACGGCGCGTTGACTTGGTGAAACAGGATGTTTTTTTTCTGCAAATGTGGCCGTTTTTCCGCAATTTCTGCCTTCATCTTGGTTTTTCCTTTTTGAAGATCATCGATTAAGATAACTCCTTTACTATCCCCAAAAAAACAGTCGCCCTCACTTTCCCAGCGGAAAAAAACAGTTTTTGCTTTTTTTGGAGCCGGCTCGCCCTTTGCCGTCCACTGTTTTGACTGAATTTTTGTTTCGGACGTATAATGGTGTATCCAAGTTTCATCGACAGTAAATAATCGGCGCCAAAACTCGGATTTATTGCGCCTAAACTGCGCCAACAGGGCGTTGGAAATATTCATTCGAACACGTTTTTGGTCTAACGTAAGCAAACGCGGCAGCCAACGCGCGGACAGCTTTCTCATGCCTAAATCTTGATTTAATATGTAACAAACACGTTCTTTGGACATTTTCATAGTTCGGCGGTCGTCTAACACTATTTGGTGAACTTTAGCAATGTTATCGTCAGTGATTGCAGTTTTTGGACGTCCCGAACGCTCATCATCTCCCAAGATCTTACGGCCACGTTTAAGTTCAGCTGCCTAAAATTTCACTGTGGTAAATGATGGTGCAGAGTTCCCATACACAGAGTCCAACGCATTTTTCATTTGCATAGGCGTATTGCCTTTCAAAAACAAGAATTTAACAATACTCTCATCGACTCACTCAAACGACTGTCAAGTAAAAACTGCGCGTTCAAAATGACTGTCAATTCGGTAAGTAACTGCCAAAAGATGCACAACTAGCATTTACTAGCTTTTATTGACTGAAACTTTTCAGACAACCCTCGTACAGCGGAGTTTTCGCGCTATTTAAGCCATCCCACACTACACCTACCATCCTATAGGTTAGGTTTAAACACGGGTATCATGGCACCAAAACGGGCCCGTCGCGATCCCTATGGAACCAGTGGAATTTATCTTCAAATGGCAAAAACCTAAACAATCTCCCTGGTGAAACATCCAATTTCTTTTCAAAAGCCAAGAAGGCCTTTGAATTTCGTGTCGTCTATTTCCTTTAAAATTTTCTTCGACTACGCGATATTGCCTCGCATTCACACAGCTTGCAGAATCTGCAAATATCCGCGTATCTGACAACTTGAATCTCTGTGCGTGTTTCCACAAAAGACAGTGTCCTATCAGGATTCCTATTATTGTCCAAGGCTAACCCTGTTTAATTTTATTAACTCCCTAGATATTTTGCCGTCAAAAAGTGACCACAGGCTTGGATACTCAGTGTCCTTCAACACTTGACCACCTTAGGCTGGCAGTCTTTATAATTTTTTTCCTCTATAGTGCCCCTTCTTGCAAGCTCATCCGCTTGTTTATTTTCTTTTATACCGCAGTGTCCTGGTACCCGGTACAGTCTCACCCGATTCTGACTGCATAATGGCTTGAGCGCTAACTGTGTCAGAATTGATGTTGGTCGATTCTATTTCCGATATCTCTTCCGGATACCGATCTTATCTGCATTGGCTCAGCCGCCGTGAGGACAGTCAGAACCTCTGATTGGAAGACTTATACAAATTCTTAGTTCTGGGTCTTCTGAGAAGATACCAGAACCTGCTCTATTTTGGAGGCGTCTGTGAAAATTGCGATTTCATTTCTTTCCCAGTCCACCCTTTCCGGATATTCCTTCTAATATACAGAATGTCGAAGCCGACCAAGGAAGGAATTTCATCCTTTAGAGCCGGATTGTTTGGCAGTAGCTCCGCTAGGATCGTGCCGTGTCCGAAACTACTGCTCTTGAAGTAACGCAAATTAGTGGGTCATATCGCACTGTTGCCAGTCAGTTTTTTGATTTGTAAATCAATCGGCGTTAGATGCAGAAGGTATCCAATGCTGCAATAGGGGTGGTACGAAGCGCACCTATAATGGCTATGGAAGCCGTTGTTTGAACTGCCGCTAATTTTCCGTAAACCGTGCGCCATATGTAAGTATGGATACCACCGCTATATACAGCCAGTACACAATAGCAGATTTTAAGCTCCAAGAGCATTACATGCCTTTTTGATTCTTTCCGCAACGTTAAGATTCCATTTCAGTTTTTTGTCCAGCGCTACAGCGCTTTTAATCGCGGTGCACTCAACGTAAACTCACCGAAGTTTAGACCCTTCTCTATTTTCCCAACCACCGCGTGCAGTGCGGTTTCTACAGATTTGCCTTTCATACTGCATCTGTTCCTCATATGAATCTCCAATAATCGCTCTAGGGTCTATATGCTCCTGTTTGCCAGCTTTAGGTATTCAAAAACCACCTTAACTTCCCTTCAAGCTATTGGTATGTAGCCTATTTTTAGACTATGTCTGTTCTGTGACTTGGCACGAGTTGGGCTTGCTGTTTCGAGGACTCGGTAATGCAGAAATTCGGCACATTTTGAAATCGCAACTAAGATATCTGGAAACACTGTCGAAAGCTTTTTTCAAGTTGATGACGATGATATGCAGATCCCTCGATTTTTGTTTTTCATCGCGCCATCTGTCGACATATCTTTTAATAATATTTCGTTGTGAACGGTCTATACGACATTAGTTTCACTGATCGGTTATTGAACGCCGATCTGTCCGATTTGGAAACCAATACCACTTGAGCCAAGGCCACGGACGAGCGATTTGATTCTTCGGGCATACTTTCATTTGACCATGTTGTACAGATGAGCAGGTGCATGTTCTCAACCATCTCGGCCATCTGCTCCAGCATCAAACTTTAGCTTCAATATCACTACACTAACTTCGTCTATTCTCTGTCGGCTTCGTTTAGTCTGCAGAAGTAGTGCTTCCATATTCTCTGCACCGACTGCGACTCTACTACTAGTTGGCTAAGTTCAACTTCCATTCTAGTTTTATAAACCGGGCTTATTCGTTTTATCCTCTGATAAAACATCCGAACGTCATTCCAGTGGTAAGATCGGGTGAGTTCATCGAAGTCAGCATTCCTTTCCTCGTGATCGGAAAAGATTCTAATGATCGCTTCCGATTTCATCTTTTCAACGTTGAAGTTCGGTGATCTTAGTTGACTTCATCCTTTACCTTTACGCAATCTCTACAGATTTTATATGCGAGGTTAAGCAGTCTGAAGCCTCTATAGTTGGCGCAACCCATCTTATGCTGTCTGAAATATCTCGGTAGGTAGTTGGTCTGGTCCGGTATTGCTATCTTAAATCTATTGTGGTTTCCGGGATTATGGTATTTCTGACGGCTTTTTTGGCATCGATGCCGCTGATCTTCAATTTAGGTTTGGCTGTTTTGGGTTTGCGAATTTTTCTGTTGTTGCGACGTCTGAGATATCCCTGGACATACTCGTACCTAGGCTACAACTAGGTAGTGGTCCAAATATGCACTGGCTGTTCGGACATCTATTACATTGAAGGAGTGAATTGGGTCGATTGCAACATGAACAAATAGCCTTTTGTCAAGCTTTTGTGATTTTACGGCCACTCGCCTTCGCACGGAAAAAGACTAGTTGGTGAAGTACGTGAATCGCAGACGGCGCTAAATTTTGAACTTAATGCAACAGCCAAGAAAAATATGGTGTCTGTACAATAAGTATGGCTCCTTCTCTTTCTTCTTTTAAGCTTGGAATGGAGTTCTTAGTTCTTCTTGACATCAGATAATGCAAGGGTTTAGATCCAATGTACTTGTCAGTATCAAGAATATTTTCTAAACATTATTCCCTGATTGGTAGGCTTCCTTCATCAAGGTTTCAGCGATATCTACTCTGACTCTGCTTTGCCATTTCCATGCTGATGGAGCAAACTGTTCGCCTATGAATAAGGCCTACAAATTTTATTTTTTCTTGCATACTGCTTTACTGAAAATCTTATGTATCACGGAACCGCTGATCCATTACGTTGGATCAATATTCCAGCGTCTTCATGTCGCATGTTTGCCTTCGCATCTGTCATAGATCAGAGATAAAGTGCCTACAGAACCAGCACCACGTCAACGCCGAGTATCTGTCGGACATTTACGGAGGTGGTAATCCGCAGTGTCGTTATCCCTTTCACAGTAAGTGTCGCAGGATATTGCTTCACTTATGTCCAATAGTTTTAATACCTCGCCAGGACCCAAGTAAACAACATGCAGTCTTTTCTACTGAGGGACAAAAGGAAGACCGCTGACTTCTTAGAGACGTCGGGGAGTCAAGCCATTTACAATTGTGCTCATATGAAACCTAATTGTAAATAGAGGCCTTAACTGGGAACACAGGCAGACCCAATGTAGATTCGGGTCCTGAAAAACTCTCCTCTGAGCCTTGTCAGACAAGCTTATGGGCTATTGAATTTCTCGTGATCTCATTGTGACCCGAGACGTGATGTCTTGCATTCTCAAACTAGCTTGAAAGTCGTAAGAGGGTTCAGTAAGCCTCTTGGCTGTCGCTACAGACGCAAATGCTTTGCCCACACCACCAGTTCTTCACAATATAGTTCGTTGCCATTGGAGCCATTCGTGAATACCCGACTACATGCCAATACACTACCACTTGAGCCACTGTCACCCGTACCAGGAGTTCTGTTGTCATTGCATTAGTTGGCATGTCCATAAGACAGACGGCGCGCAAGGTCATCAAAGTGTGTGTTGTACCCAAGAACACTTCTTTTTAAACGGAAGATAGCTTTGATATGGTAGCCCATGATAGGAATATCAAGGGAAGGGAGATTCATCAATGTGTCTAGAGCGGAACCAGGTGTGCCAGGATCATTTTTTGCAGTCTGGTCAAAGCAGCAATCACGTATTTTCGTGAGCACTTATTCCACCAGACAACTGACGCATTGGATATAGTTGGCCTTATTATAGCCGTGTAGATCCAGGGGGTTGTTCTCGCTGACAGGCCTTATGTCTTGCAGACAGCTCATTTATACTACCAGATGGTCAACAAGATCTTAAAGGCTTCCGGTGTGATGATACCCAAACGCTTAGCTTATTTGGACAATTAGACAGTGATAGTTTTAAGTTGAGTCAGACCAGACAGTAAAGAGAGAATTGACTGAAAGCCCACGATCCAACAGACAATATAGCTATATCAGCATATGTTTGGGCATAGACGTCAGAACTATTGATATGAGTCGATCAACGTGCCTCACAGCAGTCGGCATCCGCAATCAATGTCCTATTCACCAGCATCGCTTTTATTCACAAAACTAGTGATTCGCCTGGCCGAGTTACCCTTAACGTCCCAAGGCGTATACATTCTTCTCGAGTGCGCCCTCAATTCTGCCTACCAGATTCTGAAGCGCACTCTCGAAATTGGTAAGCATGTTGCATCGCAGATAGAGGATGCATTCGGAAGGCAGTTTTGCGCACATGGATCTCGATCATTCTCGTCATGATTTTCAACATGAAGTTGGCCAGTGCGTAGTCCAATTTTCCGATTCCGTTGACGAACGGTTTCAGGTGTTCACACAATACGGCAGAGTCTTGTAGGCGATGTTAAGAAGACTGATGACAGAGTATCCCATTTCTTGAGGATCGGACAAACAATGCATTCATCGGGGATAGTTTCCTCCGACTATATTTTATAGACGAGTTGGTGTTTGCTCCTTACCAAGTCAGGCCGTTCAACCTACCAGTTTTGTGGGACTTAAACTTCACTTCATCCAATAATTCACCTGACCAAGGTTTAAAGGTTCATTCTGCCTGACAGCGGTATTTGGTTCGTTATACAGTCTACAGAAATGCTCTTTCCAAATCCTTAGCACCGGCTGCGACTCTACAACTATGATCCCTTGTTCGTCTCTACAGGCTTCGGTTCGGGCTTTATGTCCGTGGCATTTTTTTTTTGTATCTTTTGGTAAAACACTTCCCCGTTGAGCTCGTGGACCTCTAGTCCCTCACAGTAAGTGTCGCAGGATACAAGCTTAACAATTAGAACTAAAAACTAAAAGAAAAACCTAAGAGCTAGGAACCAAGGGAATGGTAGATGAGATCTTATTTAAGACGAGAAGTGCTCAGGTTGAAATCAAAAACGGAGAGGTTGGAGTTGACCTTTCGGAGCACATGGGAAGTCGTACCTTTGGAGCCATAAGAGGTGCGGTGGCCCGGTTGATAGAAGATACGAGGACAACGTAGATTACGTGGGTTGGTGTTGAAGGATATACAGCGGAGTCGTTAAAAACTGAGGGCAGATCACGGAGGTCATACCAAGGGTTTCGTTGTGGTGGCCGAGTGAAACTCAGCATCGATACTTGATGCTGGTGGCATAGAACCTCGATCGAAAAATGAACAGCATTAACCTGCCTTTGCGATGTTCGGGATATCCGCTACCATACCTTGGCTACAACGAGGTTATGGTCCGAGTCGATGTTTTTCCCTCGGAAGGTTCGGACATCCATAACACATGAGGAGTGCCTTGCGTCAATCGCAATGTGGGTAGTCTGGCTGACGGTTGATTAACTAGGAGATCTCCAAGGTCCTCTTGCGAAATGCGAAAGTGGATTAGCCTGAACCCGTTATCGGAGATGGTGTCGTGCAGTCTATACTTTCCGACAGTACTACTAAAGATACCCTCTCTTCCTAGCTTTGCATTAAAGTCGCTAAGGACAATTTTAATGTCATAGCTAGGGCACTGCTCGTAGATCTTGTCCAAGAGATCGTAGAAACTATCTTTGATGTCGTCATCTTTCTCCTCTGTGGGAGCTTGCGCCCAAATAAGGCTAGTATTGGCAAATTTACCCTTAATACGGATTCTTAAGAGGCCCTCTTTAGCATGCCGGAAACTTAAGATTTCTTGCCTAAGTTTGCCTGTAACAAAAAATCCGCATTCAAATAGTCGCTGCTTTTACCGTCGATAATACTTAATCGCCGTAGTAAATGCCGCAGTTTTTCATTGCCTCTGTTCGTTTGGCCCATCTCATCGCATATGAAATGCGACGGCAATTATCCCGGGGCAGAACCCCCAACCTGAAGGGCCAGTTCTATTATAGATACCCCTAAGACAAGAAGTCGCTTAGACCGAAGCCAGCAACACGTTCGAGGATGTGAGCGCTCTTTTCCTGGTCTTTGACTTGGTCTCGGAGTATGTCGGAGTAGCCAAAACAAGGTCCCATTTGCTTTATTTCATCGTTGATTTCATCTGGGGTATTCACCCGCTGCCCCGTTTACAGTGCTTTTAACAGTGACAAGTCGAATCCGACTTTGTGTATGAGTATGTCTTTTTGAGGAACCTATTTTCGTTCCTTTATAAGTTTTTCCATCCTGTTTACCTTCCTCCGTTTTTCAAAAACCGAATTTTTATTTAATTTTTTTTTTTTAGTTTAAACTAATGCAGGCTTTAAATCTCAACTCACTTTAGGCACCTCAACACAGAACATAGTTTAGATGATCGTTCCACCGCACAGGCACGTGTCCAAATGCAGGTTGTCTCTCAGCTTGAGATACATTTGCAAAAGGAACGCGATCGCCTTCAAGCTATGATGCATCATTTATACATGGCAAAGCAGTTTTTATCGCCCGACAAGAGGGACTGTAAGGTATTCCAAGGATCATAATTCACCTCTACGACCTGATTCTTCAAATCGAGATTTGCTTTTTTTTTTTTCTGTTTTTTTTAAATAGGAAAATGATGGACCATACAATATACCATGTCCACCGAATCTAACAAATCCGGTCTTGCCGGTATCAATCAATTCACCAATGTTAAACAACTCAAACATATCATCGATTAGGAAACGAATTAGTGACAAGAATCCATTATCAATAGCGGGTGGTAAGTTTAATAAAAAAAAAAAAAAAAAACATATTTCAAAGTAGTTATTTTACTAAACAAAAAAAAAGACGTAAGGCACATGAAATACTTGCCACCTAGCCTTTGGACATGTGCATCTCTGATTATAACAATGAGAATGTTCTTTTTTTCCTTTTTCTTTTCTTTCCATTTCTTTTTTTTTTAAATTAGGCCTCCCTTATATGTTGGAACGTGCCGGCTTGGATGTTCAACAAGGTAACCACTCTAAGCCTTATTTAATAACTTTTAATGTTGATTTTAAAATATTGATAAGGGCAAGCCGCTGATATCATATGCCGTGTATATTCGATATGCTAGATTAGCTTGATTTTTTTAATCAGTAGAAGCCTTATTCTATATCTGAGGGAAGGTCTTTAGTCTTATTTTTCCATCCGACCATCTTTTCTTACGCACATCAAGTTCATTAAGATCGGTTCCTTAAATGGGCCTCATCTTTTGGGAAATTTTGCATTCTTGAATTACTCGTCGGTTGAAAATCGTGTGATAGGATTCACGAAGGCGTTTAACGCGGCTTTTTTTCTTGCCCCTCCACCGGTTCTTCACATTATAGTCCATTGTTATCAGGATTGCGTAAATCTTTGCTTGAAAGGCAAACGTCCTCCAAAAAGATACCAGCGCCATTTCTTAGATCGATTTCAAAGCTGTCCTAGAAGAACCGACAATATTCCTTTCCTAGTTCAGATCTGATCGTGCCATTCCTGTACGTAGGGAGGATTGATTTCGTAGTTTTGCAGCAACAAGGGATATTGTTCCAAAGGCTACTTCTTTTTAAACGGAAGATGACTTGAGAGTAAAAGCTTGTTTCAACCGAAAATCAACGCTATCATATAATTGGAAGATACAGAGAACCCTCCACGCCTTAAACCAACCGTATGGATTTAGAAAAGCTCTTTCTACAATAGATGCTAAGGCAGTACCACAAAGATCGGTATTGGGACCCATTCTGTTGAACATTCTCAGGCTTAAAATCCTAAAAGAGGCACCAATCAGAGGCTTTGTCGATGATATTTGCAATCTTTGTGGCTGGAAAATACCTGAAAGAAATCGAGGTAAGCGATCAAAATATATCGTCAAAACCAGTGATCCGATACCTAGGTGTGATGATCGATGCTTGGCTCGCTTGCAAGGAACACCTTGAAAAAACGTGCGACAGAGCTCCAGAATAATAATAAATATTGGTGGATGCAAACAACAAAGGAGACTAATTCTGTTAAGGGTGGTGCAGTCCATAGTAATGTATGCGGCACCAATATGGGCCTAAGCAGAGAAAATTATGCAAGAAGGTCTATATGCTCTGAGAGTGTGCCGTGTTTATCGGAGGGTGTCAGACGATGCTATATGTGTTATTGCGGGAATGCTACAAGCGGACATCTTGGCTAGCGAACTACAAAGGACCTATGATGTCCAAAATACAGGAACCCCTAGTTTCAGACAAAAATATCGAGCTGGAAGAACGACAGCGAAGCATGAGTTTGGAATCATACTTTAAAATGAAGATGGACCCATCGACTTATACCGGATATCCAAAAATGGACGAACCGGCACCACGCACATAGCTGTTTCCGAGCTTATCTGAACATATTTGGACTAAGTGAGGCCAGAGAAGATGCACAAAACTTGTTCAGTGTCCACGCTTTCGTATGGACATCTCTGGGAACAAGCAGCGCAATATGGGATGTTGTGAAAGAGAGAACAGCAAATAGGGAAAGAAGACCATAAATTGCTAATCGGCCCCCTAAAGTTATGCCTTACGGCTGTTCCGTGGGGTGACACAAACATGAAGATTCTGAAAAAAAAAACCTCATGCAACGCCATGACGGATGGTAATGCCTTTAGGCACTAAATTACCCAGACACCAGTTATCTTCCTTCTTCTCATAAACACAACACAACCAATCGTCGATTGGGTCTATAGTTGCCGGCGATTTATAGCAGACATTCACCAAGCATGATCCAACCGACGATGCAGCTACATAATCTAAAAATGCCTGAGCATAGTCATTGCAACTATTTAGAATGTTCCGAAGTGAGCCAACGAACAGCGCCATAGTACTGGAGACAGAAATCCCGCCTTCACATACGGTCCTGTTCATCAATTTTGCTCTTATCCATAAAAGTGGTGATTTGTCTACTCCGTGTAGACGTTCAAAGTCGACAAAAGGTTTTGAAGTCTCGCGGTACATGTTGCAGTGGACAGAGAATGTATTCGCAAAGGAAATCAGACTGATAGGTCTAATGCTCTTCGTGAGCATTTTCCGATTTTCGGTATAAAAACCAGTCTTACTGTTTTTTTTTCAGAAATTCTTAATGTATGCCCGTATTAGGCCGGCAGTGGTGTTCCTCTTAACATATGGAAAATATGATAGAATTCCTGGAATGACAGTATTCGGCTACAAAATAAGTTGACGCCACGAAGAATTTCTGTCATTCTCTGTTCGTTACGGAGCTTATTTAAGGAGCAACTAAGTTTAATTGTAAAATTGCTTAGATTGTCACAGAAAATTCGACACAAAACGACAAATTCTCGGTCTTTCCGAATGTTTATTTCGCTTTATCATTGTTGAGATGCTTCCACAATGAATCGCTGGCAAAGTCGTTCTGCTGCTCCGGAAAGATGTGAGTGGTTTTCAGACCCAAGACTTCTTACTTTTTCCACTCTATCCCTGAACTTTTACGAATCACTGCATGGATTGAAGTCATGTCATATTTCGACAGAAGGCATAGGGACATCGTCTCCATAGACCTGGGCGTATATACTAGCTCTGCTGTCTGAAGAAGTAACGCACGCTGTTAAAAGTTGTTTTTAGTGCAGTGCATGCCGCATGTTTGACGGCGCGTCCTAAGTTCAAATTTAAAATTAGACTTTCTATGTGAGCCCAGTTTGTTTGGTTTTCAGATTTTATTTCAAATCTCTCATGTTTAGCCGGAACTCTGCAAGGACGAGGCTGATCGTATACTCGACATTCGTGCTTATAAATTTTGGCTGTTCAACTCAGATTGGATAAGATCCAGTACACGTTAGCTGCTCGTTAGCTGATTTTTAGTCGTAGCTACAGCACTGGGAATCATTAAGTTGGTAGGTTTAGTGCCTATTGTGGCTACAAGGAACCTTTGACTTTGTTGCGAACGCTCACTGTATTCGATTACAAAATTAACAAATCATTGCAACGAACTTCTTTATTCCAATTCACTTCATTAAGTACCACAAACTACCGAGCTGAGTCTCTGCCCTATAGTTTTAAATTACTTCAAAGTGAACCGCGAGTAATCCGATATTCAATCTAATTAACATTAATTGTTAGTTTTCAATCAATTACATTTAATTTGTATCACTGATAGTCAATTGATATATGACAATTTAAATAATTTTTACCAACATGGCATGAACAAGGAATTGCTTGTTAAGTATTGACAACAACCTATTTAGTTGTAGGTGCAATTAAAAATAAATCATTTAATTGCAATTGTTAGTTATTAGTTGAAATTTGACATTAAAACGTAGATACTGCTCTTATGTGATATGATGTTCAAAGAAGACAATTGACCAAAGTGATTAAGAACTTGTAATCGTCCCATATATTTGGAAAACATTCTCCAAATTTTACAAAAGGAATAGAGAAAAGCAAGAGCAAGAGCAAAGGTTTGCAAATGAGAGACACAAGATGAGTGATATCGGTGTATCCGATGAAACTATAGTAAAATAGCAAAATTATTAAATATAATACTACTCGTATATCTATCCGCATATGCATGTACTCGTATTCCATAATATTCCATCTAGATTGTTTATTTATCTTTCAATTGATTTGTTAATTCTCCGAAATGTTTGCTGATTTTTCCTTTGTTTTGTCGGTTTGTCTTCTACCGAGAGATAAATGGATTTTCATAATTTTATTGATAGATATTTAGATACAATATCTTGTGGGGGGGCTTCAGCAGAGGATCGATTGTACTCGATGCCTACAAGTATACCATGGGGCGGCAATGATCTATATAGCAGTTGGCATGGATCCGTAGTGGTTTGCAGGAGGAAAATATTATGCATCTCCAGACTGGGTTTGGGCCGCAAATTGTATGTTTTTCTTATTTTTATTTTGTTGGTATTTTCCAAGTTAAACAGAAGAGCAGAATACGGGTGGGACAGTGTTAGGCAGCTAAGTGTCATGGGATACAATCAAGCTGTTTTCCGCATGTGCGTCCAAGAATTATTGTGTTATTAATCATGGAATTTTTAAACAAACTTGTACACTGAATATACGAGATTTTGATATGTGTTCGCCGCATTTGTAATGTGTAAGGCGAAATGATACATTTGATGGTGGGCAGAAATTTCTGTTTTCGATTCGAGAGCGAGTTGAAAAAAAAATTGACATATCGTTGGTGAAAACTGTTTGAAATATCTGTTCTACTTAATTGAAGGAAAAATCGTTTGTTGGCATGGTTTGCCTTTTGACAAGGCTGTTTGATATGAGGAGCATTTAATCGAGGCGCACTTTTTTCACGTTGAAATAGACACTGTAAGTAGGGACCTAATTTATTTTACCTAAGGAGTTAGACAAAAATTTGACACTTTTTTTCTTGTCTAATTCTCGACCAAAAATATTATATATCCTTGTTTCTACCAACATGCCTATGCCAGTGATCATGCCGTTGATTCTGCACCTAAATAATTTTTTGGATTTTGAGCTTGGAATTTTAAAGCTGATTTTTTTGATAATTTTTCTTTCAACGAAAGCGGTTTTATGAATATGCTACCTTACACCAACTTATCTAGTCACTCCATTAAAGGTTCCCACTGACACAAGTTAGTCGGTCATCAGCAAAGAAATTGGAAATATCGGAGAGAAAAAGAGTCTCTCGGAGGCAAACAATGCCTTAGGTGCACCAGCATTCATTTTGTGGATATCGGACTTGAAACCGTCTAAGGCAACTGGAATTGAATTGAACGTTTCCAAAGCTGATTTCTAATTCAATAAGGTAGAGATACATGGATGCCAAATGCCTGATTTCAAATGCATTAGATATGTCAATTATCTCGTTTTCGCAAAATTGATGTGCACTGTTGCTTTTTAGGATTAGAAAGCTTTCGTGCCTCGAGATATCTCATGGGCCTACTAGTTGGTTTGCCAACGCAGAAAAAAGCCTCCTCAGTAGAAGATTTGTGTGTATTACCTACCAACAGTACGGGATGGAACTGGGTCTCAACCAACAAGCGTCTTAATCCAGCTCGGTCTTTAGATAGTTGCCTCCAGTTTCGCATGCTAAGCTGGCTGAGATCCCCTTGGGCTTGCGTGGGTCACCTGAATTGCCGTCTTCTTCTACTGCATTGTTCCTCGGAGGTGGATTCGAAGGTTTTTGGGATAGCCCATACAGTTCGTCATTGTATCTCCTCCTCCACTTACCATCTATGCAGACAGAACCGAATATCACACGAAGAATTTTCCTTCTCAAAGCAACCAATAGCACTCTCATCCAACTGGACTAGGACTATTAAGAAGCAGCGATTGGTAAGATTTATCCTTCGTTTAATTTCAGGGCTGGTGTCTTCGTCTGAATTGATATTCGAGACTAGGTAGACAAAGTCCTTAACAACCTCAAACTTACATCTTACAGCATAAACTCGTACTTGGTCTTGCCTTTATTGACCATTAAAGTCATCTTCTCCGCTTCTGCCTCAATACTCGCAAAAGCGCCACTGACATCACGCTGCTTTCTTCTGATTATATCAACATCACGGGGCTTATGTGAGTAATTGGACGGAATTTTAAAGGATTGTGCCTCTTGTTGTTAAAGAAATATCGTGACAGGGCATCGCCTTGTCTAAATCCTTTTTTGACATCAAAGATCTTGGTGAGTCCTTTACTTGCCTTAATGGAACTGCTTGCATTCTTTCTCCTTCATCAACCTGTACAAGGTGGACGAATTTGGCAAGGATGCCAAAACTAGACATTTGCTCTGTATAGCTGGTCTCGATAGATGCTGTCATATGGGGCCTTAAAATTTACGAATAGGTAGTGTGTATCGATTTGGAGCTCATGGCTCATGGTAGATCTGGCGTAGTGTGAATGTATGGTCGACGACTTGAAGCTACATTGATGTGGACCAATCAGGTTGTTGACGAACGGCTTGTTAGGCGATATTAAGAAGACTGATGTCTCTGTAGATGGCGCATTTCAGAGGGTCTGCTCTCTGAGGTTCCACTCATCGAGCATACTTTGCTCCGACCATATTTTACAGATGAACTCGGCAGTTATCGGGGGACTACTACATATAGGACAGTTAGCAGTTTTCCGATCAATCATCATACTGATATCCAGCCTCTACGTACACTAATCATTTAGTCTACTCAGACAACGTCTTCCACGATGAAATCCCAGCTATTCATCAGCTCGCTAGTTTGTTTAGTATGAATGTAGTCCCCGTCAAGCAGCGATTACATCACATCTGATTTGAACACCGTAAATTCGAGAGTGGTAAAAGATTGCCATTCATCTTTTAACGAGATGCTTAAGATCGTACGTCTCAGGAAACTGTATGAGGATCTTTACGTATTTGTTCAACATCAGGCCACTAATGTTCTACACCCAACAAAATACACATTCTCAGGCGCCTTCTAGTCATAGTTGGACTCATCGGGAAAGCTGTGAGATATCTAGAAACGATGAATGGAGCTCAACCAAAAGGGAAGAGATATCTTCAAGGGCACTCTGATGATTTTGGCAGTAGTTGTATAGATGAAAAGGAAGAAAAATCTGTTGCGCACTTCCTTTGAAATTGTGTGCTAAATCAAAATCGAATTCATCGGCTATTATCATTTCTAAATGATCTCGGTTCTATATAGGCCACAGACTTTGACAAATTCGACTTGAATTCTATATGCTTCCAGGAGTTCAAAATGGACCAAAAACTGGTCCTACTTCCACTTGAAGCACCTAAGTAAGTGGAGAACCTTTTTAGGAGGCTTTATCAAAATTGATTTTGATTATTATTCATAAATCAGTCTCTCCTAAGACCAGTATCCTCTCTGTATTTATGTAAGATACTTTAAACAATATCAACCTGTAACCTCAAATGATGGGAAAATTTCTAAATACTCTATTGGAGGCAGCTACTAACGCCTGGTCCCATGCAGAAATAATTTCTTTTTTTTGTTTTTCCATTATACCATATATTAAATACAAATTTAAAGTTGGCATGCCAATTGTTTGTAGAACAGTGGAATTATTTCTTTTCAGAAATACAACGAAATCGGGAATTTTACAAAAACGCTGATGTTCGGCCTCCTTTTACATATGCATCTTTAATAAGACAAGTAAGTACAATTTCTGACTTAAAAATATTCATTTTATTCTTGACAGTTAAACAGTAAAAAACATTTATGTATCTGAACGTCTTTGGCTCATAATTTTTCACGATTCCGAAAATAGATTGACTTGATAATAAAAAAGTAGATCTTTCTCCAGTACGAAAATATTTTCGTTTGCAAAACGCTTGTCGCATTCAGCCTGTAAGTACTCGTATAAGTATACTAACAAATTGAGGTACTCGTAACACGGCAGTTGAGAATATATCATGTTCTGTCATTCTCAAGCCCTTTCGATTTCGATTGCTTCTGCTTTAGGGCCCACAATGGGTCCCATTCATTTAGAAGATCAGTTACTTCTTTTTTTCTTCGCTGTGATTGATTGGGCCATTTTCATTTGGTACGAAGTCATGATATCACTCTTGTTAAGAACGTCATAAGCATGACTGAGTATCCTGTTCCTGACTACAAATTTTTTACCATACGTCAATAACATTGGTTAGAAGTGGGCGTCTAATTTGTGTAGCAACTGTTGCGCATATTGCAATGACAACCTGATCACAATGTTCGGAACTTTCTGCAATGCCAAGAATTTGCGTTCGAGTGATCTTAGTCCAAGGTTTGGTTTAAAGAAAGATGGGATCGGCTTCATTCATCGACGACAAAGGGTACTTTGCTTGAGCGTTTTTTTTTTCGCTCTGGCAGATGTAAACATTTCGTTACGCAGTGCCGGATTCTTGCCAACTAAAACCACATTGAACTGAATAGACCGATGTTCTGTTCGACCTATTCTAAGGTCGCCAAGTATAAGCACTACCAACAAGAGTCCAATTTTCCTCGCTTTAAAGTATATACACACTCCAAATTGTACACGTAAGACTATCCTGTCAGTTTTGTACCGCGAACAATGAAGAAACATATTTTACGGGACAGTTTGCGATGTTTTCATGATTGCGCTTAATTTCTGATACTTTCTGAAACAGTCATGTTCCTAGAAAAACCGAGTCAAAGAAAAGTTCTTTTCGACAGGATTCGGTGTAATCCACAAATCGATGACTGATATAAGATGTTGTGTTCTTCTTTCTTTTAAGGATATGTTCCATTGTTGTTGCCAGGTTGCGATACTACAGGCATTTTGAACTCGCTAAGGCAGTAGACGGCTTTGACTCACCGCATGTAAGACGTAACCTGTACCGAATTTGACCATACTTCCTGTGCATACATGAGCAGTGGCGTAGCTTCACCTTGCGGGGCCAAGATGGAAATTTTTTTTCGGGGCCCCCCTTAAGTGATAAAAGAAGTTATTCTCTAGCTGTAAAGTGCTCTTTTAAATGTAGTTCAAGTAAATTAAAACACCGCTACAGTCCGGTGTGGACCAGGGCCCAGCTTCTTGCACTCATTTGTGTTGCTCACGTTTCAATTTTTACACTTCTCAGCGGAGCCTACTGTTTTTTGCCGAATCCGAACGGCTCTCCTGAGAAGCTCTCACATAGTCAGAATTACAATCAGGGGTTTTGCCATTGGAAAGAACCCAAAAAGTCCAAGTCGATATGCCTTATATGACAATATCTATAGAGGCGAACTATACAAATTCGATATTCCTGCCAAACTAATCAATTTGTGCAGAATGACGATGGAGAAGTTTGAGACCTTTCATGTCTTGCGAGGAACCGTGTGAAAGACTTTTTTTTGCGCATTACTCTCGTATTCGAATTTTTTTCAGAATGGGACACTCAGCAACATAAGCTGTCCATTGAACTCCAATGTGTTCCAAACACCAACTGCATATAAATACGAGGGTTGTCTGAACTCTAGACACTTTCACTTCTCCCAGCCATGCTCCCATCTCTCTAACCCGTCCAAATAGTACTTGGCGTTTTTCTCTGCAAAATAATTGTTCACGAAGGTGATTGCCTCCTCATTTGACGAAAATCTCTGTCCTCCGGGCGCAGTTTTTAGATGAGGGAACAAAAAGAAGTCACTTGGGGCTAGATCTGGTGAATAAGGCGGTTGGTCAAGCAGTTCAAACCGTAATTCATGGATTTTCACCATGGCAACCGTTGAGGTGTGAGACGGCGCGTTGTCTTGGTGAAACAGGATTTTCTTTTTCTGCAAATGTGGCTGTTTTTCCGCAATTTCTGCCTTCAGCTTGGTTTTTCCTTTTTGAAGATAATCGATTAAGGTAACTCCATTACTATCCCAAAAAACAGTCGCCATCACTTTCTCAGCCGAAAAACAGTTTTTGTTTTTTTTTTTGAGCCGGCTCGCGCTTTGCGGTCCACTGTTTTGACTGAATTTTTGCTTCGGCCGTATAATGGTGTATCCAAGTTTCATCGACAGTAATTAATCGGCGCCAAAACTCGGATTTATTGCGCCTAAACTGCGCCAACAGAGCGTTGGAAATGTTCATTCGAACACGTTTTTGGTCTAACGTAAGCAAACGCGGCAGCCAATGCGCGGACAGCTTTCTCATGCCTAAATCTTGATTTAATATGTAACAAACACGTTCTTTGGACATTTTCATAATTCGATGGTCGTCTAACGCCATTTGTTGAACTTTAGCAATGTTATCGTCAGTGGTTGCAGTTTTTGGATGTCCCGAACGTTCATCGTCTCCCAAGCTGCCCAAAATTTCACTGTGGTAAATGATGGTGCAGAGTCCCCATATACAGAGTCCAACTCATTTTTCATTTGCGTAGACGTATTGCCTTTCAAAAACAAGAATTTAACAACACTCTCATCGACTCACTCAAACGACTGTCAAGTAAAAACAGCGCGTCCAAAATGACAGAAACTTCGGTAAGTAACTGCCAAAAGATGCACAACTAGCATCTACTAGCTTTTATTGACGAGTGTCGCTATCTTTACATTGCGATCGGAAACTTTTCCGACAACCCTCGTATAAGACTGCGCCCAGTGCACCTTGATTTCTGTGATTTGGTGGGAATTGATGCTTTCACATTCCATGTGTTCTAACCATGCTCTCAATCCGCCATGTGCAGGTTCGAATGTCGTTTTTCTTTTTCCGTTTTGCAGGCTCGTTAGCCTTGATCCTTTGGACGAAAAGGTCTAAAGTCAATAACCCTCTTAATCCTTCTTACCATCGGTCATTCCCAACAGATTATTAGTGTTACTGTGTGCTTTCCTGTCAGCTAGTCCGGATACGAGTACAATGCGTAGGTAATATCATATCAACAGTTTTGCACATCGATGAGTTCCTTCCCTTAGCATATTCAACTACTAGATAAGAAGCTACAAAAGTATCTAGTCCTTATCTATTGTTTCCTTCTTTTTTTTTTTCAGTCCATAATAGAGTCGCCCGACAAGCAACTAACCCTAAATGAAATATACAATTGGTTTCAAAATACGTTTTGTTATTTCCGGCGAAATGCGGCGACATGGAAGGTGAGTAGCTTAACACTGTGCCTGTGCCTATACGAATATAAGTTGCATTGCCATACCATTGAATGAAAGCCACTACAATTAAATATGTACATTTCTATTAAGTCAGTATGCACAGCAAATGAAATTAAGGCAGTCCCTTAAATTCTTTTAAAAAAAAAAAAAACAAAAAAAAACAAAAAAAAAACAATAATACCTCACGTGTGAGTGCTAAACTAAAATTTATTCCCGAGAGAGTGTTGCCAGAGTGCTGATGAAAGCGTTTTCATTTATTTTATTATTTTCTTTTGCCAACACCCTTTTATTGCTTCTTTTATATACTTCCCATTTGTCTTATATTAAAAAAAAAAAAACAAAAAAAAAACAACCTTTTCCACAAATATTAGGAATTTCAAAGAATAAAAATGTGTAAATGCTTTTTTTCTAATACGAAAAAAAAAAATAAAAAAATAAAAAAAAAACGATAATGAAAATGAAAAATTAAATTAGAATGCAGTACGACATAATTTATCGCTACATAAGTGTTTCATGCGAGTTGAAAATGTTAAGGGTGCCGTTTGGACAGTTGACGAAATAGAATTTTATAAGAGGCGACCTCAAAGGTCCAATGCAGCAGCAGCAGCAGCCATGACTGGAAATTCCAACTTTGGGTACGTTCAAAATTCGTCAAGTAAACACACGTCAAAAACCTTATCCGCCAAAAATTCTATATTTTAAAATTTTCTCTTTTTATCTTTAAAAAAAAAACAACAAAAAAAAAAACAAAAAAATATTTCAAAAATAAATATCGTATATTTTTAAAAAAATTTCTAACTTTTTCACTCTCGAAAACTTTTTTTCCTTAAAAACAAAAAAAAAAAAAAAAAACAAACAAAATATTATACTCGTATATTTTTTCGAAACTTTTTTTCTTTTTGTGAATAAGTGTGTGTGCGATGGTGTGAGGGACATGGTAGAACCGCCGTAATTAGTGTACGTGTCGAAAGTGTGCTATGTTGTTTGTATAAATATTTTGTGGATGGGTTGTTGTCGCTATTGAGTATGTTTGCCTACTAGATGCTTGAAACTAAAATGTCCTGGTGACTAAAACAAATGTTTAGTTTTGTGTTAATTTTTTTTAATTATTTTTTTGTTTTGTTTTCTTTTTTTATAATTGTGACGAGCTTAAGGGATTTTGTCTTAAAATGCTTGCACACAGTGCCGACGAAGGAAAGTTAACCTTTTATAAGGTAGTTTCAGTTGGAGTCGCCTAAGGAAATACATGTTTATTTTTGAATTACTAGATGGAGTGAAAAGTGACCTCCTTGGGATACACTTATTTCAGCGATTTTCCAACTTCTTGATGCAAAATACTCCTCCGTGGCGTCGATGATTTCCTCGCGTGAGCTGAATTTTTTATTGATGAGCCATCTTTTGAGGTTTAGGAAGACATAATAGTCCGAGGGATCCAAATCCAGTTACCTATCGACGCCAAAATTCCGCCCGATTCCGCATCAGCAAGTCCAAACACTCTTTCGAAGTGCTCTCGCTTTCGTGTTTTTGGTCAGGAGTGACCATTAGCGGCACCCAGCGACAGGATAACTTTTTCATGTGCAGAATATTGCCCAAAATATGGCGTGTACTAATATTTGTGGTATCTGCTAGCTGGCGCACCTTCACTTTCCGGTCAGCCAACACCATTTCATGTATTTTTTTGACATTGTCCTCTATAACCGCATCGGAGGGCCTGCCGTTGTTGCGGCCACCACGAAACTCTCGAAATCAATATTTGACGGTGCAATCTGACGGAGCATTAGCCCCATAAAATTTATCCAACTTTTCTTTTGTTTCCTTCGCCGTTTTGCCTCTCAAAAAATTATGTTTTACGAGAGAACGAAAATCGTCTTTGTCCATACTCAACATGATGCCAAACACGTCAACAACAATCAGCTGTCAAAACAAAACTAAAGACAGTATCGCACTGAAATTTGGCATGTCTGCCTAAATATGAACGGACTTCAAGGCACCATAACCCTTTTTTGCAGTAGCAGCGCACTCCATCTAGTAGTTAGGAAGTGTTTAAAGAAATTTTTGAAAAAAAATGAAATGGCAATAGGTCTGGTCACCGAAGGATATATGTGAACTGGAACAATTTTTTTTTGTTCATTTCATTTTTTATTTAGAAAACTAATTATTTAAAAAAAAAAAAAATGTTATTTATGGAAAAGACCAAAGCATGGAGTAATGCATAGTGGTACTTGGCAATGCGAGCATTGAAATTTTTGATCTTTTATTGTTTGTCTTTGTACTGCAAAGTCGGCATCTGCGATAGGTCGAAATCTCCTCAGGCTTATGTACTCAAAATGATTTCCTTGTTGGCATGGCTGGAGTTTTTTTTGATGTTACGTGGCCTAGTTTTTACATTGTTTGTTTGGAAGTTTCCAATAAGCTCTTGGCCAAGTGTTGTCCTCATCCGGTTTATAGAAGAATGCAAAATATGAGAATTTGTCACAGCTGTAGGTGGCACGTTTTTGGTCGAAAAGTTTGACGCCACCCATGCGCTTGGTATGTTGTTAAACTGACAACGGACAGGGGATTTCAGCTTTGGATCCATATCTCTGCCTTCGTGTTACCACAAGTTTTGTTTTCGGATCAAATGCAGTTGGTAACAGATTTACCTGTTTCGGCTAAATTTTGCCACTTCCTCCACTTGTATTCCCCTTTCATCATTGTCCCTTTCGATTTAACCTCACCGTTGTAGTTGCATGAATTTGGTTTTCGGATAGGTCTTGAACAACTGAAAGGATGAAGAATTAAAAGTGAGTGACAAAGCTGTTGTACAACTGAAGCTCCTAATCCTAGTTCAGGCGTATTGTCTGTTTTTTTGCCTATGTTTACATCGAACTGGTATAAGTATTCAGTTTACCCATTAATTGGCTTGAGTGGCATATACTGCTTGAGACTGGATCGGCCTTTGAAAAGAACCATGTACTTATCAATTGATTAGGACTTAGCTGACATAGCAGAGCTTTGAAAATGGTAAATCAAAGTTGTCAGCAGCGGCCTTATTTTGAATAGGCAATCAAAGTTAGCTTCTCCATATTTGGGTCTGATTGAATTGCCAGCCTAGTGAAAATTCTGCAAGTGTTTTTTTTTAAATCTTTTGCAAGAACCGGTTTATTGAATAGACGGAAGGTTATCCTCACCCATCAAAACTATTATTCCTAAAAATACCTCCAGTTCTATTATATCAATGTTCTTCCAATTTTTGCTTTGTTGAGCATACAAATTGGCTTGATCGACAATAAGTTCAAGTGTAAATTGGCCGACTTTGACTTGAGCATGGAATTAGTTGGGCAATATTAATCGAATCAAAATTTGCACTTGACAAAAACGTCTCATTCTTGCAACACTTTTATTCCAAAGAGGATCCTCGTTTTCGTCTGCACTTTGATCGGAACTAGAGCTGCATAATATCATCAGAATTTGTAAGCTGACTATCTTCATAATTTTTTTTATTTCTGACATGGGATCATCCACATTTTCAATGTTTTCTGTCGGATCAGCTACATCAAAATTCTGATTCTCGACATCCTCATGGTTTTCGAAATCGTCTTCGGAATTCTCGCCATAAATTTCATACAACTCAATTTCGTCATTATTTAGTTTTGCCTTAGACATCTATGTAAAAAAAACCAAGGCAGTGACAAATAGTGTTGGCGGCGTAATTATCCTCTCAAGATCGTTTATAATTAAAAGAAAAAAGAGGGATCTAAGTGGCTGCCTTATGGAACACTAGAAGTATCTAGTGATTGGATTGTGAGTGATAATGTGACTCGGTTTGAAGAAAGGGATCAATGTGACCTTTTATACATATTATCTGCGATTCTACCACTTCTCCTTTAAAGATCCCTTGAAGTTTTCGCTGTTTGAATGTCACTTTAGGCATGTCTCTAAAACTCTACGAATTATTGAAAAGGTTTTACAATAAAAAAAAAAAAAAACTTCTATTGTGAATCTCACCTATTTGTATAAAAAAAAGAGCCTTTGAAGTGGTGTTGTTTGATGCTGTACCCATGTTTCTAAAATTTCGACGCTCCGTTTCAGAGAATTGTTTAGGGCATTTATACTTAAAAACAAAATTTAAATTCAAAATATTGACCAGTATATGACTGGTATATGACTTTTTATCCGTCACTAGAGTCATACATATATTTTTGAAGTCTAGATAATGAAGGTTTCAATGTCATTGAGTTGTAATTTTTCTTCTGTTCATTCTTATCGAGCCTGTAACATATAGTGGGCATGACTTTCAATAAGTTTTGAACTAATGGTATAGTAGAGAACGAGTTGCCAGTTGTGATCTTTCTCCCGGTCCTGCTGGTCTCATTGCAACACTTGCATCACTCGATGTACTAAATTCTCTCGTCAGAGAGTGTTTTTATTTTAAAATCATATTTTACGGGTTTTTTTTTTTTAATAAACTGTCGAAATGAACGCTTTCTACCAAATGCAACTACCATACTCGTAGTTAATCATCTATCGGAGACCGAATAATGAGAACTCCAATTGAGGCTTAGAAATCTTCCAGATAAACGAAGCAATAACTAATAATTGAAAAAGGCGGTGCAATTTTGGAACTAGCCGATGATTGGGATTGCACAGTTTAAATGGTTGTCATGTTTATCGAACTAATTTTAAAGTTGCTGTACTAGCATGCCCCATATGCCTCTTTTTCTGGTCTTATGGCATCTTGGAAGCGTTTTAGATCATTTATCGTCCAGGATTGGCCTCCGTTGGTTTCTATAGGGTCCGCCATTTACATGAGCTTAGCACATCTTTTCTCGCCAAGTTTTCCGTGGTCTGTAGCTCACGTCACTCACGCGTACAATTTGGGCTAGTCCTTATAATCTTATTTTACCTCAGGTCCATCTTTGACGGCTTATTATGGATTTTCCCCATTTAGTCCGTCGCTTCCATGGCAAGTAGGAAAGAGAACGTTGTCGAATACAGAAATATCTAGCAAGTGTTATATTTTCCCATGTTTAACCACCCACCAGAAGTATCTTCTTTCATTGATGCTCGAACCGGACAGTTTCATTAATTTGTTTCAGTTGTTTAGAAAAAATTATTTGTCAGCTGAGGTTGAAAGGGAGGACTTTGAAGCATTTTAGTACTCCAATTTTATATTTGCCGGTACTTAAATATAATATAGATCGCTTTTAACATATATTGAGATGAATTATTTATTTTTTGTTTTAATTTATTAATGAAAGTCTTTAGTAAGAATGCTATTACTTATCGAAATAATTAAAAGGCGGTTTTATAATACTACTGTGGGAGTGTTGTTTTGTCATTGTGTGTGGAAATAAATATGTATTCGTATTTATTCGAAGAAAATTTAATTAACTTTTTGCTAATACTTTTTACAATTTCTTATAAATATTTTAATCATATTTAAATTTCTTAAATTTCTAATCTTTAATAATAAAATAATATGTGGCTGCTCTTTTTTTCCTAATATTTATTATATATTTGTGCTTTAGTTTTAATAGATTTTTTTTTTTTGTTTATCTTTTCGATAGATTTTGTGCTTCAGATTAATTAATGACAAAATATTATTTAGCTTGGTCTGATTTTTTATTTAATTTGTATCATTCCTTCTCAACATTTTAGACTTTTTCAAAATTCATGTCTTGTGAAAAATTCAAAAACGACTAAAAGTCAAAAAAATAATTGACTTTGACAAGATTAATATCATCACCAGGTGCTTTGAGCAATGTCACGTATTCACTTCATCTACGCGCCATCGAATACGGTTTCTTGCGATGTGTATAGACACTCTCAAGTAGGCAATCTACCTACCCTACCATCTAGGGAAAATCAGAGAAGTTCTTCCAGACTCGTTTAAACAGCAACGGACGGCATTTGTGTTGTAACATCATCGTACACATCGCATACCATTCTTAAATATGTCTGGGGTACATTTTGAGACCATACCGTCATCCAAATTACAAAAGATCTCTGGGACCGGTTTCGAACGCCTTTTTTTCAAGTCAATAAAGTCGATATGCAGATCATTAGAAGCTTTGCGATTTTTGCCCACCTTCATCCGAAGATTTTATATCACGTTCCCGGAATTTATTCAGAAAATGCAAAATACAAGTTTATTCATCTAAATCTATATTGTCCTTCAAAGTAATCCCCATCGACTGCAACACACTTATGCCAGCGCTTGATCCAATCCTCGAAACATTTTTTTATAATCGGCTTTCGGTATGTCCATCAGTGCGTCCTGCGATTTGTCCATGATTTCCTCTCGGCTGCTGGTTTTTTAACTCGATTGAACAGAAAGAAGTCACAGGGAGCCAAATCAGGTGAATCCGGTGGCTGTTGGATGGTATTTGTTGTATTTTTCGTCAAAAAATTACGAATAATGATGGCACTGTGCATGGTGAAAAATCCAAGAGTTTTCTGCCCAAAATTCTGGTCTCCTCCGGCGAATTGCTTAATACTGTCTGGCCTTCTGGCAAAAATTCATGATACACTACACCGTTGTAATCCATGAAAACCGTGAGCATTGCCCCTTCTTTTTTGACTGAGAACTACGTGGTTTTTTTGGTCTCGGCTCATTTGGTGAACGCCATTCACTTGCCTGATGTCTGGATTGCGTGTCGTCTCATCTCCAGTAATGATCCTTTTGATGAATGTGGGATTGGATTCAGCCTCGCAAATCATCTTTTTTGCATGAAATTGAGGTTGCCACCAACTTTATTGCTAAACGATGGAAACCCAAATCATTAACCAAAATATCTTGGACGGATCCATAAGCAATGTTCAAGTCCTCTGCTATCTCTCTGATGGTTAATTTGCGGTTATTGACCAACATTTCTTTTACTCGTTCTTCATCAATATTTTCGTCGGTTTTTGATGTCGATGGTCTGCCACTGCGTTCATCACCTTCGATTGACTCACGAGCACTTTTGAACCGCTCGTGCCACTGGTAAACGACCGTTTTCTTTAGAGAATCGTTGCCGAAACACTTTTCCAACGTTCGCGCACCATTAAAAATCCGTTTTTTACGCAAAATTTAATACTCGTACAAGTTCGTTGTTGCAAATTGAAATCCATTTCTAAAATTGTAAAAAAAATCGCCAAACACACAAAGAGATAGATGTACTCTTGGCTACGTAACTTTTGCAAATGTCAAGCCATGACGTTAAGATTTAGAGGGAATGTCAATAACAGAAAAAAGACAGAACTCAAATCGGAATAATGGGATCGCCACACGGTGGTGTGGTGCGGGAACTTTTTGATCAAGGTGGTATGTCCACCCGCCTACCACAAAGCCGCATTGATTTCTACGGTGTTTAATAATATTTCAGTTGCCTGTCAAGAGCTCGCTCGTATATCTTCATAGTATGGCAGTTTTCGTATTTGTAGTTCGATTCTGCTCGTTCGACATGCTCGTTTAAATCTGCACCGCTGAAAACGCTTTTCTCTCACGGTATTCCATTTAAAAGCTCATGAAAATCGTGCCGAAAAATACATTTTGTTCATTGCTTATAACGTTTCGTGTTCATTTATCAGTTTTATTGTCAAAGTCTTATTTTGTACCCTTCCGTAATAATTAGTTTTATAAGTAGCGGTCCCTGTTTCGAAATTTCGACATTTGAACGCATATTGTGTAGGTTTTACGTTGCCGTAATACGTTTTCTACTTCAAAGTGTCCGCCACTGTATCGACGTTCCAGCTTGTGGTTCGTGGTTTATTTTACGAGATCATGAGAACCCGATCACGTATACAGATTTTGAGGAGTTTTATTAGAAAAGAGAAGACTTCGCTGCTTAGTTTTTGTAATTTTTACTAATTTTGTTACATTTTCTTACTTAAAGCACGAGTTTAATTAACCTTTACTTTGCCTCTGGTTATCGAGTATCTTTAGATGTTTTCATTTTATTTACTAATATGAAATTGATGTTACCGTGTAAAGATACTCTGTAGAATATTTGTGGGTTTTTGTTTTATTTTTTTCTTAAATGTTTTTTTTTTTTCCGGAATTTTTTTCATAATACATGCTTTGCATGTTTTCAAATATTTTTCAATCAATCTTTTACTACTACTTTTTTCAACTGTCCTTTTTTTAAACTTCTTTTGAAATCCGTTTTCTTTCTCCTAACTCTTAAATTTCTTAAAACTTCTTTTTTTTTTTAAATTTTTAAAAAATTCTTTAAATATTGTAGTTCATCAACTAGTAACTTATGAAATATATATTTTTTGTACTTATAATATTAATATTTAAGATTATAACTAATAACTTTAACTTTTAACTTATTAATTTTAACTAAAAATAACATAAAATTTTTTATATACTCGTATAACAAAAAAAAAAAACCCTTTTAACGCTCTTTTTGAAGTTTTATCCATTTTTTTTTTTATTGTTCATTTGAATTCTTTTCATCTTTGTTCTATATTTCCTTTGTGCCCTCCTATCTATACATACATACTCGTAAATGCGTTGCAAATAATAACTTACTCAAAAAATCAACTCAAATTCCTTTACCAATGCGAATACGTAACGATTATTGCAAAAATCACACATACACCACCAAAAAAAACAAACAAACCAATAATAATAATTGTTGTTAAATGATTTGCGAATGTTAATTGTAAATTTGGAAATCACGCACCGCTCTGGGCCGCATAAAAGAATGCCATACGAACGAATTTATCATTGCACAAGTGTTTTGTACGTTACGAGGACGATTTCGGATCATTTTGGATGGTCGACGACAATGAGTTTGTTAAGCGTCGTCATTTATCAAGAGGTAGACCCCGAAAATATGAGCCATCATCGTCGCCGAATTCACAGAATGGTGCGTGTGTAGCGCCATCTAGTGGTGGAAGCAGCGGCGGCGGTGTTGGTACAAATCTAACTACCGGCATTGTGGACAACCTTGGAAATAATAATGATAACAACACCTACTCACAGGCAATGGGCAATGGCAATAGCATTATGACTGAAAGGGTTAACAGCAGTGGTGGCAGCGGTACAGGCGGTGCAGGCAGTAGCGGTAGCGGCAACGGTAATCTTGGCACTAGAATTGGAGGAGGAAGATCATCATCATCGGCAAGCAATCGTGATCGGAATCGTGATCGTGATCGTGATCGTGATCGTGATCGAGATCGCGATCGTGATCGGGACTCTTGCCAAAATAATATCAGTGATGCCGCTAATGCTGGCGAAAATCTTGGTGTTGGTGGTGCTGGATGCAATAATGAAAATAACAGCGGCATCTGTAGGACAGGAAGTAGTAATAATATGATTGGTGGTGGATTTTTACCCTGCAACTATCAGTCGCAGTAAGAATGGAATGCTTTTGTTTGTTTGTTTTTCAATATTTCTAATTTATAAAAGTAACCGCCAACCTAATTTTCAAAACGCCAGGATGATGGCAGGAATAGGTAAGTAAACCCTAAGTAATTTTTTTTTTTTTTTTTTTTGTATATCGGCTGTAACAGAATTATACGAATTTTGAATTTTGTGTAAAAACCAAAGACCCACGACCTACTTTGGCACAATTTTTATAAAAGCAGATTATTCGGTCTGAGTTCTGGTATCACCTGGACTATTCTTAGTTCAGCCACATCTTGGCTACTTCCTTGACTTAAGTCCTGATTTTTCAGATCAACTTTCTTAGTTCTTCGCATCTGCTTCAAAACAAATTTTTTTCAATTTCCACTAATCTTGAGCTGCGCTCTGTGTATAGTATATTCTGCTCCAAATCATTTAAAAATACCAGCTCCCTGATTTCGCAATAGGCATGTTGATCACCGTGGTAGAGTTATCGCTTTTGCTAACTTAAATCATCGTCGATTACAATGGATCGAGTCGAAGGATGCCTGTAATTCGTCCTTATCCATGCAACTTCTGATGGAGGAATCCTATCACTAGAATACTGTGAGCCCTTGATCTAAACCAGATGAACCCTATTTAGGTGGCACTAGAGTTCGGAATGGACCTAGTCTTCAACCAACAGCTCTCTATACTATCATCATCCGCCTTCGACAGGGTCCATGCTTCTGCGACATAAAGTAGAACTGCCAACAACATCTCAGCAGAATTTAATCCTGATCTGGCGGAGTGTGAAGGTTTGATCAATTGTGGACTTTCTTGGCCTGGAACCGCATTGATAGGGATCAATCAGGTTATTGGCGAAGGGTTTCTGACGTTCAGATAACATCGCAGACATGATCTTGTATTCAATAGTTGGTTCAGTTGATGGGGTTTCCTTTTTTGTGGATCGGGCATACGGTGGTGAAATTCCATTCATCATACACTCTTCTGTCTATATCTGAGAAATCATTTGGTGCATGCTCCCCACAAAGTCATTTCTAGCGACAAAAGTTTTGGCTATCATCGTTTAAGCTGAACGGTCTATTCTGTCTGATGGCGGGATGTTGGATGTTGGGCTTCTTTGCCATTATACAGTCTGCAGAAAAATTTTTTCCATATTCTCAAAACCAACTATGGCTCCACTATAAGATTTCCTTCTTCATCTCTACAGGCTTTTATACGGGTCTTCTTGCTTTGACAAGTTCTTTTTGTTAGTAAGACTTCCGTACGTTATTCCTGGTGTACAAACTCATAATACATAGCTTCAATCGCACACTTCTTGTCCATTGTGTTCCTCCTGTTTCTTCTGCTCGTAGAGCTCACGAGCAGCTCTCGTTCTTCGTTGCAGAGCCACCTTGTAGGCTTTTTCATTCTTCGTTAAACCAGAGATTTCTTGGCGGTGGTCAGGTGGAACCCAATAAGTTGGCGACATAATAATTGTTGAGATATTTCGGGATACGCGTTCGGCGAAGATCCTGGCGGTCTCTAGCGATTGCAGCTTTCCTACGTCATATCTTCTCACTCTTCTTTTTTGTGGCGCTCGGGAAATCCGCATTGGCACCTTGACTGCCACAAGATGATGATTTGAATTAATGTTGCCTGCCCGGAGCGTTCGAACGCCCAGAATACTAGAGGCATGTGTTTGCTATCGTGATGTTTCGTCCCGCCTAAGATGTCTTACCAAAGATGTACAGGCATCACAGTTTGTATACCATATATCGATGTTGTCGATGTGTCTTCTTCCTCATTTCGAAAGATATAAAATCCGATGACGCCGCCATGCCATAAGCTGCACTAAACAGTGAATCTTTGTGGATGCATTGATGCTTGGCCGAACACTTGTTGATTGTGTTCGCTCCAATAATACCGCTGCGCCAAAAATGGGGCCTCGTCCGAGAAGATGATTTTGTTGGCCAAAATCCGGATCTCCGGCCAATATTAGTGCCTAATTAGCGAACTCACGGCATAGTTTATGGTCCCACGGCTTCAATTCTTACGCCAGCACAATCTTATACGGATGTAGGCCCAAATACAACCGCAAAATAAACCGGGTTAATTCACTGGCAATGTCCAATTCACCTGATAGGCGCCGAATTGACATTTTTGGGTGTTCTTCGATACTGGCCGCTACGGTGGCTTAAGATCCAGAAGAGTGTACTAGCGCTCAAACTTTTCCACGGTGCGACGAAATGCCTGCATACTGAAGCCATGATAAAAATCGACCTCACGTCGAAATTCACATTGCGTAATTGCACACGTTCGGCAAGCGTAAAACGTTGCACGATGAAATGGTGAATCTTACTAAATATTTTGACAGCTGGATGTCATTAATAACTTTGACAGCTGCTGAAGCATAATGGAGTTTTTCATCCTCCTTATGTCCGACCATATTATCGCACAAAATGTATGGCGGTAATATCTGCGTGATAGCTGTCAAGGGCCTCTGCTAATTGTAAAGGGTCCGAACAGTCCACGTGTAAACCCGAAGGTCGTTGTTCTTTAAACATTTGCTAGGCCCGTCAATAGTGAGTCCATTTTTATCCGAGGCCATTAGTTGGTTCATCACATATTTCAATCTCTTCGGGGAAGAGTTGTGAGCCCTATGACGGTGTAGGCCAATATAATACTCCTGGCCGGGCATGCCCTTGACATTTTAGCCAGCATGAATAAGTGTTTACTCATGCAGTTACCGTGGACAACCACTGGGAAGTAAGGCACGCACCAATCCAAGTTATAGGACCCTCAGCAGTGTCCATTATGAACATATGAAATATAATGGATACATGACATTGTACTATTTTAAAAGCAAGGCAAGGACAACTCAGTCATCATGTCTGCCTCGACATGAGGCATCTTTTTATCTTCATACCAAAGGCACTTCTCTTAAGGCCGGTTGTTACAAAGCAGCGGTCTAAATTTTCCCTGGCTGTTCAATGTGAATGCAAATCTTTGAATCAGACTATGAGGACTATGGGTGTTTCTCCTGCTCTATGGCATCCAGGCATTTAGGATAGGTCATAGCTTCTTCTGTTGTGCGGTTGACCTCTGAACTTAGGTAAATTATGGTGCGTGGGAGTACGTACAATACATAGTACCATATGTACGTATCACCTAAATTATGAAAACAACAATGTAGGATAATGTTGTCAGTTGCAGGTGATCCAACACTATCTTTGAACTGCTGACCGAGTAAGTTGCAACTGAATTCAAACCACGCGAAATCTGTTCTAGTCTGAGCATCGACTCAACTTTTTCTTGGATGGGATTGGGACTATCACCAGCACTGTTCTCATTGTGGGACATCATTCATTTGATTTTGTTTTGCAAATCGAATGCAATACCTCCTGTATATACATACGCAAAACACCTAGATACATGTATCGAAGATACATTGCGTATTTTAAAAGCAATCTTGTAGCGCATTTATTTTTGTTTTTGCTTGTGCTGTATCTCACTTTCGCTATATGGTAGTTTGTTTACGATCTTGTTGATGTTTCCCGCAACACCCTCGGTGTGTCCTGTAAACAACATGTCATCGCCACAACTGTGTTATTGCAACTTTTTCAACATCTCCCCCACAAATTTTGCTCCACGTATATGTACGTACATAAGTATGTTCCCAATCAGCCAGCCAAGTTGCACAGTTTCGATGCAGTTGCGATGCATTTGTCTATACAGCGATCCGATACCACGGAGAGCACACATCACATTCTTATTTACATAATCATTAATTGTGTTTAGATTACTAATTTCCAATGGACGGTTGTGTATATTGCGAATATTTGTAGTACACATGAAATTCAAATAAAACAAGTGCAAATACAAAACACAAGTGTAAACATTGTCTGTAGTCGTTTGTAGTCGCACCCGTAGACTGTAGGCCATGCACCCTCCTCGGTCTAAATGGATAGTTTCAATCGATAAACACAGGAAATACAATTCCTGTTTGGAGTTAAAGATACTAAAATGTCTCATTGCAGTGCGTGGGGTGAATTTCATCTACTCATCTATCATCTATTGTTGCCAAAGCTCGAATTTTGACTTTTGGATGTATGAGAGGTTTCTAATCGAATTTCGGAAGTTGTTTGAGTAGCTAAGTTTATGTTGACGGAGCTATGATAAAGGTCACCAGACTGTAGAAATTTAGCTTTTGAAGAATTCTTGCCAAAATTTGCTACTTTTCCAAGTATTTCTCTAGTCTCACTATATTGCGCTCGTATTTTTCCAACAAAATGCGCAAAATGCATCAATCCTCTTGAACTTGAGGACGGCCGGTTCTCGTTCACACATAAAACAGGTTTTCGTCCTGGATGCCTGGTCTCGACCTTGTTGAAGAGGAGGAATCCGTGGACACGATTCAAGTTCAACAGTGCTTCCCGTATCTCTCGGGATAAATCAAAAGCAAGAGATAGCTGTGTAGTACGGTTTTTTTTTTTTTCACTCAGACAACAGACAGGTCCATTGTACTCCTTGTAAGTTCCTTTTAATAGAATTTCTCAATCTTTCGAAGAAATATCAATGATAAAGTGCCTACAGCACTAGCATCCATAATGTGAACTGCGAATAACTGCAGCCTGATGAAAGCGCTACCCGGACCCTTACACAGGAAGTGTTCCGTGGTTTTGTCATCTTTCTCACAGCAATGGTCGGGGGATATTGTATCGGCACAGCTCATTTAAATGCTTAGCAAAAGTGTAGTGCCCTGTTATAACACCAGTAAGGAACAAGGTTGCTGACCTCTTAGAGACCTCGAGAAGCATTCGTTTGGTCTGCCGGCAACTTGTAGATTCATGCCATCTGCAATGATGCTCATATGAGACCAGACAGACAAATCTGACGCAGGTTCGGGTCCTTACCTTGCCATTAAATTCATCAGTGATCAAATTTTCCATGATTCCATTATGAACTATTGTAGAACCCAGACAAAACTCTGTGAATTTAACCTTACGTTCGGTGTAGTCTTCCACTCTCGAACCAACTTGAAAGTCCTAAGAGGTATCAGAAAGGCTCTAGGCGCAGCTTGGATCTCGTTACAGTTGCAAATGTTTCGCTCCCTCCATCGATTATTCACAATATAGTTCGTTGTCATCAGGATTGCTTGGAAGACAGAGGCTGGCAAAACTACTGCGTAAGCTTTTCCATCAATTCTACTCTTTAGGACCCTTTCCGAGCAGATGGAAAACAACATTTGTCCAGCCCGTTCCTAAAAAAGGCGAATCTTATTCTCCTCTTACAGACCCATTGCACTTACGTCCTGATAAACCGTCAGCCCATGAAATATCTTGACATACGAAAACTTCTTAATGACCGTCAGTATGATTTTCGTAGCAACAGGTCCACTGGTGATCTGATGGCATCTCTCACCGAAAACTGCAATCAAAGCATATGTTACATCAATCTAGCGAAAGCAAGATAGTTGCATTTGATATTTCTAAGGCATTTGACAGAGTTTGGCATCAGGCTCTTTTGTCGAAAATGCGTGCTTTTGAGATCGATGATTCTCTTCTTCAATGGATTAGAAATTACCCTTCAGAACGTTCAATTCAAGTTGTCTTGGATGGTTTCAAGTTTGATATTCACAAAATAAATGCTGGTGTGTACCAGGGCTCCGTTCTGTCTCCGACACTATTTTTAATTTTCATCAACAATGTCTTGTCTGCTACTTCTAATTCAATATATTCCTTTGCTGACGACAGTACTCTCTGCTTTTCATATTCATTCCCGGACTCACGTACCTGCTCTTCCGCAGCCGTACAACTCGCTTGTGGAATGCCCTGCCTAGCTCCTTATTTCCTAGTCATTATAACCTTCAAACATTTAAAACCAACGTTCATCGGTACCTCTTCTTCTATCCCTCTCCCGCGCTGTGTGCAAACATTTTAAGGGTACTTAAAGCGCGCGCAAATTATAAGAAATTGAATCTTTGAAACTGAATCTTGTCCGAGCAATGGAATATTCTCCAATGCCTGAGGTGCGTATTGCAATCGATGAGTAGCCGGACTAACGCCGCCATTACTGGAAGGCAAATTTCGAATAACTTGTTCTACTCGTACAATTTGAAGCCATTGAGTGACCAAATAATTAGACTGTGTAAGAGTTCCATTAAAGGGAAGAGAGGCCGCCTTAATACCTCATCTGACATGTCTTTAAAGTCAGGATTCTCGTGGCTTTGTGGTTATCTTGGCAGCTGCTGGCTTAAGGATGATCCCAATCCTCTGCTTTGACATTGTTAAAGCCACTTTCTAATACTGGCATTACCGGGCAGGGCATTGATTCCTTGCGTGTTTTGAATTAGGTGGGCAATTTCCAGACTACGTGTCGTGATATCAAGAGCAAGGTTGTATAAGTTGATGACGAAAATTGGATAATACTGTGACCATCACTGATACCTCAACCATGCCATCAAACACAGACCCATTACTATGGGACACACTCGTAGTTAATTGAAATTCAGGGGTTCAACAACAAATGTAAACGTCAAGATTGCAGAAGCTAGTGATAAACGAATTATACATTGAATAGAGATATGCGAAAGACGGAAAAGTTCTGGAAAAGATCAAATTAAAGAATGAAAGCACATAATAGGGTTCCTTCGAAGGTTTCGCTTTTTCCTACTAAACCATATTATTCCGCACTATTTTCAAAAAATACTCTTCATCCCAGATAGATAAAAATTGCATATAATAGTAAAAATTGTGCCAAATTTCAAGTTGACAGTTACGGATATAGTTAAATAGTTTAACCTAAATTTAATAAAAAAAACTTCCTTGACTTTTTTCTAAATGTAAGATGCTCGTAATTCATTCCGAAATTTAAAATATTGATAAAGGTAAGCGCTTGAGTTTTCCTCCATTTTGAAATTATTATATTTTTTTTTTGACTAATTTTTACTAATATATTGTAGTACTCGTAGTTATGTAGTGTTTTATTTCATTTTTCTATTTCTATTCATTTTTAAACTATTTTACTCAATTTTTTCTATACATTTTTCTTAATCTTTTTTTTCCTAATTTTTTTTTCTTGAAATTTTAATCTTTTATTCTTTTTCTTATACAATTTTAAAAATCAATTTTTTGTCCCTTAAAATTTATTTAAAATTTAAATATCTAGTGTCACAAGGAGAATTTTTAAAAAAAAAAATAAAAAATTGTATCCATCTGTCTAAATTAGACGGAATAAAGCTGAAAAGATTTTTAATCCTTGTGACACTTTGGGCATTAGTAAATATACATATATATTTATAATAAAACCAATAATTAATAAAAACAATATTTTAAAAGTTTATTTAATATTTTCTCTTGATGTCAACAGGAGCACATCCCACGAATCTATGTCGAACTCTCCCACGTATGGAAACGGAAATTTCTCACCTAGTTTACAGGTAAATATTTTAAAAGTCACTATAGCACAGCAATGTCAATCTAACTAAGAAAATGAAATTAGTGCGGTATTCGCAAAATTATCGGTCATCCATGGAAGCAAGGATACGCCTTGCCATCGCTCTCCGCCAATACTTTGATACCAGTTCGGAACTGTGTTGGAGGCACAAGTTCCACCCTTACTGGTCTTAGGGTCACAGCACCCAGTACTTATTTGCCACTCTACAATGGGTCAAGCCAACCGGAAGACCCTATACGCGATTTGGGTTTAAACCACAGCCACCATGACGCTCCCCTAAGAAGGCCTACCTCAACAGGTCAGGCCCGAACCGAAATCCCGGGGGCTCCTGACTGCCATGATACCGTGATTCAAGTCCTGGTAGGGACTACCGGTAGTCTTGCCACCTAGAAAACCTATGACCGGCAACTTGTAACTGGTCAAATCGTAGCAACTTTCGATGGCGTCATCTGAAGATGTTTACGATAAGACCAGTAATATGCTCTGCCCACGCTTTTTATTAGACAACGTCATTGATGGGCGAAGCCTTGGTCTTGTTCTTCTTCATCTTTTATTAACTGTTGAAATATGTAACGCATATGGTTTTACAACTAAAGGCTGAGCCAAAAGAGATGACGTGAAATAAAGCCGAGCGCAATAACGCCGAATTTTGGGATTTGGCGTTATTGCGCTCGGCTTTATTTCACGGCATTGCCAACAGATTGTGTGGATGTCATTTACTGTCATTTATGTGGTTGATCTTTTTGACAGATGTCATCAAATCTTTGGCAATTTTAGTCATGGAATCGTTTACCACGCAACAACGAATTTTTGTTATTCAATCTTATTACGAAAATTAACATTTCGTAAAATTTGCGAAGTTTTCGCTCAACATAAACGCCGTATTGAGTCCGGGATTCGTACATTTTGAAGAAACTTGTTTGGCAACTCCATATCAGCATGCTCGCGCCAGCATATGTGCATCAGAACATCACCACTGTGAGTGAAAGTATTCAAAACCAGTCAAGCCCTTTAATTCTTCGTCGACGTCAGCAATTAGGCCTCACTTATGGCACTTTATGGCGAATTTTGAAAGTTGATCTTCATTTGCACGCCTATAAAATCCAAATTACACAAAAATTGATGCCTTTGGATCGTTGGATCGCCAGGAAAATATTTGTCATTTCTGGATGGATGGGGACCGGAAAACCTATGCGGGATTCACGAAAAAAACCAATTCATCCCAAAAAAAAAATCACTGTTTGGTGCGGATTAGTCATTGGCGGCATCATTGGTCCGTACTTTTTCGAAGATGAGGCTGGAGAGACAATTACAGTGAAAGGAGAACGTTACCACATCATGTTGACCGGATATTTTTTATTTTTTTTTTTTTCAAAATTGATTGAATTGGGTCTGGACGATCTCTGATTTCAATAGGATGGTGCTATCCCCACATAAGGCATCATTCAACCAATTTAGTGCGTGGTCTCGCAATGACGTTAATGACGCAACGCTAAACGAACGCACTATACGACGTTGGTTTAGAAAGCTCCGTTCGGGAGATTTCAGCCTCAAAAATGAACCACGTGGGAAGTCGGAAACATTAGTTAGCGACGATGTTTTAAGTGCAATGGGTGGATGCGGACCCAATGAAGTCGGTGCGAGAAATTGCACACAGCATGGGAATATCCACGATGACAATAAGTCGACACTCGATAAGTGGGTACCCCATGAACTGAACGAATCCTAAAAACTACGGCGCCTGGAAATCTGCTCATCGCTTACATTTAGAAACCAAACTGATCCGTTTTTCATGATGTTCATATCATTCGCTATACTTTCAAAGTACGGAAGTTTTGATGACTTACTTGTGATCTTACTGTTCTTTTACTCTGGTCTTATGGACATGGACATTATGGACGCAATGACAACAGGCGAATTATTGCTGCGAAGATGCGGAATCAATGAACTAGGCCGGAAATGTGGTCAGTTCTCCACGAATGGCTTCAAAACTGATTTAGGATGCAGCGCTAGTGTCTCTATGGAGGACGACAACATTTGATTTCACTCCTCGGTAGGTCAATTTGCGAAGATGTCTGTCAACGTATGCATCGCGACGTCTCTCTCCTACTGTGAGCTCACTAGAGAGTACAATAGACAAATACCGGGATGCTGACAAGCCACGATTTTACTAAGCGTGGTAGGCATAAGTGACAAAACATCCTGCGACGCCCTCACAGAGCGATGACTACAAAATGATGCAAGTGTGTGTCCAGCTAACGACTGCATGTTCTCGGTCCTGATGTGGATGCTGATAATGGGGCTGAAAAATTCCAAAAAAGTAACATACAAGGAGTACAATGAACAAATTCTTTGTCTTGCTCTATTCCGACAGAAGTCTCCTTAGTCTATGTTGTCGCCATAATTTTTGAAATCTAACAAAATTCTTATCCATCCAATGAAAAACAAAAAAAAAGAATATAAATCTATGTTCTTCCAGAATATCTGGGCCTGTCCGCCTGTGTCCCTAGAAGAGGCAGCCGCGCTTACAGTTAATGCTCAATTGCTAAGGCAAAATCATGAAAACTTCCGTCTGGGTCTTCAACGATCACCACACGACAACGATTCCAGGTTAGTATTTTTACAAGTTTCAAAAAAAAAAAAGAACAAAAAAACACTATTTTTGATTGAACTTTCTCCAACAGATCCTTGCAACAAATGCAACAAAACAACAGCATGCAGGCAGCAGCGGCGGCGGCAGCTCATTGTAATCAATTCATTTCAACAAATGACAAAATTCTCTTTTCGAATTTAGAACGAAGATGTCGCAGTGCCATAAGCAATAGTTCGAATAGTATTTTAGCTTTGGCCAAAAATTTAGAACAACATCATCAGCTTCAGCAGCAACATCATCATCAGCAAGCCGATTCTGTTCAATCGGAAATTCTATTAGACCATTCGGCTAGCAATAGCATGAGCAAAGACATGGATTGTAGTGCTGAGATCAAATCGACGCCAGAGGACTTATCAACGAGTTCTATTGAAAATATGAAATAAGTAATTATGAGTATAACATAAGTCACCGAACCTGTGTCGGTTCGCTATGTCGATTAATCTAAATGAAGTTGCTCTCTACTTTTCCTATGGTTTTGGGTTTTTTTGGTAAGAGAATCCTGATTGGATAGCCATCAACTTATGTTGATCACCATCAACAATTTTATCTCCGGCTAAGCGTTATACTGTGTAATGTATCATATGAGGGACCTACGTTTGACTAAGAAATCCGATTCCGCACTCCAAAAAATGAATGAGATTCAGTTTGATTACCTTTCAGAGTAATTGGGCCAGTTCAACTAGACCAGACTCTACTAAGGGGTAAAAGATTGGCATTCTATGTACAAAAGTAACAGAGAATTGGTCTGAGATCCCGTTTTTTCTTCACATTTTCTCAATATTTTGAACCTTGGTCAATGAATTGTTTTTTTAGTCAACTGCTTCCAGTCCGGGGCTTCGCAAGGGTTTAAACTTAGCAAATTTTCCATATTTTATTGTATTTGCAAGAGTTGTTGAAAGAGGGAATTACTCCATTGGAGGTTGGCCTTCTGTAGGAAGTGTACATAAGTGGATTTGTCCTAGCGAGATGTGGAACTTAACTCTGCCTGGTCAGTTCATCTGAACCTTCGTTTCCTTTTATGTCACTGTGTCCTAAAGCGTTCGCCCAGGCGGGCAAGCGCGTTCCGGTACCCTTGCACAAATTTGCAAGATATGGCAGCTGAGTCGATAGCTTTGATAGTGCTTTGGCTGTCTATAAAGATAGCAATGTTTTGTTTGTGTTTTGTGTCATACCCGAATTGCTTGAAAACCTCTCGGATTGTCAGTAGTTCCCCCTAGATATGATATTGATGTCAAGTCAGGGACCTATCTAAAGCAGCATTCATGATTTCACTTCCCTGATACTACGTCATCCGTATACGCGACCACTTTGACCCCTCTCTGTCTAGTCTTGCAAGAATTTTGTTCAAGGCACCATATTGGAAAGCCTCACCTCAATGCTTGCTCAAGCCTCGGCTATGGCTTTCCAGTTTGTGAAGAACTCGTCTACTAGTGCGACTTGGAGGTAATTCTGGCCACCTCGGCAAACGGTCGCCTTTGAACGGCACTGGCCGAAGACGTGGTTGTAGTTTTGGTAGCCGTACCTACCGCAACCTTGGTTTTCTTCGGGGCGGTCTCGCTTAAAAGCCTGTTGCGCTTCGCGGCCTGTTTTGATTTATTCTTCAGGTATTCGTTATACTCTCCAACGATTACCTGGTACTTTACCCTGTCTGCCCTTTCGTGGACCTATCTGGGCGCCTCATTTTTGTCGATCTTGCCTATAACGAAGAGGGATGTCTGGTACTTGTTCTTCATAGCTTTCCCTGTGGGCTTATGTTTTTTCTGTTATTGTTCTTGTGTTGATGTCTGGTTAGTGGTCGCGATGGTAGCCTTAGAACTCATGCCGCTTGGTGGACAGACGATTGTCTCCTGACTGGAGGGCAGCAACTCGTCCTCAGATAAGGTACTAACCTTTGTTAGATTTTATTCTCCTTCCTCTCTATTCACATTTTTCTTTGTTTTTTTTTTAAATTTTCTTCCCACGACTGAGACCAGAAGTGGGGTCCATTCAGTGAGATCCGTGTTACCACGACAAGGCACTGATACAACTGATCTTGTCTGGGCATTGAACCGTCAACACGGGTGTCTCAAGACTTTGGCTGTAAAAGTGGCATTCTGAATGGGGTTTACTCGCATCACCTTAATTTAAAGGTTGGATTGCTTTTAGTTTCGTACTAGGAACAATTGAGTGTCTGTAGGCATTTAGGAGGTGGTCTATCGACCGGCCCCAACAAGACAAGACGCAAAAATATCCAACCCGAACTCCCACCTATTCGGCATCGAGTATTGAGTCTTAGCTATTATCTTGGCCATGGGTGGGAGAACGTATATTCCTGTCCAGTTCCCAAATTCCGTCAAATTATCCTTCTTTGGAAGCTTGGTGATCATACCGCTTTTCAACTACTTCGGGAACCGCTGATTTTCCCACTCTTCGCCAACTATAAGTTGACGCCGTTGTAAAAGCTCGGCAGGGATACCATTACTGCCTACCGCTTTGTTTATTTTGAGGGATCTGATAGCGGCTAGTATCTGTGTGTTGCTGGTAGGTTCGCATCTGTGGCAAGGGATCTCGAAATCTGTCGGTATTGTACGCGGTTGCATAAGATAATGGTCGCGAGACATTTCAACATCGATGGCGATGTCGATGGCGTTAAGCTATGGGCGGCTCTAATTTAACTGTGAAAATTATCCATTTCGTCCTCAGTTGGCTCATAGCATTGGATGATGGTAATTTTTCTCACCCTACTCTGAAATCTTCCAAAATATGAGGCAACTTCTTGCCGTTGGTATTAGCATCAGTCCTATGCTGGAGTCTTGGGTGCTTTCGGCTGGTTTTCCAAAGTAGAGCAAGACGATGCTTTTTGTGGGCGAGTGGTATTTTCCAGCAGCCAACCATGTTATCTCACTCAGCCTCAAGATGTCCATAATATATCTTGAGAACTCTTGCTCAAGTTCGATTTTTAAAAACGAATTTAACACTCAAGTAGGCATGATTACACTTAAAGTGCCTGAGTTAAGTTTTTAAGAAAATGAGGCAGAGAGCGAAAGGACGATTTCTAGGCTCTGTGGTTATTTCGCTCCATGGGTAGCATCCAATATTTAATGGGGAGACTAAATTATTTGTGTAATTGGACATCTTGTTGTATTCTAGGCAACCACTAATCTTACGTAATTGTAGTATTGAATCCCGAACCATCCGATTTGGAAGCCAATACAATACCCCTTGAGCCACGGCCACTCGTGAATCTAATCGTTGTCCGTAGTCGATAGCCAAAGGTCGTCAATAAAATAAAGGGCCTTTCATTAAGCGCTTAATACCTCTAAATTTAAATAAAACAAAGTGTGTGTGAGATATCATCGCTAATTTTTATTCGTTTGAAAGGCCTGTCAATGCACGCGACTTTTCTGGGTGGTGCGCATCCGGAATGTTCCATTTTCCATAACTCTGGCGCATAAATCAGACTGAATTTGAACGATGGCATTTGTTATGTTGGCTTTGAGGCCCCGCTGTGGTTTGTGGCTTATTCGCATTAACCTGCGACTTCAGAAAACCCCACAAGAAAAATTCAAACGGGGTCAAATCGCATGATTTCGGTGGCCACGTCCACGTGAGATGTCGTTGGTGTCCATATCATCCAATTCAGGCCAAAAGAAGTTGGTAATCATCGACCTATAGCCCTCGCCGTTGATGGTGATGGCCAGGCCAACGTCGTTCTCAGAAATATGGACCGATGACGCCGACAGTGCAAAATCCACAGCAAAAAGTGACTATTTGGGGATGCATTGGACGCTCTTGGATCTCATGTGGATTGGTATGGTCCCAGGTTCGACAATTTTGTTGGTTGACATACCCATTCCTCCGGAAATAGGCCTCATCGCTGAAGATGATTTTTCGATGAAAATTTGGGTCAATTTCCAACTGCTCCAGAGCCCATTCAGCGAACACACGTCGTTGTCTATGGTCAGCTTCTGGGTCAGTTGAATTTTGTACGGGTACAGGCCCAAGTCACAATGCAAAAATCGCCAAGTTGAGGTCTGCGAAAGGCCTAGTTCTTGTGAGCAACGCGAAATCGACTGCCTCGAATTGTACTGCACATTCTCATGGACAGCGGCGATGTTTTATTGTGTTGGTTTATCGTTTACTGAACTAGTGGACTCAGATTAATCCACCGCACTGCGAATAGTCCTCTCGGTAAGATGATTATGGCGACCGTAAAATGGGCGAAGCGCGCGGAACGTTGTCCGAACAGAACACCCATTTTGATAAAACAAAACATGTCTATGGTGTCCCTTTCCGAAGAAATTCCCAGATGACACTGCGAGGAGGCCTCGAGTAGAGCTTCCTAATATAGCTACAAGATGTTTAACTGCAGAGGCTTCTATCTCATTATTTGTGGGAACCAATATCTACCGGTTCCAACGATCCGTTTCTCTTTACCTTTACATTTTATTCGCCACTTTCATGGTGAGATACCATTGGACCATCTTTTATAAGCCAATTCATAAGAGGTAGACTCCATCTTGACTCTTACAGATGGGTTTGCTTGAAGTAGTTTTCTATCTAAAACACTTGTATAACCCAATGTGATGCACATCATAGTATATGAGCTCGGATCTCTGGAAAAATCTTTCAATCAATTTTCGAACTTAGAACCCAAACATCTCTATTGTAAATAATAAATTTTATTAAAAATTACTAAGATACATTGTAAAATTCATTCGTGGGCAATTTACAAAACTAAACTTTTTCATTCAACCTTCTTAACATAAAATAAAGAAAAAAAAAAAACAAAAAACCTACTCATTGATTTTTCGACAACAGCCGACTTATAGTAGAGTTTAGTTTTTAGTTTAAACTTAAGCTAGTTTCATTTAAAAGAAAAAAACAAAAACAAAATATTCGAGTATATAGATAACATATACGAGTAGTACTACAATATATATCTACTTTTTAAGTGGTGCTTCATATACAACAATATAATAATTAAGTATTTTAAAAAAAAAATTTAGCTTACATAAAACAAGTGGAATTGTAAAAACTGAAACGCGTCTTCGCAAAGTATCCAAAGAAATACTTTCAAACAAAAATCCATTGGAATTTACAGCAAAAAAAAAAAAAACAAATGCTCCTTTGAGATTTCCAAAAATTCTACGTTGGATATCTCAAGGATCAAAGAAATTAAAATTTATTTGTTAACATGTGTAAAACCCTAGCAATTGATAAACCACAATCAAAGTATTATATAAATCAGAAAAAGAATTATATCTAGTGAAGAAGTTGCAAATTGTGTACTTCTTAAAATACACACACCAGCAGATATATTAAAAAAAAAATAAATAAAAATAAGTAGATGAATATGCTTTAAAAGTTTAAACTTAATAAAAATCATACAAGTCAAAGTAGATGGTTATGCCATGGTCGAGTTTCCGAAATTCCATTAAGTGATTGTTTTTGTTCCTTAATACTCGTACGTATACGATGTTTATTTGATATACCATACATATATATATTTTTTATTATTATTTTCTTCTTAACTAACAGTATTAAAATACACACAGTAATGTATAGTTTAATTGTACAACTAAATTAATTCATTACATAAAACTAAAAAAAAAAATATATATATAATAAAAAAAAAAAAAATCAAAAAACAAAAATAAAAACAAATAAATAAATGAATAAAATGTTATAGATAAAAAAATGTTATAGATAACAACAGAGTTTGAGCCTCCTTTCAGTTGGTTAAGGTCGCCGTCCACTCGTGTGGGCCATCTTATGTGCGATCGACACCTACTGTGCTGTCCCTCTGGGTTAGAAACAAAGACTTTTTGGGACGGAGCTGTGATGTCCATTCGCTCCGTCCAGACGTTGAATCCGTAGACGCCTGACTAGATCGATGTCGCTGTATAGCCCGTACATCCTCCTCTATCCGCCATCAATAAGAATAGAAACGGGACCAAAAATCACACGAAGTACTACTATTATTTATTTATTCATTTGCCACCTTGATCCCGCACCACGCCACCGTGTGGCGCTTCCATTGTTCCGATTTGAGTTTTGTTTTTTTTTTTGTTAAGTTGGTAAATCTGTTGTTGACATTCCCTCTAAATCTTAGCATCATAGCTTGACATTTGCAAAAGTTACGTAGCCAAGAGTACATCTATCTTTGTGTGTGTTGGCGATTTTTTACAATTTTAGAAATGGATTTACGAGGATTACCTGAAAAGTACTGATCAATGATACAAGACAGTTTTTCTGAAAATTCTCAAAAGTCTCCTTGTAACTCTACACACTTCTCCCAGCGATGCTCCCATCTCTCTAACCCGTCCAAATAGTACTTGGCGTTTTTTCTCTGCAAAATAATTGTTCACGAAGGTGATTGCCTCCTCATTTGACGAAAATCTCTGTCCTCCGAGAGCAGTTTTTAGATCAGGGAACAAAAAAAAGTCGCTTGGGGCTAAATCTGGTGAATAAGGCGGTTGGTCAAGCAGTTCAAACCGTAATTCATGGATTTTCGCCATGGCAATCGCTGAGGTGTGAGACGGCGCGTTGTCTTGGTGAAACAGGATTTTCTTTTTCTACAAATGTGGCCGTTTTTCCACGTAGTATGCTCCTCTAATAGTTTGTCCTTTTTGAAGATAATCGATTAAGATAACTCCATTACTATCCCAAAAAACAGTCGCCATCACCTTCCGAGCCGAAAAAACAGTTTTTGCCTTTTTTGGAGCCGGCTCGCCCTTTGCAGTCCACTGTTTTGACTGAATTTTTGCTTCGGCCGTATAATGGTTTCATCGACAGTAATTAATCGGCGCCAAAACTCGGATTTATTGCGCCTAAACTGCGCCAACAGTGCGTTGGAAATGTTCATTCGAACACGTTTTTGGTCTAACATAAGCAAACGCGGCACCCAACGCGCGGACAGCTTTCTCATGCCTAAATCTTGATTTAATATGTAACAAACACGTTCTTTGGATATTTTCATAACCTCGGCGGTCGTCTAACACCATTTGGTGAACTTTAGCAATGTTATCGTCAGTGGTTGCAGTTTCTGGACGTCCCGAACGCTCATCACCTCCCAAGCTCTTACGGCCACGTTTAAGTTCAGCTGCCTAAAATTTCACTGTGGTAAATGATGGTGCAGAGTCCCCATACACAGAGTCCAACTCATTTTTGATTAGCGTAGGCGTATTGCCTTTCAAAAACAAGAATTTACTAGATATAGTGACCTCGTTGACCACCAGAATGCGCTGCTACTACAAAAAAAGGTTATGGTGCCTTGAAGTCCGTTCATATTTAGGTAGACATGCCAAATTTCAGTGCGATACTGTCTTTAGTTTTGTTCTGACAGCTGATTGTTGTTGACGTGTTTGGCATCATATTGAGTATGGACAAAGACGATTTTCGTTCTCTCATAAAACATTATTTTTTGAGAGGCAAAACGGCGAAGGAAACAAAAGAAAAGTTGGATAAATATTATGGGGCTAATGCTCCGTCAGATTACAATATTGATTTCGAGAGTTTCATGGTGGCCGCAACACCGGCAGGCCCTCCGATGCGGTTACAGAGGACAATGTCAAAAAAATACATGAAATGGTGTTGGCTGACCGGAAAGTGAAGGTGCGCCAGCTAGCAGATACCACAGGGATTAGTACTGAGTGCACACTCCATATTTTGGGCAATATTCTGCATATGAAAAAGTTATCCTGCCGCTGGGTGCCGCGAATGCTCACTCCTGACCAAAAACACGAAGGCGAGAGCACTTCGAAAGAGTGTTTGGACTAGTTGATGCGGAATCGGGCGGACTTTTGGCGTCGATTGGTAAGTGGATTTGGATCCCTCGGACTATTATCTCTTTCCAAACCTCAAAAGATGGCTCATCAATAAAAAATTCAGCTCACGCGAGGAAATCATCGACGCCACGGAGGAGTATTTTGCATCAAGAAGTTGGAAAATCGCTGGAATAAGTGTATCCCAAGGAGGTCACTTTTCACTCCATCTAGTAATAATAGCTCGATACTCAATTTTTTCCATTTTCACAAAAAAACCCTCACATCGACTGAAACTTCGGTAAGTAACTGCCAAAAGATGCACAACTAGCATTCACTAGCTTTTATTGACGAGTGTCGCTGTCTTTACGTTGCGGTCGGAAACTTTTCCGACAATCCTCGTGGAGAACCGGTGATGGGGGCGAAGCAAGCTAATTGCATTCTGCAAGAGAACACTGAACGCAGTCTGAAGGCTAAATTCAGTGACCCTTGTCTGGGTTCCAGGTCACAATAGGATCACTGGAAATGAATTCGCCGTTGAACTTGCCGGGCAAGGTTCAGAGGAGAGATTTTCAGGACCCGAAATTACAATATGTTGGATCTGCCTGCCTCCTTGTTTAAGGCTTCCAGTAACAGTTGGGTCTCAAATGAAGACGAATGAGCAAACGAATGTTCTCGACGTTTTTAAAAAGTCAGCGGCCTTGCTGCTTACTGGTATTGTAACGGGGCACTAAACTTTTTCTAAACACTTAAGTGTGCTAGCACAACATCATCCTGCGTCGCTTGTTGTGAAAGTGATGACAACACCGTGGAGCACTAGCTTTGTGAATGTCCTGCTTAAGGCTGCATAAGGCGGCATCAGACTGCAAGTACTCGGTGCTGGCACTGTAGGCAACGGACCACTGATGCGCGTAAAAGGAACTTATAAATATGTAGTACAATGGACTACAAAATATGGACTATACAGCGACATTGACTTGGTCAGAAGGGCTAAAATAGCGAATGAATATCACTATTCCAACCTAGAATATCGTTCAAATTCTTTCCGGAGGGACAACCAGATACAGGAAGACCTCGTCTTAGATGGTGCGCTTAGGTGGAAAGTTGTTAGTTGAAGTCCAAGACCACTCCGGAGATGAGAGCCGTCTAAAGAAAGAGAAGAAGTAAATCTCGGATCAGCGGTCGGTATATCTCATGCAAAACATGTTCAATATGTTCGATCTAAATATGACATATTGTACGAATAACATGGGACATACCTTTAAAAAGCAAAAAACCCTCTCTTCCACTGATAAAATTGTGAGAATTTCATAAAGTTTGTCTGGGTTTGCTAAGACTTGAGAAAAAAAAAATAACATCTTGTGAAGTATTCATTCTCCTTACCCAGTCATGGACGCCTATATCTTTGTCTTGGAACTGCACACCCATTTGTGGGAAAACCGAAACTAAGATACATTGTCTTACTAAAAATTGTGTGAACCCTCAGCATCACCTTCGCAAAACTAATTTAAATAGACTACCTAATATAAAGCGATACATTGTAAAAATTCATTTCAAATGTATTTGAAAAGTCGCAGTAGTTAGTTTGGAGTAATTTTCAACTCAGCTAGAGACACTCACAGCGCAGTGATGGTTTTCCGCGATTATACGGTGAAGGTAGGCAAACAATTTCTTCTGCCGGATTGTGGGATTTTAATTAATTCAGATTTTTTTTTTAATGCCCAAAATTAAGTAAATTTTCATTTATTGGACAACATGAATTTTTTTGGGGGGGGGGAATTGATAGTGCGTGCCTTTGGGAGATTTAAGTGATTTTAAAATGGACTGTTGTTAAATTGAACATTGTGTGCAGAGAGGATATTTGTACGAATTGTGATTTAGTATAAATGTGTTACATGAGTTTGTTTTAGTGTAGAAATAAAGTGAGAAACTACGTGAAGCAAGGCACGGAAAGCAGGCTGATTAAAGTCTTATATGACGCTTAGCAACCAAGCAGTCAGCAACGTTTTTGTAACTTTCAATCCACGCCATATCATTGATATGCTACTTCCTACTTCAGTTCTCCTATCTCCTAGAGATTTAATCAGCCCTTTGTGAAAGACTTGGTTAAAGGCAGTATCTTCGATCTCTAAACACCATGGTTTTATTCCTCCCTCAGTACATCGTTATTATCCTTCAGTTCAGTCATTCAATTAAATCATTTTCTGTATTCTCCGTTCTAGCAGAATGAACTGAATATGTATCTGATACAGACTTTCTACACATATACAAGAAATAACTCTACGTGCACCATTCGATGTTATGAAGTAAGATTTGATGCCATACATACCATCATATCTCTGGAAGGATAAAGAATATTTGTAGAGTTAATATTTGCTCTGCCTTTGACTTAAGTGGGTACAAGCCCAGAAAAGGCCTCCTTCTCTATGCTGGTAAAGTAGTACCTACCTTGACAACTTCTATAACGACAGGCTGAGAATGGTAAACGGTATCACTACCATTAACGAAACCCAAGACTAACAATATTGCTTTATCTGTTAAATTAGTTCCAAGCTTCATATACGAAGTTATATTGTAGATTACTCCTTCTAGTCTTGAAAGTTTACAGAGATTGAAATTTCCGCAAATTCAGAAGTGTTTACGAGTACAAATCACTCTGTTGTAAATTATATCCTCTCTCCAGTTTCTTGTTTAGCACTTTTAGGCCTACTATTCAAATTCTATCACATCCATTCTTGTCGATTACGAATTCTCGTTGATATCTCGTCAAACCTTACGTTTTTATAAATGTCCTTGTGGTCTGACGGTCAGGTGATGCAGACTTTATTGCGTCTTGCAAGCAAAGTTTTTCTCCGCATTCTGTCTGCAAGAGTAACCAAACAGTGGTGTTATATCTGTAAATATCCCTGAGAATAACCTCCTGAAAATTTTGCTAGTCAGCATGATCCGAATGTTAAATTTGATGTTGATACTTGTGTGCCTTGATGTCTAGGTTTCCTCAAGCGATGTAAGAAATACTTTACCCCCTCTGATCTGGCCTCAATATATGTATAAGGCGTTTATCCGCCTGAAATTGTAGCACAATGCCCACATCTGATCGGATGCGGCCAAAACATCTCTGCACCTCCTAGATATGATCCAAAACCGTGCGATGAAACTCATAGATGATACGAATATCACTCAAACAATGGACACCCTCGAACACCGACGTAAGATCTCATGTCTCACTTGAGACAATAACTTTCCGACCCTTCAAACGTTTAACCTGCTCATCAGCATACCCTCGAGTCCACTTTCGGACGTTCTCTAAAATATCGTGATTCATTCCTAAGCCGTACAACTTGATTATGGTATGCCCTGCCTAGCTCCTTATTTCCTAGTCATTATAACCTTCAAACATTTAAAACCAACGTGCACCGGTACCCTTAAATGCTTGCACACAGCGCGGGCGAATGTCTAATGTGCGTGGAAATTAGAAACACTTACTCAGCTGCTGTCTCTCTAAGGGGAATAAGAAGTGGCTTGTTGCTTTTGATATTTTGTGCATCCTTACTTTGACCATAAGCTCAGAACAGTTCACACCAGGAGTTTCTTCATGTGTAGCCCCTCCTCTTCATATCGGCTTCGATATGATCAATCCCTAATTCTGCCAGCCGTTGTTTGTAGAGAGATTGCCCTGCCGGTTTTAAAGGCTTTGAAACTTCCCTTTCAAACAGTCTTCATCTGAATTTTAAAAAAAGGTTGCTTTAACTATGATATCGATAGACTATCCCACATCTATCATACTATCATCATCAAGATTTTCAAATGGTCATATCTTCACATTTACCAAGGAAATAAACGAATCTGACGATCTAGCGCCTTTTCTTTAAAATCAAGATGTATCAGTCGGAAATAAATGAAATCCGGTGGTCCGGCCCACTCATTCTGATCTTACACTTTTAGAGGTCTTCTGACATCGGTCTTTCTGAGATCTTGATCACCAAATTCCGAAGACCTGCATATTGGAAATATCATCAATATACTCGTATGAATATTTCACAATATGTACAACTGAAGTCATCTGCAAAAGCCTTTAGCATCTAAAATATGAATGTATAGTCGATGCTTAGGTATTCTTAAAATCTACCAAAGATCTGTCTTCCGACAAATTTAATCGGTTCGTTACATAAGTAAACTAACTCCTTGTCCGCATTTCTTTAAGATGTTCATCTCGCACATATGTACTTACCTAAGACCGACTATACGTACGAATACAATGCAGTCTCTTGCAAGAAATCCCTCATATCCCACGTTACGAATCATGTCAGATCAAACAATTGTGTAAATTTATGTGAGAAATGTTGCCAAAGTTCCCACGTTGCTGGCCAAAGCAATGACATGTGTTGCGCAACATCTTTTCATTGTCGTTGATGAGGTAACAAAACAATTAACAACTGCAAAGAACTCTTTCAATACGAGCTTGTGGTCTGGTCGGGTATATTTTTTAGCAGATTTATAAACTTTTAACTATCAAGGTTATTTTTTGAACAATTTTTGGTGTTTTTTTGCTGTTGTTGTTGTTGTTTTTTTGGTAGCTAATTTCCGGTTTCGGATATTGCTTGTATGTCTGGCGAGGTGATGGCGCTTAATTCACATTTTAAAATTGGTATAAATTTGCATAAACATTGAACCAATTTCGAATGGAATAGTTAAAAAACAATTTATTTACTGTTTGTATTGCTTTTTAATATAACTGTTTTATAGATACAAATTTATTCAGCAAAAGGACAATAGATATGAGTACTTGCCTCTTACGATTATACTTCACAAAATGTCATATATACTCGTACTCGTATATCTGTGTTTGGAGGACAGATGTGGGTTAATTGAAAAGGAAGTGGTGGCCTTCATCCTACAGGAAGAAGCCAGCAACTTCACATATAGTACTTAATCGATTTTGAAGCCTTCCATTAAAATCCACTGAATTCCCTTCCGGGTCCGACTTTTACCGAACTGAGTTCAGAGCATGTCCTTTTTGTATACTCACTTCCAGGATGTGCATAGGATCAGGGATCAAGACAGTCGGTGGCGCTCAAGGTCATTTATCACATCTTCTTAACCGCAATGATGGCTTCAACAGTGAAATGATATCAAAGGGAGGGATATTACTCCGAGCCACTTGTGCTATGTGAAGCCCCTATGGCGATGAAGGTAGATTTTTTTTTTTTATAATCAGCGCGCACTCAAGGGGTTTTTATACCCTTAAAATGTTCGTACATAACGCGGGCGAAGGAAATTTAGAGAGGACAGAAAAGACAGGTACCGATGTACATTGTTTTTAAATGTTTGTAAGTTATAACGGCCAGGAAACACAGAGATCGGCGGGGCATTCCATAAGCGAGTTGTACGGCTTAGGAAAGAATCACGATATTTTAGAGTACATCCGGAAATGGGCTTGCGGTATGCTGATGAGCATCATAGCGAGATGGGTGTTACGGGTTAAAAGTTTGATTTTGACTATTTCTACGGAGCACAGTTGGTGTAAGTAGCGATAAAACAAAGTGAGACAGGAGACATTACGTCAGTGTTCGAGGGTGTCAATTGATTGACTGATATTAGTATCACCAATTAGTTTTATCGCACGGTTTTGAATCCTATCTAGCAGGTGCAGAGATGTTTTGGGAGCACCCGACCAGATGTGGGCATTGCGCTCCAATTTCAGGCGGATAAACGTCTTATATTTTGAGGCCAGAACAGAGGGGGTGGAATATTCCTTATATCGCTTGAGGAAACTTAGACCTTTCGCAGCGTTGTTGACGACACGGAATATGTGATCATTCCAACGTAAGTTGTCACTGACACACAAGTTTATCGGTCTCGACGATGCAAGTGTTTAAATTTCGCTTTAATGACAGCAGACAGCATTGAGTTTTGGAAACATTAAATTCTACTCGATTGACAGTTCCCCAATTAGTTATGCTGGATCCGTCCTTTTTTATCCATATAGAGGACCGCTTCTGGGGGGAAAAAGCCCATTAAAGCGCGCAGACTCTCGTGATACATATGATTAGTATGATAAGACCAGAGATAACGTTGTTCGTCGAGTTCATTGGCCTAGCAATGTGTCCTTGAGTCAGCTTAATGACGAAATTGTCCACTGTTACTAGGTTCACGCTACTCTGGTGTTCTGTACAATCGAATCAAACACCTGAATCTTTTCCATTAAACTTGGTCCCACGTCGAACCACACGGGTCATCCAGCCTAGGCCGGATAAGGATCATGTGGCTCTCGCCAGAGTAGTTTGTTAAAATATTGCTCTAGCCAGATCTCAAGGTATCTGACTACATTTCAACAAGCAAGTGGCTGCCCGTGTTGTCCTATGATTGAAAATGTACATCCCAGACAAAGGCGTCCTAAAAAGAATAGCTTCTGGTTTTTGAAAGATGATCTTCAGCTTCTAGTCAACGCAATATCGTTTTATCTAATCGAAGTCACGTTGCAAGGGCATATTAATGATCTTGATCTTTGAACCTGATCTTCATCCTGAGCTCACAAAATCGCTTATCTGTAATTTTATAAACGCTTTTCGTTTCGGAGAGGGATGTACACGATGCCTTTTTTAAATCGAAAGCCTTCTCTAATGAAGATCGCAACACCACCGCCTTGTACGGAGTTGAGTCGGTTTCTTCTAACAATTTTATATTTTCTGTGCCACATCTTGTGCTCTTTGTTTAACTTTGTTTCGCTAACCAAGGGCATGTCAGAGGCTTAGACTTTAAAAAACTTAAAACGTGTGGCTCTGCCTTCGATCTCTGAAGAACATTCAGTGTTCGCACCGCCATGTTCCTTCCATAACGACTGGAAAGGTGTTAGGTCGTAGGTGGTCCCCACGCTCGGTTTATTCCTATATCTGACGTTGTAGCTGAGCCATCTGCCCTTGGATAGAAAGCAACATAGCCACCGTGCCAGACGCAGCTTCGGGTGCTCTAGGCTCTGACACCTGAGGAGCTAACATCGCTTGTTGTACCGTACTGCTCTCAGCGTGTTCTATGTTGGGTTTTCAAATTTTTTGAGCAGCCTGAAAGCGATTAATCTCGATACTTCAACCTGAACCTTTTGACATCAGGTCTTTCCCTGGATTCTTAATCTCTACCGATTTATTCCATACTCATTCTTAGTAAATTCTATTTCCCATTTAATCTTTTCACATATTTTTCTTTTTTTTTCTTTCCAATTTCAGGTGCATTTAATTCTCGTTGCCCTATCGCCCATAATATGCTTGGCCAGTAATCCCATCGACAATACTCCCAATGAAATGCCAACACGTCTTTTACCGGTTAGATACGGGCCGTATTCCTATGCTAACGATGATGACAACAAAAGTCTTTTAGAAGACACCACTGCACAGGAAAGTATCAAAATCGAGAATCGTCAGCTTTATGATATTGTAAAACATGCTTCTGGTTATGATCCCGACGCTAACACTAACATAACACGAACAACAACTGAAGACACCAACGACAAGCTGAATACCTCTTCAGTAAAAATCTTTGTTCCTCCTCGAAAGTCAGCTGTTATCCAAGCAATTCCGAGAAAAGTTCGCGGCCCTGGCATCATATCTACATCAACGACAACATCTGCACCATTTGCCCGTCCACCAAAGGATTATGGAACTGGCGAACCTACAACTACAATTGTATATGCCACGTCTATTCCAACAACAGCATCGAGAACATTTGTCAATATTCGTCCAGTTCCCCTTTTAACTACACAAAAATATCGAGCAACAATAGTCGAAACTAAACAAGAAAAGCCTCAAGATCGTGATGTAAATTCCAAGCCAGTTGTTGAAAATTTGTCCGGTGAGCAGCAACTTCAACAGCAGGAGCAAAAATTTCAAATGAATGTGGTATTGGAGAAGCCTGTCTTTAAAATTGACTCGAATCAAGAACAGGGCACAACAACACCTACCTCATATGAGACTACACCATACCACATTGAGCAGCGCAAAAGGAATCTCTATAAAAGTTTGCCTTATGCCAGAATTCGCATGAACGAGGATATCGATGAAATGCGATCATACCAACGAAGTACATTGCTAAATCCTTATCCTAACCATAAGTGGACGAATGAGGATTACAATCAACGAATACCACTTCCAGCCCCGCCACAGCAATTTATTTACGAAAACAATCAAAACCTTCAATCGAATTATTACAATCCACCACCAGCGATTCCAAGCGCTTTCTCTTCACAATATTCCACCCAGGATGAATATCCAATGGAAATGTATCGTAATCCTCAGTCACCAGTGTATATGCCACAGACACAACCGCAACCACAACCTATTGGAAATGTTTTGCCACAACAGCAATTGCAAAGACAGCAATATCAACCACTTACCGTTCGAGATTTCGACCTACTTCTACAACTTTTGGTACTGCGAGAACGGCGATTACATGACTCCCCAGAGTCATATTCATCAGCAGCCGATTATAATGCTGGAATACAACAAGATAGTAATTATTACTATGACATGCCGAAAGCCCCTCTGCCAGAAAGTCAATACTTTAAGCCAAAATACGATCGGATTGAGAACTCCATGCCAAGGAGCAGTCAGCCCTCTAACAACAGACTTTTGCCTTCAAACGTACGAGAAGAATTGTTATTCAGAATGCTCTTACTTGCCCTTCACTTACAACCTCAGTTGAAATCCGCACCTTTGGTTAGGAGTTCACCAGTCTTGCCACCGCAATACATGTATCTGGGTTCGCCTTCATCACAGCCGCCATCCTCACAGCCATCGTCACAATTCTTGGGTTTTCGACATCGCAATGGCATTCCCAAGAGTCCTGTAAGAAGTGTCCAAGTCTTGGGCGAGATTGAGTAGTTTTCCATCATTTGTACGCATACATACTCGTATATATATATATAGTTTGTTATTGTTAAGAAACGATTTGATTTAATAAATATTTGACATGTGGGTGTCTCTTTGTTATAATTCGACGAGTTTGTTTACCTACTTGCTTGCTACCTGGGGCTCAACCACCAAGCGCCTCAAGGCGGATCGATGCAGCTTCGCCTGCTAAGTCGGTTGAGGCCCCTTTAATTCGTGGTCTTCCTCTATTGAGCATTGGCGTTCATCCATTTTACATGACCGTCTACTTCCAACCACCCAGACGTCTTCATGCTACCCACCATTCGACAATCATCGCCTCCGCCTCTTTCCAGCCAGCAACCACTCGTCAGAAATCCACTTTCATTCCGTGGCCTAGTTGACCACCATCTATTCTATTCCACCCACGCACCACCGAATTATCAATTATCGACCCTCGTACTCCTTGACCATTTTCCAGCATCGTATCAATCGTCCGACCTTCTATTTCTTCTGTCCCTTAGCTTACGCTCTACCTCCTAACAACCCACATGCCTTTAAGCTATTCACCATCGGCCCTCATCCTCTTCCGCCTTTTCCAGACAGTATCCACTCGTTAGAACACCACGTGCGATCTAGTTGACCATTCAAACTACCCTCTATGCTCCGACGCACCACCAAATTGTCGGCCATTATCCTCCTCCTACGCCTCGACTTTCCAACCCTCTGACATTTTCCTCTTACCCCTCAAGCGACCATTGTTTCGCGGACCACCAGAGACTTAAAAGCACGTAAAATAATACTACGTGAACACGGAACACGAAACACGAAACACGAAACACGGATCAATAGGAGCATAAAAACACGGAAATACGGGAAATCAAAACACGCTCTCCGGTTTATACGTGTACACGAATACACGCCGTAGATCGATTACTGTAGTTTCTACCCTATCGCTAGTGACACAGTCGTTACTGTAAATTAAACCTGCCAGATGTTATTATGTTAAATTGTTATTCAGCAATCCAGCCAGTGTCGACTTCAACCAGGACAGGCCAACCCAGCAAGAACCAAATTTCAGTCAAGAAAGCCAAGCAAGCAAAAAAGGTCTGTTTCCAACTCTCATCATAGATCTAGCACTGTAGTACATATTTCCCCTCACCCAAATGGCTGACCAAGAAGCCATCTTGTTAACCATAACATTCCATTCATCCCATTCATCCCATAACTTCAACTTCAAGCTCCCATCGCATCAGGTCACGTTTAATCTAGCACCACTCCTTGGATACCTTCCACTTCAATCGTCGGAAACAGTCTCAGTAACCATTACAACAGGTACCACCACCTGCTAAAAAATTATCGAACCGTTTTGGTTTTTTCCCTCTCATAGAATATACCTAGCGCTAAGTTATACCAATCTACCTATTTCATTGAGATTTGGCATCATTTAGAAGAAAAGTCCGTCGCATATGTTTAACCTGCTCGCACTTACATGAAGTAGCTGACCCTGCCTATTCATTTCGCATTCGAGGTTTCAGCTCGACACTGGTAGTATTTGAAATTGTGTGGTGCCGTTAGCGTTGTGTTTTTTTTTTTTTTAAGGTACGCGCAATAACACGGTAATTCTTCTATTTATCTGTTCGTTTGGAAAATTCGCGTACTAATTGGTAAAAAAAAAAAAAAAACTTGAAATGAATTGTTTGTGGAACGTGGTGTGACTATCGATTGGTAAAATTCAATTGTTCGAAGCCGAAAGTATTGGATTTTCATCTCTTGCCCAAAATCTACCAAATGCTGCTGCTGCTGTAAATCGGATTCTCCCTCGTGTCGTTTTCTCTTCCTCTTCGTCTTCGTCGGTCGGTAATATTCAAAAGAAAAAATAAAAATAAATCTCAATTAATTCACTAAAAAAAAAAACAGAAAAAAAAAAAAAATTGGTCGCGGTTTTATCTGCTTTGATTTGTTCGCGACGAGCTGTGTTCGTTGGAATTATCTCAAATTTCCACCTAACGAGTGCGAGATTTTCCGGACGAAAGTCGCCGATGAGAAAAAAAAAATCATTTTCAATTGTCAATAAGGAAATTCTTATTATTATTATTATTAAGGGAGAATCAGTTCCCGTGCGGATGTGTAGGTTTGTGTTTTATTATTTTTCTTGCTATCAGCGAACTTGGACAATGGCGACGCGTATCAGATTGATTATTTTCGGTGGAAAACGTCGTGACGGTTGTGTTCCGTTTCGTTTGTGCATCGCATAAATAATTTGCGTAAACTTAATTGTAATTGGCGTTAGTTTCGGTTTTTGGTTTTTTTTTTTTTTTTTTTTTTATTTCAGCTAAACCATATGCATCCGATGGTTCCAATCGTTGGCTTGCATTTTTCGATTCCTTGATTTTGGTTTCCTATTATTTTTATTTTTTATTTTTTTTTTGTGTGAAATTTGGTGTAAGAAAAGTCACCCAAATTCGTCTCGTAACACGAAAAGAAAAAGTTTTCAACTCGTAGTTGTCTCATTCGGTCGTATTGTATGGAATTTGAAGTGGATTTGCTATTTCGCTAGTTGAAGTGAAGTGTTGCGACGCAAGATCTGTTCTTTTTGGTGGTCGCCTTGGATTGGGGGCAGCAATAAAATCTCATTTCAAATTCAAACAAATAATTTATTTTCTGTTTTTTGACGTATTTTTTTTTGTCCTTAGAAATTTAATTTAATTGAAAATTTTTTCAAGCGAGCTCTTACATTTTTTTTTTTTTTTCTATCTACAGTGTGTGTTGTGTGTGAATTTAAGGAGAATTTCATATAAGAAAACATCGTCAAGTCTGATTTATTAGTACCTACAGGCGATTATTTTGGTTTTTTTTTTGTTTTTTTTGTTTTTGTGGATTGACGAGCGAGAGCTGTGTGCAGTGACAACGGCATATGAAAAGAAAAGAAAACCAAAAAAAAAAGAAAGAAAGAAGAAAAACCCAAAACACGCAGAGAGAGAAAAGTGGAAATAAAAAGATTTTTTGAATATTAGCAGGAGACAATAGTCAGCACAGGCCGTTGGGGTAAATGGAGGAGGAAGCTCGTTAATCAGGGAAGACCAAATGGTAAGGGAAAAGTTAATGGTAGCTTGTGGTTCTTGTTAAAGTTTCTATTTTGTTTTGTGCTTAGTGTTATTGTTTCTTAATTCTTCATTTAATTTGGTGATTCTGAAATATTTTGTCGTTTTTGCAGATTATTGCAGATCCCCATTGTCCACTTGCCTTGTTCTTCAACAGTTGGAATAATTTCTCAGTCGAGGGGAGGTAATTTTCTGAATTTTTTTTTTTTTTTTTTTTTTTTTTTTATTCATACCTTTATTCGTTATTCTTGTTATTTTTGTTTTTGGTTTCTCTTTTTTTCTTTTTGTATTTCTTCGTGAAATTAAGAAAGAAAATTGTAGTCATGTTTGTTTTAACTTTTGGGTGGTTTCCGGGTGGCATTTTCCATTGGGTGCAAAAGAGTCTCCTCTCTCCAAAACAGTGTTAAAATGTCATTTATGAATTCTCTCAGAACACCCGAACGTATCTGAAGTGAAACGTCAAATCCATATGTTACTTTTATATACCATATGATCATTTATTTATTTTTTATTTTTAAATAATTTGAAACAAGCCATCCGTGAAGGATGTTTTAACTCTTACGAATTGATTAAAATCATCGTTGACATTTCACAATGACGTTCTTATGTTTAGCCAGAAGAAGCAGTAGAAAGTTTCAAATTCAATTGGAATCCGGGTGATAACCAATGGAAAATGTCATAAGGTTGTTTATGTTGTTGACTCTCATATTTTTGTTTTTACTCTGAAACTGTCACTACGAGTAGATCATCAACAAAGATGATACCTTGTGAAAATCTATGAAAAACGATGCAAACTAATTTTTTTTTTTGCGTTGTTTTTGGCAGCACGCGAATAGACCTAAATGAAGGCCGTGCAGCATTAAGTTTTTTTTTAGTTGAGTTGGAGATACTTTTATTGGAAAACGTTCTCGCTGACATAGATGCAACGTACAAGCGTTCGAACTTGAATCTGTGTTCGGTGGCCTTCTGCAATCATACCGTTTATTTTGTATTGACACTCGGCATACATTTAGATATTTAGATCTTCTTTTTCTTCTTGACCGTTGTTGAGGCTATGAATCGGGTCGATTTTTTTTTTATTATTATTATTATTTAGTAGCTCTGTTTTGGTGTACTTTTGGTTGTAAAATTTTCTACATCGCCATGGCCTCTGGGGGGCCTAGCGCGCTTTCAAAAAAAAAAAAAAAAAAAAAAAAAAAACATGTCAAATGCTCCAATGTCCAATGTCCTTCAGCCCTTTGATACCATGCTGACTTTCGGAACATTGAAACATTTAGACCAAGACATCAACCTACATTCTACCGGCTAATCCGGTTTGAATTGCTGTATAAGTTTCCTTCCGCTCTCAGTGGCTTCACCTTACAGTATGCACTTTTCACGACATCATCCACAATCTTGCCTGTATGACCTCCAATCAAGGGGGCGACTCCAACCATGAAATGAATCAGCGTTTTCTTCATGTACCGTCTCGAGAGGAGCACCATATTTCATCAATCGATGAAATACTAAGCATCATAATTAGAAACAAGAACGGTGGCAATGTAAATATAAAATTATGTCCAACTGAAAGCCAGCATACGACTCCTCCGGGGTCTTAAAAGTAAAGCAGATGTCCGGAAATACACTCCCGAAGTCCATGAGTTGCTAAAAACTGCTATGATGTCCTGCCACATGCCAGCTAGGGCGCTTTAGTTTAAGCAGTATTGAAGCCGTAACAGGGCGCTATACAAACAGGCACTGATGCGTTACTGTAGCTAACAATGTAGGCACCAATGGAATCTGAAACGGTGCTCAAGACGCTCTGGATGATGTGGTTTACGCTGGCTGACAACTAAGTGCTTACCAAGAAGTATTCTCTCTATAAAAATGCTAAAGTTGAAGACTTACTTAACACAAATTGTTATGACAAACTCTATCCGACAATTATTTGATCTACAAGGGCATATGGCCTTGCCTACGATGTAAAGCCCTGCTTTATTTGCTAAAGGTGAAAACATTACTTTGGTTTATTTGCTTTCATATTCTTTACTTTGGCATGGCACACCGCTGAATATTTGTGTGCTCTTTCACTTGGCGATTTTCTCTACGACATAAGTTCAATTTTTGTGTTCTTTTACACTTGAGGTGAGTTTAATGTTTGGTTGAGAAAAACCTTCAGTACCTAAATTGGATTTATTGTTTGTATTGCTTGGTTCATCGCATTTATGTTCACTGCCACTTTGGGTATGCATCAAACTTTCCTTCTATCATGCATACTTCCTTTAACTCAGAAGACTTTGCGAGAGGATTGACTGAAAGATCTTTCCTGGTGCACCAATCATTATTTCTCAGACAAACAGTCGCTAGGCATGATTCGACAAACAATACAACTGCATGTTTCTAAGTGTAGATATTAGATGAATTGAAAGCGTATGGTAGAAGTGAGACCTACATATTGTCTGGAGTGAACAGCCGTAATTTAATCCACGAAACTAGTGATTCGCCTACGCCGCGCCGTGTTGTTTGGCCGATTAATAACACATGCCGTCAAAGGTTACATTGCCAAAAGCACTATCATGAAAAGAGAATGCCCAGCGAATGCTTCTTCTTGTCGTGTTTACTTTCTATTTTGGTTACCGGATTTTGAAGCGTAGTCTAGCAGGATCTTCCGCGTCGGTGGGTAATTACGTCTTAGACAAAACAGCGTTCGTAAAGCAATTATAAGCACATGAAACTAAACCATTCTCTCCATGCTGTTCATCATGCAGAAAGTCTGACTAATTTGTGTAAAGTCTTTGTCGAGCGTGTAGTCATCCTTTCCAATTTATACGCCAGTGTTTCGGCTTTTTCTCAGTCGGTCTCGTATGCGTTATTAATTTTGTTCTTTTTGCGGTCCAACATGAACAGAGTAGTAATTCCGGATTTGGCTATCAGCTTCGCTCCGCTCATTCCTAGGACCTAGCCATTGCTGTCAGAAAAGTCGTAATCTTCTTTGCACTTTTCTTTTATGTGAGGCGTTAGCTTTAATTTTTGAGATTACGCCTTGTATGGGTATATTTGCATCTCTCTGCTTGAGAACCCATGTTAATGGGTTCCAGTTTTTGTGTTGCTAATTCAGAAGGCTGAGGCGGGATAATCATTTCCAGGCAACATTCAATCGAACAAACATTCTACACTTCGGTCATCAAACGATGGATATTCAGCTCAATCTCAAGTCATGCCCCAGTCTTCGGACGGTCAGACGTTCGGTCCCTAGTGATGTAAGAAACGGCGTCATCAGTGTATAGAATTGAATTTTCCAATTCGCGTGCTATGTCGTTTATATTTGAACAATACACAGTTCCTAGCATCGATCATTGTGGTACACGCATCGTATGTAGGCCCTAGCACGATAAGATTTCAATGTTCACCTTAGTTCAATGTTTTAGATGCCTAGCTCTAGAAGTTTATGTATAAGGATATTCCTGTCGACGGTCTCGAATGCTCTTCGTAAATCTAGAAAGACAGTGATGACATATGCCTCCCTTGCTCCTATTTCCATTTCACATGAGTGTTTATTTCCTAAATTCTGATTGGCTTTCGATTAAAAGATTGCTCATTCCAATGTGATTCATCCAACTGCTATTGTACAAGCTTTCTCAAGCACTTTTTCATAAGTTGGCAAGTCGTTTACAGATTCGATTCCATTTCTACGTGTCAGGAAATATTCCTGTGGTCAATGTTTGATTAATAAGTCTGACTAAAGCAGGACCAACATCATCCATTGCATCCATAGATCTGCGTCTAAAAAAATAATGAAAAATGCCAGAATCTTGTTAAGTCAAATTTTCTTTTATTTAAGTATATACGAGTACAATTTAAATAAATTGCGCAATTATGTTCAACATTATTATTTATAATTGCCCGGCATCGAGTAGTCGAACTTTCACTTAATTTTTGCGCATATTCTAAATTTAGGCCTCCACAAACTTCCTTCAGGACCCGCGCCTTAAGCCTCTGGTTCATTAAAGGCAATTAAATGCAGAAAATAATTTTGCTACAAACATGTGTGTGTGAATAAAGTAAAAGAGGTAATTTAATACACGTTTTTCTGGAAAACACTGTACATTTCTACAAATTCTGGCAATGAAACGTCTGTTATTCGTTTGGCGTTCGCTGATAGTAATTTTTTTTTTTTTTTTCGTCAACTTAGCCTTTTCATTACCCTGGGAACCAAGAGAAAATATATTTCGTCATCGAGAAATACAATACACGTGCAGATACCCGATGCGTTCGTTCCCATAGAATATAGCGTAGTTTTCAAGGTTTACCTACGTTTAATGTATGTATAGGAACAACTTACGATCATCATTGGTTCACTAAAAGATAATTACGCTATTCATTAAGCATACGAGTACATATGGATTTGTATATACCGCAACGTGTATACAATTTTGTACTTAACCGCTTAGAAGAAATCTCGCCAAAGACCCGGTAAACAAAGCGTAATGGAAAGTAAATCATCTATTTGCACAGCAACTAACAAAATAATTTATATGTATGCCGAACTAGAGGTTTGATTTGAATTACGCCAAAAACACTTAAAATAGTTTAGATGAGACATTCTATTCTATCTGTAGTTTTACTCTACATACTCGGTATCTAGTCTGTCTGAAAAGAAGCCGATACAAGATTTGTTTCGCGTGAGGAAGTGGAAAATTGATCAGCCTTTCGATTCCTGTCTCCCATGTTGAGAGTGGCTATCATCCTGGAGGTATAGTGGTGAAATTCCATTTAACCTGAAAAAAAAAAAAAAAACTGCTTTCGAAGATTTATTAGTTTCTTGGTCAGTAAACATTTGAGCGGGCAAGTCACATCTCGTGGTTAGATCAGTCACTGTGTCTGTTAGTAAGCTATATAGTGAAGCACACAACTAGGCATATACATTTGTCAATTGACACTCGATCATAGTATGTTGTTATCAAAAATGGGCCCGCATATAATTTCCTTTACTGGTGAAATGATAAGGTTAGCTTCGTCCGCTGGCAGTTACAAATGCTTCCCTTAAATGAGGTTTTCAAATTTAAAAAGAATCTACCATAAAACTCCCATCGTTATACGGATGTGTTGAAGAAGTGATTCGGATGAACGTAAGATAACGTTGAAATCGACAAATGGATTTGGAGTCAAGAAATCGCTGAATAACTTAAGTACATTCCCTTGCGACAAGTCGTCATATTCAATAGGAAAGTAGCATATGTTTCCATTGGAGATCTCCCTAGGAGTGATATTCAAAATGAAATAGTAAGCACATTGTGGTTATTCGCATACGTTTCAACAAATACTCGTATGTAGATAAATAAACAAAAATAAAAGACCACAGACTATTTTTAGCTTCGATGTTTGCGCATTAATCTTTTGTTTTGATAGCAAACTCAATGTTACTCACTCGTGCAAGTGTGCAAGTATGTTACGTTGTGCGTTATACACGTGTGTCGCTTGTGAAGTATCTTAATTCAAAAGGACTCTTAACCATAAGAACACCACTACTGGTCTGTTAATTGAATCATTTAATGGGTACAAACATGTACGATTACCTCTGGTTTCTCACCGTGCTAATTTAAAGGGCAAAACGGTGAAACTAATTCATCAAATTTGTTCATGTGCGCTGATCTACTAATGGAATAAATTGTTTGATTTGACATTTTGAAACTCTGGCTTATTGGTTGATCAATTAAGCCGAAGAAAACACATTTCAACCCCGACACTGACACCGATAACGATACCGATACCGATACCGATACCGAGACATCGACAATGCTATAATCATGATCATCAGACGCCTAAAATAATTTAGTGTTGGAACGTTTGAATAGACGGCTACTGAGATGTACCTAATCGCATGAATAATGCAGGAACCGTGTATGCTTGTATTTAATATTTGAACTTGACTTATTTTGCATGCATGCATGTATGTATCGCTGTGTGAAATCGTAAATTCTAAACTACAAGTTGAGTGCAATTAGGAATTTGTGACTTTAAACATGTTTGACGGTCAAGAAGTAATGGATGTAATCAAAGCAAATACTAGGCTAATGTAGAGCATTGACTGAGAGGCAATCATAAGCTTTAACTATTGTTGATGCAACTTAAATGAGAATTAATTCAGCCTTGTAGGTAACTTCAATGGAATAATATTAAGTCAGTCCGACAAATCAGATAACGACCAAAAGTATGTCTTCATCCTCTTCCTCCGCCATGCTTCTCTGCTACTGGGTAGATAACGATCTTTTTTGTTGTTTGAAAAGACACATGACACCACTCTATATCGCCAAGCGTGTGCTTCTATTTTTTTTTTTGCGAAGCCCATACTTCTATTTTGCTTGCAGACCACATAAGCCTCTTTGAAGCCTCAATACAATGCCGCGGCAGTTTTTCTTGGGTTTGATTATGTGAAACCCAACTGAGATCATTAACACTTGATGCGGATTCCCTAGGCCTTGTTAAGAGTAAGATGAATACATGATGCCATGATGCTTGTTGCGCTTTCAGCTAAAGTTAAAATTCCTCACAGTATCTGTCTGTTATTGTGGCGTCTGAAATATTAGTAAACACACCTTGGCTGCAACAATGTAGTAGTCCGTGTTCCGAGACTGCATTTTCGACCTACTCTAGAATCTATTTAATAAATCAGCAAGCTCTTAACCACAGCTTGGTTGGGAATAGTTCACTGCTCGGTCACGACAAAGCTGAAGTTTTTATTTCAGCCACTCTCATTATGTACCAATGCTAGGCAAGATATTTTGACCCAAATCTAAAGTGGAAGCTAAATGAGGACTTTGTCCAAAAACGGATTTACGCAACCCTGCAGATGTTCTGCATGTTATATATCACCTTTCTATTGACCTGATCATCAAGAGTCTAACATTATGGAGTGCAGTCTTGGTCCGATGCTCGGCCTTAAGGACACAGTAACATTCTACATGGATGCTGAGTCGGTGTTTAGGGCTCCTCGCTTACCGGGCTACGGCGCGATTTTACTTAAAAACCCATAAACACATCCCAAAAATCGCTATATTTACTGATGGCCAGGCAGCAATAAAAGCATTGTACATATATTACGTTATACAAACTAATAAAACAATAGCAGTCAGCACTTATTCCTCTCTGCTCGCAATCCCACACACAAAAACGTTGAGGGGATCGAAAAAGGGTGCAAATTAGGCCGGCGAAATCAATCTTAACAGCTCTCTAGTAGAAGCATTCAGTATTCCGCTAGGAATAGTAAAGCATATAGATGAGTATTATCACAAGCTAAACAATATTGGATGGCATATACATTCAAAAAGATATGACAGAGAGCTGCTGAGCAGATTTTAACTTGGTATAGCTAAAAACTATCCACTGAATGTCGATAGTTTTTTTCCCCAAGGCAACGACATTAAGTCAGTTATATATTCTATCAAATATGCGCACTATAATCTAATACGATTTGAGTTCCTTTTGCAATGGACACCACGACTCCACCTGCCTATCTCTGCTTTTATCAAAAGGAAAAATTTCGCCTAAGTTGGACAAGTTGCTTATATGTAGATATGTAAGTAAGTTTCATCTCAAGAACTCAATTTCGGGGTTTTAACCGAAAAATAATGTATAAATATACAGAATGCACCGTACTCCTTTAATATTCCAGAAAAAGTTATAAGTGCGGCAGGTTAGAAACAATGCATGCAGCAAGCTCATTCATGGCTCATCTATTTTCTGCACGAGCCGTAGCAGGAGAAACTTCTCTATAAAAATCTCCCAATTAATTGTATTTATTTCCGCTGGAGTTCGTTCATATGCCAATAATAGACTTGGTAATGAGATCTTTTTCAAAGCTCACACCATGTTATATGCCAACCACCAATCCAACCATCTATACAGGTTTATGACTAGTTTCATCCACTTTCTGTTTTGTGTTTTCATACATAGATTTCCCAGGCTGCTTGAGGTTTATGCAAGCAACCTTCTTGTTATCTTTCAATGTTAGGTGGGATTCAAATTCAAATTTATAAAAACATATAACAAATCTCGTCTACCTGAAGTCAGAATATTAAATTAGTTCGCCTGTTTCCTTTTTGGTCTGGTATCGACAGTAATTTTTGTCCGTACTCCCGGATAAGAGATAAAAACTTCCCTGATTCTTCCGGTTCCTGCTCCACTAGAGGGAATAGGTCATGTTCTTGATCGCACTAATGACATTTTGTTTACTTTATGAATTTCAATTTGTCCCCAATGGTTTCATTGGAAACTTCGTCTGTCTATCTCCGCTTTCTCGCATATTAACGAATATCCAGCACGTTCTCAGCCAGGAACATTGCTAGCTTCATTATGACCAAACAAAGACATTTGTTTCAAACTCAATTAGAGTTTTTTTTTTTTAATGACTTTTCAAATATAGATCAGATGTGTATCATTGTGTGCTTTGCAGATGGTAGATTGATGGAGCTTTCATATCAATTAATTGGACTTAGGGGGGAGAGAAGCTCACATTGTTCTGCTAATTGAGTTTGTATGGTCATTGACTATACTCCAGCAATAATGGGCTGGATTAAAATAGTGTTTTAATTAAATTAAATGATTATTCTATTAATAGTGCACATACTCGTAGTACTAACACTGTCGTCTGGCAGTAAAACATGGACATTAAAACTTCGCCCTATTATGGATTACTTTAAGTTTAAACTAAATAAAGAAGACGATGAGCGCAGGTGTTCTTTCAAAAGGTCAGAACAATTCATAACAATAAACGGAAAGCACAAAGAGTTATTTTTAAAAAAAGGACTAGCACCTAGATTGCGAGGAGGATGTATCATATATCCAATGGATTTACAAATGGGTTACGAAGTATCACATGCGAATATGTACTTATCTGGGGTGGATTTGTTTTCTTTGTTGATTACTTTGAATCAATCTGCTGCCGCACAGCAACAATCGATTTATTTCTATTATTGTATTGTATTATGCGGATAAGGAAAGAATACCTTAACTTGGAAAGTGTGTATCTAGGGGATGGAGTAATGGGTGGGAGCTGAGTAGAAAGTGTGAAAGTGTGCTGCTGTGCAGTTTTGTTCATCATTTTCAGTCCAGTGCTTTTGCCTACGTTATTGGCGTAGTGTTTCCCCGTCGTGAACGCATTTCAAACCTGTTGGTTATGGCTCCCATAAATGTAACATATCACCAAAAGGGGTAGGTTTGAATACTTAAATCCGGTGTACTTTGATAAGAACATGCCAATGTACTCAGCTGACAGAGGGAATTCATGTAGGTAGGAGAGAATTTCCCTTTTAAATTGTGTCTGTTTAGTACTGAATAAAATACGTAAATTTCACCCTCTCGATGTGCTAAAGACTGTTAAATATACATAAACGCTTTCTGATGGCAATAGATGTTGCTCTGACCGATAAACCACTTGGTGATGTTAAGGCACACAACGGGTTACATAGACAATATCTTTAGAATCTTTAAATCGATAAATATACGCGTAATAGCTCGAAAACATCCCATGAATGCTCCGACACAGCATGCTGTATCGACAAAACAATTGTCTCCCAAACTGGGACAAACATAACAGTTCATGGTAAACTTGCTGAGTGCGGAAATCACATTTCAGCTAGGGCTTCAAGAGTTCAACACCAAATTTAGTTTTTCTTTTTCTTATTCTGAGTGACCAAAGGCGTTGGTCCAGAATGTAGCGCATCAAAGTGATGTCTACACACCATATTCCTACTTATAACATAGCTTAGATATCTGAGCTGAAGTTTGAACCTGTTTATTCTGTCTTCAGCAGAAATTGCAAGTAACAAACAATACCCAATATATTATCAGGGCTTCAGTGAACACAATTAACACTGACTTGGGACATTTGAAACCCCAACCATAAGGGCAACTTCCGACGCTATGTTTAGGAAATTTAAGCCTATGCCAGCATTCTACTCTGTGGATATGAACACTGCCATTTACTCATTTTCAAAAGAAATCATTCTCAGCTTATACCTGATAGGTATGAGTACTTCCCAAAAAAGTAAGATACTAGTAAGTAACTTCACCCGAAACTCACTATGATTTTGAATATTTTAAATAGAAAGTAAATATATATTTAACAGAAAGATGCATCTGACAAACGTGTCTAAACCTCACTGATCGTTTTAGATATTTCTACTCTCATCTGTTGTAACATTTGCACTAATAATGAATTTTCTTTATTTTCTATTTTCAGATAAAAGGAAGCTTACCACCTTAGACAATCAGGAATACAACATTTTTACTTTTCTCAAAACAAGAACATAGAGGTTTTTTCTTTTCTTTGACAATTATGGCTGTTACTAGGTATTAAGTAGACTTGTCATTTAAATTTTGTTATCAAAAAACTGAGAGAACAAATCAAAACAAAAAAAAAAAACAAAACAAAACACCGGGGTAGCAAAAGTTAATCACCTATAAACACATGTATGCTGTAGTCATAGGCAGAACTTGTAGCCTGAAATCAATGGCTAATACCAACACCAGTAGTCGTAAAGCACGATGGCGATAGTATATACATAAATTACATTTTATATTACAAAAAAAAAAAAAAAAACAAAAAACAAAAACGAATAATAATATAAATAGTGTCCCTCCTGTAAATGAAATGAGAAGAACTACTACTGAAAATTAACATTGCAGAAAGAAGATAAAATATAAAGTGCTCCACTCAAAAAAACCAAACCGAAGCAAGAAAATAGAAAAAGAACAAGAAGAATTATTAAGATTAGTGCATTCCTATGCTACATTTATTTCAAGTTATTTGAGTTATTTTTTGGTCGACAATAACAGTAGCGGTCATCAAGGATATATCAAACAACTAGCAAACATTGGGCAACACTTGTGTGAGCTAGTTCAGCGGCAAAGAGATGCTACTGGACTTTATAATAATGCGGCGGAAAGCAATCAATCGGCATCATCAAAGGGAACTCCCTCTAAATGGTAAGCAAAGAGAGAATAAGTTTTTTTTTTTTTTCTTCAGACAAAACATTTGTTTGTTTGTTTTATTTTATCATTTTTCCTTTATTATTATTATTATTATTATTATTATTAATTTTGACTTTTCTTTTTTTCTGTTTTCTGTTTTCTTTTCTTCTGTTTTCCTCTTGTATTTCGTTGTTTTCTGTTTGGTTACTTTGCATTTTCCCCACACCCGTTTTTGATATAAAAGTTGAATCAAATCAAAAACAACTTGCTTTCTTCTTCCCAAGTAATAAAATAAAATAAAAAGCTTTGCTTGTCCGAACCCCTAAATAAGATTTAGTAACATACGCTAGATACTCTTTTTTGATATTGTCTTAATTATCCTATCTGATACTCATCAAAAAAAAATGCACCGTTAAGGTCCATTCACAGCTCAGCGAATACAACAAATGAGCGAATGTTCGTAAATTTTGATTCCAAAGTTACTATTTTCATTTAGTCGTAGCGACCTGTGAGTATAAGTGTACGTACAATGGGAGTCACACAACAGAGGGTGTTTTCAGAAAAGTCATCTGCATCAATTTTACTTTTACATCATATTCGAAAACGCCATCATAGTAAAACAACTGCATTAGCAGAGGGTTCATGTTCATAAACACTGCGTGGCATTTACAGTGCAGCAAGGCAGTTTCAAAGTTCCATTAATTAGCTTCACTTTCTTCACAAACTTATGCATCATGAGATCTATCAGGCTTCCAAAAAAACAAGTTTGTGAAAGCCCCATCAGTATCGCATGCCGTCTAAACCATATACAATTAGTATGTACAAAATTGTACAAGTTGAAAACCACCCACCTAAAGGACTATGGAAGCAAACCTTTGCGATTGTAGTAACTTGAGATGTCCTTCGATGGATCGAAATCTTTAAATGCGTACATAATCTATGGAGTCTACTACGTTTGAGAAACTACTAGATCCACATAAACAGTTAAACTTACTCATTAGACGTACGCCATTTCACAAGCTTTGACAACAGTTTAACACTGGCCTTGCAATTTTTAATATGTCGGTGAGAACAAAATATAAAAAATTGAAAAAAGTCACGTTCCACATCCCTACTCCATTTCATCATTATTTGTTCGATCGTTAAGCATTAAAGGTCGCGGATAATAATGAGTATTTGGACGAGAGATGGGATGTCCGATACAGAAGTGTTTCAATTCACTTCAGTGCAGGAGTGAGCACTACAGTGTGTACACACGACATGACTCTCGACTAAGTAGTCGACATCTAAACAGGGTCTATGTCATTCACTGACGGTCATTTGCATATGGAAATGACTTATTTATGACGCTTTCGAAAACACCCAGATTTTAGATAAAGAAAAAAACATAGAATCATACATGTGCTCTCAATAAATCAGACAAGAAGTAGGGAAGGAGAATCGTTTTTTTTTTTTTTTTTTTTTTTTTTTTTTTTTTTCAAATGGTTAACTCTGACCAACAGGAGCAAAACATTCGCAAAACGCTTAGCCGTGAATGGACCTTAGTCTCAGCTTAATCTCATTTGAAGGAAGTTAGTTTATTTTCAATTGAAATTGTATTATACACTTAAAACGAGTTTTTTTTTTTTTTTTTTTTGTTAATGAAACCAATCTGACCTGTGACGAAAGTTCTTCTCATTTGGTAAATCTATCAGATTGGAAACACCCAGTTAGTTGTATGAAAATCAGTAAGTTCCTTAGCTCAATAAAAGGAAAGTCCTCGAAAATTCTCATTTTTCTCTTATTCGTCCTTATAGTTTTTGTAGAAGTCGTTGTGATGCAGTACTGTCTCTATGACTCCGCGTATATCAGTGGCTAACTCGAAAATGTGATTTGTTCTTGTTGTATGTATGTTGAGCTTAATAGAAGTTTGCAGTTCCGACTTCTTTCTGGGAGTAGACATCTTATTCGGAATATTTCTGCAAGTTGCTAAAATCATTGATGTGATAATCCCTGACTGTTAGGAAAGAGAAACCTAATTTATAATTGCAGTGGAAGATACTACATCCACCTCTAATTCTAAAAGAGCGGTTAAAGCGTCGTTATGGAAAGCCAGTTCATACAGGTTCATTACTATCAGGACAGCTCGTAAAGAATGTTTTGTCAAAGAACAGCTTTGGAATGAATTTTTGAAAAGTTTGGTGCAGTCTATAATACATAGGTTGCGGGTTTCCTTCGATGTCCCTTTCGTAGTATAACAGATACTCTGTCCACCTTACCTCTGCAGTATAAATAAATCTAGAGGAAAGAGGCCGACCATGAACTCGATTGCCACTGTTCTGGTCTCTGATCCTAAAATTCGATGTCGAGTGTCTACTTTTAGATGGAGAATCTCTCTCTCTCTCTCCCAATACCCCATGTGATGTTCGCCGGTTTTTTCAGTGCAGGTCTCTAAATGGTTATGACACACGACTGGGTCTAGAGTGCATAACTATGGGCTGCAGACCGCATATTTTCGCGTAGTCCATAGCTACGTGACCAAGGGATGAGTATGGTTAAAGCATACTGAAGAATGTTAGAAAATTAGGTAGTTCCGCATCTTGTACCAAGAGGCTTTCATATTCGTAACAGAGTGCCACTCAGGCACTGTACAGGTTCTGGTACCTTGCAAGGTTCAAAGCTGTAAACTACTCATTCAAGCTTTTTCACGCAGATCATTCAATGAAATGAAAAGAACTCATCATGCTCGAAATTCGTGGACAGAACTTGCCGTTTTCTCGAGGATTGGCCAGAGCAGAGCATTATAGTAGTTTTTTTTCACAGATTTATAAATCTAAAGATGCCTTATAAATTGGTTTTCCAGTCACGTTCTGACCTAGATAAATTATCACAATTAAAATTCTTTCTGCACTTGCAGCACAATTCTTGGAGATCCATAGTCTACCACTGTGAGGGCTTACCCTCTATCCTACTTACAAGATTTAGAAAGGAAGTGAGTTCGTTGCTGAGCTCGTCAAAATTGTGTTGTTTTGAGGGTAGAACGAAAGATTAATTTCTGATGTGGCAAAAATGATTTGGTACTCAGATGACCTCACCAGAGACGCTCTTCTAGACAAGTCATGGCGGGCAGTCTTAATGAAGTCTACCGAGCTCTGATCTTTACAGGCAACTAGCTTCAAAAGTCTCTTGTGGCACCCAGCGTCGTTGAGGATGGGAGGTGATAGGAAGCTTGTTTTGGCGCGTGAATAAAGGCACTTTATTAAGCAGCACTTGACAAGCCTCGATTTATTATACGTCAGCTTCCCGTTAAGATTGGAAATGTCGAGAACGGACTCAAGGGATTGCGTACCTTTAGAATGTTTGCACATAGCGCGGGCGAAGGAAAGTGAGATTATCTTTTATTGGAGAAGATTTTCACCATGCTTTAGATATTTCGTCGATAGATCTTTATTATTTTGGTGCGAGGACAGTTGCGGCCATTAACATATTCTCCTCCTGGTCTTCATATTTGACGGCATAGTTTCTTAGTGGCGCACAGAAACGATTTTCTCTCTGCTGAAGTGAAGTCAGAAGTTATTTTTTTTTTACTGCTGATTCTGAAAAGCCACTATCAAAGGCTCGCCCTCCTTTTTTTTTTAGTATAGAATAAAATTTCATCAACTCTGGCAATAACTTGCATTTTATTCCTTCTATGACATAATTGTCCTTGGAAATGATTGCTCATTTTCTGCGGAACAAGGAAACTGTGATTGGCTATCTTCAGTTAGACCTCATTAAATAGTTTTTCGCAAACAAAACAGCTATTATCGTCACAGCCATTGGTTTATAAAGCAGAACGATCTGTGTTTTGTGGACTTTTAGACTAATTTCTGATCCATTACATTTTTTTATTTTTTTTTTCAAATCCCAAGGAACTATACAACGTTTGTCCACATAAATTAAAAGTGCTACTTGACCTTTAGTTAATGTAAACGTATCACCAGCAAATTGAAATGATCATCTGGATTTCTTGACGCAACAGCTTTTATCGCGCAACCTGCGTATGTAATCTTATCTATTTTTGTTTTTTTTTTTTTTTTTGAATTAAGCACATTTGACTGAAAATTTTGTTATTCAAACAGCCATTAAGAATTTTGGCAAAACCATGGCAAAAGATTTTCATAACTGATTTGATGTTGTTGTTGAAAATGAAAATGAAAATGAAAATGTTACTAATTTGTGACTTCGGCAATTATTTGAAATGAAAAAAAGTTTGAAGAAGAACTAATGTCGGCTGCCATGGTCAACATGTACAAATCGTTTTAGGCTTCGTACACTGCGGCGTGCTTAATTAGACACATTTCCACTCTTTCCATATAAATTTTCTTTTTCCATTTATTTACAATAAATCAATTAATTAATTAATACCTAAACACCCGATAAGGGACCACAATGCGTACTAAGCGACACACACTATAGTGTCGGAGAATCTGCAATTCGATGCTTCACTCTTAATTTTTAAATTTATTTTAAATATTTTTTGTTCTTTTCAGTAGTATGAGTGTATACTTCAGCCTTTACATTATTTTTTTTTTTTTTGATAATGCTGGTTTTAAATATTTTATATACAATTAATTTTAAGAATTTGTGTGTATAAATCCGAGGCAGATGGTTCTTTTCCCCTGATGTTTCTTAATGGCTTTAACCATTAGTCATTCGTGTGGTATACCTTCTGCTAAGGCTGGCTTTCGTTCGAAATAAATCTGAGTTGTTTTGAGTTGTGAAAATGACTTACAACATGCACATCCCGTCTCAGATCATGGAATCATTTTGCATTTTCAATCGGTCTAAAGCTTTAAATATGGAATAAATCTATCGAACACCGACTGCCTATCTTCGGAGTAAACAGATAAGGATGTACCAAATGTCAATATGACTCATCCTACGCTACGGTTTACAAAAATAACTTCAACCAAATTACACCTATGGGTAGGTAGCATTAGAAAGAAAGCAGTAGTGCAAGGCTGTACTTTAAGTTTTAAATAAAAATAAATCAGTAGTCGCAAACTTACCTGCAGTATTTCTGTATTGTGACCGTTAAAGTGCTTAAAATATGTCAACCTATTCCAGTTCTGTAAGAGACTTAGTCGCTTAGAATTGAAAGATCATGATATGGGCTAAACAAAGATATCATCGAGTGGTTTTCCAGACAAATATTGTCTTCAAAATTAGGCGTTAAGAACGCCTTGGATCAGCACGAAGTCTACATTTTTAAATCTCCTTTATATTCTTACAGACTGAAGTTGTTAATTTACCTCTTAGATTGGCAAAACAGAAGTCATTTTCTATTTCCGGTTACTCAGATCTTCCTGGGAGCTGACTAATTTATAAGACAATGAATGCGCTCCTCTCCGTAATCCATTTACTTTCGCACATTTTTCATTGGTTTGATTTGCCATGGTACTAATCTGTAGTAACCATGCCCATTTAGTCTTCCAATGGGGTGTCAGCTATACGGCAACCAACAAAAGATTAATGCACAATTTCAGCATTTATTTTTTATGTATGTAGAGGCAAAAATGTGCTTTGAGTGCAGTGCATTCCATTTCAACCCCATGGAATGGGTTCTTGAACACCAACCTTTACACATTACATAAAATTCAAATATCCAACTATACAAGGTTCGGCTGGATACCGGTGTGATTGGAACCAATTAGTCAAAATCAACACAATTGTCCCATGAGAGTGGCTCAGCACTGTTGTTTATTGTTTAAAGTGCATTTAACGGAGCAGCTGCTTTGTAGTAGTTTTGTATTAATTAGTTAAGGTAATTTACTTTACTTATATGCAAACTTTTCCTGCTCGTTTCGTTAATTTAGCATTCGAAGGAAATCTATTTGTCCCGTGCAATGGGAGTGAAGTTTTGTTATCCCTTATGAATGAGTCATCTATAACAATTGTCGTAGGAATATTTTTGCGCTACTTCAATCATGCTTAAGCGATTAAACATCATTAGAGTCAAGTCTTTTCCAGGTATGCAAAGCAGTTAATTAGTTTCGTTTTGAAATAGTGCAGTGTTAGCATTGCTGAGACGAATGTGATAACAAATAAAAGACTGTCAGGTTCCTCAATCTGATTACGATTTTTTTTAACATGCCGATAAATGTTGAAACCAAGGAGTGGTATGAATTAACAATGGTTTTCAATATGGAATTGAACTAACAGCTCCATATAAGACGATTTTGCGCAAATAGTCTCCAGTTGTGTACAGTAAGTTGTTCTTAATTTAAGGCTAGGTGTCTCTTTAGTGTGTTCTACCTCCGGGATGGATTCGAAATCTTTCTGGGTTCCTATCGATGGTGTTCCTTGGCTTAGCATGTCCAACAAAAATATCAGTTTATGGCATCTTCTTCAAGTATCTCTATACAGTCGGACTGACGCAATAAGGATCTTATATAAGGTTTTCTTCGCTTTTTGTGAAAGGAAGTAGTCTTTCAGTCGTCCTGTAGTCCAGTGTGAACAAGCACAGTGAATAGGATTTTATACGCGATGTTTCTTTTGTAGTTGGCATAATTTAAACGATTACCTTCTTGAGGATCAGACAAACAATGCTAGAATTCCATTAAACTTCATTGGTGTGTGCTACTTAACAAATAAATTTCAAATGCTAATGGCTCGGCAGAAAGCCCTAAGCTTTATTGGTATTGGTTTTTCCTTATACTTTCTGGTAAAACTTCAATACAGAATCCTCTCTATGGCCTCAATGAAGTGCTTGTGCTTGTACTTCAAGAGTGTGTTAAAGGTTTCAACATTCAACATTCAACGTGTAAATTCGAAGCTCTTTGTTCCTTTTTTATTCCCTAAGGTGTTCAAAAGTAAAATCCTCCATATCTATATGGCTTTACATCAAGCTCCAAAAAAAAAAAAAAAATAGCCCACTACTGAGGAGGTTGGTTCATATGGAGCTTCTCTGTCAGTATCTCTATTTCGACAGCCGAAAAAAAAAAACACCATATAACCCCTGAATAATAATAGCTAAATCGATCTCTGTCCTCGCCATTGTACAGCCCTGAGTCGAACTTGGGCATTGAATTTTACCCAGCTGTTTCACGACCGATTTAGCATACTAAAAGTGGCGGTCAAGTTATATTTAGCGGTTTAGTTTGCTAAGATGTATGTTGTTGGGTGCATTCTCTGCAGATATCCTAATTCATAGACAGTCTCGGTGATCGCAGTAAGATAACCTATGCATGTATGTATTGCGCTACCCGCATCATAAAAGTCTGTGATGGGTCGGAACGCGACCGAATTTTTCAAAGAAAGCAGTCGCAGCAGTGTCTTATCTTAAATCTGAGGGAATTATGATATAAACACCCTTGTTCTAAGATTCGTTTTTCGAATCGAAAATTATTCGAAATCGAATAATCGATATTCTGACGAAAGTTGATTGTATTTCGATTTTCGAACGAAACGAAACAAATGTCACATTTTACTCGAACGAAAAATTGTGACGAAAGAGAAGCAACATGAATAATTGTTTAGTTGTGGGTTTGGAAAATTGTTTTTAATATGTTTTATTGCGATATGCGTATCATCTATGGATATGTTTGGTAAAAAAAACTTACTACTTTCTACTATTTTCACTGAAAATTTGTCCATTTCTGGCAAAGCTTTAACTTCAAAATATCAAGTACTCTTGAAACACTTCACTGGGATATCAATCCACTGAATCCTTGCCAAAATCGAAGAGTAGAAGCTAGTGTTATAATGGTCGGAATACTGGCAGATACTAATCGGCTTTGTGTATCTGCGATAAGTCCGTACAAATCGTATTTGAAGGCATTTTTTGCAAGGACGAAAATTATGAATAAATCTTTAATAGAACATAAAGGTTTGCTTCATTCTTTTTCTATTAGTAGTTTGAAGTTCTACCCATATCGCCACCCATACTGATGAAGTGATTGTTTTTTTATTTTATAATTTTACTTAAAAAGTTTTCGCTCATTTCAACGATGTTGGCGATGTTGTATTTTAGTCAAGGCATGAATTCAATTCAATACACACAAAAAGACACTGACTGAGGGTATGGGTTAAAAATTGATTTTAGAATCATTTATCATCAATCAAAAGGATCTTGTATTAGTATAAAGGTTCTATCAACATATATATTTATTTGATTATAAAAAAAAAAAAATTTCAACTCGAACAAAATAAACGTTCTAAAAAGTAACAAGTTCCGATTTTAGTATTCTCTCTTCACAGATACGACGAGTATATGAATATTGTTGAAGTTGCATACGTATACCATATACAATATGTACTTCGTTGCTTTGTTCTTTTTAGCCTAAATAATGTTGCTCTTACACATATGGTAGTCATTTTTAAATGCACTTAAAAATTTTGTTCTGCTTTAAATTCACATATTGAGCTAAGAACACACACTTTCCTAATAGAATTTAAATGACGATGAGATGTTCATGTTCTCGGGCTTTTTTCCCTCTTGTATTGTAATTTTATATTAAAAATTTTATTTCAATTTAATTTTTAATTGATTGATTATTATTTTATTAAACAAAAACCAAACAAACAAACAATTATGTGCGTGTGTAATTTTTTAAGTAATCAACAACAACAACAACAACAACAACAAGAACAACAACAACAACAGCTACAACTGTCATCAACCAGCACACGCTGAAAAGCAGGATTTTGCCAGCTGTGTCAGGAGCCATTTACTAATTGAGTCACTACTTCTAGAAGTTTCGACTCAACCTTATATCATTTCCACATAAAAAAAAAAAAAAAAATTAAAAACAATTATAAATAAGAAAACAAATTACACACAATTTAATTTGAGTCAAAACTAAAGGAAAACCTTACAGAGAAGATCGACCAAAGAATTTAAAAAAAAAAAAGAACAAGACAAGACAAGACACACACACACACACACACCAAAAAAGAAAAAAAAAAAAAAAAAGGGAGAAAAAAAGTCTTAGTAAATTCTTGCTTCACGCCAGAGATGTACGCCGAAAAGCGTACAAGCATACGTAAAAAAGGTGTGACTACCTTATCCGGTTCAACTTTAGTAGCAACTGAAATAAGCACTAGCAATATAAATTTTAATCAAAGTACAGCCGAAATTCTAACAGCAACATCAATTAGTAATAGTAATAGTAGAAATGGCAATGCAATATTAGTTTGCAATAATACCACGACACAACAGCACCATCATCAGCAGCAACAGCATCATCAACGTATTGGATTTATAGGGAGTAGCAACATTGTCACAAGTGCACGTCGCCCAAACTTGGTTAGTCGGGACTTGGAGTTTTTGGCTCATAATACATTGCCACTTAGTCGTTCAAATATTGGAACGGGCCCCAGTGGTGTCACATCGCAGACAAATACATCTACTGGTTACAACATAAATACGACCAAATATTCTCATCAAAGAAACAGGTGTGCATCGTATTCACAATAATTTATCTTCTAACCGTTAACTTACTCTTTTTTTTTTTTTTTTTTTTTAAATTTTTTTGTTAACTCCGTTGTTTAAATTTATATATACTATATACTATTATATATATGTACTTTTTTTTTTTTTTGTTTTTTTTGTCTTTATATGAAATCTGTTTCTGCTCTTTTTTTTTAAACGCCAACTGTACATATATAAATTCATAATTTGGCTTATTATTTTCTTGGGTTTTATTTTTCCTTATTATTATTTTATTTTTTTTTTTTTAATACAAACATTATTTTATGTCTCATGTCTATAATTTGTCAAGGGCCCATGTAAATGTGTTGTCACACAATTCTTTCGGATAGTGAAGAATCATTTAAATCTAAAACAAAAAGAAAAAAAAAAATAATAATAATAATAATAATAATAATAATAATAAAAAATGGAAAAATATTGCACTTTATTTTTTATCTATCCTATAGCCTAATGTGGACTCTCTATGACTAGAGTCGTGTCAATTGTTTTCAGTTTCTGTTCGGTGTTCTTGCTCTTGTATTTGTTATTGTCCCTCTTCCTGCTTAATAAATAAATAAACTAGTGAACTTACATATTGCATGTAGTTGTTTACACAAGTAAAACAATCTAAATGAAATGTCGTCTTTTGTATCTCACCATTTTAATGAACTTCACATTGGCATGTTATTCTTTCGTTGAACAAAATTAAAATCAAATCAAAAATCAAGGAAATTGCTTAAATGGTGATTTATTAAAAAAAAAAAAGTCAACAAATCTCAAATTACAATATCTATTATATTTTAGTAATTTTTTTTTTTGTTTTTTATTTTTTTTTGCAATTTATGACATTTACTAACAATAACTTTTCGTATACAAGTACTTAAGGGGAGGGGGCTAAGGTTAATTCGTACAAAAAAAAAGGCATGTTTTTGTGACGACACTGTGAAAATCTTCTTTATTAAAACCAATAGTATGACATTCGAAGAATATTGTATAAAATTTTTCACGAAGAAATATTAAACATAAAAAATACGACAATGGTAGAATTGCGGTGGCCCTCATAACTTGATGCTGGATCATCTGAAATCAAAAAAAATCTCAAAGTTCATTCGTTGGGAGGGTTTTTCGAAATTTCAATTTTTCACTTTTTTGCAACACTTTGAAGGGAAAGACGCGATTTTTTGCGACTAATTTGCTATTGTAAAATAAAAATTATTAACAAATTTGAAAACAAAAAAACCCGTCGTAAATTATGTACAGAAATAGTCTTCAAAATGTCAAAAGGATCGCGGTGCAGTAATTTTGAAGTTATGAGAGGAGCACCGACTTTGAAAACGCGAGCTATGGGGGGGAAAACGCTTTAAAGCTTTAAGCACTAACAAAATCTGGTATAAAACGTTCATAAGCGAATTTTATCGGCTTACCTCACACTGAATCATCAATGCCCAGGTCCATAAAGGATGTTGCTATCATCCATGATGTCTAAAGCACCTTTTTGCTTCTGTCTACGACGAATCCTACCTTCTTTAGTTTGTCTTTCAGTCAGTTGATCGCGCCCAGTCATGACTCATGAGCACTTGATCTACTACTGATTCCCATGTCTTGCATGAAGGTTAGTAAATCAAAAGAAAATCCATTGAAGACACTGGCTGCCATATAAGCTGCAATTTCAACGATGACAGAGGTTCCACTCAAGTTCTTTGGTGAGTGAGTGTTTTTCAAGATCCTTCGTAGCTTGATTGATCTTCAACGGTCACTTTTATTTGCTCCAATCGACTTGAAATTTTGACACAATATTCTTAAGATATTATGTATTCAACTAAAAAAATTGTAATACCTTACCCCCCCCCCCCCTCCCCTTTTTTAATAATCATACGAGGGGAAAAGAATAATACACGTACATATGTGTGGCAACAAAAAATTATTGTCAAAATCCGTCCTCGATGCTTCAAAACTACCCTGAGAAAGTTGCATCCAAGACTCCAAGTGACTTGCCATCGATATACTACCTCGATCAAAAAGTTCCCGGAATACATTCAGAAAATTTTCCCCTTCAGAGTAATCCCCACCGACTGCAACACACTTATGCCAGAGCTTGATCCAATCGTCGAAACATTTTTTATCTTCGGTTTTCGGTATGTCCATCAGTGCTTACTGCGATTTTTCCATTACTTTCTTTCGGCTGCTGGTTTTTTAACTCGATTGAACAGAAAGTAGTCACAGGGAGCTGCCAAATCAGGTGAATTCGGTGGCTGTTGGATGGTATTTGTTGCATTTTTCGTCAAAAAATTACGAATATTGATAGCACTGTGCGTCGGTGCTATATCATGGTGCAAAATCCACGAGTTTTCTGCCCACAATTCTGGTCTCATAATACTCTTTGTTTACTGTCTGGCCTTCTGGCAAAAATTCATGATCATGATGCACTACACCGTTGTAATCCATGAAAACCGTGAGCATTGCCTTCTTTTTTGACTGAAAACGACGTGATTTTTTTGGTCTCGGCTCATTTGGTGAACGCCATTCACTTGCCTGATGTCTGGATTGCGTGTCGTACTCATAAACCCACGGCTACGTCTCGCCTCCAGTAATGATCTTTTTGATGCATGTGGAATCGGATTCAGCCTCGCAAATTATCTCTTTTGCGACGTCAACACGGCCTCTTTTTTGCATGAAATTGAGTTCTTTTGGCACCAACTTTGCTGCTACACAACGGAAACCCAAAATGTCTTAGACAAATCCATAGGCAATGTTCAAGTCGTCCGCTATCTCTCTTTCTTTTACTTCGATCAATGTTTTCGTCGGTTTTCGATGTCGATGGTCTGCCACTTCGTTCATCATCTTCGATTGACTCACGAGCACTTTTGAACCGCTCGTGCCACTGGTAAACGACCATTTTCTTGAGAGAATCATTGCCGAAACACTTTTCCAACATTTGCAACGTTCGCGCACCATTAAATCCGTTTTTTTACGCAAAATTTAATACGAGTCCAAGTTCGTTGTTGCAAATTGAAATCCATTTCTAAAATTGTAAAAAAAATCGCCAACACACACAGAGATAGATGTACTCTTGGCTACATAAATTTCAAGCTATGACGCTAAGATTTCGAGGGAATGTCAACAACAGATTTACCAACTTAACAAAAAAAAAAAAAAAACAGAACTCAAATCGGTAGAGTCCCCCGGGAACTTTTTGATCAAGATGGTATATCTCGTGCATTCTAATTGGCCATTTGGGATTCGAAATTATTCACAAGAAGAATTATTTTTATTGTTCTAATTGGCTAAGTATCATTACATAAATCTCTCCATTCCAAATCATCACATCGTCAGTGAGTGAGATCAAGAATTTACTTGTGTAGAGCTTTGGCTATACACTGAGCTTCTATTGGTTTTCGAACCTGATATTTCATGAACCTTCTCTGTATATGGGTATACCAACTTATGTGCTTAACCTGGAGATTTCCATGATCAGATGTCCAGGGATACGATGCACTCATACGTAAAATGTACATCTTCATTTTCGCCAACATTGCACTACGCATATAAAAGACGGAGAATTCCACAAATATGCTGTTTCTTACTTATGCGCTACAGCAGAAAACCTGCTGCTTGCCCATTGTATATTTTGGTTATTGAATTTCTTGCGAATTGTTCCTCTGATATGCAGCCGCAATCTTAAAAATATCAACTCGCCTGCTTCTCCTTCGATTTTGCATTTCTTCTGCGGCGCATGACTTGCTTATTTGATTTGAGTTCATATCTTCCTTGGTCTCGATACAAAGGGTTTGTAGACATGATTTTTGGGGTGTTTGTCATCTTAAGCAAGACGCGCCTTACGGCATGAGTTCACGTTTAAATCGGCATCCCTTTTTTGATTCATCGTTCTACTATAAAATTTTTTTTTTATGAATGTAGAGCGACCCGTTCTAAAAGACTGCCAAATATTATTGTAGCACTTTTTCATGGAATTTAACAACATATCTTGCGTAGTCTATTCTTTAACTTGATTGAACTTCTGTTAGTTTGTCTCATTTCAAGTGACGCCGTGTGCAGTTGTTTTTTTTTTCTGATTTCTTCACTAAACAATCTGTCAACAAAAGTTGCTGGATGGCTTTACAATTACGAAATTAAATGGATGTTACAAAAGAGAAATGAGCGGACTAAAGTTGCGCACCCATACTCATTTGGCGTGCGATATCTGTATTATCTGGTTTAGTTTTACGTTGAGTTTCATTTCCAAACAGAGATAATGATGTTTTTCGAATATTTATAAGCCATGCAGATGTTTTAGACTGTATCGAATATAAATACTAAACCTTTGTAACACACACTGTTGGAATTTAGCTCGATTAGTTCTAGAAACGAATAACTTTCTTTTATAAATGTTGGCTTACGAATATGCAATTGGTAATGATCCCGGCAAGAGTAATATCTCAATATTTTGCTGCGCCTTTAGTCTATTGTATGTGCAAAGCAAATGACTCTACGCTATTCATCTGGATATCGGAACAAATTCCACCATACCATCACAAATAATACGAGTACATTATTGTGGAAAACTAGACTGTGACCGCATTTGTTGCACTTCTAATTAGTTAGCATATTAGTCACACTAAACAACACATTTAAGACGACCTCGTACACTATTTTGTATAAATGTCATTAATGAATTCTGTCCTTGACATACAAGAATAAAAAAAAACTCTCGAGATATTTTTTTCACAAACATTCTATCTAATTGATCAACTCTGCTCTTCATTACAGAACTTCAAAAGTAGCTTTGGCCCTATATTGTATGTGAACTGATTATTCAGTCTGATTTGGATTTTCTTAAATTTTATTTCTTCTTTAGTCAGAAAGAATAGTCTTTTTAATAGATTTAACATATATGATGGTTACAGAGTATATCCATGTGTATGTCATACTTTGTTAGTGCTCCTAGTGACTTGTAGCTCTCTTGGACCGTGAACAAAAAAAAACGATATTTTCCGTTCAATTTCAAATTCCTTTTTAGTTTTACTCTCAACAGTAAGTTGAAGTGCATGCGTAGGAAACGTTCATAATATGGTATGTCTTGCGCGCCCTTCGACTAATACATTTAAGTAGATTTTGCAGGCCTATACAGAGCATTATACTCGCCACCCGTTTGCCACAGTTATGGGGTCTTATGTTGCTTTTGTAAAATATTTTGGTTTTATCAGCAGATTGTCACATGAATCAGTCAGAGATTTATCCGTCCTCAATCGAGGGAATCGAGTGTAAGGAGGTTTATGATGCTTTTAAATTTATTGTTATATGTATTCTTTGTAAGTTTTTGTTTGTGTTTATTGTCATAATACTTTATATGGATGTACAAATACCTCTGTTAAAAAAAAAAAAAAAACTTTCCCAAAGTTTTCGCTTGTTTAATTGCGAAGATCGAAACAAACAAATTGTCTTCATTATAGCAATATTCTTTGAAGTTACTTTAAAGGACAGAAATATATAAATTTTAAATATAATAATTACAAGTTAAACTACTTAAAAACAAAAATCATGTTTAATAGTAAAAACAAAAACACAAACTGGCAAGATATTCATTTATTTACCATTACCTCATTATTGGTAAAAATCCTTTACCTACCGCATGAATAATCAAGTCTGGCATCTAAATAAAGTCCAACGCTGACTAAGTCTTAATGGAAGCATGAGGATGTATATATTTATTTCGTTTGTTTCTTATTTTTTTTTTGTTTTTGTTTCTCTTGTAACATTTATAAATTAGCAAATTTAATATTGATGTACTATTAACCACCTCTTTCTATGTGTGGTTCATGATCTTTTTATTCCTTCTATTTTCTAATTTTCACTTTTTTTTGTTTTGTTTTGTTTTGTTTTTTGTTGTAAGAATTTGTATATGTATGAATTGTTTGTTTAACTTTTTTTCTTAATGAATTCTACAAATTAATATATATATTTCCCCTTCCCGTTTTTTTTCCTTTTTTTTTTTTTGTTTCTGGAATCTGTGACCCTGTTCCCAAACAAAAACTTTAAATAAATAAATTAAAAAAAAAAAAAAAAAAAAAAAAAAAAAAAAAAACAGGAGTTCTTCTTCAAACAACAACAGTAGTAATACCAGCAGTAAATTGCAATTTAATTCCAAGGGCTTAATACGACAAAGGAAGTTCAGCTCAGTGAGTTTTTCACCAAATCAATGCCATTCGGCAACACCATCCTCATCAGTAGTAGCACATCACAACATACAGGTCCGACAATCACCAGCAGTGCTTGATATAGCACCAACGCACAATCATCAGCAACAGCAACAACAACACTCACATCATCATCAGCAACATCAGCAAAATCAACAACAATCTCACAATTATTCAAATTTGGAACATCAGAATAATACAGCTTCAACACCGGGTGGAATAATTTCAGCAGCTTTTGCAGCGGCAGTGGCAGCAACATCAAGCGCTAAACAACAGACAACCGCCACCACGGGTAATCTATTAAGCCGTGTTCTATTGGAGTTCTCGTCGGCAACCCGATCAATTGCAAATAGTAACAGTAATAAAAATAATAGCGTCAGCAATAGCACTGTTACAGCAAACAGTACCACAATACTAATTGGTAGTGAAGCCGCTGAAGAATCATCCAATAATATTAACAACACTGATATTACTACCAACAATCAGCAATCACAGTCGTCGTCAATATTCAACAGCGACAATACCCTTAGTAATATTTTAAATAACAACAACAATAACAATCTTTATCATCAACAGCAACAGCAACAACAACAACACGCATCGCATCATCATCACCATCATCAAATAAGTCATAGTAAAAGTAACAACACTTCACCCGTCAAGCTGATTCAAAGACAAAATTCTGTGCCATCAAAAGGCACTAGCGGTGGTGGTGGTGGTAGTGTTGGAAGTGGTAGCACTTCAGGTAGCACTCTAAAAAGTGTTGATTTTCGATATAAGCTTAAATCTACAACATCAATCGATTCAAGCGATCCAGCCCATGTTGGTAGTGGTAATTTAAATAATACATCAATTAACACATCGACTACTAATTCGAATCCTCGATTTTCAGGCAAGAAATCCATATCAAAGCGAACACATTTTTTGGAACAGCTACAGCAACATCATACAGGAGGAAATTCTGATTCAGTAAAAGCAACTTCATCAAGTACAGAAAGTAATACTACACGAAAACTTGATGTAAAGCAAAGTAGTGGTAAAAGTTCAGTGAAAAAATCTCAGGACATGGATGAAAAAAAAGAAAAGGAAAAAGATAACGATAAGAAAGGTGTTAATCATCAACAGCAGCGACATTCTACAGGAGATCGTAGTGAAGATACTTCCTATGCCAGTGGTGGTGATGACTCTAGATCAGATATGTCCACTAGTAAATCCGAAGAGATAACAGCACCACGAAAAACTTCAAAAACATCATCCACTGTGCCAAATGTAGGTAAGAGTCTTACCGGAACAACAATGAAATCAGACCCGCCAACATCTATAGCAGCGGATATTCTAGCAATAGATGGTAGTGATGAATTATTATTGTCTGGAGTTGTTGCTGGTTCAGGTGATGACGAAAGTCCAACTAGTAATGACGATGCAGCATCACTTGATAATACTACTAACGTTCCTGTTGCTATGCTCTCACCGTCATCATCGATACTTGCGGCAACATCATCATCATCGGCCACATCATCTATGTCAACGGCTGTTGAAAAATATTGTCCAAACAATCGTTTCGTACGCAAGTCTGTCGATAATAATTTTTCACAATTCTCGAAGGGCAATTATTATTTAGATTCGGCCGATATAGAAACAGAATTCCCTCGTGATTATGATGATAATATTGAAATTCTATCACGTGAAGCTGAACATTTAGAAGAGCAATTTCATAAAGTCGGCGATGCTGAAGGTCCTTTATTTGTTGATCCGGGTAAAGTGGTTGAAGATCGCTTAAGAAAACCTAAGAAACCACAGGAAGATGAAGATGAACCAATAGGAATGTCGCCATGTGGTCGTTTTTTCAAATATGACAAGGAGGTGGGAAGGGGATCCTTTAAGACTGTGTTTCGTGGCTTAGATACACAAACGGGTGTGGCAGTAGCTTGGTGTGAATTATTAGTAAGTGTGACGTAATATATATATATTTTTTTTTTTCTAATTCATTCAAATGAAATGTTTTGTTGTTTTGTTGTTTCTCCCGTTAATAGGATAAAAAAGTAAATAAGGCTGAACGTATACGTTTTCGTGAGGAAGCTGAAATGCTTAAAAAACTACAACATCCAAATATTGTACGATTTTACAATTACTGGGAGTCCAATGTGGGCAAGAGGAAAAATATTGTTCTAGTCACTGAGCTGATGCTTTCAGGAACACTTAAAGCGTAAGTTAAAGATAATTTATTATTATTTAGTTTTTAGTCCCAGTCACAATCTAAATATTTTATGATTATTAAATAGCTTGTTACTTATGTTAAAATATATCATAGCATGTAAGACAATACAAATCCATGTATTACATGTGCCAAGTAGATTATTATCAGAGATCCGACAGACATCTTCATTCATTTTGTATTTTTACTTTTTCTTTATAATCACACTCGTTCGCCCATTGACATGATTAAAATCGATAGGGGCAGAGAAAAATATCCGAAAGGGAAATTATACATTCATGTTATTTGGCTAACGAAAGAATCACGTTATTTCACTATAATCACTGTAAAATGTTTTGGCAAAGTAGACAGAAACCATCTCAGCCATCCTCTGGACATATTTGTACTTACAGTGAACCAAGATACAAGTTCTATACATTACTTTTGCCCGTCAATAGTCTACTTACAATTCGCAAATGCCTTTAAAAAAAAATGGCTAGAATTGTAATTGATTTTGTAATGATGCAAACGATGCTTGCTTCGTTGTTAAAGTGTCAGAACTCTGTGCTTCCCCAATGCAATAATTTCTTGTTTAATTTTTTTAAGGACTCTATATATTTGAGTAAAAACATTTCTTAAATTTAGGGCACAGTTTTGTCAATATTTTATCTCATGGTATTATTTGCAGTGTGCTTATATTATACGAATTGCTTTTGACACGCATAAATTTGAATGCAATTCAGTTGTTTGCATTCAACATAATTAAAAATTCTTCGTTGTCCTGTCCTGGCGTGTGTGTCTCACAGTTGTTACACATTGTTTCCATTTCATAATGCGCATCACTTAAACACAATAAAATTTTGCCATGTTTCCCAAGTAAAATGAACTTCAGGTGGTGTTAACAAACGGCAAAAGCTTAACTTCATCTCATTCATTCTAGTGTGTAGGGATTTATTGACACGGTGACAATTTATTATTTCTTATTTTTCATCCTGTTTGCGATTAATTGAAATATATTTGGTCTTTCTTAAAATAGATATCTACGACGCTTTAAAAAGATAAATCCAAAAGTTCTTAAGTCGTGGTGCCGACAAATTTTAAAAGGCTTACATTTCCTACATTCTCGTTCACCGCCTATAATACATCGTGATTTAAAATGTGATAATATATTTATAACTGGTACAACTGGTAGCGTAAAGATTGGTGATTTAGGTTTGGCCACCCTTAAAAATCGTAGTTTTGCCAAGTCGGTTATTGGAACGCCAGAATTTATGGCGCCCGAAATGTATGAAGAACACTACGATGAAGCGGTGGATGTTTATGCTTTTGGTATGTGCATGTTGGAAATGGCTATATCCGAATATCCATACAATGAGTGTTCGGGACCGGCACAAATTTATAAAAAGGTCATATCTGGTATTAAGCCCGCTAGCTTCGACAAAGTCGAGAACCCAAAGGTTCGTGAGATCATCGAAAGGTGCATTCAGCTGAAAAAAGAGGATCGACCAAGCTGTAAGGATTTATTGAATTCTGAGTTTTTTGATGAAGAAATTGGAATACGCTTGGAACCAACAACAACCGATGTATTTTTAAATAATGCAGATGAAAATGTCATCGAATTTAGACTGAGATTGCTGGATCCTAAGAAACGATCCTACAAACATAAAGAGAATGAAGCAATTCAGTTTGAATTTGATATTAAGAATGATAATTGTGAGGCCGTTTGCATGGATATGTGTAAGGCTGGAATAATAAGTGAAGAGGACTCAAGAGCTGTTGTTAAAATGTTAAAAGTGCAGGTGGTTTCTTTGCAAAAGGAACGCAAGCAAAGGCAAACCCAAATGCAATTACAAAATGAAAAGTCTAGATTAGAGGTGCTAGCATTGTTGGCACAAAGGGAAATGTATGAAACCAATTGGGATTACAGCGAAACAACGCACTTAGAAGAGGAAGAGGATGATGAAGATTACTATGAGGAAGAAGACGACGGAACTGGTGGAGGTATAGTACTAGTTGTAGGGGAAGGTCCAGTGTCAACTGTTCGGTTTAGAGATGAACAGATGGAAAAGGGTCTAAAGCCAATTGAAGTGGGTGGTGTTCCTTCTGTTGGTGTGGGAACTGCTGGTGCAGGTATAAATGTTGATTCAAATGCACAAGTCGGTGGTGAAGTGGTGGTGGTAGAAATGGAAAAAAGAAATGAATTGGATGCTGATCCAAATGCTGAATTACAAAAACAACAACAACAGCAAGTCTATATGCAAAATCAAAATGCACAGCAAATGTTTCAGCAACAGCAACAACAAATGGAACAACATCAATTTCAGCCAAATCAGGTGCAGTTTCAGCAACAGTTGCCTATGCAGCAACAACAACAGCAACAACATCAAATTCAACCCCAACCTCATCATATACAAATGCATCCACAAGTGCAGCAAGTTGTTGATCCCCATCAGCAGCAACAATTTTACAATCAACAACAAACGGCTCCTCCACACTATGTTTCAGTTTCTCAGCTAAATCAACAACAGGTGCAACAACCTTCTGTTTTGGGTCAGCATATGCAGCAACAACAGCAACAGCCGCAAACGCAAAACATTTACGAGCAATCACCGCAACAGTCGCAACAGTATGTTCAAATTTCTCAACCACAACAGCAGCATTACATTCAGCAACAGCAACCGCAACAAGGGCGCGAGATATCTGTTCCAAATGTTATGCAATATCAACAACATGTCTTACAGCAGCAACAACCGAACGATCAGCAAATGCAACAGCAACTTCAACATCAGCAACAAATGCAATTTCAGCAACAATTGCAGCAACAGCATCACTTGCTTCAACAGCAATTGCAGCAGCAGCAAATGCAACATTTGCATCAACAGCAGCAGCAGCAACAACAACAACAACAGCAGCAACAGCAACATCAACAATATCAGCAACAACAACAATCCCAACAACCCCAACCACAGATTCAACCAAAACAGGAACTCCAACAGCAGCAAATTGTCACGCAGCAAAATCAAGGCATGCAACAGATGCCACAATTACAACATGCACAGCCTCAACAACAACAACAGCAACCAATTATACAGCCATTACAACAACAGCAGCCATTACAACCACAACAGCCTATCCAATCGCAGCCGCAAAGTATTCAACAGCAGGCACAGGTAAGCCAGCAACCGCAACAAATTTTCCAACCGCAAAAAATTCAACAGCCGATGCAGCAACCTCAAGCAATTCAACATCCTCAGGCGATTCAACAACAGCCTCAACAAATGACACAACCCCAACCGATACAGCCGTCAATTCCATCCCAACAGTCACAGTCGCAGCAAAAACCACAACAGCAGCCGATTACACAGACTCCGGCTCAATCGTCTCTACATCAAGTAACACCACCGCAACAGCAGCTACCTGTTGACCCAAAGCAACAACAACAAACAGCTAATGCTCAACAACCAATGCAAACTCCTGCTACATCAACTACAGCACCACAAGTAGCTCCAACCAGCGGAAGCCAACAAAAACCACGAACGAACAAAACTCGACGAACGAATCGCGGCACCGAACGCATCCCCAAATTGAGTGTCACGAATATCGAAAATGGTACAGTAGTCGATTGTCATATGGAGAACAAACCGAAAACCATCACTTTCAAGTTTGACATATCAGATGTGAATCCAATTGATGTTGCTAACAATTTGGTAAGTAGTTTTCTTTGAATACACATACGTATGTATGGCACAGTGTGTTTATGCTCATTCATTTTTTTTTCTTTACAGATATCGCAGGATCTTCTTGCACAAAGTCAGAGTACCGTTTTTGTTGATATGATCAAAGATATTGTCCGTCAAGTCAAACTCAACCCAAATCAAATCCCAGTTCCAACAACATTCCGCCGCAATATCGAAAAAGTAAGTACAAACCAACTCCTCATATATCTAAACTCTAATAGAACACCCTTTCGATACGTAAATACACATTCCGAAAAATTTCGAGACTATCAAAATAAACCAAAGATGCACAAAAAAAAAAAAAAAACTCTTAGGGCTTAAGAAAAGCTTACTTTCTTCATATTTCATTCATATTAAACTTAAACTCTCTCTGATCTCTCTCTCTATCTATCTCTATCTCTATCTCGACCTTTCCCTATCATTTTAGTTCTCCTTTGAAAAGTTGTTTTCTTAATATTGTACGCATGCATAAATTGATATATCCATGACAAAAAAAAAAAAACAACAATTTATCTTCTCTCCAAAACGTCTCAAAAGGTTTTTTTTTTTTTTTTTTTGACTACATAACTACTTTGTGACGGTTTATGTGTATTTTATCGAAACTTTTGCAGAATTAAGCTAAGCCAATTAATTACATAAAAATATTTATATACATATAGACATGTTGTAAGATACAACTGAGTAAACGAACAAATTCGCAAGAGAACTAATTGGCAAGTTACACTGTGAAGCCTTACATATTTAATTTTCTTTAAAAAATGTTCCCGTTCGTAAGAATTTCAGTCGGTTTGATGTTTTTTTTTTTTTTCATATATACTCGTGCATACATACGAGTGCATATTTCGACGTACCCACTGATTTAATTTCTCATTGAGTATTTCTAAAATAGTGTTTTGTTTCAAGTGGTTATATTGGGCAAAAATCAAACTCTCACTTAATTTGTGATTGGTAAAAATACGAATTGCTGACATTTTGGATAAGTGGAAAGGGGATTGTATGATTACATCCAATCATTCATTCAACAGGGCCCTTTATTTTGGATCACCTCGTTAGTAAGGGCAAGAGTTTACTAATATTCACGCGTGTACATGATAGAACTATTATTATTTTTTTCCCATCTGGATGGAACATGGGCCTATAACAAAAAAAAAGTCCGCCCCATTCGCACCCATAACAGCCAGCCAGTACCACTTGAATATTGAGTTGGCAAGAAAATAATTTCAGCCTTTTAGTAGGATAAAACTTTTTTTTTTTTTCACCTGAATGCAACTGAATGTATGATTCCGTGCTCATAGGCATAAAATTGAACCAAAAGTGGTTTTAGGTCATCATCATTGGTGAAAGTTTTACCATACGAATGAAAATCTGATGGTGCAAGTTCGGGCTTGTATTGTATGGTGGATGTGACATCAATTCCCAAACAAGATTCAACGATTTTTCAACGGCATGGTACGACAGGAGCAGTAGATAGGGTAATAGTTCGGGAACAGTTTTTGTTTTGATCCTACAAAAACAAAGGAAAAAAAAATTCAAGGAGCCAGAAATGACTACAACGCAGTTTCTTAAGCGTCTGAAATTTGAATACAACCAAAAATTGATTGTTCTCCAAAAAATATTAGAAATTCTGCCACAAACATTCCAGCTACAAACGTTGCTGACAGATTGTGCTTACTGGAGTGCGTCGAATCTTCAATGGGAAGAATCCACTTTAGACGTCGTTCTTAAAGATTTAAATATACACAAATCCGCTGATCCAGATTGTTCTTCCATGTTTGAAAAACCACTGCGTAAGCTTTTTTCATCAGTCCTACCCTTTAGGACTCTTTCTGAGCAGATGGAAAAAAAGCATTTGTCCAGCCCTTTCCAAAAAAAAATTCGAATCTTCTATTTTCTCTTACAAACCCACTGCACTTACGTCCCTTCTTTCCAAGGTAATGGAGACGTCGATAAACCGTCAGCTCATGAAATATCTCGAATCACGAAAACTTCCCAAAGACCGGCAATGTGATTTTCGTAGCAACAGCTCCACTGGTGATTTGATGGCTCACCGAAAAGTAGAACCAAAGCCTACGTCAATTTGGCGAAAGCAAGATAGTTGCACTTGATATTTTGACAGATTTTGGCGAAAATTTCTCCTTCAATTCAAGCTGTCTTGGGTGGTTTCCAGTCTGATATTCACAAAATAAATGTGATTGGTGTGTGCCACAGGGTTTCGTGATGTCTCCGATACTTTTTTTTTTTTTTTTTTTTTATTCTCCACCAATGACCTCAAGACAGGTTGATAGTTCGCACGGCAAAAAAAAAAAAATCCTTTTTTGAGCTCGAACGGTATTCGGAAAGTAGTTTTCGGCGAGGACCCAAATGCACTTTCTGCACATTCTAGGAGATCAGCCAAAAAAAAAATTGCTTTCGCTAAAAAAAACCGAAAAGCTAGGTCAGCTTTTGCAGGACCAAGGAACACAAAGATCGGACCATCCCACAATGGAAAAAAATACTTTGGAGTGATGAGACTAAAATCAATAGAATGAGTTCCGATGGTAAATAGTATGTTAGACAACCAGAAAATAGGGCATTCAATCCAAAGTACACCACACCACACCTCAAACATGTAGAAGGAAGTATTATGCTATGTGGTTGTATGTCTTTTAAAGGTACCGTACCGTTACACCGAGTAGAAGGTATAATGAAATCTCAAAGCTACATAGGATTACTTTAAAATGTAGAAATTGAAAGTAAATTGGAAATTTATGCAGGACAACGACCCGAAACATACTGCGAGGTCTACCAAACCATGGTTTCAGAATAATGCGGTGGATGTCATCGATTGGCCGTCATGCAGTTCGGGCTTAAATCCAATCGAAAACCCCTGGTACGAGTTAAAAAAAAAGATAAAAAGCATGAAATTAGCAATACAAATGAATTCTATGAAATCACAAGGACATTCCAAGAATGCAAACAAGGGATTCCCGACAAAATTTTGAGGAAAAACCGCGGAATACAATGAAAAGTGTACATACCACCATGATCAACAATTTTCCGGAATTTATTCAGAAAATTAAAAAATACAAGTTTATTCATCTAAATCTATATTGTCCCCTTCAAAGTAATCCCCGTCGACTGCAACACACTTATGCCAGCGCTTGATCCAATCCTCGAAACATTTTTTATATTCGGTTTTCGGTATGTCCATCAGTGCTTCCTGCGATTCCGTAGTGGTTTTTTTTAACTCGATTGAACAGAAAGTAGTCACAGGGAGCTGCCAAATCAGGTGAATTCGGTGGCTGTTGGATGGTATTTGTTGCATTTTTCGTCAAAAAATTATGAATAATGACGGCACTGTGCGATGGTGCGTTATCATGGTGCAAAATCCACGAGTTTTCTGCCTACAATTCTGGTCTCATAATACTCTTTGTTTACTGTCTGGCCTTCTGGCAAAAATTCATGATCATGATGCACTACACCGTTGTAATCCATGAAAACCGTGAGCATTGCCTTCTTTTTTGACTGAAAACGACGTGATTCACTTGCCTGATGTCTGGATTGCGTGTCGTACTCATAAACCCACGGCTACGTCTCGCCTCCAGTAATGATCTTTTTGATGCATGTGGAATCGGATTCAGCCTCGCAAATTATCTCTTTTGCGACGTCAACACGGTCTCTTTTTTGTATGAAATTGAGGTCTTTTGGCACCAACTTTGCTGCTACACGACGGAAACTCAAAATGTTTTGGACGGATTCATAGGCAATGTTCAAGTCCTCCGCTATCTCTCTGATGGTTAATTTGCGATTATTGACCAACATTTCTTTTTCGATGTCGATGATCTGTCATCATCTTCGATTGACTCACGAGCACTTTTGAACCGCTCGCGCCACTGGTAAACGACCGTTTTCTTTAGAGAATCGTTGCCGAAACACTTTTCCAACGTTCGCGCACCATTAAATCCGTTTTTTTTTTTACGAAAAATTTAATACGAGTACAAGTTCGTTGTTGCAAATTGAAATCCATTTCTAAATAGATGTACTCTTGGCTACGTAACTTTTACAAATATCAAGCTATGACGCTAAGATTTAGAGGAAATGTCTACAACAGATTTACCAACTTAACAAAAAAAAAAAAAAAAAAAAAAACAGAACTCAAATCGGAACAATGGGAGCGCCACACGGTGGTGCGGTGCGGGAACTTTTTGATCAAGTTGGTATTCTCTTATCGTTCTTAATTAGTTCGCCACAAATGTATCTATCAAAACGGGTTTGAATTTATTAATTTGAAAACCCGAAAGTACCTCCTGAAACAATCTATGGTCGCGTGAAACCACCCCGTTTTCGCGTTTCATCCGCAACAACAGGGATCAGTTAAACTAGATTTCTTTCACCAATTTCCTTGGGCTTACGCTTTAGTTTAGTTTAGCATATAATTCAATTTGCTCGTCTGCATACACTCGTAGAAACATAATCATTATACGCTCATAAGTTTACACACGAAAATAGGCGCAAAAGTTTTACAAGCATGAGACGTTACTATAGCCTAAGAGTACTTTCTGCTGAAAGATCATTTTCAATCATGTTTTGTGCATAACATAAGTAGGTTGATGGGATATTTTTAAGGGCAGAAGCCCATTCACTAAACGGTGTAAAATGAAACTTTATGTATACATTGCTTACAGATTTGTATGTATTTTTTAAGTGGCGACATTTTGTATTGAAAATCCTTTTGGGCTGAAGAAGTATACTCTCATTCATTTGCATCAATCCAGAGACGACTCCTATTGAGTCGTATTGACAACAAAAAAAAAAAAGAAAAAAAACAAACAAACAAACATATATTATGTTGAATATCATACTTGCTTTCATGATTCAAAAATAATTCCCATTTTCTGGTACAATAAACACATTGTTGATTTAGGTGATTATTTTTGTCTTAGCAAATGTTAAGTCTACATTTTTATAATACCATATTTTCTGTTTACAACACACATTCTGTTAAAAGCTAACTAAAACAAAACTTCCAAAACTGTATGTGTACATATAGGTACGACATGCGTCATTAACACGCCAGCGCTCTGTGTTCAGAACTCATCAAAGACACCGTTCTGTAAGTTGAAAAAAAAAGAAAAAAAAAAGTGAATAACAGAAATTAATTTAAAAAACAAAGTGAACACTTTTTTTTTTTAAAAAAAAAGCATAGCATAATAGCATTAAAATTAAAAAAAAAAAACCTTTGCTCTTCTTTTCAAATGTTTAGAACCAAAGTAAATTTTAAGAACATTATGCTTAAACAGGCGCAATTTTAATAGTTTCTTTTTCATTTTATTTGTTGTGTGATATTATTTAAATAATACAATAATAATAATTTAATAATAATCAATATAATTAGAAAAAGGATTGATGTGCACGATTGTTGTCATTTATTTACTTGTATAAATTTTTAAGCGTAAATAAACGAGCGAAAGAGCGTTTTGTTTTTTTTTTTATACTCGTCTTTTTGTTCGTGTTGACAGTGTTTGTGGATATAGTTTTCTTTTTCTTTTTTTTTTCTCTTTTTTTTTTTAACTGGCTTGCGTTTTGTTGCTTTTTTTTAAACTCTACTGTATAAAAAAAAAAACGTTTTATTTTTTTCTATCATTCTTCTGGGTATTTTTTATATTTGTTTTATTTTTATTTCGTACTTATTGAGGTACGTAGTAGATGTAAGGACTTCAAGTGAGCAGCTTGATGGATGTGTCATCACTTCCCAACTAAGGTTCAATAATTTTGTTGTCATGGTCACGATGCTCTTATGATTTGCAAATTCTGGCGGGTTTTTGTTTTTTTTTTTTTAGTACTTCCTGCAATAATTGGTCGTTTGGTTTCTTGGAAGCAGTCCAAAATACGCGACACCTTTATAATAATCCCACCAAATTGACAAACAACATAACCTTGTTTTGATGCAGCTCAACGTTCGATGTGGTTTGTGCTGAATCATTTCGCTTAGACCAATTAATATTAGGCGTGTTTTATTCAAAAGTGCGTATCCACTTTTCCAAAAAACGCTCCAACTCACTTCTATGCTCACTTTTATCTCGCAGTTATGTTCGCAGTGTTGGTTTCAAAGTTGCTTTTTCCTTAATATTTTCTCCGATAAACTGGAGCTTTTGTGGCATTTTGAAAGTAAATAAGCACCTTCGCACACACTAATTCTGAAAAAAAGGTTCAAGTTCCTTTTTGGGTAGAAGAAAATTAAGTATTTTTTCCAAGTGTAAAAAGCCCAAAAGAACGTTCATTATTGATTTGCTGCTCTTTCAAAACATAAGTTGATCCACGAACACATCCCAGAATAGGGAGAAACGGCATGCTGCCAACCATCAGGAAACGAATAAATACCCCCTAGTTGTATGTTGCGACATCTATAATTCAAATCTTTCGTAAATCTATCCTCACTTCTGAAAGTGAACTAAATTATATCCACTTTTGATTTTGTTTTTGTTTCGTGTGGAACAGTGGCTAAGCACTTTTGAATAAAACACGCCTATTATTGTAAAAAAAAAAATCCATTGCCAGTGATTGAATAGTTGTGAATATCTTTCAATTCATGTGGAACCCAAATATTGATTTCAATTGTTGGATGTGATTCATCTTCAATTGGTCTATCAGGACGTTGGTCAGTTACCTTTGAGTGAAAAATCTCCAGAACGGAATTTATTAAAGCAATCCTGGCACGTACGTTCTGTTTAGCAGTCAACACCACCGAGTATTTCTTTTGTGTACCACTCAGCAGCTTTCTTGCCTTTACGGAAAGCAAAATTTATCAGAAATGTTTGTTTTCCGCATAAAATCACTTTATTTTTCAACATAATCTTTTTAGCTCGATCACTTCGTCCAATTTGTGTTGATGCTCTCGAAATAATACAAATTCTCGAGCCCTCAAAATAGGCGTTTTGTTTCAACGATGACCTCTTCATTCGACCTAAATCTCTTACCGCCGAGCCATTTCTTCTGTATATTTGGAAACTGAATATAGTCGCAGAGGGCTAAGTCTGTAGAATATACTGAATGAGGGAGCAATTCATGTAATTTTGCTATTGCAACGGCCGACTTAAGCCACTAAAATCACGGTAGGTGAGTGGTTGCCTAGAATACAACAACAAGTCCAATTAAACTACACTACTACATCCCCATGGAGCGAAATAACCACTGAGCCCAAAAATCTTTCTTTCTCTCTCTCTCTGTCACATTTTCTAAAAAAAAAAAAAAATGCGGTCGTTTTTGTTTCAAATCGGCGTCAAATCGATCCAATCGCTCTGCGTAATAAGCGCTGGTGATCTCGTAATCCATGTGAATGATAGCGAGTACATCCCAAAAAAAATTCGCCATGACATTGTTGGTCGACAGACGCACCTTGGCTTCGATTCACCAGGAGAAGTCCACTGTCTCGACTGTTTCTTGGTCTCTGGTGTGTTGTGATGAATCCATGTTTCGTCCGCTGTTTAGGATTTTAATTGAACATCGCCAAACCCTTG